>JAGIQG010000007.1:12191333-13393833 GCA_024679065.1 Sphyrna mokarran | reverse complement strand
CCTTCCCTTGGCCAAGAACCCTCTCGGATGATATTTCCCAGAGCTCTTCCTACAGTTCCGCACACAAAATTGCTGGATTCTCAGCCTGTTTATGTCACAACAAAACAAAATGGCTGCTAGGTTAATTTTGATGAAGACTCGTACCTCTTGGGCAAAGAATTATGTTGGCGTCCTTTGAAGTCCCTTTTTGTCTTCTGTTCCCTGAGAACTGAAAAGGGCTTTCACACACAAATAGACAATCTTAGAGAAGGTCTTTGTATGTTTAGTGATTCTTTACAGCCAGCTCCAGAGATAGGGACCTGGCCAGGCTTGAATATCCATGGTTGTCTGTCCATACCTCCGTTTTGAAAAAGGTTCTTAAACTCAACATATGGGTTTGAAAACAGAAATGTCTCTTTAAAACAGTTGTCCTCAAAATCTGTAATAGCCGAATTCCAGGTTGTCGACAAGCTGAAGAACTCAAGGCAAGGCTGCATTCTCCATATTCTGCAACCTTTGACAGGCGTTACACAGTCCATTAATTTTAATCAACTTCCAGACATTCTTGCAGCACGATTTAAATCACTCTCCCCATTCCTACAATTGAACTGCTAATCACTGCTGCTTTGATACCTCTTGTGGCTTCAACAGCTGTTCAGCACATAGAATCATTGAATCCTTACACTACAGAAAGAGGCCACTTGACCCCTTGGGTTTGTACCAACTCTATGAAAGAGCATCCCACCCAGATCCTTCCCTCCCTCCAATTCCTGTAACCTTGCGCATTCACCATGGCCAGTCCCCTGAACTTACACATCTTGTGGGCACTAAGGGGCAATTTTAGCATTGCCTATCCATCTATCCCGCACATCTTTGGACTGTGGGAGTAAGCCAGAGCAGCGGGAGGAATCATAGAATCCCTACATGCAAAAGGTGACCATTCGGCCCATCAAGTCTGTACTGACCACCATCCCATCCAGGTCCTATCCTCATAACTCCAGGCATTAATCCTGCTAATCCCCTTGACACTAAAGGGGCAATTTAGCATGGCCAATCCACCTACCCTGCACATCTTTGGACTGTGGGAGGAAACCGGAGCACCCAGAGGAATCATAGAATCATAAGACACCTACAATGCAAAAGGAGGCCATTCAGCCTATCCAGTCTGCACCGACTACAGTTCTATCCAAGCCCTATCCTCATAACCCTATGCATTTACCTTGCTAATCCCCCGACACTAAGAGGCAATTTAGCATGGCCAATCCACCTAACCTGCACATCTTTGGACTGTGAGAGGAAACCGGAGCACCCGGAGGAAACCTTTGCAGGTACAGGGAGAATGTGCAAACTCCACACAGACAGTGACCCAAGGCCGGAATCGAAACCAGGTCCCTGGTACTGCAAGGCAGCAGTGCTAACCATAGTGCCACTCTACATGTCATAGTGTCTGAGGGATGATTAGTTGAGGAATGATGTGGAGAATGTGCTTTACTTCTGGCAGAGAATGAGACCAGGAGCTTTCAATATGAGACAGTCACTAATAAGCCAAATAGGGATTTTTGGAGAAAGTCCCTTTATTCAAGAGGCAGTGACAATGTGGAATATGCAAACAAAAGGAATATTTGAGTAGAATAAAAACGTTCTAGAATGTAGAAGATTGAGGGGCGATCAAATTGAGGTATGAGAGATGATAGAAGGTATGGATAAAGTAGACATAGAGTGGATGCTTTCTCTCCTGAGGCATTTCAAGATGAGAGGTCATAGTCTTGGGATAAGGGGTAGCAAATTTAAAGAGTTGTGGAGAAACTCCTTCTCCCAAAGGGTTGCGAATCTGTGGAATTAGCTACGCCAAAGTGTGGTGGATACAGAAAGTAACTTTAAGGAGGAATTAGACAGATTTTTAATTGGTAATGGGTTGAAGGGTTATGGGGAGAAGGTAGAAAAATGGGGATCAGGAGCACATCAGCTATGATGGAGTGGCGGAGCAGACACAATGGACTGATTGGCCTAATTCTGCTCCTACATATCCCATGTACTTATTCCAGGGCAAACTTGATAAACATGTGAATATTATTTAAAAGGTGAAAAGCTGCAGCATGCTACGGTGCAGAGGGACCTGGGGGTCCTTGTGCATGAATCGCAAAAACCCAGTCTGCAGTTGCAGCAGGTGATCAAGAAGGCGAATGAAATGTTGGCCTTTATAGCGAAGGGGATAGAATATAAAAGCAGGAAGGTCTTGCTGCAACAGGGCACTGGTGAGGTCGCAACTGGAGTACTCTGTACAGTTGTGGTCCCATTATTTGCAGAAGGATATATTGGTCTTAGAGGGAGTACAGAGAAGGTTCAGCAGGCTGATACCGGAGATGAGGGGGCTAGCTTATGAGGAGAGATTGAATAGACTGTGTCTGTACTCGTTAGAGTTTAGAAGGCTGAGGGATGATCTTATAGAGACATATAAGATAATGAAGGGGCTAGATGGGGTAGAGGTAGAGAGATTCTTCCCACTTAGAAAGGAAACTAGAACTAGAGGGCACAGCCTCAAAATAAAGAGCAGTTTAGAACGGAGTTGAGGAGGAAGTTCTTCACTCGAAGGGTGGTCTCTGGAATTCTCTGCCCATTGAAGTGGTGGAGGCTACCTCGCTGAATATACTTAAGTCACGGGTAGATAGGTTTCTGATAGACGAGGGAATTAAGGGTTATGGGGAGAAAGCGGGAAAGTGGGACTGATCCACTGCAGATCAGCCATGATCTTATTGAATAGTGGGTTAGACTCAAAGGGCTGGATGGTCTACTCCTGCTCCTATTTCTTATGTTCTTATGTGAGGGAGAAAGGAATAGAGGGATATGTCCCTGAGGTTAGATGGATGAGGATTTGGGGAGAGACAGTTGGAGCTTAAAGATTGAGATAGACCAGTCGCTTGCGGGCTACTTGTAGCTTGAAGTAACAACTCAGGATTGCTGCTTTGTGAAGGGTTTAGCTTTATGATAATTCTGTCACATTACTGGGAAGTTGGAGATTGATTTTACAGTTTAACTGGTTGTTATCCTCTTGCACTGTTATACTGAATTAACGAGGGAAATCAGATAGAAACTTCCATAATGGAGGTTCATTAATGGGTATATAAATTTGATTCTTGATAAATATATTCATCTTCAATCCTCTTGGCTCCCGTGAGTGGGACAAAATGAATAAGTGTTCTATAATTACGAGTAACTCTTTTCTGGTTGCCAGCAAAGCTGAGGTTTTAATATCGAATTAGATTTAAGCTGACCGCACAAGGAGATAGGATGGTAAAGGAGGCATATGGCATGTTTGCCTTGATAGCAGTCTTTAAAGTTATGAGAGGCCTGGCTGGCTGGATAGAAAGGCTGGTGGGTTGGATAGAGAGGCCTGGTGGGTCGGATAGAGAGGTCTGGTGGGCCGGATAGAGAGGCCTGGTGGGCCGGATAAATAGGCCTGGTGGGCTGGATAGAGAGGCCTGGTGGACTGGATAGAGAGGTCTGGTGGGCTGGATAAATAGGCCTGGTGGGCCAGATAGAGAGGCCTGGTGGGCCGGATAGAGAGGCCTGGTGATTCGGATAGAGAGACCTGGTGGGCTGGATAGAGAGGCCTGGTGGGCTGGATAAATAGGCCTGGTGGGCTGGATAGAGAGGTTGGTGGGCTAGATAGAAAGGCCTGGTGGGATGGATAGCGAGGCTGGTGGGCTGGATAGAGAGGCCTGGTGGGCTGGATAAATAGGCCTGGTGGGCTGGGTAGAGAGGCCTGGTGGGCCAGATAGAGAGGCTGGTGGACCGGATAGAGAGGCCTGGTGGGATGGATAGAGAGGCCTGGTGGGATGGATAGAGAGGCCTGGTGGGATGGATAGAGAGGCCTGGTGGGCTGGATAAATAGGCCTGGTGGGCCGGATAGAGAGGCCTGGAGGGCCGGATAGAGAGGCCTGGTGGGCCCCGTGGAGAGGCCTGGTGGGCCGGATAGAGAGGCCTGGTGGGCCGGATAGAGAGGCCTGGTGGGCCGGATAGAGAGGCTGGTGGGCCGGATAGAGAGGCCTGGTGGGCCGGATAGAGAGGCTGGTGGGCTGGATAGAGAGGCCTGGTGGGCTGGATAGAGAGGCCTGGTGGGCGGATAGAGAGGCCTGGTGGGATGGATAGAGAGGCCTGGTGGGCTGGATAAATAGGCCTGGTGGGCCGGATAAATAGGCCTGGTGGGCTGGGTAGAGAGGCCTGGAGAGCCGGATAGAGAGGCCTGGTGGGCCGGATAGAGAGGCCTGGTGGGCTGGATAGAGAGGCCTGGTGGGATGGATAGAGAGGCCTGGTGGGATGGATAGAGAGGCCTGGTGGGCCAGATAGAGAGGCTTAGCAGACCAGATAGTGATCCCCGGGCTGTGTGTTGTGCAAGCCTGATCTAGAGGAAGCAAGATTATAGAATTATACAGCCTAGAAGGAGGCCATTTGTCCCAAAACATTTATGGCAGTTCTTTGGTGGTGCTACCCAATGAGTATCTGGTCTTCCTGCCAGCAGAAACGAGTGCGTAAATGTGACAGAATCAGTCTGAGATATCAGGAATGGGTGGGTTTCCTGTGAGGAACGGTTGGACAGGCTGGGTTTGCATTCATTAGAAGTTAGGAGAATAAGAGTGGCTTGATTAAAGTGTAAGATCTTGAGGTTTTTGACAGGATGGATGTGGAGAGTGTGTTTCCTTCTGTGAGAGAATCTAGAAAAAGGGATCACTACTTAAAAATAAGGGATCACCCATTTAAGATGGAGATGAGGAGAAATATTTCTCTCAGAGAGTGGTGAGTATCTGGAACTCTCTTCCTCAATGGGCAGTGGGAGCAGAGTCTTTGAATATTTTTAATATGGTGATGGATAGATGCTCGATGAACAAGGGGATGAAAAGTTATGGGGGTTTGGCAAGAATGTGGGAGTTATAATCAGAGCAGCCATGATCATATTGAATGGCGAAGCAGTTTCGAGGGGCTAACTGGCCTTCTCCTGCTCCTATGTCATATGTTTTGTAGGAGTAGATCGTTATTCATGATATAAAACTGCTTGCATATAACATTCAGGAGAGGAACAGCCCTGTGTGTGTGCGTGCGTGTGTGTGTGTGTGCGTGTGTGTGCGTATATGTGTGTGCATGTGTGCGTGTGTGTGCGTGCATGTGCGTGTGTGTGCGTGTGTGTGCATGTGTGCGTGCGTGTGCGCATATGTGTGTGCATGTGTGTGTGCGTGTGTGCGTGTGTGTGCGCGCGTGTGCGTGTGTGTGCGCGTGTGCGCGTGTGTGCGTGTGTGCTATACCGTTGATGTCAAAGAACTGCTGACTACATGCTGAGTCTTGATCTGAGTCTCGACACATTTCCAAAGGTCGAACATAGAAATCAGACTTGCTAGGTTCTGCTAATTGTCTGCAACTGCTGCAGTCAGCAGCAGGAGTTGTGGAACTAAGTTAAAATATACTCGAGAAACAACACAACTTCAGTAACCGACATCACCTAAAACACAATAGGTTGTATGCGAGGCCAGACAGCGAGGCTGACCAGACCTCAGAGAGGAGTTGTGAAAGTCATAGGTATTGAATGAAGAAGGCAAAGAAGTGATACCAGCATGTAACGTTTGAATAAAGCTTCACACGGTTGTACTGCAACTTTGGCTCAAGTAATCATACAATCTCTACACTGCAGAAGGAGGCCATTTGGCCCATCAAGACTGCACTAACAACAATTCCATCCAGGCTCTATCCCTGCAACGCCATACATTTACCCTAGCTAATCCCCCTGACACTAAGGGGGGGGTCAATTTAACATGGCCAATCTACCTAACCCGCACATTTTTGGATTGTGGGAGGAAACCAGAGCACCCAGAGGAATCCCACGCAGACACGGGAAGAATGTTACAGTCAGTAACCCAAGTCAGGAATGAAACATGTGTCCCTGGCATTCTGTGTGACCACTATGCCACCATGCTGCCCCAAATCCTGTGAATATAACAGTTTGAAATATTCATAAGTTAGCTACTTCCCATTAGGACGTTGCTATTGCATGTTTAAGAGCAGTAGCTTGGGATGCAGTTTTATTAATGTAGCTGAAACTAGGTTTATCACCTTGTAGAAGCCATTTTAATAAGGATATCATCACCTTTGAGTAGCTGGATTTAAATTCACTGAAATGAATTAGAACAAAACCATCCCGGAACTTCAATAGTTTCATTGGTGTGCACCAGTAACTTGCTTAGTAAATTCAATATTTTTCCAATAAGGTAAAGCTTTTAAACTGTGTCTGTAAAAGCCTGTGCCCCGATTGAAATCAACACAGTCTAAGGAACCGTTTTATTTTTTATTTTTCTGTAGGTAATGGTTGTCAATGGCTGGCCAGCATTTATTGTCCATCCCTAGTTGCCGTTGTTAAGAGGTCTGTTGAGAGTCAACTGCATTGATGTGTCACATGTTTCTTTTCTGGTTCTTTAAGGAAGGAAATCTGTCATCCTTACTTACCTCTGAATCCAGAGCCACAGCAATGTGGTTGACGCTCAACTGCCTGTGGGCAACTAGGGATGGGTAATAAATGCCGGCCAGCCAGTAATGCCCATGTCCCATGAATGAATTAAACAAAACCTTACCTGGTGGTGCATGTATTTGAGAGGGAGGTCAATTGGTGATTCTGCATACAAGTCCTGGGGGTCATCACCCCTACCTTATGATGGAAGAAAGGCCATTAGTGAGATAGCAGAAATGGCTGGTCCTCGGGCAGTACCTTGAGTACCTCCTGTGATGAGGTCTTGGAGTTGAGATGATTTGGTTTCTATATGAGACACAACAAATTGAGTTCACGCAATGCTGATGGTGCATTTCATGATCCGAAACCACTTGGCATCTGTGGTGTGAGGTCCTCGGGGATAGAGGGCTACAGCACTGGAAATAGCAGAGAACGCATATGTGCAAGAATGCATTGGACGATGCTTTGGATAGATCCAATTAGGCTGATTTGTTTTTCCGTATTAACATCACTGCTAAACAGATTTCACAACCATTTAGCATCACAGTGCAACATAAACCAATGACTTGCTTTTATTAATTCCATTAAGTTTCTCAAATTGCAATAAACTTGAAATGAAAATCATTGCCCACACTGAAGACTGTTTTGGGTGGAATCCTACAATTAGAAGATGTGAAGATAATCTAATTTATATAAGCTCACAAAATGAAGTTAGGAAGGGTCCATAACTGTATAATAAATGAAATGCAATAGGATCACTGCATACCTGTCATATTATCTATCAACATGTTCACTGCAATGTCCTAGGTCAGAGGTGAGTAGCATGTGGCCTGGGGGAGGATGGGGTCACGTGCAGCCCATCTGGTTGATTATTGTCCACGCGCAGGGTTACCACATTCTGCTCATTTCCATCTGTGTAGTTTTCTTTCCTATTGATATGACACGCGCATAAAGCAAAGGGTAGTGAAGCGAGGGTAGTGCCCTGATTGGATGTGTAATAGATTTATATCTGGAATGAATGGGTTGTCCTACGGGGAAAGCTTGGACAGGCTAGGCTTGTATCTGTTGGTGTTTTAGAAGAGTAAGATGTTGAAACATATAAGATCCTTGACAGGGTGGAGGTAGAGGGAGAGACTGGAACTGAGGTCCAGTGTAAATTAAAGGGGTCCCACATTTAGAATGAAGATGAGAGGTTTTTCTCTCACAGGATCAGACTTTTAAAGCTCAAAAGGCATTGGAAGCAGAATCTTTGAATATTTTTAAGGCAGAGATAGATAGCAAGGGGGTGAAAGGTTATTAGGAATAATCATAGAATCATAGAATCACATAATTATACAATGCAGGAGAGGTCATTCGGCCCATCGAGTTCACACTAACACATTAAAAACACCTGAACTCCCACCTCATCCCATCTGCTGTCGCTTGGTCCATAGCCTTAACTTTTATGACTTTACAATGCTCATCCAGGTATTTTTTAAAGGATGTGAGGTCCCGTCTCCTCCGCCTTCCCAGACAGTGTATTTCAGACCACCTCCATCCTCTGGGTAAAAAGGTTTCTCCTCACATCCTCCCTAAACCTCTTTCCCCTCACCTTGAACCTATGTCCCCAGGTGACTGACTCTTCAATGAAGGCAAACAGCTGCTCCTTATTATGCCCCTCATAATCTTGTACACCTCGATCAGGTCACCCATGCGAGAAATAATACTTTCTACTGTGTACTAATATATGTGACAATGATAAATCAAATCAAATCAAATATGGCATTGATGTTCCAATTAGTTCAGCCACGATCTTATGGAATAGCAGAGCAGGCTCAAAGGGCTGGTGCCCTACTCCCACTGCTAATTTGTATATTTGTCTGACACTGTCTCCAGCGTTCCCTCAGAATGTCATGTTCTCACATCCTTCCAAACTCTATTGGATACAGGCTCAACCTTTCTCCGTAGGATAAGCCAGGAATCTTACGCATGAATCTTTTCTGGACACTTCTAATGCAATTAAGTTCTTTCTTAAGTAAGGAGGCCAAAATTGCACCCTATATGAGATCTCAGCCGTGCCCAATACAACTGTGGCAAACATCATAACTTTAACATTACATTCTCCTTGATGTGAGGAACACATGGAGCCTCTCTCAACTAAAGACCTTTTGCCTATGTGGTCTATCTCACTATTCACAGGCTAATCACGGATCTGTCAAAATGCCTCTTAAACATTTCACTTATAGACATAGACATCGCCCTAATGTCCCAGAAACCTAAAGCCCTCTCTCATGCATAACCTTTCCAGCCATACATTCACCTGCTTTATCTCTGTACAGTGGCACTGTGGTTAGCAGTGCTGTTTCACAGCGCCAGGAACATGGGTTCAATTCTGGCCTCAGGTCACTGTATGGAGGTTGCACGTCCTCCCCTGTGTCCATGTGGGTTTCTTCCCACAACCGGGTTAGGTTGATTGGGCCATTCTAAATTGACCCTCATGACAGGGGGATTAACAAAGTAAATATGTGGGGGGGGGGGTTATGGGAATAGGGGCTGGGTGGGATTGTGATTGGTGCAGACATGACGGGCTCAATGGTCTCCTTCTGCACTGTAGGGATTCTATGATTTTATACTCACTGACGGGCTGGAAAAGTTAACTCTGCCAGAGTTGATTGGCTATGCTAAACTGACCCTAATGTCAGGGGGATTAGCAGAGTAATCTGATGGTTAGTCACTTTGAAGTCCTACTTGCTAATTTCCTACCCAGGTCCCTGATTGCAGTATCATACTCTTCTTTCTGCCTGTGCTGTTGGCTCTGATGTGGACCATATCTGCTGACTGGTTATCTCCCCCTCAGTAACATTCTTGACCCTGGCAACAGGGAAGCAACGCACCATCCTGGATTCGTGTCTGTGGTGGCAGAATCCCAGAACTGCACAAAAGATCCGGAATAAAAGCAAATTATCACAGATGTTGGCAATCTGAAATAAAAACAGGGGATGCTGGAAACAGCATGGTGACCCTGTGGTTAGCACTGCTGCCACACAGCAGCAGGGATCTGGGTTCGATTCCTAGCTTGGATCACTGTCTGTGTAGAGTTTGCATGTTCTCCCCATCTCTGCGTGGGTTTCCTCCAGATAATCCAGTTTCCTTCCACTCTCCAAAGATACGCGAGCTTGATTGGCCATGCTAAATTGCCCTTAATATCAGGGGGACTAGCTAGAGTATATACATGGGGTGATAGGGAATAGGTTATGGGATTGTGGTCATTGCAGACTCAGTGGGCCAAATGGCCTCCTTCTGCATTGCATGATTCTATGATATTTTGTGATAACCTAGCAGCTCTGGCAGAGTTAATTTTTCGAGTCTGTCAGATCCTGAAGAACATGAACTCTATTTCTCTCTCTGCAGAAGTGCCAGCCCTGCTGAGTTTTTCCAGCATTTTCAGTTTCTGTAACAGAAAAGTCCCATTATTCAAAGAACAAGGAACAGTACAGCACAGGAACAGGCCCTTCAGTCCACCAAGCCTGTGCCGACACATAACGCTTCTCTCAACTAAAGACATTTTGCCTACGAGATTTATGTCACTATTCCCTGCCTAATCACGGATCTGTCAAGATGCCTCTTAAACATTGTTAATGTATCTACTTCTACCACCTCCTCTGACAGCACTCAACTCCCTCTGTGTCAAAATCAGTGTATCTGCCTCTCACATCTCCTTTAAAACCGAACCCCCCCACCCCGCCAGTCAGCACTGCTGCCTCGTAGTGCCAGGGACCCAGGTTCAATTCCCAATTTGGGTCATTGTCTGCGCACGGTCTGCACATTTTCCCTGTGTCTGCGTGGGTTTCTTCTGGGAGCTCCGCTTTCTGAAAGAAGTGCTGTTTCGGCACGTTGGCCATGCTAAATTCTCACTCAGTGTATCCGAACAGGTCTCGGAACGGATCGGTTAGGGGATTTTCTTGTAACTTCACTGCAGTGTTAACATAAGCCTACTTGCGACACTGATAAAATAAACCTAGTAATTAACATTTCTGGGAGAAAGAATGTGATTATCCATTCTGCCAGTGCCTCAGATTCCGACTTATCCCTTGTTCCTGGATCCCTGCGAAACGTCACAGATAGAGATATCGGTATTGATGGTCGGTAATGAGCTTTTCCATGGGAGTCAGTTCGGTAGGTTTGAGCAATGTCAGGGCAACATTGGTTTGCAAATTGTGGAACAGTAATTGTATCTGACAGACAGGAGGAGCCTTTGAGCAATACAAGGCGTATCAAAAATGTTAAAAAGAGACAATCCTCAGTTAGGGCAAAAAACCTCAAAATTGGCAGAAATGATGAGCGAATATTGAACAGAGATGTTATTGAACACCTGGGTCAAGAGATTCAGTCAGTTATGGGTTAATCTCTCCATTTGCGCAGCATTTCTGCTGCAACCAGTCCAGCCCACCCCTGTTGGATTGTGTTTACATTAGAAGGTAGTTAAATGTACTGATGGAAGGAATCCTCTTCCAGAAACATTGATAACATCTCCCCTTTAAACTTTGTCCCAGTCTCTGCTCCGCCTGGCTGCTGTCTCCTCAGAGGAAAGAGTTTTAAAGCTTAAAAATTAATTTATTATTGTCACAACTAGGCTTGTATTAACACTGCAATGAAGTTACCATGAAAAAGGGGTGAGGGGGAGAAGAAAGTGGGGGGCATGGGGCAGCATTATGGCCCAGTGGTTAGCGTTGTTGCCCCACAGCGCAAGGGATCTGAGTTCAATTCTGACCATGGGTCACTGTCTGCGTACAGTTTGCATGTTTTCCCCATGTCCGCGTGAGTTTTGTCTGGGCACTCCAGTTTCGTCTCGCAGCCCAAAGGTGTGCAGATCAGTTTGATTGGCCATGTTAAATTGACCCTAATGTCTGGAGGATTAGCAGAGTAAATATGTGGGGTTACAGGAATAGCACCTGGGTGGAATTGTTGTTGGTACAGACTCAATAGACTGAATGGTCTTCTTCTGCACTGAAAGGATTCTATGATTCTAAGCAAATATTGTTCATATGATGGGTTCATGCAGTGTACAACAGCTTTACATAGGGTAGCCAACATGGGAATCACAAAAGATGGGACATTACTGTATTGAACCTTCTATATTGCTCCCTGTCCAGCCGCCTCCCTGCCCATCCAAACCCTCCCACCATAAAACTGAATCCATGAAGTATAAAAGTTTTGTGATACATTGTTTTGTTTTGTATCACAAGTAGGTTTACGTTTACACTGCAGTGAAGTTACAGTGACAATCTCCAAGTCACCACACTCCAGTGCTTGTTCGGGTACACTGAGAGACAATTTAGTATGGTCAGTGCACCTAACCAGCACGTCTTTCAAACTGTGGGAGGAAACCGGAGCAAACCCACACAGACATGGGGAGAATATGCAAATGCCACATAGACAGTGATCTAAGCCAAGAATCAAAGCCAGATCACTGGTACTGTGAGGCAGCGGTACTAACCACTGTGCTATCTTGGTGTATGTGTCAATAGATCCCTGAAAGTAGGCAGTCAAGTGGATAAAGTTGTTAAGAAGGCATATGGAGTCTTAGCTTTTATTGGTAGGGGGATTGAATTTAGAGCCGCAGCATCATGTTGCAACTGTACAAAACTCTAGTGCGGCCGCACTTGGAGTATTGTGTGCAGTTCTGGTCCCCACATTATAAGAAAGATGTGGAGGCATTGGAGAGGGTACAGAGGAGGTTTACCAGGATGTTGCCTGGTATGGAGGGCAGGTCCTATGAAGAGAGGTTGAAGGATTTGAGGTTGTTTTCGTTAGAAAGGAGGCGGCTAAGAGGGGATCTTATTGAAGCATATAAGATGATTAGAGGTTTAGATAGGGTGGACAGTGATAGCCTTTTTCCTAGGATGGAGAAAGCTAGCACGAGGGGACACAGCTTTAAATTAAGGGGTATGAGTTATAGGACGGATATCAGAGGTAGGTTCTTTACTCAAAGAGTGATTAGGGAGTGGAATGCCCTGCCTGCAGCTGTTGTAGATGCGCCAAGTTTGGTGGCGTTTAAGAGGTTAATTGATAAGTATATGGAAGAGAAGGGAATGGTTTAGTTTGGAGGGGCATTGCTTTTTATTTTGGTCGGCACAACATCGAAGGCCGAAGGGCCTGTTCTGTGCTGTAATGTTCTATGTTCTATGTTCTATGTTCTATCGTGCCACCCCAAGATGTTTCCACTTTGGGGAGAGTCCAAATATAAACAAATAGGCTGTAATTCTCCAGTTTCGCGCACCTCACTATTGCTGCCAGTGGGGATGGAGTATTTGGCAATCCGTCAAATCTTCACTTGCAGCAGCGGGGCTGGAGAATTCCTGCCCCTGGATAACGTCGGAGGATCCGGCCCATAGTCAACAATAAATCCACAGAGGATTCAGGGAAAACCTCTTTGCGCAGTGAATGATCGGAATGTGAAACTCAACAGCAGATGGGATAATTGAGGAGATTAGCTTTGATGTGTTTAGGGAGGAATTGGAAAAGCCCCCAGGATGGTGCCAATAGAGCGAGGTGAAATATGATATAGCGGAGACTTATTTGGAGCATAAACACTGAGATTGACCAGTTGGAACAATTAACTTCTTCCTCTGCTGCAAATGCAATATAATTCTATTTAAGATTATCCCCCAGATGGTAGGACAGGATTCAGTGGAAGTTAGTATTTGCACAATGACTAATTTGTTTAGGACAAGCTGCTATTTTTCTAATTAGTGTATGTTAATTATGAGCCGGTAATGATACTGTTGCAAACCAAGAATTCTTGCCGAGGAGAAGGCAGAATATCTTTTCCTGTAAGGTACATTACCAGATATCAGCTTGATTAGTGTTGGGTTGCTGTTCTGTACAGTAAAAAGAACAAGGCAAAATCATTGTCTGTATGGTCACAACCGAGGCCTTTACAATGCGCAATGTGTGGAGATTCTTGTGTTACAGAGGCCACACCTTTGAGTTTTTGTGCAACTCTGAACAAAGAACAAAGAACAGCACAGCACAGGAAACAGGCCCTTCAGCCTGACAAGCCCATGCCCCCTATTTTAACACTCAGTGAGTGCCTTATTCAAGTCTTTTGTCGACCGTCGACGCTTCTGTCTACCTCTAGTGGACTCCACAATAAAGGGAATGCAAATTTAGGGAATTATATGTGTGCCAAACTAAGGGAGATCCAACTCAGGGACAATTTATTGACACCAATCAGCCTAAAAAGCACGTTTTTTGGGATGTGGAAGGAAACCGGAGCACCTGGAGGAAACCCACGCAAGCACAGGGAGAATGTGCAAACTCCCACAGAAGTTGATCCAAGTTGGAGATCCAAACCTGTAAGTGCACAGCAGACAGTGATAGTCACTGAGTTGATGTGTTGCCCATCAATTGGTCCAGTTTAAGCATATACTAACAATGTTAAGCACAGGCAACTCTCGAAGCAATATCCAAGATCAACCCTCGCACGACCCACCGCGTGTATGCCCCTTGTTGGCTAACAAGGCAGACCGAATCACCTGTGGATCTTCTAGTCTGAGATAGGACATTTTTGTTATTGAAGGAATCCAGCAAAGGTTCACCAGACTGATTCCCGGAATTCCAGGACTGACATGTGAAGAGAGATGGATCGACTGGGTTTGTACACACTGGAATTTAGAAGAATGAGAGGGGACCTCATAAAAACATATAAACTCCTGATGAGATTGAATGCAGGAAGGATGTTCCTAATGTTGGGGAAGTCCAGAACCAGGGGTCACAGTCATTGGGTGGGGTAAACCATTCAGGACTGAGATGAGGAAAAAAATTCTTCATGCAGAGAGTTGTGAACCTATGGAAGTCTCTACCACAGAAAACTATTGGAGCCAGTTCATTAGGTATGCTCAAGAGAGAACTGAACATGGTCCTTGAGGCTAAGGGGATCAATGGGTATGGAGAGAAAGTGGGAATGGGATACTGAAAATGCATGACCAGCCATGATTATATTGAATGATGGTGCAGGCTCAAAGGGCAAAATGGCCTCATCCTGCACCTATTTTCTATGTTTCTATGTTTGAACTGTTGAGAGGAAGCTGGAAATCCTAGAGAGGTACTGTGTGTGAGTGCCCTGTGCCATATTAAAAGAAACTGAACTGTATAGCAATTCATGCAATCTGGACTTGGAACTGTCATGTCCATAGATTTTATAAATAAGTGATATTTTGAGAAGAATAGAAAATCTAGAGAGGATCATTCAAAGAATGGTTGTATAGAATATAGAAACAAGAAGCAGCAATAGACCATTCAGGCCTTCAAGGCTACTCAATCATTCATTTTGGCCATGACAAGTCACTGAATTCAACATCCTGATCCTCCTTTCCCTTATATCAGAGTTCAAAGCAAGAACAAAGAACAACACAGCACAGGAAACAGGCCCTTTGGCCCAACGAGCCCACGCCCCCCATTTTAACACTCAGTGAGTGCCTTATTCAAGTCTTTCATCACTCATCGATGTTTTTGTCTACCTCTACTGAAACTCCACAATAAAGGGGGTGGAAATTTAGGGAATTGTATGTACGCCAGATTAAGGGAGATCCAATTCAGGGACAATTTATTGACAATAATCAGCCTAAAAAGAAGGTATCTGCTATGCACTTACAGAGAAAATCCATGCAAGCGTGGGGACAATGTGCAAACTCCCACAGACAGCGATCCAAGCTGGAGATCCAACCCAGGTCCCTGTATCTGTACAGCAGACAGTGATAATCACTGAGTTGATGTGTTGCCCGTCAATTGGTCCAGTTTAAGTGTAAACTAACGACGTGAAGCACTAAGCAACTCTTGAAGCAACATCCAAGAGCAACCCTCGCACGACCCACCGTGTGTATGCCCCTTGTTGGCCAACAAAGTGGACTGAATAGTCTGTGGATGTAAAAGGAGACATCAATAAACATAAATAGACATACAACAGGCTATAAAGACAGTAACGGAAGATCCCCAATAGCTGTTTTGATCCCTTTAGCCCCAAGAACTATATCTACTCCTTTTTGAATTTACACAACATTTTGGGCTCAATGTGGAACTCACTATCACAATGAATAGTTTGGATGAATGGAATAGAAAGCTTCAAAGGGAAGTTGGATAAGAACCTGAGGGACAAGAAAACAGGGGGATATGGTGAGATGAAGTAGGGTGGGAAGAGACTTGTGTGGAGCTTTAACACCAGCATGGACTCTGATGGACTGAATGGCCTGTTTTCGTATTGTAAACTCTGTGCAATGTTAAGCAAAATGTTATTCAGATTCAATAGTGAGAAATAAAAAAAAGAATGGGAATTGAGATTGAACAATCGGATCAGAATGTGTTATATCTCTTCTCAGATGCAACAAAAACATCATCAGAAGTTTACATTTTTTTCCAAACATTTGTCTTTATTGGTCAAACAGGCCATGTGACCCTTAGTCTGTTGTGTTGCCCTAAAAGGGACAATCAGCGCAGACACACAGTGCTGAATCTCATTCGTAACTCCTTATACACAGAAGCACTTTGTGTACACATGCAGCAAGACTTGGACAATATGCAAAAGTTTGGGCTGATAAATTAACATCAGAGAAGTACCAGGAAATGATCACCTCCAACAAGAGAGAATCAGACTATTGGCCTTGACATTCAGTGAGATTACCAGTTCTGAGTTAGACTATTCTGCTGACAAGCATTCAAATGCTGCAGAAATCCTTGGATAAGTCCAGCATGGCGCCTCTCCATCTCCAGGAACTTGGCAGAGCTTCTCCAGCCACTTGCAACACTGGACATCCACTCACTCTGTAGCAGTAAAGGCAAGTCAATGGAAGTCCCATTGTGATGTCTTGAAGTGGGGCTAGATGGAGGGTTGGGGGGGTTGTTGGTGGGGAGCATGTGGGGGGCTTCCTTCTGCAGCTGACGCATCTTCCAGCTGAGAGTGAGAGGAAGTTAACAAATCTTGGAGCTCACAAGAGCAGGTGGGTATACAATACAGAATTAGGTACTGGGTGATTTGATTTGATTCACTATTGTCACATGTATTAAGTACAGAGTGAAAAGCACTGTTTCTTGCGTGCTACACAGGCAAAGCATACTGTTTGTAGAGAAGGAAAGGGGACCGTGCAGAATGAAAGATGTCGGCTTAGAGAGGATCTAATAGAGGTGTATAAGATTATAAGGGGTATAGATAGAGTAAATGGTGGTAAACTTTTTCCACCTTCAGAAATGGATAGGACGAGGGGTCATGGCCTTAGGGTGAGGGGGGCTATGTATAAGACGAATATTAGAGGGCAGTTTTTCACACAAAGGGTAGTGGGGGTGTGGAATGCACTGCCGAGTAAGGTGGTGGGAGCAGGCATGCTAGGGCTGTTTAAGGGTCTCTTGGACAGCCACATGAGCGGTATGCAGATAGAGGGATATAGTAGGACTGTTTAACTATGGCTTTTTTTCCACAGGTAATTCGGTCCAACTTGACCAACAAGGAGCATGCATTCGGCAGGTGGTGCGAGGACAGCTCTTGGATGTTGATTCATGGGTTGCCTGGTACTTCATGTCGTAAATGAGTGCTTTATGTGGACCATCTGAAGGGCACCATGACAGCTCAGAGACTATCGATGTAGCTGTGCAGACACTTGGAATTGGGCCGGTGTCTGCGGGAGTTTGCGCGTTCTCCCCGTGGTTGCGTGGGTTTTCTCCGGGCGCTCCGGTTTCCTCCCACATCCCAAAAATTCGCTCTTAGGCTGATTGGGAAACAAATTGACCCTATATTGAGATTCTTCCATATTAGGAATAACCTAAAATTAGAATAAGAAAATGGAATTGTTACTATAAAGTTATGACGGCGGAGCGGGCTCGTTGGGCCGAAGGGCCTGTTTCCCGTGCTGTGTTGCTCTAAAAAAAAATGTTGTGTGACAGTCATAGCCAGGGTGTAGAGAAAGATCAATTAAGTGTGAGGTAGCTCCATTCAAATGTCCAATGGCTGCAGGCAAGAAGCTGTTAGTTGGTACGTGACCTCAGGCTTTTGTATCTTTTTCCTCATGGAACAAGATGGAAGAGAGAATGTCCGGGATACGGGGGGTCCTTAATTATGCTGACTGCTTTTCCAAGGCAGCAGGAAGTGTAGACGGAGTTAATGGGTGGGAGGCTGGTTTGAAGGATGGACTGGGCTTCATTTACGACCCTTTGTAGTTTCTTGCAGTTTTGGGCAGAGCAGAAACCCATACCAAACTGTGGTACAACCAGAAAAAGTGCTCTCTATGCTGCATCTGTAAAAGTTGGTGAGAGATGTGCCAAATTTCCTTAGCCTTCTGAGAAAGTAGTGGTCAGGATCCGTCCTCTCTGATGCACATTTTGCTCCACGTCTTTTCCAAGCTGTACTTCCGCAGAAGTGAGTGAACACATGTCAGCTGTCATTATTTGTTTTATCTTCAGCCTCCTATAGCATTTACCCAGCTGGTATTGGGAGGGACTCGGATAGGTAATGGATGAGAGAAATAATTGCCCATTACGGGGCAAAGATCATTGTGAAAGTCCCATATCCTAGAGTTAAGCAATGCAGGAGAGAAATAAAAAAAAACCAAAGAGATAAAAAAGCATGGATTTACTGGACCACTGGGCAGGAAACATTTCCCATACACATCTCCATACAGATGTTCAGCTGGAGCCTGAGTTACTGATGTGGTAAAACTCCCCAATGGGTCTTTCATTAACGCTGGGTGACTGCGCAGATTAAAAGATGAAGATGTCTGACACTCAAAATGTGTCACAGATGGCCTTGAGGAGAGCACGGCTGGAAAATCCCACTCAAAATAACAACAAGATTTATTGTAGGAGCTGTTGTCTGTACACAATATAAAATTAAACTAAACTGAGCCTGCAAAACACCCCAGCGGCATCACCATCAGATCATGTGACTGGCTCCTAAAGCGATCATGCAACTACTAAAGGATATAACACAGATCACTCAGTTCAAATGCAACTGGGATGGGCAATAGATGTTGACTCAGTAAGAGGTCTGACAACACCAATTTTAAATCCAACCGATTTATTTGATAGTAAACCTGCTAGCTTTCGGCCTTTGTGCCTTCGTCAGGCGAATGAGGTGTTCTGGTCTGCAATAGCACACATATCAGCACAGACAGTTTACAGATTGCTGATTAGAATGCGAATCCTTACACCTAACCTGCTATTCAAGTCTTAAAGTGGCTAACAATGTGAGTGGAAGGAGCACTAAGCACAGGTTACAGAGATGTGTATTGTCTCCAGACAGCACAGTAAGTGAAGTTTTTTGCTAGCCCAGGCAAGTTATGGGGGTTATAGATAGTGTGACATGAAGCCAAGATCCCTGTTAAGACCGTCCTCAAGGTCGGAGGCCGTTCGGGAAACGTTCCTCAAGGGGACCTTCATGACACACAACAGTGCAGAGCTGCTGAGCAGAGACTGATAGCCAAGTTCCGGACACATGAGGACGGTCTTAACAGGGATCTTGGCTTCATGTCACACTATCTGTAACCCCCATGACTTGCCTGGGTTAGCAAAAAACTCCACTTGCTGTGCTGTCTGGAGACAATACACATCTCTCTAACCTGTGCTCAGTGCTCCGTCCACTCACATTGTTAGCCACTTTAAGACTTGAATAGCAGGTTAGGTGTAAGGATTCGCATTCTAATCAGCAATCTGTAAACTGTCTGTGCTGATATGTGTGCTTTTGGAGACCAGAACACCTCATTCGCCTGACGAAGGCACAAAGGCCGAAAGCTAGCAGGTTTACTATCAAATAAATCGGTTGGATTTAAAATTGGTGTTGTCAGACCTCTTACTGAGTTTACCCCAGTCCAACGCCGGCATCTCTACATCAATAGATGTTGACCCAGCCAATGGCGCCCACAAGCCTTGAAAGAATTAAAATAAAAGTCTTGCTTCCCTAGTCTTTCCCTGCATCCCTTCAACTTTTTTCTTCATAGGAATTTTCTTTTGAGTATGACAATTGAATCTGCTTCCACCACCCTTTTAGCAAGTGCACATAATTCCCATAGAACTTTATTACATTTACTCTTCCCTTGTGTAAATGTGCGTTATGAATCTATTCCTTTGACTCTTTCCCAACCCATCTCAATCAAAATAAGTGGCTCATAAACTGGGGCAGGTAAGTGCCACTAATGTTGCATGATCAAGAATATCATTTTGACACAAGATGGGAATTTGAAAGGCACATGGTACGGAACATTTGAAAAGCAAAAAAGAAGAAAGGCCGTCTCTTTGCTGTGTCTAATGTCATGATTGAATAGACTTTGAAACTTGCTTTTCATCATCTGAACAGCACCATCAAGACCTATCAAAGCTTGATGTAAGGACTGACCTTTTGTGTACGTAAATCATCGCTGAACAGATTGAATTCAATTTACCTTTGTATAGAAATTGGAGGACAGCGCATTCATATCAGGGCACAGAAAGAAAATAAAGAAGGGTTTGAATGGCTCCTGTCAATGTTCAATGTGGAGTAATTATTCTGGTTTATGGACTACCTCTCTATAACGTAACTGTTGAAGTGTTCTCCTGTGCGAATCTGTACTGCTTCATTCCATCTGAAGGAAAGAATGATTTTGCAATTCATTGCTCGCCTGATTTATCCTGAAATCTGCGTAGACATGGGCTGGTCAAAGGTGACAACATTGTCATGATGGCATGGTCGCACAAGGGGTTAGCACTGCTGCCTCACAGAGCCAGAGACCCGGGTTCAATTCTGGCTTCAGGTCACTGTCTGTGTGGAGTTTGCACATTCTCCCTGTCTCTGTGTGTGTTTCCTCCGGGTGCTCCGGTTTCCTCCTGTAGTTCAACGATGTGCAGCTTAGATGGATTGGCTGTGCTACGTTGACCCTCGTGTCACAGGAATTAGCAAGGTAAATATGTGGGGTTACAATCCCAGTCTAGCTGTAGCACAGCCAACATAGCACAGTCTGGGATTCTGGCACAGTGAAGCAGCAACTGTAAAATCAGCTAGACTGGGATTGTAGTCGGTGTTAACACAATGGGCTGAATGGCTTCCTTCTGCATTTAGGGATTCTATGATTTTACAGTTGCTGCTTCACTGTGCCAGAATCCCAGACTAATCTTCCAGAGGCAAGAGTTCAAATCTCACCAAGCAACTGAAGAATTTAAATTCACTTAATCGATATAAATCTGGACTGAAATATTAGGCTGGAATTCTCCGCTGTTTACACTGATGGGATTCTTCGGTCCTGCTGGCAGCATACCCCCATCTGTGGGTTTCCCACTGGCATGGAATTCTCATTGACTCTGGTGGGACCAGACTCTCCCGCCACTAGCAAACAATGGCAAGAAATGCATGGCTGGGCAACTATAGAACCTTGCTCCTTGTCTCAATTATTGACAAAAAAGTCGAAAGCTCGCAGATTTACTATCAAATAAATTGGTTGGATTAAAAATTGGTGTTGCCAGATTCTTACCTTGTCTCAATTAACAGGGATCTGGATTCCGGTTCAATAAAAATTCCCATTCACTAACACTCTTTAATTTTTATTATTATTTCACAGGATGTGGGCCTCACATTTGTTGATCATGAGTGAATGAGTGTGGGAGTGTGAGTGATTAAGTATGGGAGAGAGAGTTAATGTGTGTGGGAGAGAGAGAGAGAGTGAAGGAATGTGGGAGAGACAGAGAGCATGGGAGAGAGTGAGTGAATGTGAGAGAGAGCGAGTGAATGTGGGAGAGAGTGTGGGAGAGTGGATGAGCGTATGGGAGAAACAGAGTGAGTGAGCTTGGGAGAGAGGGAGTGAATGTAGGAGAGACAATGTAGGAGAGAGAGTGAGTGTGTGTGTGAGAGAGAGAGTGTGAGTGTGGAGAGAGTGTGGAGAGAATGAGTGAGTATGGGAGACAGAGTGAGTGAATGTGTGAGAGAGAGAGTGGTAGGGAGAGTGAGTGTGTGTACGAGAGATAATGAATGTGTATGGGAGCGGGAGTGAGCAAGTGAGTGAGTGAGTGTGTGAAGCACTCGCAGGTGAAATCACTGACCACAAAATAAAAGGACAAAAGCAGAGCACGCATGTAAGTACTGACTGAGTAAAAATAGCTGCAATAAATTTTCCAATCCCATCTCCAGTCGAACGGGAAAACGGTGCATGGCAAAATTGGCAGTTTTTCTGGTTGCAATGGCAAAACTATAGAACATAGAACATAGAACATTACAGCACAGAACAGGCCCTTCGGCCTTCGATGTTGCGCCGACCAATATAAAAAGCAATGCCCCTCCAAACTAAACCATTCCCTTCTCTTCCATATACTTATCAACTAACCTCTTAAACGCCACCAAACTTGGCGCATCTACAACTGCTGCAGGCAGGGCATTCCACTCCCGAACCACCCTTTGGGTAAAGAACCTACCTCTGATATCCGTCCCATAACTATCGCCCCTTAATTTAAAGCTGTGTCCCCTCGTGCTAGCTAGGAGATTGCAAAAGATTTAAATAAGAAATCTGAAATGACAAGAGTGGCTATACTTTTAACACTGCCAGGGAGGGTCTGCTACAAAGTGTATATCATCCAAAATCTAACAGGCAAGCAAAATAAAAGACAACAGTGACTTTAAGTGCTTTTAACGCAGGTTATGAACCTGAAATGACTGATACATATGGAGGATACGTATTCAATACTTGAGTTCAGTGTGAAAATAAGACCACTGAACACTACATCATAATAATAATGCAGCTAGCAGTATTATGCGAATTTGGACATCTGAAAGATGATCTGATTACAGATATATTGATTCTAGGAGTGAGAGAAACGTTGGTGACTTTAAATCTACTGAAAGATGAAAAACTGTTGCTAAAGAAAGTGTTGGATGTATGTCGAATGTAGAAGTTGTGAAACTTTTACATTTGAAGAAAGTGGCTCGACAAAGCTAAATAGATAGTATTTACAGTTTTATAGTTTTGGACAGAGAATTGAGATACATGGGAACATTTTTATGTCATGTCCTTTTATATATGCCTGGGTGGGCAATGCAGTGTGCAGTAAAGATGATGGATTCAGTGAGCTATAGCTGAGACAAGTGCTTTCCTATTCTTGTATGTCTGTGGAACCCTTAGTCCCAAGGTGGAATAAGGAGAAATAATGGGCAGATATACAGATGTACAACAGGCAACTTGAAGATTGGAGGGAGGGGGCTGGTCGTAAAGGAGGGAGATGCATTATGAGCTCAAAGATGCAAATGAGGGTGGGAGGCCACTTACAGGAGCTTTCTGCCTCAAGTGTTTGAGATATATTGGACAGATACCTATTGGTAAGAGCACCCAGACGAAGCAAGTATTATTCCTTACGTAAGGTAGAGCCTCCATGTTAGAAATCGTAGAAACCCTACAGCGCAGAAAGAGCCATTTCGCCCATCGAGTCTGCACCGACCACAATACCGCCCAGGCCCTATCCCCATATCACTACACATCTACCGCTAATCCTTCTAATCTACACATCTCAGAACACTAAGGGGCAATTTTAGTATGGCCAATCAACCTAACCCACACATCTTTGGGAGGAAACTGGAGCACCCAGCGGAAACCCACTCAGACACGAGGAGAATGTGCAAACTCCACACAGACAGTGACCCAAGCTGGGAATCGAATGCAGGTCCCCGGACCTGAGAAGCAGCAGTGCTAACCACTGTGCTACTGTGCCGCCCCACTATTGTTCACTAGATCGCCCCCACTCGATGTTCACTATTGCTTGCGATCATTATGTTCTGCAATGTCTGTGACTCTAAATTAGTAAGACTTCATGTACAGTTCATGAGTCAGGCAGATGAGTAACAAACCAAATGAGACCTTCACAACCACGTTAGGCCAAGACCTGTACAGGGCTGTATAGAGCAATGAACCTCATGTAAATGTGTTCAGTTAGAACCCTCATCATTCTCAATATGGTGCTTAGTAGGGACAGAATGCTTGAGATCTACATTGAGATCGTCAACGTATATGGCGGCAGCAGACCATAAGAAAGCATGATGCATGTGATATCAAAAACTGGATATTACAAAGGCCATTATAACTTTGCAGCAACAGTAAGGTAAACTTGTGCTCCAGAATCTGTGGAATTCCCTGCCCAGAGAAGCAGTTGAGACCACCTCGCTGAATGTTTTTAAAGCAAAGATAGATAAATCTTTGAATCGTAAAGGAATTAAGGGTTATGGTGAGCAGGTGGGGAAGTGGAGCTGAGTCTACAAAAAGATCAGCCATGATCTTATTGAGTAGCGGAGGAGGCTTGAGGGGCCAAATGGCCTACTCCTGCTCCCAGTTCTTATATTCTTAAGCTCTTAATCAACCTCAATACTGGTTGAGATGTTTCAGTACAGCATAAACACTGCCATTTATCTGTCAGTGTGAAAAATTGCCCAGTTACGTCATGTCCACAACAAGCGGAACAAATCCAGCATAGTCCATGTGTTTGGTCCTTGGTAATCAGTAAAGAGATGGAAGGGGTCATTGAGAGAGCTCTCAAGCTGCTCTTACACAGCAATAACCTCACTGATGGTCAGCTGGGCTTCTGTCAGGCTTCCAAACTTCTTTATAGCCTTGATATAAACGTGGCTAAAAAAGGAGATGAGGTGACAGTGACTGTCCATGACATCAAGGCAGGATTTGCCCAAGTGTGGTATCAAGGTGTCAAGGCAAAAATGAAGTCAAATAGAAATCAAGGGAAAAACTCCCCAAAAAGTTGCAGTCATACCTGGCATGAAGAAAGATGCTTGTGGTTATTGGAGGTCAGTCCCAGGACATCACTGCGTGGGTTCTGCAGGGTGTAGACCCAAATAACTCTCAGCTGCTTCATGCTTTCCTCCATTGTAAGGTCAGGTATGGGGATGTTTGCTAATAACTGCATAATGTTCAGCACCATTCTCCGTAGATACTGATGTAACCCGTGTGAATGTGCAGCAAGTCTTGGACAATGCAGTCTTTGGCTGATAAGGAACAAGTAACATTTGTAGCACTCAAGTTTCAGGTAATGGCCATCTCCAACAAAAGAGGAACAAACCATCTTCCCATGACATTTAATGGCATTGCCATTGATTCTGATTTGATTTGATTTGATTTATTATTGTCGCATGTATTGGTATACAGTGAAAAGTATTGTTTCTCGTGCACTATACAGATAAAGTATACCTGTACATAGAGAAGGAAATGAGAGAGTGCAGAATGTAATGTTACAGCTATAGCTAGGATGTAGAGAAAGATCAACTTAATGCAAGGTAAGTCTATTCAAAAGGCTGATGGTAACAGCAGTTCTTGAGTTGGTTGGTACATGACCTCAGACTTTGTATTTTTTTTCCCAATGGAAAAAGGTGCAACAGAGAATATCTGGTATGTGTGGGGTTCTTAATAATGCTGGCTGCTTTTAAGAGACAGCAGGAAGTGTGTATAGAATCAGTGGATGGGAGGTTGGTTTGCATAATGGGTTGGGCATCGTTCACGACCTTGTGTGGTTCCCTGCCATCTTGGGCAGAGCAGGAGACATACTGAGCTGTGATAACAACAACCAGAGAAAATGCTTTCTATGATGCATTTGTAAAAACTGTATCCCCTGCTATCAATATCCTGGGCAGTTTGCCATTGACCAAAAACTGGAACAGCCAAATAAATACGGTGGCAAAAAGACTTGGAATTCTGCATCTTATTGAGTGCTCTAATGCACTCAAGAAGTTCAGCATCATCCAGGACAAAGCAGTCCCCTTTATTAATACCTTATCTGCCACTTCAACATTCACTCCCTCTATCACCGGCATACCAAGGTAGCAGTGCGTACCATCTACAGCAACTCACCAAGTCTCCTTCAATAGTACCTTTCAAACCCTTGAACATTACTTCCTAAAAGAACAAGGGCAGCAGATGCACGGGAATGCCACCATTTGCAAGTTCCTCTTCAAGCCACACACCACTTTGACTTGGAACTATATTGCCACAATTCCCTCACCGCTATTGGGTACAAATCCTGGGACTCCCTTCCTAACAGCGCTATGAGTTTACCTACAGCATGTGGATTGTAATAGTTCAGGGAAGTAGCTCACCACCACCTTCTCAAAGGCAACTAGGGATGGGCAACAAATTTTCATCTGGAAAATTTGGAGAAAATCTAACAAATGAAAGCATTCAACCAAATTGCTCTCTGCTCCACACAATGGCTGGAATTTTATTGCCATGGCTGTCACAGGAATCGAAGTGGGTGAGGGGTAGACAATGGGAAGATCCATTGAACTGGGGCTGTATTTTATAGTTTCGGGATGAGCGAGGCTGTAAAATCCCACCCAAAATTTCTCCTTCTCCACATAGATTTCTTCCCATCCAGTCTTCTTATCCAATCAACCACATGTATGCATCAAATCTCTCCAGCAATGCTATCTAAAAAGATGGTGGTGGCTGACCTTTCATCCTGAACTGCTATATTTAGTGGCTTGCTATGTCACTTCAGTAAGAATTGAGATCTAGCTACTGTTCCCAGGGACTCACAGCTAAGGTCTAATTAGTGTCTTGTATAAGATCAGCATAATCCCTTTGCTCTTGTAACCTATGACGCTATTAATAAAACCTCGATTCCGATATGCTTTATTAACTGCTCTCTCCATCTGTCTTGCCATTTATGCAGAGTAGACACCTGGGTCTCTTTGTTCCTCAAACTCCGTAAGAATTTTGCCCTTTGTTTTATATTGTCCTTCCACACAACTGAAAAGAGAATCGGGAAGTTTCTCCACCAAACTACAGACCCCCTAGAGTCACGAAACCGACCACTCCCCTGTCAAAATCAAATCTAATGCAACTTTCAAATTGACTATTTGTCCACTGAAGTCAACCTTTCTGGAATTTTTTTATTCACTCATTGGACATGTGCGTCACTGGCTGGCCAGCGTTTATTGCCCATCCCTAGTTGCCCAAAGGCAGTTGAGAGTCAACCACATTGCTGAGGCTCTGGAAAGACATGTAGGCCAGATTGGGTAAGGACAGTAGATTTCTTTCCCCTGAAAGATTTGGTGAACCAGATGGTTTTTACGGCAATAGTTTCCTGGTCTTCAGTTGATTCTTAATTCCAGATTTTTTTTATTGAATTCAAGCTCCACCTGTTGTGGAGGGATCTGAACCGAGGTCCCCAGGATATTAGCTGAGTTTCTGGATTAATAGTCTATTGATAATGCCACTAGGCTATCACCTCCCTGTAATGGCCAGAATACTCAATAATCTACTCCTTGTGAGTCAAGGATTGTTCCATATACCCTTTTAAAAATATCTACTTTGAACTTACTTTGCTCTTGAGTGATTGGTACGTGATCTCAGACTTCTGTATCCTTTCCCAATGGAAGAAGGTAGAAGAGCGTATGTCTGGGGTGTGTAGGGTCCTTGATTATGCTCGCTGCCTTTCCATGGTTTTGCGAGGGGGGAGTTTGGGGGTATCACAGCTGGATACTGACAAGTTGAGGGGTCTCACCTAGATCAACAATAGGTGCCACAGTGGCACAGTGGTTAGTACTGCTACCTCACAGCACCAGGGTACTTGGGTTCAATTCCTGGCTTGGGTCACTGTTTGTGTGGACATTTGAGTGGGTTTCCTCTGGGTGCCCCAGTTTCCTCCCACAGTCCAAAGGAAACCCATGCAGACACAGAGAGAATGTGCAAACTCCATACAGACAGTGTATGGGATAATACCCAAGCTGGAAATTGAAATCAGGTCCCTGGAGCTGTGAGGCAGTGGTGCCAACCACTGTGCTGCGGTTCCTCCCCGGAACAGTAGCACAGCTTCAATTCAGTGTGACTTTGGACTTTGCAACTGGTGGATTTCAGAGGTATCTGCTGTCCGTGTCCTTGTGCAGTAGAGTTTATGGGGTTGGAAGGCACTATTGAAAGAACCTTCAGTTGTACACACAGCTGTCACAGTACATTGATGGTGAAGGGATTGAATGTTTAAGGTGATGCATGGGATTCCAATCAACCAGCTGTTTTATCCTAAATGGGTTATTTTTGGGACATGGTTGTTGCTGGGTAGACCAGTATTTATTGCTTATCCCTATGTGGATCTTTCTCGATGTTGTTAGAATTGCAGTCATCCAGGCAAGTGGAGAATATTCCATCACACTCTTGGAGATGGTGCACAGGCTTTGGGGAGTCAAGAGCTGAGTTACCCATTGCAGAATTCCCAGCTCCTGACCTGCTCTTATTAACACATTATTCATATGGCTAATCAGTTCCTGCTCAACGGTAACTGCTAAGAAGTGAGTTTAGCATTGGTCATGCCATTGAATGTCAAGGGGAGATGGTCTTGTTGGAGATGGTCATTGCTTAGCACCTGTGTGATGTGAATGCCATTTATCAACACAAGTCTGATCTTGTGTTGATACTAAAGTCATTGATGAAGAAACCAAAGATGTTTGGGCCTAGGGCACTAGCAGAAATGCTGGCCCAGCCAGCGACGTCCACATCTTGTAAATAATGTTTTAAATAACTTGGTCAAATGCTGCCTTGATGTTGAAGACAGTCCCTCTCATCTCACCTCTGGCATTCAGCTACTTTATCCATATTTGCACCAAAGCTGTTATGCTCATTGGAAGTCAGATAAATGTGGGGAGATCTTATAGAAACATATAAGATTATGAAGGGAATAGATAAGATTGAAGCAGGGAAGTCGTTTCCACTGGTGGATGAAATTAGAACTTGGGGGTCATGGCCTCAAAATAAGGGGAAGCAGATTTAGGACTGAGTTGAGGAGGAACTTCTTCACCCAAAGGGTTGTGAATCTGTAGAATTCCCTGCCAGTGAAGCAGTTGAGGCTACCTCATTGAATGTTTTTTGAAAGGCAAGGATAGATTTATGAACAGTAAAGGAATTAAGGGTTATGGTAAGTGGGCAGAGAAGTGGAACTGAGCTCATGAAAAGATCAGCCATGAATGGCAGAGCAGGCTCGAGGGGCCAGATGGTCTACTCCTGCTCCTAGTTCTTGAATTGTTATGTTTCTATGGTTTGGAGCTGAGTGGCCCTGACAGAATCCATATTTAGTATCAGTACGCAGATTATTGCTGAGTAAGTGCCACATGGTAGCACTACCCACGACTTCAGCCCATGCTGCTGATGATGATGAATGGACTGATGGAGCTGTAACCGGCCGGGTTGGATTTGTGGGCGGACATTCCGGGGCAATATTCCACCTTGTTCAGTAGATGTCAGTGTTGTTGCCTTGCTAGAACAGCTTGACTGGTCTGGAAGCACAAGTATTCAGCACTTTTGCCAAGATGCTATCAGGGCCCCAGCCTTTGTGATATCCCGCATCTTCATCCATTTTCTTGGTGTCCCTTGATGCGGGGGGCTGTTGGAGGAGTCATAGATGGATCATCGACTAGGCATTTCTATTTGAAGATAAGTTAGACTAGGATCATAGAATCCCTACAAGTGAAGAAGGAGGCCATTCAGCCCATTGAGCCTGTACTGACAACAATCCCAACCAGCTTCTATCCCTGTAACCCTGCACATTTATCCTGACACTCAGGTGCACTTTAGCATGGCCAGTTCACCAAACCTGCACATCCTCGTTGTAGAAGGCAATATAATAGAGAGATCTGTCAGGTGCTTCCACCCTCTGGAAAGTACCTGCCCCCACTGCCCTAATCGGTGGCCTCCATGGCCAATCAGTCCCCCAACCCACCCAGGCACAGCCCGGCCAATCGACTGCATCCCGGGCTCACTAATGAATTATAAATCAACATTAACGTTGATTTAAATGTTGACGTCTTATTCAAACCCTTTTTGGATCTGAAGTTGATCTCGCTGGACATCTGAGCCCAGTAAGATAGCGATAGGTGAGAAATGGGGCACAAACCTGATTTTTCACCTATCTTACTAACTTGACCCATCCATCGACCAGCAGGAGAAGAAGGTGAGATCAGCTCTTCAGGCTGTCATAGTCACAGCCTATCATGGAATGTACTGGAAAGCACCCAAATTACCCATTGAAAGTTCAAACTTCTTCCAGAAGTCAGAGTGCCGGGGCTGTCACAGGAATTTTATGTCCAATTTCTGACAACCTGGAGATAGGTAGATCTGGAATTTTAAATCTGTGTCTCCCTCCATAGGTATTCCTGAACATTGGAGCACCTCCAGTATTTGTTGAAGAGCGGCACGGTGGCACAAGTGGTTAGCCCTGCCGCCTCACAACACCAGGGACCTGGGTTCGATTCCTGGCTTGGATCACTGTCTGTGTGGAATTTGCACATTCTCTCTATGTCTGCTTGAGTTTCCTCCGGGTGCTCTCGTTTCCTCCCACAGTGCAAAAATGTGCAGGTTAGCTGTATTGGCCATGCTAAATTGCCCTTTCAAGTCAGGGAGACTAGCTAGGGTAAATACTTGGGGCTATGAGGATAGGGTCTGGATGGGATTATGTTCAGTGCAGACTCAATGGGCCGAATGGCCCTCTTCTGCACTGCAGGTTTCTATGATTCCAATTGGAAATCACTGACCTGATGATGATAACTTCCATGCTGTCATGACTAATCTCACTGCAAACTCCATCAAAGAAGTTGCTCCTTGAATTTGGTATAACTCAATTTTTAATTGTAATTTGATAATTACTGCTAAACACATTCACCGGCCCTGAAATGTTGATTTGATATTTGTCGAGTGCCAAATTTCTCCTTAGGGATCAAAGATTCTGGGAGGATTTTCTGGCTGCACTCACTCCAAAGCCGGAAAATCCCACCTGAGGTCAATGGACTTTTGCAAAGGTTTGTATCGCCTTGCTACAATACTTGTGACGGGCGGGTTGGGAAAATGTATAAGTTTATTTTTGTATTTTGTAAGTTTGTTTGCCTTTATGTTAGCTTTGACCTTAAACCAATCACAATAATCTATTTCATTATTTAAAAATTTAAAAATGAAGGATATTAAGTGTAACTTCTTGATCAGCTATGTGAATACTGCAACGTGATTGGCTGCCTACTTGCTTATCAACACCACCATTGCTTGTTGCCTGAAGACCAGCTTTAATTGGCAGCACATTTAAATCTAGTTTTGGGAAGAGAAAGGCTTCATCTGAAGGATTCCCAGATCTGTGTTGTCAGTCTCCTCTGAGGACAACAACAAGTGCCATTATTTCGTGCTGACGATAATATCTGGGCCACGATTAAATAGAACATGCTTAAAGCGTCACTACAGAACTAGAAATCAGAATGCCAAGAAGGAAGAACACAAGGAGGAGCAGTGAAGCCTTTATCTTTTTTTTAATTCAAATTGGAGTGTTTTAGTTTTCAGAAATTGAATTTTACAGATCTTGCATGTATATAAATGACTTGGAAGAGGGAGTAAGTGGAGTGATCAGCAAGTTTGCAGACGATATAAAGATGGCTGGACTTGCGGACAGTGAGGAGCATTGTCAGGCGATACAGCAGGACTTAGGCTGGTAATTTGGGCAGACAGATGGCAGATGGAATTCAATCCTGATAAATGTGAGGTGATGCATTTTGGGAGAAAGAATGTAGGGGGGAGGTATATGTTAAAGGGTAGACCTATTAAGAGTATAGAAACGCAGAGGGACCTGGGGGTGCAGGTGAACAAGTCTCTGAAGGTGGCAGAGCAAGTGGAGAAGGTTGTGAAGAAAGCATATAGTATGCTAGCCTTTATAGGAAGGGGTATAGAGTACAAGAGCTGGCCTTTAATGTTGCAGTTGTATAAAACGCTGGTTAGACCTCATTTGGAATACTGCGTCCAGTTCTGGTCGCCTTACTACCGGAAGGACGTGGAGACTCTGGAGAGAGTGCAGAGGAGGTTTACCAGGATGCTGCCTGGTATGGAAGGTCTGAGTTACGAGGAGAGATTAGGCAAATTGGGACTGTTTTCCTTAGAAAGACGTAGACTTAGAGGAGATCTAATAGAGGTGTACAAGATTATGAAGGGTATAGATAGAGTAAACAGGGTTAAGCTTTTTCCTAGGATGGACTCAAATAGCACGAGGGCTCACGGGCTTAGGGTGAGGGGGGTAAGGTATAATTTGGATGCTAGAGGGAGTTTTTTCACACAAAGGGTGGTGGGGGTATGGAATGCGCTGCCAAGTAAAGTGGTGGAGGCAGGTACTCTGGAGTTATTTAAGAAATACTTAGATGGGCACATGAACAGAATAGGAATGGAGGGGTATAGAAAACTGATTTAAAATAGGGATCATGAGCCTTGGGAGTCCCTGGGAAGTGTGTAAATAGATGATGATATTGATGTACTTGTTTTTATCCTACAGGTGCTTTGTCCACCTTGTTGTCTAACAAGGGGCATACACGCGATGGGTCGTGAGAGGGCTGCTCTTGGATTTTTTTCGAGAGTATCCTACTGCTTCACGTCGTTAGTGTACGCTTGACCTGGACCATTTGATGGGCAACACGACAGCTCAGTGACTATCGCTGTGCTGTGCAGATACATGGATTTGGGCCTGTGTCTGTGGGAGTTTGCGCATTCTCCCCGTGCTTGCGTGGGTTTTCTCCGGGTGCTCCGGTTTCCTCCCACATCCCAAAGATGTGCTCTTAGGCTAATTGGCAAAACAAATTCTCCTTAAATTGTCTCAAATTTGGTTTTTAATCCATAGATCTATAAACATGGACAGGGATCGCGGGTAGAGATGGGAACATCGGGGTGGCGGCACGGGCTCGTTGGGCCGAAGGGCCTGTTTCCTGTGCTGTTTGTTCTTTGTTCTTTGTAGATTACTTGAATGATAAACATAGAACATAGAACACTACAGCACAAACAGGCCCTTTGGCCCACAAGTTGTGCCGATCATATCCATACCTACCAGGCCATAGAACTATCTATAACTCCAATCCCATTAAATCCCATATACTCATCCAAAAGTCTTTTAAAAGATCCCGGCGAGTTCCCCTCTACCACCACTGATGGCGGCCGATTCCACTCACTCACCACCCTCTGAGTGAAAAACTTAGCTCTAACATCTCCTCTGTACTTGCTGCCCAGCACCTTAAACCTGTGTCCCCTCATCGCGACCATTTCAGCCCTGGGAAATAGCCTCCGAGAATCCACTCTATCTATACCTCTCAACATTTTATAAACCTCTATCAGGTACTGGAGTGCAGTGGCATAAAGTTAAAATCATTTCAGCTTTAAAGAAGAAAGAGAGGTACAGCACAGGGACTGGCCTTTTGGCCATGCTGTTTGTAGAATCACAGAATCCCTACAGAGTAGATGAGGCCAGTCAGCCCATCGAGTCTGCACTGACTGTCTGATAGAGTATCTTATCCAAGCCATCTCTCCGTAACGCCACACAGTTAATCCATCGATTCTACACATCTTGGGACAATAATGGGCAATTTATCATGGCTAATCCACCTAACCTGCACACCTTTGGAATATGGGAGAAACTGGAGCACCCGGAGGAAACCCATGCAAACATGTTGAGAGCGTGCAAACTCCACACACACTACGATTCAAGCACTGGGAATCGAACCCAATCCCTGGCGCCGTGTGGCAGCAGTGCTAACCCACTGTGCCACCAGCCACTCCAATGATGCCCTAATTAAACTAAAACAAAACCCTTCTGCCCTTGCTTGGTCCACATCCCTTGATTTCTTCCCTACTCATTATCCGCCCAGATGTCTCTTAAATTTATTAGTGTCACAAGTCGGCTTAAATTAACACTGCAGTGAAGTTACTGTGAAAATCCCTTAGCTGCCACTCTTTGGTGCCTGTTTGAGTACACTGAGAGAGAATTTAGCATGCTAATACACCTAACTAATATGTCTTTTGGACAGTAGGGAGGGAAAAAGGAGCACCCGGAGGAAACCCACGCAGACATGGGGAGAATGTGCACAGACAGTGACTCAATCCAGGAATTGAAACAGTGCTCCTGGAAGCAGCAGTGCTAACCACTGTGCCACCATGCCACCCGCAACATCGTGTTGGAGTTGGCAGATTTAAAATGCCTAGCGTAGGAAGACTGAAGTCAGCCGTAATTAGAAAATCATCTGTGAAACAGCCCACAGACAACATAGATTCTCAGGAGACCATTAAAACATGTTTAGTCAGGATATAGGACTTTGAAAATGATAACTTAAATAAGAAGTCCATTACTTGTCAGATGCTCAGTTTTTTTGTGAGTTGCTTAATTGGAGAACTCACTCAATGGTGTATGCCTCACACTTCACTGACTGCAGGCTTGACACTTGAGTGGGAGACTTGTATTTCAAAGCAGCCCGCTAAATGAGCAATGAGTTTTATTAATTTCTACTCAGTTTCACAAGGAATTCTATCCCACTCTGAAGGAGTTCAGATGAGAATGCAGATCGGTCTATAAACGTAGTCCACTAACTTCAGACAGCAATAAGCACCAAAAATCACGGAGGACCAAAACATCAGCTGCTTGGTGAAAGATTTCGGGAATAAGAAAGATCATTATCATCGGATAATCTTGCTGCCTTTCGAATATCAGATAAATCAGGCTTGTCTCCAAAGCAGGGGTTGAAGGGGAGCTTTGATTGAAGTGTTCAAGATTCATAGAAGTCATAGAATCGTTACAGTGCAGAAAGAGGCCATTCTGCCCATTGAATCTGCACCAACAACAATTGCACTCAGATCCTATCCCCATCACCCCACGTATTTATCCTGCTAATCTCTATAACCTATGAATCCCAGAACACTCAAGGAGCAATTTAACAAGGCCAATCAACCTAAACCACACATCTTTGGACTGTGGGAGGGAACCGGAGCACCCGGAGGAAACCCACGCAGACACAGAGAGAACATGCAAACTCTATGTAGACAGTGACCCAAGCTGGGGATCGAACCCAGGCCCCTGCAGCTGTGAGTCAGTGGTGCTGGTTCAGTGAGAATCTTGATGGCAAGATCTTATTCTGTGATTTTCCCTGGCCCTCGTCAGTGACATAATGGCGTTTTCACCCAGAAATAGTGGGAAACTCTTTGAAATCTATTTCAATAAATTTACATCCACTTAAAGAGCCTCGCAGCCATACTTTCCTCCCAAATTAGGAACTCCTCACTGTTCTTAGTGGTTAGGTTAATGACATGAGGCAATCGAGATGAACCTGCCAGGGATGCTCAATTTAGCAGTGCCAGGATGGTACTACCAGAGGGCAGTGCCAGGGTGACCCTCTGGGGATCTCCATTGAGCAGAGCAGAGGTGGAATTCTCATTATGTGAGGGAGGGTTTCTCTGTACGTGGGTAGGGGTTGTGTTCCAGTACTTGTGGACTGGAGTGTCTCCATATTCAGAGTGGGGTGGATGTGGTACTTTTGTTAGTGCAGACTATGCTGCCCTCTATAAACGGTGTCCCGATCAATACCGCCTCTATCAGGCCCTTCCTGGTATGATAGTGTGAAACATGACCTCAGGTATTTGGCACACAAGTGTGCCAGAGAATCTGGACAGAATACTGGATTCGTGGATTTGAGGTTGTTTTCGTTAGAAAGGAGGAGGCTAAGAGGGGACCTGATCGAAACATATAAGATGATTAGAGGTTTAGATAGGGTGGACAGTGATAGCCTTTTTCCTAGGATGGAAAAAGCTAGCACGAGGGGACACAGCTTTAAATTAAGGGGTGATAGTTATAGGACGGATATCAGAGGCAGGTTCTTTACCCAAAGGGTGGTTCGGGAGTGGAATGCCCTGCCTGCAGCAGTTGTAGATGCGCCAAGTTTGGTGGCGTTTAAGAGGTTAGTTGATAAGTATATGGAAGAGAAGGGAATGGTTTAGTTTGGAGGGGCATTGCTTTTTATATTGGTCGGCGCAACATCGAAGGCCGAAGGGCCTGTTCTGTGCTGTAATGTTCTATGTTCTATGTTCTATGTTCTATGTACTCAGCTCTGCAGCCTTCTCATCTCCGCCAGTACTCTGGGCACAGAGGGACCTTACACTCACGTTGTTCAAACTTTTAAAGTTTATTTATTAGTGTAGCAAGTAGGCTGACATTCACACTGCAATTAAGTTCCCGTAAAAATCCCCTTGTCGCCACACTCTGGCACCCGTTAGGGAAAACTGAGGGAGAATTTAGCATGTCCAATATCATCTAATCAGCAGGTCTTTCAGACTGTGGGAGAAATCCAGAGCCCAGAGGAAACCCATGCAGACATGGGGACAACATGCAGATTCCGCACAGTCAGTGACTCAAGCCGGGTATTGAACTTGGGACCCAGGTGCTGTGAGGCAGCAGTGTGAACTACTGTGCCCTTTGCAAACAGCTAAACAAATGAGCAAAGTATGTGATCTCTCTTCGCTCTCAGCGATAGAGATATCTAGCCTTTGAAAGGTACTGAAGGAGAAGAGAAAGGATATGGGGAAAGTGGATAGCTCTGTGAAAGAGCAACATAGATTCAATTGTTTCCTTCAGTGAATCATAAGAACATAAGAAATGTAAGAACAAGGAGCAGGAATAGGCCACCTGGCCCCTCGAGCCTGCTCCACCATTCAGTAAGATCATGGCTGATCTTTTTGTGAACTCAGCTCCATTTATCTACCCGCTCACCATAACCCTTAATTCCTTTACTGTTCAAAAATTTATCTATCCTTGCTTAAAAGCATTCAATGAGGTCGCCTCAACTGCTTCAATGGGCAGGGAATTCCACAGATTCACTGCCTTTTGGATGAAGAAGTTCCTCCTCAACTCAGTCCTAAATCTGCTTCCCCTTATTTGGAGGCTCTGCCCCCTAGTTCTAGTTTCACCCACAAGTAGAAACAACTTTCCTGCTTCTATCTTATCTATTCCCTTCATAATCTTCTATGTTTATATAAGGTCTGTCCTCATTCTTCTGAATTCCAATGAGTGTAGCCCCAGTCTACTCAGTCTCTCCTCATAAGCCAATCCTCTCAACTCTGGAATCCCCCCCAGTGCCAGTATATCTTTTCTCAAGTAAGGAGACTAAAACTGTACACAGTACTCCAGGTGTGGCCTCACCAGCACCTCGTACAGCTGCAAAATAACCTCGCTGTTTTTAAACTCCATCCCTCTAGCAATGAGGGATAAAATTCCATTTGCCTTCTTAATTGTCTGTTGCACTTGCAAATCAACCTTTTGTGATTTATGCACAAGGACACTCAGATCCCTCTGCACAGCAGCATGCTGCAATTCTTTACCATTTTAAATAATAGCCAATTTTGCTGTTATTCCTTTCAAAATGGATGATCTCACATTTGCCAACATTGTACTCCATCTGCCAGACCCTCAGCCACTCTATCTATCTATATCCCTTTGCAGACTTTCAGTGTTCTCTGCACACTTTGTTCTGCCACTCATCTTAGTTCCATGTGTGAATTTGACATACTAGACTTGGTCCCCAACTCCAAATCATCTGTGTAAATTGTAAACAATTGAGGTCCCAACACTGATCCCTGAGGCATACCACTAGTCACTGATCGCCAACCAGAAAACTAACCATCGCTCTTTGCTTTCTGTTAGTCAACCAATCCAGTGGTTAGCATTGTTGCTTCACGGCTCAGGGACCTGGTTCGATTCCCCAGGTCACTGCCTGTGTGGAGTTTGCACATTCTCCTCGTGTCTGCATGGGTTTCCTCCGGGTGCTCCAATTTCCTCCCACAGTCCAAAGATGTGTGGCTTAAGTTGATTGGCCATGCTAAATTTGCCCTTAGTGTCCTGAGATGCATAGGTTAGAGGGATTAGGGTACATGTGTGGGCATATGGGGGTAGCCAGGGTGGGATTGTGGTTGGTGCAGACTCAATGGCTGAATAGCCTCTTTCTGTGCTGTGGGGTTTCTATGAGTTCTATGATTTTTCTATCCATGCTAATACATTACCTGTAACACTGTGCACCTTGATCTTATGCAGCAGTCTTTGGTGAGGCATCTTGTCAAATACCTTCTGGAAATCCACATCCATAGGTTTTTCATTGTCTACTGCACATGTAATGTTCTCAAAGAATACCACCAAATTAGTCAAACATGACCTATCCTTCATGAACCCATGCTGCATCTTACCAATGGGATAATTTATATCCAGATGTCTCACTATTTTCTTCCTTGATGATAGATTCACGCATTTTCCCCACTACAAAAGTTAAGCTAACCAGCCTACGGTTACCCACCTCTTGTCTATTTCCTTCCTAAGCAGCGGCGTCACATTTGCTATTTTCTAATCTGTGGAAACCACCTCAGAATTCCTAGATTCTAATGTTTCAATCATGAGGAATGAAATGATGGATAAAAGTGTTGTAAAATGGCTTCTTTAGATGTTTCAGTGATGCAATGTTGAGCCTTTGTTTAATCATGAACTGCTCATATGAATTACGAACAGGAGTAGGCAATTTGGCCTATTGAGGTTATTCCGCCACTCAGTAAGATTGTGGCTGAAGTGATTGTTGTTTATTTATAGAATCATAGAATTCTTAGTGTGCAAAAGGAGGGTATTTGGCCCATCAAGTCTAAGCTGACTCTCTGACAGAGTATCTTACCCTGGCCCTTCCCCCACTCTATCCCCATAATTCCACAAATTTCCCATGGTGAATCCATCCAATTTATGGAGCAATTTATATTGGCTGATCTACCTAACCTGCGCATGTTTGGACTGTGGGAGGAAATCAGAGCATCTGGAGGAAACCATGCAGACACAGGGAAAATGTGCAAACTCCACATATATATGATCCCCAAGACCGGATTGAACCCTGGTCTCTGGAACTTGAGGCAGCAGTGCTAACCACTGTGCCACCATTCTACATGAACTATTGACAGATCTCAGTGTGCTATCAGATACAGAGCTGTTTCTCCATGCAGGCTGGCTTAACATAGAACATAGAACAATACAGCACAAACAGGCCCTTCGGCCCACGAGTTGCGCCGATCACATCTACCAATCCACAGACCTATCTATAACCCCCTATCCTATTCTTTTCCATATACTCATCCAGAAGTCTCTTAAAAGACCCCAGTGAGTTTGCCTCAACAATCTCCGACGGCAGTCGGTTCCATTCACTCACCACCCTCTGAGTGAAAGACCTACCCCTGACTTCCAGAGGCATTTCTCTGAGTAACTTACCATGTGACTTTCTACATCATACTGTGGGCAGAGTTTTTCTCCCATCCCACGTTAACAGAGTCGAATATCTTTATATAACAATATCATGAGCACAAATCACAATGGAAGATTATTTCTGGTAGACACTCCTTGATGACGGTGATGGTTCAATACAAATTGCAACGTGAGTAAAGAACACAAGGAAACAGGTGTTTCTCATCTTGAGTTATGTACCATAAGAAGGTAATATATTCAGCTCACGGGAATGGAGGGATATCATAAGGTATTCTAAAGCCCACATGTACCAACTCATCTATAGTTTTTAGCCTGTCTGGCTTTTATTGCAAATAATAGGTTCCGATTATATGTGGGCGTACGTATTATACACTTACAAATCTGTAAAAATATTCACTTTTAAGAATCAGTTCACTCATTGCTAGCAGAATAATCACAGCCGCTCTGCAAAAACAAAAGTGATCTGTTTTTTAGCCTTTTTTTGTGAAGTACCTTCCACTCACTTTGACACAAGGATTTCACGTGAAGGAATTGGCACCAAATTTACCTCTGAAAGTCTGGTAATTTTCCCGGCTCATTAACAGCGGGCTGGGGGGAGGGTGGGAAAACTGGGAATAAACCGCAGAAAGGGGGAGCTCTTGCGGTTGCCGTGTAGTTCTATAAGTTGCAGGGTTGTCTTTCATCTCCGTGGGCATTTCGTGAGATCATCAGGTTACTTAGGGCAGCTGCGACCCATCTCCAAATCCACCCCCCCCACCCCGCCAAGCCCCAGTCCCATGTCAGTTATTGCCCCTGGTGCAACAACCCCACCTGACCCCTTGCTATCCTCCTGCAGGTTCCTGGCCCCCAGATCCAGAAGTCAAACTTCTTCAACTACTCACGACCTTTGAGTGCTCTCACTGTCCAAGGGCAATTCTAGCAATGGCCATCTCTCGCGGTGGCGCTATTGAGGCCAGTGAGCTATCAGACTTTGGATTTCTCTTGGGGGCAGGCCACTGTCTATTATGGAATAGCAGGCCTGGAGGCAGGTACTTAATTGGCAAAATTATTCCACTACCCACTGAAACCGGGTCACCCCTACTTTTGATCCATTAGCAAGACTTCTGAAGTCACTGAAAAATTCCAGCCAAAATGTCAACATCATGGGCAAATACAAAACGATAAGATACTCAGAAAGTACACCTGCTGTATCCTAGAAGCACCCATAATTAATCGAGATCTCCCAGGAAAGTGATGACATTTCATGGATGAGTATTGATTTTTCTCATTTTTTGTGTCAGCCATCCATTCTGACGAGTTCTGTGAATGGGAAATTTGCACGTTTTTCACTGTTCCATTGTGGTTCCTAAGCTGCAATCCATGGTTATGGTTTACAGGGTATTGTAGAACTGCATCAAGCCCCAAGCACAGTAGCACAGTGGTTAGCACTGCTGCCTCACAGTGCCAGGGACCTGGGTTTGATTCCTAGCTTGGGTCATTGTCTGCATGTTCTCCCCATGTCTGTGTGGGTTTCCTCTGATTTTCTTCCAAACTCCAAAGATGTGTGAGTTAGATGGATTGACTATACTAAGTTGCCCCTTACTATCCCAAGACAAGTAGGTTAGATGAATAAACCAAAGTAAATGGGTTGATTTTGGGGAGAGGCGGCACCGGGTGGGATGCTCTTTTGGAGATTTGGGTGCAGACTCAATGGGCCGAATGTTTCCCTTCTTCACTTTCGGGATTCTATGGACCTTATGTGGTAAATTTTCTGGTTCTGCCCACTTGTTGAACACGAGCTCATTGGGGATCGCTAATTAGCAAACCAGGCCGAGCTCATATACCAAGCCCTGTATAAAGCAAGATCCTGAGTGGGTCCATTATTTCCATTGTCCCAGTTGGGCCCTGTTGTGGGAATCATAGTTGGTGGGGTGGAAAATTAGGTGGGCCATTTAAAATCTGTTGACCTTGGACAGGAGTTTCTGGTTTTGGAGTGTGTGTGGCTAGAATATCCAGTCCAATCAGAGCATCTGATAATCTCTGTTAGTATCTGGAGAATCTGGGAGAAACATAGAAAGTAGGAGCAGGAGTAGACCATTCAGCCCTTCAAACCTACCCCGCCATTCATTATGATCATAGCTGATCATCCAACCCATGGCTGATCTTCCTACTCATAGCCTGATCACAGCTTCCCTCGATATTCTTTGATCCCTTCACCTCAAGGTGGAGGGGGGGAATGGGATCAGACACACAATTGTTTAAGGACAAGGGAATCAACTGGACAACACAGAACCCCTTGTGTTGCAGAAGCCCCAAGATGCAGAAGATATCCCTCCACAAATGGCAGGGTGATCTTGCTCAACAGGACCAAGGGGAAGTGGCAGGAGCAGCTCAGCTGTCAGACATGTTTCATTGCTGCATTTGACCCTGTAACTCCCATTTTGTGAAGTGTGGGAGGAAGTCAAAGAGGAAGGTTCACGATCTCTTGTTGGGTCCTGTTCAACACAACACAAGATACCCCTTACTCCACTGTTCAGAAACTAAGTCTGCAATACCCCTGATCTGAGCTGTGGACCTGAGCTGTTGACTGTTTGCCTTTATGTCAGGAATGCTGAGCCACAGTTATCCACTATTAAACATCCATTTATGTATATAAATAAATATATATAATTTATATATTATACAATAACTCTAGGAGTCGGCTGTAGAATCATAGAATCCTATAGTGCAGAAGGAGACCATTCGATCCATCAAATCTGTACTGATCACCACCCCATCCAGGCTCTAGCCCATAACCCCATGCTAATCCTCCTGATACCAAGGGGCCATTTAGCATGGCCAATCCACCTAATCTGCACATTTTTGGGCTGTGGGAAGAAACTAGAGGAAACCCATGCAGACACAGGGAGAAAGTACAAATTCCACACCGACAGTGACCCAAACTGGCAATTGAACCTGGGTCCCTAACACTATGAGGCAGCAGTGCTAACCATTGTGCCATCATGCTGCCCCTAATCATAGATACTACAGTGCAAAAAGATGCCATTTAGCTCATTGAGACTGCACGGCCAACAATCTCACCCAGGTATTGTCCAATCACCAAAACCATAAATATTTACCCTCCTCTAAAGGAACAGTGTTTTATTGCACAAAATAAAGTAGCAAAAAATCACAAGCCTGTGGTGAACACAATAGGCCCCAACTGGGATAATGGAAATAATGGACCCACTCAGGGTCTTGCTTTACACAGGCATCGGTATATGAGCTCTGCCTGGTTTACTAATTACTGATTCCCAGGGAGCTCATATTCAACAAGCCCTACCTGGAAGTTAATCAATCATTCCTGTGCAGATCATGGGAGTTATCGCAATTTAAAAGAAACTTTTTTTCACAAATGTATTCGTAAGTTTGATGTCAGTGGAATGAAGGATCACTGTGTTGAAGTTTCCTCGTATTCCACATCCTTTAACCCTGCGTTTAAGAGACTTGAGTAGACTGGGGCTATACTCATAAGAATTCAGAAGAACGAGGGAAGATCTTGTAGAAATATATAAGATTATGAAAGGAATAGATAAAATAGAATCAGGGAAATTATTGTTTCCACTGGCTGCTGAAACTAGAACGAGGGGACATAGCCTCAAAGTAAAGAAGAGCAGATTTAGGACTGTGTTGAGGAGGAATTTCTTCACACAAAGGGTTGTGAACCTGTGGAATTCCCTATCCAGTGAAGCAGTTGAGGCTACCTCATTAAGTGTTTTTAAGACAAGAATAGATAAATATTAGAACAGTAAAGGAGTTAAGGGCTATGGTGAGCGGGTGGGTAAGTGGAGCTGAGTCCACAAAAGGATCAGCCACGACCCTAACCCCAACCCCTAACCCTAACCCTAACCCTACAAGGGGTATTGCAGCCTTAGTTGCTGAATGGTGGAGCAGGCTTGAGAGGCTAGATGGCCTACTCCTGCTCCAAGTTCTTATGTTCTTGTGTTACGCTGCCGAGGCAGGCTCCTACTTGTCTCAACACGCTCTCATACAAACCTGCTGGGCCGAGTAAATCTTTTGGACTTTAAGCTGGCATTGTGAGATGTCTTACTGTCCCCACCCAATCCAACATTGGCACCTCCACATCAGAACTCCCATATTAACCTGGGTGACTCAAATATTGGATTCCGATGCCTTTCTTTCTACATTACAACAGTGGCCATACTTCAGAGATTGTTCATTGATTGTAAACCACTTTGGAATGTCCTGTGGCTATGAAACGTGCCATACAAATACAACTCCTTATAATCGTGGCCAGCTAACTAAGTTTGAAATGAATGCCCTCAGTTACCATGCCTTTGAAGTGCTTTGTTGATGAATTATTTTCGCAAAACTTCACCATAGATTTTTGAAAATCACCTGAAGTGTTTCCATTTTAATGCAGTGGGTAGCAACATCTGGAAGGTGGCTGCCACTGTAGGCTGGAACTGAGAACGACACAAACCCCAGTGGCTCGAAGCCTGAAGCAGAGATGTTGATATTGATTAAAGAATACAAAAGATGTGAGGAACTATTGTACTCCCTGGAGAGTGCACCTTGTTGAGCGCTGAGTGTTTTCTGTAGTCAGTGCCACGAAGAAGCTTTAACGAGCCCAAGCTGTAACGAGCCCTTTGTTGTTTCATCCTCGTGAATGACATTCACCCACATTGATTTTCCCTTTTTTTTCCACGGGGCTAATGCAAAATTAACAGAATGTGATGAATTGCAGTCAAATACACTGGGAAAACACAAGCAAGGCTTAGCTACACAGGCATTGAACAGAAACTATACAAGAGCCCAAAGAAACAGCTGTACTGGATCAAAGTTTATGCGCCAACTGTTATATTACCAAGATAACAGCTGGCTTAATGAGCTGCCATTCAATTGCAATTTTATTTGATAGGAAATAATAAAAAATAGATAAATGCAGTGATTTGCATGGTGGTACACAACATTTCCACGATGTTTAGCCAATACATTTGTAAAGTTAAATATTGACCTGGTCTTTGGGTTGGAGAATGGATTGCATACGGATTTTTCCACAGACTTTCTGTGGACACATGCATTGGAGCCTGTTACAATCAGAATTGTTTCAACAAAGCCACGTCACTCAGAAATTTTTTTAAACTCATTTGTGTGACATGGGTGTCACTGCTGGCCAGTGTTTATTGCCCATCCCTAGCTGCCCCTTGAGAGGGTGGTGGTGAGCTGCCTTCTTGAATCGCTGCAGTCCAAGTGTTGTGGGTTGACCCACAATGCCATTAGGGAGACAATTCCAGGATTTTGACTCAGTGACTGTGAAGGAACGGCAATATATTTCCAAGTCAGGACGGTGAGTGGCTTGGAGGGGAACTTGCAGGTGGTGGTGTTCTTATGTATCTGCTGCCCTTGTCCTTCTAGATGGAAGTGGTTGTATGCTTGGAAGGTGCTATCTAAGGATCTTTGGTGAATTGCTGCTGTGCATCTTATAAACACAGTAAGAAGTCTCACGCCACCAGGTTAAAGTCCAACAGGTTTATTTGGTAGCAAAAGCCACTAGCTTTCAGAGCCCTGCTCCTTCATCAGGTGAGTGGGAGCTATGATCACAAACAGGGCATATAAAGACACAAACACAATTTACAAAATAATGGTTGGATTGCGAGTCTTTACAGATAATCAAGTCTTAAAGATACAAACAATGTGAATGGAGAGAGGGTTAAGCACAAGTTAAAGAGATGTGTATATTGTCTCCAGCCGTGACAGTTAGTGAGATTTTGCAAGCCCAGGCAAGTCATGGGGCTTTTTGCTACCAAATAAACCTGTTAGGCTTTAGCCTGGTGTTGTGAGACTTCTTGTCGTGTTTATCCCAGTCTAACGCTGGCACCTCACCTTGTAGACAGGCCACACTGAGGGTTGGTGATGGAGAGAGTGGATGTTTGCAGATGTGGTGCCAGTTAAATGGGCTGCTTTATCCTGGATGGTGTCAGGTTTCTTGAGCGTTGTTGGAGATGCACCCATCCAGGCAAGTGGGGAGTATTCCATCACACTCCTGACTTGTGCTTTGTAGATGGTGATAGGCTTTGGGGAGTCTAGAGGTGAGTTACTCGCCACAGTATTCCTAGCCTCTGACCTGTTTTTGTAGCCACTGAGTTTATGTGGTAAGTCCTGTTGAGTTTCTGGTCAATAGTAATCCCAAGGATTTTTTTTTAGAGCAACACAGCACGGGAAACAGGCCCTTTGGCCCAACGAGCCCGCGCCGCCGTCATAACTATATAGTAGCAATTCCATTATCCTATTATAAATTTAGGTTATTCCTAATATGGAAGACTCTCACTATAGGGACAATTTGTTTCCCAATCAGCCTAAGAGCGCTTTTTGGTTTGTGGGAGGAAACCGGAGCGCCCGGAGAAAACCCACGCAACCATGGGGAGAACGCGCAAACCCCCCCAGACACAGGCCCAATTCCAAGTGTCTGCACAGCCACATCGATAGTCTCTGAGCTGTCATGGTGCCCTTCAGATGGTCCACATAAAGCACTCATTTACGACATGAAGTACCAGGCAACCCATGAATCAACATCCAAGAGCTGTACTCGCACCACCTGCTGAATGCATGCTCATTGTTGGTCAAGTATGGACCGAATTACCTGTGGAAAAAAAGCCGTAGTTAAACAGTCCTACTATATCCCTCTATCTGCATACCGCTCATGTGGCTGTCCAAGAGACCCTTAAACAGCCCTATCGTGCCTGCTCCCACCACCTTACTCGGCAGTGCATTCCACACCCCCACTACCCTTTGTGTGAAAAACTGCCCTCTAATATTCGTCTTATACCTAGCCCCCCTCACCCTAAGGCCATGACCCCTCGTCCTATCCATTTCTGAAGGTGGAAAAAATTTACCACCATTTACTCTATCTATACCCCTTATAATCTTATACACCTCTTAGATCCCCTCTAAGCCGACGTCTTTCAAGGGAAAACAACCCCAGTCTATTTAATCGTTCCTCATAAGACAGTCCTTCCATACCACGCAGCATCCTGGTAAACCTCCTCTGCACTCTCTCCAAGGACTCCACATCCTTCCGATAGTACGGCGACCAGAACTGGACGCAGTATTCCAAGTGAGGCCTAACCAATGTTCTATACAACTGCAACATCAAACTCCTACTCTTGCATTCTATACCCTTTTCTATGAAAGCTAACATACTATACGCTTTCTTTATCACCTTCTCCACCTGTGAGGACACCTCACAGGATGTTGAGATTTTGACCGAGCTCCCTCCACAGGAATCTGGGAGCTGTGTGGCAAGACAAATAACTATATATCTCCCTAACCAATCAAAATAATGGATCATATGTCTCCCTGTCTCTGTGACCTCCTCCAGACCTATGATCCTCCAATAAGCCAGCTCTCCTTCAGCCCTGACCCCTTGCATTCTCCTCAATTTTAATTGTTCCACCATTGTTGGCTGAGATGGGAAATTCCCTCCCTAAACCTCTTCACCTCTGTTACCTCCTTTAAGGTGCTGAATAAAAGCTATCCTTTTCACAAAATGTTTTAAATTACCCAGCCTCAAAAGATACAAATATCTGAGATTACGTACTAACCGGCTCAAAAACAGCTTCTTCCCTGCTGCCATCAGACTTTCGAATGGACCAATCTCAATTAAGTTGATCTTCCTCTACACCGTAGCTATGGCTGTAACACAATCTGCAATCTCTCCATTTCTTCTCTATGAATGGTCTGCTTTGTCTGTACAGCACACAAAAAAAATAATTTTCACTGTATACCAATATATGTGACAATAATAAAGCAGATCAAATCAAATCATTCTTCCTTCTGGGCCCTAATGTCAACTTTTGTTTGACTAATGTCCCTATGAAACAAATTGGAATGTTATATCACATTAAAGATGCTATATAAATGTGAGTTAGAGACAGAAGAACAGCACAGCACAGGAAAACAGACCCTTCGGCCCTACAAGCCCACACTTCCCATTTTAACACTCAGTGGGTGTCTCATTCCAATCCTTCTTCTACCTGTGACTATTGTCTACACCTCATGGACTCCACAATAAAGGGATGCAAATTTAGAGAATTATATGTGCGCCAGATTAAGGGAGATCCAATTTAGGGACAAGTTATTAACACCAATCAGCCCAAAAGCACATTTTGGGGAGTGGAGGAAACCAGAGTACCCGGAGAAAACCCACGCAAGCACGGGGAGAATGTGCAAACTCCCACAGACACAGACACAAATTGGAGATCTGACCTGGGTCCCTGTAACTGCACAGCAAACAGTGATAGTCACTGAGCTGTCGTGTTGCCCATCAATTGTTGTTGTTATTTCAATAGAGACCGTGATTAAGTTAGAGGAAGAGGTTAACAGCTCCATCATAACAGCAGGGTAAATGCACTATCCATGGGCATATTAAACCTCTGCAATTTGCTTAATATGCCTTTAATAAATATTGAAATGAATATATCTACAAATTGTATTGATTCCAGCACCACCGTTCTGGGAATATATGATTAAAATTGTATTGGCAATTGATAGTGCAGCATGTCCTTTTCTAAAGCAGTCACAGCAGCTATCATTGCGTTGAGACTGAACTGGCTCATGAATCTGTTTGACAATGACAGCATTTACTTGTCTCTGTACGAATCTGCCCCACGAATCTCTTGAGGACAACATGATTCAACCGATTTAATGGTAACCATTATTAGGTCAGGGATTAGATGGGGCTTCTCAGGAACATTGGCACCCATGTCATTTTATGACCTGTTCCTGTCACAAATGCAATAAAATAATTTGATTTGAAATGTCTTCCATTGAAGGCAATGAATCTTCTTTCACAGTGCATACCTGATCCATCTGAATACCTTCCTTCAGAGAGTAGACTTTATTATTTGTGCGTTAGATTGTCTATCGCAGATTATGATGCAAACTGGATTTTTGGGACACTTAAAGTGATTGAGTGGACTCTAAAATAGTCCACTGGATTGCACTGACAATGCTTTGTCTTTAAGTGGAATTTTAATCAATGTAAAGTATATTTATTAGTCACAAGTGTTCTTACATTCACACCGTAATGAAATTATTGTGAAAATCACCGAGTCACCACACTCTAGCATCTGTTCGGGTACACGGAGGGAGAATTTAGCACGGCCAATCCACCCAACAAATACTTTTTTTGTACTGTGGAAAGAAATCAGAACATCTGGAGAAAACCCACGCAGATATGGAGAGGACGTGCAAACTCCACACAGACAGTGACCCAATCTGGGAATCGAACCTGGGTCCCTGGTGCTGTGAGGCAGCAGTGCTAACCACTGTGCCACCATACCACCCCCATAGTGGATGTACTGCAGCCCATGACACAGTTGTGTTTCAGCAGAATATCTCACCTGCATTTTTTTATCCATTTGTGGGACATGGAAGTCACTGGCAAGGCCAGCATTTATTGCCCACCCCTAATTGCCCCTTGAACTGAAGAACTTGCTTGGTCATTTCGGAGAAAACCTTGGTCTTAGAGGAGTGATGTCACCCACTGCAACTTGGAAATAACGGACATTCATTTTCTCAGGAATACTACCACAAAACAAATGAAAATCAATAATAATGGACAACTTTGCGAGCTATGGGGGGAACTGGGGAAGGCATTATCCAGGTAGTATAATCGCTAGACTATAATCCAGAAACTCAGTTAATGTTCTGGGGACAGGGGTTCAAATCCCAATTGAATTCAATAAAAAAAAACTGGAATTAAGAATCTACTGATGATCATTAAATCATTGTCAGAAAAACGCATCTGGCACTGTGAGACTGCAGTGCTAACTACTGTGCCACCCCATAAGAATCTAGAATTAAAAATCTAAACATGAAACCATTATTGTTTGTTGGAAAAACCCATCTGGTTCACTAATGTCCTTTAGGGAAGGAAATATGCTGTCCTTACCTGGTCTGGTCTACATGTGACTCCAGAAACATTGCAATATGATTGATTCTCATCAGTCCTCTGAACAGGGGCAACTAGGAATGGGCAGTAAATGCTGGACAGCCAACAATACCCAGGTCCCATGAATGGATAAAGAAAAATTATGAATGTCGCAGCACAGATTAAATTAACTGATAAATATTCTGGTTGCTCAGTTGAACATTTTAGAGCAGATTAAACATTTATGTCCATGGGAGGTTTGACTTTGAATGCTTCATAAAACTCATCTGTGTTCAGTTCTATTCTGGGTGGATTAACAGCTGGAGCATATCTGGAGGGTTTAATTGGAATCAGTTTAGCAGCAGCTAACAAGAAGGTTTTTTTTGCGCTCTGTTTAAGATGGATCAAAAATCCAAAATAATACATTAATTTGAAAGTTCTATCCGTGCAGTTCTCGGTTCTGAATTAGTTACAAAGGTAAACACAATAAATTCAAAGAACTGTTAAGTCGCAGTAGGGTTGCTGGCATTAGATTCCATGTGGCTGCAAGAACAACATGTTAGAAAAATGAATTGTGCGCTCGGGGTAGGTGGTTGGGGTTTGTGTACAGGAGCGAAGCAGCAGAGGGGGAGCTGATCATGGAGTCACAGAATCAGAGAGTAACCAGCACGGAAGGAGGTGAATTAGTCCACGGTGCCAGTGACTGCTTGTTGAAAAGAGATATCTAATTAATCCCGTCCCTTTGCTCTTCTCCCATAGCCCTGAACATTTCCACCTCAAGCATTAATCCAATTCTCTTCTGAATGTTACTATTGAAGCTGCTTCCTCCCCCCCACCCCCGTCCCTGTCCTTCCGGACACTGCAGCTCGCTGCAGGTAATTCTTCTCCCACAGCTTTCCTCTGCTTCTTTCGCCAGTCACCTTAAATCTGCCTGCCCCAGTTACTAACCCTTCTGCTACTGGGAGCAGAATCTCTGCATTTAGAGATTTGGATCTACATTAAAGAGAAATCTGTATTCATTTTACAGAGACTTGTATTGTATAGTGGTATGGCTGTAATACAGAGAGTGTTGTATCTACATTATACAGAGATGTTTATCTATATTACAAGGTCATGTGTCTATATTATTTAAAGATGATTATCTACGATACAGTCATGTATCTATATTACAGAGATGTTTATCTATATTACAAAGTCATGTGTCTATATTATATAGAGATGATTATCTATGTTCCAGAGACATGTATCTATGCTACACAGTGATGTTTATCTAAATTATAGAGACATTTGTCTATGTTACACAGAAGTGTTTAATTGTATTGCAGAGTCATGTATCTATATTACACAAATGTTTATATTATAAAGACACCTATTTATACTACACAGAGGTATTTATCTGTATTACAGACAGTGCTGCATCTATATAACACAGAGATGTTTACCTGTATTACAGAGTCATGCATCTATATCACATAGTGATGCTTTATCTCTATTACAGTGAGCTTTGTGTCTATATTACACAAAGGTGTTTCACTGTATTATAGAGTCATGTGTCTATATATTATACAGGAATGTTTATACACATTACAGGCGCATCTATGTTACAGAGATGTTTATGTTACAGAGTCATGCATCTATATTACACAGAGATGTTTATCTGTATTGGGGAGGCAATGGTCTAGTGGTATTATTGCCAGATTATTAATGCAGAAACTTAACTAATATTCTGTGGACCTGGGTTTGGATCCCGCCACAGCAGGTGATGGAATTTGAATTCAATAAAAAATATCTGGAATTAAGAATCTATTGATGACTATGAAACCATTGTCGATTGTCAGAAAAACTCATCTGGTACACAACTGTTCTTTAGAGAAAGAAATCAGCCACCCTTTCCCAGTCTGCCTTACGAGTGACTCCAGAACCACAACTATGTGGTTGACTGTTAACTTGCCCTCTGAAATGGCCAAGCCAGCCAATTCAACGGCAACTAGGGATGGGAAATAAATGTTGGCCAGTGAGGATGCCCATGAGTGAATTTTAAGAAATGTTTATCTGTATACTGAGCCATATTATACAGAGATGAATACCAATATTGTGATAATGCTGCACGGTTAATACATTTTATGTTAAAGAATGGACTGCTTTAAGATGTAATTTTTTTTTACAAAGAATCAGCTTGTCTAGAAAGAATGCTGCAGATGCTGGAAAGCAGGATGATTACTCACTTCAGCCATGTAAGTGCTTATTTAACAAAATGATTAATGGGTTTTTTGATTAAAAATTAGGTGAGTTAGGTATGCAGGCAAAGAATCATGTGATATTAGATTAATGGGAGGAATGAGGCTTGTAGCAGAGAAAAACAATTTCATTTTCATTCTTTAAAAAGAGAACAGTTGCTCCTTGTACCTTAAACTTATGTGCCCTAATAATTGACTCTTCCATACTGGGAGAAAGCTTCTGACTATCCACTCTATCCATGCCCCTCATAATCTTGTAGACATCTATCAGGTCGCCCCTCTACCTCCATCCTTCCAGTGAGAACAATTGAGTTTCTCCAACCTCTCCTCATAGTTAATGCAATCCATAACAGGCAACATCCTGGTAAATCTTTTCTGTATCCTCTCCAAAGTTCAAGTCCATAGCTCCCTGTAAGCGCCACACAAGTAGATAGGGTGGTAAAGAAGGTGCATGTCATGCTTGCTTTTATTGGCTGGGGCATTGAGTACAAGATGTCATGTTGCAGCTTTATAAACCTTTGATTTGGCTACACTTAGAGTGTTGTGTTCAGTTCTGGTCACCACATTACAGGAATGATGTGAAGTCTTTGGAGAGGGTGCAGAAGAGATTTACTAGGATGATGGCTGGATTAGAGGGCATGAACCATAAGGAGATGCTGGACAAACTAAGACTGTTTTCCAGGCTGATGGGAGACTTGGTAGAAATCTATAAAATTATGAGGGACATAGATAGGATTGACAGTCAGAATCTTTTTCCCAGAGTTGAAATGTCTAGTAGTAGGGGACATCACTTTAGGTGAGAGGGAGAAAAATGTGACGGGCAAGTTTCTTACACAGAAAGTGGTAGGTGTCGGGTAGACGAGGTGGTAGAGGCAGATACGACAGAGATATTTAAGGGGCTTTTAGATAAGCACTTGAACATACAAGAAATATGTAAGGATGAGCAGAAGGGATTAGTTCAATTTGGTGTCATGTTCAGCATCATCTTGTGGGCTGAAGGACATATTCCTGTGCTCTACTCTTCAATGTTCTATGTTTTATTTAAACTGCGTCATGAATAAAGCTTGTTTTGATGAAAGATCCCTAATTTGTCAATGGAATTACTTCTGGAATGAAGTATCCTTTTCTCACATTAATGACAAAATACAAACATTGTTAGGATCCTGTCTGGCTTCACAATATACGCTGGGGTTTCTGATCTGACACTCTAACAATATTACTGAATTATGTACCTATATTACATTTGCTCATCTATGTTAGATTCATGTATCTATATTACACAGAGATCAGTTTCTATGTTACAGAGTCGTGTATCTATCTTGCAGAATGCCTATAATATAGAATAATGTATCTAAATGACAGACGTGCTTATCTATATCACAGAGTCATGTATATTATGTAGAGATGTTTATCTATATCACAGAGAGCATTGTATTTATATTACAGAGATGTTTATCTGTATTACAGTCATGTATCCATATTACACAGAGATGTTTATCTATATCACAGAGAGAATTGCATGTATAATTACACTAAAATGTTTATCAGTAATACAGAGTTATGTATCTATATTACACAGAGATGAGTATTTATGTTACAATATCATGTAATTGTATGATGTTGAGATGCCAGCATTGGACTGGGGTAGGCACAGTAAGAAGTCTCACAATACTAGGTTAAAGTTCAACAGGTTTATTTGGAATCACGAGCTTTCAGAATGTTGCTAATGAAGGAGCAATACTCCAAACACTCATGATTCCAAATAAACCTGTTGGACTTTAACTTGGTGTCGCGAGACTTATTATTATGTATTTATATTACACACAGATGCAAAGCTATAACACAGAGTCATGTATCTGTATTACACAGAGAGGAGTTTCTATCTTGTACCCATTTACACAGAGATGTTTATCAGCATTATCATTCATTACGTGAATATCTCAACCAAATTTTCTCTTAACCTCTTCTCTCAGGAGAACAGCCCCAGCTTCTCCTGAACTAAAATCCCTCCTCCCTGGTGTCATTTCAGCAAAGCTCTGCTGCAGCCTTTCCAAGGCTTTGGCATCTTTACTGAATTGTGATCTGATTTGATTTATTATTGTCACATGTGTCAGCATAGAGTGAAAACTATTGTTTCTTGTGTGTTATACTGACACAGCATACTGTTCATGGGGAACAAAGGAGTAGGTGCAGAATAGAACATAGAACATTACAACGCAGTACAGGCTTTTCAGCCCTCGATGTTGCGCTGATCTGTGAAAACCAATCTAACGCCCATCTAACCTACACTATTCCAATATCATCCATATCTTTATCCAATGACCATTTAAATACCGTTATGTTGACGAGTCCACTACTGTTGCACATAGGCAACAGTATACCCTCACTACTCTATAATTCTATGACTATGGTGTACTAGCCTTCATTAATCGAGGGATTGAGTTTCGGAGTCGGGAGGTAATGCTGCAACTTTATAAGACCCTTGTCAGACCCCACTTGGAGTAATGTGCGCAGTTCCGGTCACCTCACTATAGGAAGGATGTGGAAGCTATTGAGAGGGTGCAGAGGAGATTTACGAGGATGTTGCCTGGATTGGGAGGCATGCCCTAATAAGATAGGTTGAGGGAGCTAGGTCTCTTCTCCCTGGAGAGACAAAAGATGAGAGGCAACCTGATAGAGGTTTGTAAGATGTTGAGAGATATAGCTAGGGTGGATTCTTGGAGGCTATTTCCCAGGGCTGAAATGGTTGCTATGAGAGGACACAAGTTTAAGATGCTGGGGAGCAAGTACAGAGGAGATGTTAGGGGTAAGTTTTTCACTCAGAGGTTGGTGAGTGAATGGAATCGGTTGCTGTCAGTGGTGGTGGAGGTGAACTCACTGGGGTCTTTTAAAAAAACTTCTGGATGGGTACATGGGATTTAATGGGATTGGGAGTTACAGATTCTTCTCTGGGAGGCAAGAGAGGAGATTGCAGAGCCTCTGGCTCTGATCTTCAGGTCCTCGTTGGTTACGGGTATGGTTCCGGAGGACTGGAGGATAGCGAATGTGGTCCCATTGTTTAAGAAGGGGAAGAGAGACCTTCCAGGGAATTATATGCCAGTGAGTCTTACTTCTGTTGTGGGCAAAGTATTGGAGAGAATTATTAGGGATAGGATTTATAGTTATTTAGAGAGAACTGAATTGATTGGGGATAGTCAGCATGGTTTTGTGAAGGGTAGGTCGTGCCTTACTAACCTCATTGAGTTTTTTGAAAAAGTGACCAAAGAGGTGGATGGGGGTAAGGCGGTTGATGTGGTATATATGGAATTTAGTAAGGCGTTCGATAAGGTGGCCCATGGAAGGCTTCTGCAGAAAATGCAGATGTATGGGATAGAGGGTGATTTAGCTAATTGATTAGGAATTGGCTGGCAGATAGAAGACAGAGGGTGGTGGTTGATGGGAGATATTCATCGTGGAGTTCGGTGACGAGTGGTGTGCCTCAGGGTTCTGTTTTGGGGCCCCTGCTGTTTGTAATTTTTATAAATGATCTGGATGAGGGTATTGAAGGATGGATTAGTAAATTTGCGGATGACACCAAAGTCGGAGGAGTGGTAGATAGTGAAGAGGGTGTTCTAGTTTGCAGAGAGACTTGGACAAGTTGCAGAGCTGGGCCGAGAGGTGGCAAATGGAGTTTAATGTGGACAAGTGTGAGGTAATGCACTTTGGTAGGAACAATAAATGTGTAGAGTATAGGGCTAATGGTAGGGCTCTTAATAGTGTTGAGGAACAGAAGGATCTTGGTGTATGTGTCAATAGATCCCTGAAAGAGGCAGTCAAGTGGATAAAGTTGTTAAGAAGGCATATGGAGTCTTAGCTTTTATTGGTAGGGGGATTGAATTTAGGAGCCGCAGCATCATGTTGCAACTGTACAAAACTCTCGTGCGGCCGCACTTGGAGTATTGTGTGCAGTTCTGGTCCCCACATTATAAGAAAGATGTGGAGGCATTGGAGCGGGTACAGAGGAGGTTTACCAGGATGTTGCCTGGTATGGAGGGCAGGTCCTATGACGAGAGGTTGAAGGATTTGAGGTTGTTTTCGTTAGAAAGGAGGCGGCTAAGAGGGGATCTTATTGAAGCATATAAGATGATTAGAGGTTTAGATAGGGTGGACAGTGATAACCTTTTTCCTAGGATGGAGAAAGCTAGCACGAGGGGACACAGCTTTAAATTAAGGGTATGAGTTATAGGACGGATATCAGAGGTAGGTTCTTTACTCAAAGAGTGATTAGGGAGTGGAATGCCCTGCCTGCAGCTGTTGTAGATGCGCCAAGTTTGGTGGAGTTTAAGAGGTTAGTTGATAAGTATATGGAAGAGAAGGGAATGGTTTAGTTTGGAGGGCATTGCTTTTTATTTTGGTCGGCACAACATCGAAGGCCGAAGGGCCTGTTCTGTGCTGTAATGTTCTATGTTCTATAGATAGTTCTATGGCCTCGTAGGTATGGGTACGATCGGCGCAACTTGTGGGCTGAAGGGCCTGTTTGTGTTGTAGTGTTCTATGTTCTATGTACTCTCTGAGTAAAGAGCCTATCTCTGACATCTGTCCTATATCTATCACCCCTCAATTTAAAACTATGCCCCCTCGAGTTAGCCATCACTATCCGAGGAAAAAGACTCTCACTGTTCACCTTATCTAATCTCTGATCATCTTGTATGCCTCTATTAAGTCACCTCTTGACCTTCTTCTCTCTAATGAAAACAGCATCAACTCCCTCAGCCTTTCCTCATAAGACCTTCCCAACATACTAGGCAACAAACTGGTTAAATCTCTTCTGCACCCTTTCCAATGCTTTCACATCCTTCCTATAAAGCAGCGACTAAACTGTACGCAATACTCCAAGTGCGGCTGAATAATGTAGTGTTACAGTCATAGCTAAGGTGTAGAGCAACATCAACTTTAATGTGAGATAGATCCATTCAAAAGTCTGATGGCAGCAGGGAAGAAGCTGCTCTTGAGTTGGTTGGTACGTGACCTCAGACTTTGTATCTTTTTCCCCCAAGGTGGTTCTGTGGTTCTCAGAATTGAAGTAATTAAAAGGTCCAGCTTATCTCCCTCCCCATTGTTACATTTCAGTTGATAAAGTGAGGAAACGTTTAAGCAGCAGTGTTTCATATGAGGAGAAAAGAAAAGGAATCCACCCTCAGGAGATAGTACTTTATAAGTGTTTGAAGTGTGAAAAAACAACTAACAAAGACATCAAAGATTGTATAAGAGAAGAAATGTGTAGAACATTGCAATTGGGAATCAATGTGTGGTTCAATGAACAAAGAACCACTGCTGGCTGGTGTAAAGAAATCTTAGCTGCGTCAATATAAATTTCAGAGCTGCGGCTGCTAGATCTTTTAATATGAAAGCAGCAAATGCTGGAAATATACAGCAGACCAGGTGAAATCTGCGGAGAAACAAACACAGTTGGTGGGCTTGATTTTGCATTTTGGGCCAGGAACACGAGGCCTGAATTATTTCCAAGTCCCAGCTTCGCACCGTGTCTATGTCAGTCACACGATGCCATCTTCAAATGTAAGTGGAATGGTAGCGAATTCAGCACCAACACATTACCAGGAATCAGGAGCTGCCTGCAGAATGTGAGATGCAGTTAGATGGCAGCCATATTGGGGCCTGCTATTGCCATGCAGAGGAGAGCAAGCAACATCCTGGAGGACCAGTCCTGCCTCATTGTTCATGGGAATCACCACAGGTCCAAACACAAGGTAAAACTCTCACTCCAGCCCCGCCGAAAACTTCCGGCATAAAAAAAACTTTAACATAGAACAATACAGCACAAACAGGCCCTTCGGCCCATTAGTTGCTGTTTAGTTTCTTTTCACCTGACATCTGACATCTGTGCATGAATGTGCAATAGGCTGTTCTTGTTAGCTGATTTATACAATCCCTACAGTGCAGCAGGAGGCTATTTAGCCCAGTAGGTCTGCACTGATCACAATCTCACCCAGGCCTTATTCCCGTAACCCCACATGTTTACCTCACAAATTCCCCCGACACTAGAGTCAATTTACCATGCCATTTCTGATATCACTTTAAAAAATTGAGTGCCTCCAAATGTCCTGGGGCACTTTCAGGAGCGTAATTGCTAATGTGTGTCCATACACATTCCGGTTCCCGCAGACAGTTGATGATCCCAGTTAACACGCTCGACTTTAGTCGGACGAGGACATGTAGGGTTACGAAAAGCCAGGCGAATCAATGGAGTTGACATATAGTTCGACTGTGATCTAACTAAACAGCGGAATGAACTTGATAGACTCCTTGTTCCTATAAAGCAAGAGAGTGCCATGCATGGATGGAAACTGATTGTGTGAAAGAATTTGATGGCGTTTTGAAGTGATGTGCCGAAAAATGATGGTGCAGCAACACAAGTCTGGAAGTGATTGAATGAGGAATCTTGATGAATGCTGAATGTTGATGGATGCAGGAGGTTACGACTCGTTTAACCCCCAGGCCTTATTTATAGGCTGTTGCTTCTCTTCACACGATTTGACTGCTCAGCTGCCTGCAGCAGTTGAAGGTTGGGTGCTCTTTGGCTGGCCGCCAGTTTTCATATCAAATAATGAGGAGCAGGAAGCTGAAGGTTTCATTGGGGAATTAACCCTTATGATTGCGTCATTGTTCAAGACTCTCTGAAGGTTAACGTGCAGGTTCAGTCGGCCGTAAGGAAGGCAAATGCAATGTTAACATTTATGTCGAGAGGGCTAGAATACAAGAGCAGGGATGTACTTCTGAGGCTGTACAAGATCTGGTCAGACCCCATTTGGAGTATTGTGAGCACTTTTGAGCCCCATATCTAAGGAAGAATATGCTGACCTTGGAAAGGGCCCAGAGGAGGTTCACAGGAATGATCCCTGGAATGAAGAGCTTGTCGTATGAGGAATGGTTGAGGAGTCTGGATCTGTACTGATTGGAGTTTAGAAAGGTAGGGAAGACCTTATTGAAACTTACAGGATATTGCGGAGCTTGGGTAGAGTGGACATGGAGAGGATGTTTCTACTTGTAAGAAAATCTTGAAACAGAGCTACAACCTCAGGCTAAAGGCACGATCCTTTAAACCAAGATGAGGAGGAATTTCTTCAGCCAGAGAGTGGTGAATCTGTGGAACTCTTTGCTGTGGAGGTCAGGTCATTGAGCGTCTTTAAAACAGAGATAGATAGGTTCTTGATTAATAAGGGAATCAGGATTATGGGGAAAAGACAGAAAAATGGGGATGAGAAAAATATCAGCCATGATTGAATGGCAGAGCAGAGTCAATGGGCTGAGTGGCCTAATTCTACTCCTATGCCTTAACATTTGTCCCATCCGTATTTTAGACCAATTGAATGAAAGAGTGTAGTCCTGAGTTCTGTTAAGACCCAGCCTGGAAACTCCAAAGTGTTTTGTGAAGTTAGCATAGACTCAAAGGCCCTGATTTTATCGGCATGGCCTTTCCAGAATTGGGACAGGAGAGATCCACGGAATGGCATTCCTTGTTGGCCTCGACAGCGATCTTCTGAGCCTCAGGTAGCCGTAAAACCAGGGCCTAAGTTTTATATTTGATTTTGGTTTGGCTGAGCAAAAGGTGTTTCACTCCAGGTATGAGTCAAATGACCCACGGGGAAGCTTTTATCAAACAAAGTTTATTTCAGAACATGGTTAGCATATAACAAAAAAAATGAGCATAACTTTTGCCAGTTACAAGACTTACATACGGCACAACGTAACTCTTAAGAGCGAGCTTTCTCTGTTGTTCCAATTTAAAAGCAAACCCATTGGCAAATAATTTTTAAGAATTAGTTAGCATTAAAACAAATATGTTCACATGATCATAAATTTCCAGCTTTGAGCACCTTATGATCATAGAATCCCTACTGTACAGAAGGAGGCCATTCAGCCCATTGAGCCTGCCCTGACCACAATCTTACTTAAGCTCTTTGCATGTAACTTCTCATGTTTACCTGCTAGTCACCCTGATATTAAGGGTCAATTTAACATGGTTAGTCAACCTTACCCAGGCATCTTTGGACAGTGGGATGAAACTGGAGTACCCGGAGGAAACCCATGCAGACATGGGGAGAGCTTGCAAACTCCAAACAGGCAATGAATCAAGCTGAGAATTGAACCTTGTCCCCTGGCACTATGAGGGAGCAGTGCTAATCACTGTGCCACCATGTCATCCTGGGGTAATGGGGAGAGAGCCTTGGTGGAATTGTAGTCGGTTGATGGGCCAAATGATCTCCTTCGGCACTGTGTGATTCTACGATTCGATACACAGAAATCCAAGCCAGCAGTTTTCAGAGAAGAAATATCCTCAAGACAGCAAAATAGAGAAGAACATCTAGTCTGTCTCAGTTTCCAGTCTTCAGATATCAGAGATAGGAAGGAATAAATCTCTTTCTGCCGCTTTCAAAAAAGGAACACATAAACAACAGAATTCCTAGTTTGGAGAGGGGAAACAAGAGAGCCTGCTCTCCAGCTCAAGATCAAACCAAGCTGGAATTCTCTTTGAAAACACGGCTGTCCTCTGTCCTATGCCCTGTCAATTATCCCAATCAAACTTTACTCTGCAATACCGAGGCAACACTAAAACAATAGAACACTGCATTAGTTCAGATTAAAACAAACATGATGTCAATTATACTGCCTCAGTAACAATAGAGGATACTGGCTGCAGTCAACATGGCTGCAACAAATTGTCAGGGACTGTTCGAAACACCCTGGAGATCACAGAATAAAATAAATTTCTTAAAGGCACAATATCATCGCAATTCCAATTCTTTTTAGGGACAGTAATCTGGCAGACTAGTTCTTTGTTTGTTATTGGCAAGTTGATTCCCAATTGCCCTTGAGAAGGTGGCAGTGAGACTCTGAGCAGAGAGGCAGGAAATTTGCTGTAACATATTCTTGAAACACTTCTGACTGTTACTCGCTGCCTTGAAGTGTCTGACAGGGCTGGGGTTGAGAGCTTGTCCCATGTGAGCTTGTTCCATTTTGAGGGCACTTTTATGATGACTAATTAATGAGGGCCCATTTACTAGCAAGAGAGTTATAGATTTAGACAAGTAAATCCATCAGAGATTCATTAACATGTTCATATGTTCCTTTGGCTCCTGGTTCATGGAGCAATAGGCCGGCACCATGGCACAGTGGTTAGCACTGCTGCCTCACAGTGCCAGGGACCCGGGTTCAATTCCTGGCTTGGGTGATGATCTATGTGGAGTCTGAATGTTTACCCTGTATCTGCTTGGGTTTCCTCCAGGTGCTCCAGTTTCTTCCCACAGTCCGAAAGATGCACTGGTTAAGTGCATTGGCCATGCTAAATTCTCCCTCAATGTACCTGAACAGGCACTGGAGTGTGGTGACTAGAGGATTTTCACAGTAACTTCACTGCAATGTTAATGTAAGCCTACTTGTGACAAAGAACAAAGAACAAAGAACAAACAGCACGGGAAACAGACCCTTTGGCCCAACGAGACCGCGCTGCCACCCCGATGTTCCCACCTCTACCCGCGATCCCTGTCCATGTTTATAGATCTATGGATTAAAAACCAAATTTGAGACAATTTAGGGAGAATTTGTTTTGCCAATTAGCCTAAGAGCACATCTTTGGGATGTGGGAGGAAACCGGAACACCCGGAGAAAGCCCACGCAAGCACGGGGAGAATGTGCAAACTCCCACAGACACAGGCCCAAATCCATGTATCTGCACAGCACAGCGATAGTCACTGATAAATAGACTTAAAGTTTCAGATGCCTTCTTTTCATATTGAAATATCTCCATCTCTTAGGTTTGGGATGAGGTCCAATCTGATGATGCACTGATCGATGGAAGCTGGGGAATTGGTGGCACAGTAACATTGTCACTGGACTTGTCATCCAGGGGCCTAGATTCAAATCCCACCACAGCATATGCTGGAATTTGAATTTAGTAAAAAAAACCTGGAATTCAAAGAGGCGATACAGTGGGGAGGGAGATGCCCAGTGAGTTCTTAACATTGACTCTTGATCCCATGAAGTCTCCTGGCATCAGGTCAAACATGGGCAAGAAAATCTGCAGAAAACCACAGCACCCTCCTTCCATTTCTCTAGCAAATGTTGAGTATTACTTAGAGGAAGCACTGAGGGTAACAAAGGTGTAGAATATACTCTAGGTGGGCGACTCCAATGTTCCTCATCAATAATGACTTGGTAGCACTGGTTGTGTCCTAAAAACTCAGTAAGAATTTAGCAACACCAATTATTAATCCAACCGATTTATTTGATAGTAAAAAAGCGAGCTTTCAACACTCTTGTGTCTTCGTCAGGCAAGTGCAGTGCTCTGGTCTGCAATAGCACACATCAGCACAGACAGTCAGGGATTGCTGATTAGAATGCGAACCCTTACATCTAACCTGCTATTCAAGTGTTAAAGTGGCTAACAATGTGTGTGAAGGGGATCCTGAGCATGGTTAGAGAATTGTGTGTTTTCTCCAGACAGCACAGTAAGTGAGGTTTTTTGCTAACCCAGGCAAGTTACGGGGGTTACAGATAGTGTGTCATGAAGCCAAGATCCCTGTTAAGACCGTCCTCATGTGTGCGGAGCTTGGCTATCAGTCTCTGCTCAGCAACTCTGCGCTGTCGTGTATCACGAAAGCCCCCTTGAAGAACATTTACCCGCAGGTCGGAGGCCGAATGCCCATGACTGCTGAAGTGTTCGCCCACAGGAAGGGAACTGTTTTGCCTGGTGATTGTTGAGCGATGCTCATTCATCCGCTGTCATAGTGTTTGCATGGTCTCCCCAATATACCATGCTTCGGGACATCCTTTCTTGCAACGTATTAGGTAGACAACGTTGGCACACATGAGGACAGTCTTAACAGGGATCTTGGCTTCATGACACACTATCTGTAACCCCCGTAACTTGCCTGGGTTAGCAAAAAACCTCACTTACTGTGCTGTCTGGAGAAAATACACAATTCTCTAACCAATGCTCAGGATTCCCTTCACACACATTGTTAGCCACTTTAACACTTGAATAGCAGGTTAGATGTAAGGATTCGCATTCTAATCAGCAATCTCTGACTGTCTGTGCTGATGTGTGCTATTGCAGACCAGAACACTGCACTTGCCTGAGGAAGACACGGGAGTGTTGAAAGCTCGCTTTTTTACTATCAAATAAATCGGTTGGATTAATAATTGGTGTTGCTAAATTCTTACTGAGTTCTTACCACCCCAATCCAACGCCGGCATCTTTACATCATGTGTCCTAAAAGACATACTACTAGACTGTGTCTGTAGCAAATATTGGGGACCCAACAGAAGGAAACAACATACTTGACCTCATCCTCACCAACCTGCCTATTACAAATACATCTCATGCATGGCTGTATCGTTAGGAGTGACCATGGCATATTCCTTGTGGAAGCAGAAAGGGTCGAGAGCTTCAAGTTTTTATGTATTCCAGATCACCAACAACCTGTCCTGGTCCCTCCATAGAAATTTGGCATGTCACCAACTTATACAGATGCACCATAGAAAGCATTCTTTCTGGCTGTATCACAACTCGGTATGTCTCCTGCTGTGCCCAAGACCGCAAGAAACTACAGAAGGTTGTGAATTTAGCCCAATCCATCGCGCAAACCAGCCTCCCATCCATTGGCTCTGTCTACACTCCCCGCTGCCTCGGCAAAGCAGCCAGCATAATTAAGGACCTCACGCACCCCAGACACTCTCTCTTCCATCATCTTCCGTCGGGAAAAAGATACAAAAGTCTGAGGTCACGTACCAACCGCCTCAAGAACAGCTTCCTCCCTGCTATTGTCAGACTTTTGAACGGACCTACCTTGCATTAAGTTGATCTTTCTCTGCACCCTAGCTATGACTGTAATACTACATTCTGCACTCTCTTGGTTCCTTCGCTTTGAACGGTATGCTCTGTCTGTATAATGCACAAGAAACATCACTTTTCACTGTATGTTAATACATGTGAGAATAATAAATTAAATCAAATCAAATCAAAAATCAAAATCAGAGACAATGTTCCATCTTCACAATGAGGACGCCCTCCACTGTGTTGTGTGGCACTGTCACCCTGATCAACAGGTTGGACTTTGAATAGATCTAGCAGCATAGATCCAGCATCCATGAGGCGCAGTGGGCCATCAACAGAAACAGAGTTATACTCAATCTGTAACCTCCCGACCCAGCATATCCCCCACTCTACCATTACCCCCAGGCCAGGTGATCAACCTTGGTTCTATGAGCAACGCAGGACAGCATACCATGTACATACATACGGTATCAACCTGGTGAAGCTACACTGCTGAACGCTAAACAGCAGAAATAACAGGTTTGAGGAATGCATGCTCTTATATGCATAAGAGCATGCATATAAGAAACAGGAAATAATAACATAATAATAATAACATATTAGAAACAGGAAAGGAGAGGTCACCCTGTTGGGAGTCTTTTATAGACCTCCTAAAAGTTCTAGAGAGATTGAGGAAAGGATTGCCAAGTCAATTCTGGTCAGGAGTGAAAGTAATAGGGTAATTGTTATGGGGGACTTTAACTTTACTAATATTGATTGGAATAGCTATAGCTCTAGCTCGTTAGAGGGGTCAGTTTTCGTACAAAGTGTGCAGGAAGGTTTTTTGACTCAGTATGTAGATAGGCCAACTAGAGGTGAGGCTACATTGGATTTGGTGCTGGGCAATGAGCCAGACCAGGTGTTAGGCTTGGAAGTTGGTGAACATTTTGGTGATAGTGACCACAATTCGGTTACGTTCACCTTAGTGATGGATAGGGATAGGCATGAAGCTGGGGGCAGTAGTTATAGCTGGGGGAAGGGTAATTATGAGGCCATCAGGAGAGAATTAGGGTGCATAGATTGGACTAGGAAACTACAGGGACTGGGAACATCTGGAATGTGGAGCTTATTCAAGGAGCAGCTGCTGCGAGTCCTTGATAAGTATGTCCCTGTCAGGCGAGGAGGAAATGGTCGAGTAAGAGAACCTTGGTGTACGAAAAAAGTTGATTTGCTGGTTAAAAGGAAAAAGGAGGCTTATGTCAGGATGAGGCTTGATGGCTCGGTTAGTGCAATGGATAGCTATAGATTAGCCAGGAGGGAGCTAAAGAATGAATTGAGGAGAGCTAAGAGAGGACACGAGAAGACTTTGGCTGATAGGATTAAGGAGAATCCTAAAGCTTTCTTTAGATATGTTAAGAATAGAAGATTGGTTAGGACAAGACTAGGGCCAGTCATAGACAGCAGTGGGAAGTTGTGCGTGGAGCCTGACGAGATTGGAGAGGTACTGAATAAATATTTCTCTTCGGTATTCACGCAGGGTGATGTAAATGTAGTTATGGAGAACACTGAGGTACAGGGTAGCAAGCTGGAAGGTATCGAAGTAGATAGGGAGGATGTGCTAGATATTCTCGAGGGTTTGAAGTTGGATAAGTCCCCTGGGCCGGACGGGATTTACCCTAGGATTCTCTGGGAGGCAAGAGAGGAGATTGCAGAGCCTCTGGCTCTGATCTTCAGGTCGTCGTTGGTTACGGGTGTGGTTCCGGAGGACTGGAGGATAGCGAATGTGGTCCCGTTGTTCAAGAAGGGGAAGAGAGACCTTCCAGGGAATTATAGGCCAGTGAGTCTTACTTCTGTTGTGGGCAAAGTATTGGAGAGAATAATTAGGGATAGGATTTATAGTTATTTAGAGAGTAATGAATTGATTGGAGATAGTCAGCATGGTTTTGTGAAGGGTAGGTCGTGCCTTACTAACCTCATTGAGTTTTTTGAAAAAGTGACTAAAGAGGTGGATGGGGGTAAGGCGGTTGATGTGGTATATATGGACTTTAGTAAGGCGTTTGATAAGGTGGCCCATGGAAGACTTCTGCAGAAAATGCAGATGTATGGGATAGAGGGTGATTTAGCTAATTGGGTTAGGAATTGGCTAGCAGATAGAAGACAGAGGGTGGTGGTTGATGGGAGATATTCATCGTGGAGTTCGGTTACAAGTGGTGTACCTCAGGGGTCTGTTTTGGGGCCCCTGCTGTTTGTAATTTTTATAAATGATCTGGATGAGGTATTGAAGGATGGATTAGTAAATTTGCAGATGACACTAAAGTCGGTGGAGTGGTAGATAGTGAAGAGGGTGTTATAGTTTGCAGAGAGACTTGGACAAGTTGCAGAGCTGGGCCGAGAGGTGGCAAATGGAGTTTAATGTGGAAAGTGTGAGGTAATGCACTATGGCAGGAACAATAAATGTGTAGAGTATAGGGCTAATGGTAGGACTCTTAATAGTCTTGATGAACAGAAGGATCTTGGTGTATGTGTCAATAGATCCCTGAAAGTAGGCAGTCAAGTCGATAAAGTTGTTAAGAAGGCATATGGAGTCTTAGCTTTTATTGGTAGGGGGATTGAATTTCGGAGCCGCAACGTCACGTTGCAACTGTACAAAACTCTAGTGCGGCCGCACTTGGAGTATTGTGTGCAGTTCTGGTCCCCACATTATAAGAAAGATGTGGAGGCATTGGAGAGGGTACAGAGGAGGTTTACCAGGATGTTGCCTGGTATGGAGGGCAGGTCTTATGAAGAGAGGATGAGGGATTTGAGGTTGTTTTCGTTAGAAAGGAGGCGGCTAAGAGGGGACCTAATCGAAACATATAAGATGATTAGAGGTTTAGATAGGGTGGACAGTGATAGCCTTTTTCCTAGGATGGAGAAAGCTAGCACGAGGGGACACAGCTTTAAATTAAGGGGTGATAGTTATAGGACGGATATCAGAGGCAGGTTCTTTACCCAAAGGGTGGTTCGGGAGTGGAATGCCCTGCCTGCAGCAGTTGTAGATGCGCCAAGTTTGGTGGCGTTTAAGAGGTTAGTTGATAAGTATATGGAAGAGAAGGGAATGGTTTAGTTTGGAGGGGCATTGCTTTTTATATTGGTCAGCGCAACATCGAAGGCCGAAGGGCCTGTTCTGTGCTGTAATGTTCTATGTTCTATGTTCTATGTTCTATATAATTGGAAAGATATTGAACTTTGGACACTTTCCCTTCTGAGATTTTTAAAGCTACAAGTTCGGTTCTGTGAGCAAGCTCTTCTTTCAATAAAATCACAGGTTCTCAGCTGGATTATTTTATTTATTTTGAGTTAAGCTCAAGACCTTAGACTCCCGCTGATTGCGTGAAAACAGCTGGCCTGGGAGAAGTGATTTTTGGACATTTTAGTTTGATCTGGGTTGTGCATTGAGAGTAGACTGTGAAGGATCTCTCTCTCTCTCGCCCCCCCGCTGTAAAGCCGGCAGTCGAGTGTGCATAACCAACAATCAGAAAATTCTCATTTCAGAGTAACTGCACTTTGAAAGACTGAGAAGCGAGAATGGGTGGGATTTATCGCTACGGCAGGTTTGTTAACAGGATTAGAATTATTTAAAGTTTATTAGTGTCACAAGTAGGCTTAGAGAAACACTGCAATGAAGTTATTGTGCAAATCCCCAGTCGCCACACTCCAGCACTTGTTCGGGTACACTGAGGGAGAATTTAGCATGGCCAATCCACCCAACCATTTTGGACTGTGGGAGGAAACCGGAGCACTCGGAGGAAACTCATGCAGATAGGGGGAGAACATGCACACTCTGCACAGTGACCCAAGCTGGGAATCGAACACAGATCCCTGGCGCTGTGAGGCAGCAGTGCTAACCACTGTGTCACTGTGCTGCCCTTCTCCAAATTGTGTTTCATGTTGGCAGTCTTGTTGTGATTGTCTTAGCCCCGGCCCCCCACCATTGTCTCCCACCCCCTCCACACACACCCCCCCCCCCCCCCCCACCATCCCCCACCACCATTCCCCACCCTGCACCTGTGATGTAACAGGAATCACGACGTTTAACTTTGGAAACCTCATTAAAGTAAATCTATGCGTCATTATCATATCTCCACATCTGATTAATCCCTCACCCTTTTAGACAATCGATTCATGTTGGGGTGAATTCCAACTGATTTGCTACAGTGTTTTCTCCCCGTGACAGCATCTCTCACGGGGAGAGGATCATAGTCTGGCAGTGTCAGAGGGCAGTACCCAGGGGAGATTGCATGGGGGAGGGTGCAGTGCTTAGGGGGATTGAGTTTGAGAGGATGCTGAGGTGGTCCCACTCTACAATTTGTGCACCAGAGCCACCATTCACAATGGCCTCCTGATCTTTAAAATACATAGTTAAGGGAAAAGCGGGCTCAGTCAAAGCTTACCTCACCCGTGAGAGTTTGTGGCTCCCACCTCTTCAGATGATTTTTAATTAAGTCCTGAGCAAAATAGTGGAGAAAGCTACAATGGGGCTGATGGCTTCAGTGTTACTTTTCTCTTCCACTGCCTCAATCGGCCTAAAAAAGGGAAAATTCTATCCAGTGTTTCACCAAAGATCCATCTGAATGGACTTCCAATTCTGCAGCAACCAGACCTTCGTCAGATCAACAGCATCAAGAAAAATTACAAACAGCAGGGGCCCCAAAACAGATCCCTGAGGTACACCACTTGTAACCGAACTCCACGATGAATAACTTCCATCAACCACCACCCTCTGTCTTCTATCAGCTAGCCAATTCCTAATCCAATTAGCTAAATCACCTTCAATCCCATACATCTACATTTTCTGCAGAAGCCTTCCATGGGCCACCTTATCGAACGCCTTACTAAAGTCCATATATACCACATCAACCGCCTTACCCCCATCCACCTCTTTGGTCACTTTTTCAAAAAACTCAATAAGGTTAGTAAGGCACGACCTACCCTTCACAAACCATGCTGACTATCCCCAATCAATTCATTTCTCTCTAAATAACTATAAATCCTATCCCTAATAATTCTCTCCAATACTTTGCCCACAACAGAAGTAAGACTCACTGGCCTATAATTCCCTGGAAAGTCTCTTTTCCCCTTCTTGAACAATGGGACCACATTCGCTATCCTCCAGTCTTCCGGAACTATACCCGTAACCAACGACGACCTGAAGATCAGAGCCAGAGGCTCTGCAATTGCCTCTCTTGCCTCCCAGAGAATCCTAGGGTAAATCCCGTCCGGCCCAGGGGACTTATCTAACTTCAAACCCTCAAGAATATCTAGCACATCCTCCTTATCTACTTCAATACTTTCCAGTTTGCAACCCTGTATCCCTGTGTTCTCCATAACTACATTTACATCTCCCTGCGTGTGTGTGTGTTTGTATGTGTGTGTGTTTTGTGTGTGTGTTTGTGTGTGTGTGTATGTGTGTGTGTATGTGTGTTTGTATGTGTGTGTGTGTTTGTGCGTGTGTGTTTGTATGTGTGTGTTTGTGTGTGTGTATGTGTGTTTGTATGTGTGTTTGTGTGTGAGTGTGTATGTGTGTTTGTGTGTGTGTTTGTACGTGTGTGTTTGTACGTGTGTGTGTGTTTGTGTATGTGTGTCTGTATGTGTGTGTGTTTTTTGTGTTGTGTTTGTGTGTGTTGTGGTGTTTGTGTGTGTGTAGTGTGTTTGTGTGTTTTGTGTGTGTGTGTGTGTGTTTGTATGTGTGTGTGTTTGTGTATGTGTGTTTGTATATGTGTTTGTGTGTGTGTTTGTGTGTGTGTATGTGTTGTTTGTTGTGTGTGTATGTGTTTGTATAGTGTTTGTGTGTGTGTTTGTATGTGTGTTTTGTATGTTGTGTGTGTTTGTGTATGTGTGTTTGTATGTGTGTTTTTGTGTGTGTGTGTGTGTTTGTATGGTGTGTGTGTGTTTGTGTGTGTGTGTGTGTTTGTATGTGTGTTTGTGTGTGTGTGTTTGTATGTGTGTGTGTTTGTATGTGTGTTTGTGTGTGTGTGTGTTTGTATGTGTGTGTGTGTTTGTGTGTGTGTGTGTGTATGTATGTGTGTTTGTGTGTGTGTTTGTATGTGTTTGTGTGTGTGTGTGTGTATATGCACGTTGGAATTGTTACACTTCCAAATCATATGTTCACTCGTTCTGCAAGCTGCTTTAAAAGAGTTTTGTTTCATAATAAATTGAATATTCTGTATTTATTAAAAGAAGTTGGTTTAAAGTCTTTTATGTCACCTATGGTTCCAGCAAAAGGTTATAATTGGCCATTTTGGCCAGCGATTTAAACATTCTCACTGTCTGTACTGTAGTGGGCCCAGCTTGATCTCATAACATAAACTGATAGATAGAAGTGACTCCACACTCAATGGGTCAGATCAAAGCTCTGCAGCCCTGTCATATCCAGTCATGAACGGTGTTGGACAGTTAAACAAAGAACAAAACAGCACGGGAAACAGGCCCTTCGGCCCAACGAGCCCGCGCCACCACCTCGATGTTCCCACTTCCACACGCGATCCCTGTCCATGTTTATAGATCTATGGATTAAAAACCAAATTTGAGACAATTTAGGGAGAATTTGTTTTGCCAATTAGCCTAAGAGCACATCTTTGGGATGTGGGAGGAAACCGGAGCGCCCGGAGAAAACCCACTCAAGCACGGGGAGAATGCGCAAACTCCCACAGACACAAGCCCAAATCCATGTATCTGCACAGCACAGCGATAGTCGCTGAGCTGTCGTGTTGCCCATCAGATGGTCCAGGTCAAGCGTACACTAACGATGTGAAGCAGTAGGATGCTCTCGAAAAAGGTCCAAGAGCAGTCCTCTCACGACCCATCGCGTGTATGCCCCTCGTCTCATTTGAGGATCTCCACAAATATCCTGGTATTCAGAGATGGGGAAACCCAGCATATCAGAACAAAAGATAAAGCTGACGCATTTACAATAATCTTCAGCCAAAGGTATGGGGTATGCATCTTGACCTCCTCCTGGAGCCTCTGGGTTAATAGATATCATTCTTTAGGCAATTCAATTCACTCCACGTGATATCAAGAAATGGCTGAATGTTCTGGATACCGCAAAGGCAATGGGCCCTGACGATATTCCAACAATAATACTGCAAGGCTTATGCTCCAGAACTTGCCACACCCCTAGCTAAGCTGTTCCATTACAGCTACAATGCTGACATCTACCAGCAATGTGGAAAATTGTCCGGGTATGTCATTTTATAGAAAATGTTTCATAGAATCCCTACAGTGCAGGAAAAGGCCGTTTGGCCCAACAAGCCTGCACTGACAACAATCCCACACTATCCGCCTTACCTAAATACATTTATCCTACTAATCCCCCCAAAAACTACTGTCAATTTATCATGGCCAATCCACCTAACCCACACATCTTTTGACTGTGGGAGGAAACCGGAGCACCTGGAGGAAACCCACGCAGACACGAGGAGAACATGCAAACTCCACACAGACAGTGATCCAAGCCGGGAATCGAATCCAGCTCCCTGTGCTGTAAGGCAGCAGTGTTAACCACTGTGCCACTGCACCACTCTGTGCCACCGTGCCGCTTATACACAAGAAACAGGACAAATCCAATGCAGCCAATTGCCATTCCAGTTTCAGCTTGATCAATAATAAAGGGATGGAAGAGGTATCGATACTGCTATCAAGATGCACTTGCTCAGCAATAAGTTGCTAACTGGGAATACTGAGTATTTACAATGTTTTGGTTTTTAATTTCAGATTTCAGCAATGTTTAGCTTTGGATTTATGTTAACACAAAGAGAGCCTGCTCACATTTTTTTCTCTTCAACGCTTTGTCCCTAATTTAGGAGAGAAGTATTTCTTATCGTGTTCTTCTCTTTATCCTTTCATTTTTTCTTGTTTCCACACTTACAAATTCTGGCTCTTGAGGGTCCAGTTATTTTGGTGTCACAACATGGTTTCCACACACTTCAGTTAACCCAGTCAATGGGAGTGGATTGGAAGGCAGGGTGATGAGGAGCGACTTAGAATTGGGAGGTAAAGTAGAGGATGGAGTGCCTGTTTCCTTTCTGACTCCCTTCAATTCACTAAAGGATGGCTTTAGACACCCTTCCCTTACAGAGGGCAGTTGGGGCCCTTAGGTGGCCAATTAAGGACAAATTTTAGAAGGGATTTACCCATTGTATTGGCATTGCATCAGCAGCAATGATCGGCCAGCACAATCTGGTAGTGTCCTAGTAGACTGAAGGAGTTCCTGAGGCCATAAGAGCTCCTATAGAGGCAGGGGCCACCTTGCCCGAAAGAGGCCTATTGCCCTCTTCCAAACTCCAGAGGCTGCTTGACTGACCCCAGTGAACCCGACCTGACACACCTAGATTCTAGAGCCTGCTCGACCTTTGCTGTTCTTGTCCGTGTGAAATCCCAGCAGTGGCCACTGCTCCCAGTGGGATTGCAGAGCTGTGGTCACTCAATTGGCTGGTAGTTCTCCAAGGCAGAAATGTCACTGTTATGAGGGATGGGAGCTTTAACACCAGGCAGCTGATTGCCTGATAGGCAGAGAATGGCTTCTGCGTTCCCAGGACAGGAACCTTGAGGTCAAAATTGGCACTGCTGGGGTGAAATCAGCATTTGAATCATGGAATTCAGAAGGAGGCCATTCAGCCCATTGAGTCTGCACTCACTCTCCAAAACAGCATCTTACTCAGGCCCACATAGAATCCCAATAGTGCAGAAGGAGGACTTTCAACCCATTGAGCCTGCACCAACTCTCCAAAAGAACTATAGAATCATATCAATGCCTTAATCTGTCCACTCTGCATACATGTGACACATCTTGTAACACACTCATTTACACACTTTTTAAATCCCATCTGCTACATCCTACACTAGGAGGTCTGAATTTAATAGTGGTAATAGTAGTAATGTTCCAGATGTCTGGGGGGGATGGGGGAGCGGGGTTGCTGGGGGCAGTCACAATGTTGGGGGGAGGCAATCAGGGTGTCAAGAGGGTAGTCAGGAGGTTTGAAGGATAGTTGGGGGTTGGGACGAAAGTTGAGGGTTGGGAGGGTAACAGAGAGGTCGGGCGGGTAGTCTGGTATTTGGGATGGTCGTTGAGGAGTGAGGGAGTAATTGGAAGATTGGGAGGGTAGTCAGCAGGTTGGGGGTAGTGGGGCATAGTTAGAGGCTGGGGTTGATTAGTGGGTGATGTTGGATAGTTGGGAGTGGGGAATACATCAGGGGTAACTGGGGGCTTCAGAGAGGAGTAATCAATGCCGTAATTACACAGGAGTTAGAATGGTTTTAATCCTTTTAATGTTTCCTGGGTAACTATTTTGCTAAGAGAGTGGGAACCATCCAAAGTCTCCTATTTATTTCAGAGTTTTGGGTGGTTCCAGATCCAGCATAATTGCCGATGTGAAGTTTGAACTTCACAAGTGCAATCGCCACACAACCTTTATGTGGGAACTATTAGGATCCCAAACAAGATGACAGGGGTTCCCAGCAGGATTGGAGCCCCCGCACCCCACTCCATCCCCCACTCACTTCTGGATGTTGGCATTTGGAAGTTTTGGTGTCAATGTATTAAGTGTAGTTAATATCTGTAACATGCTCTGCAGCAATTCCTGAAGGTTCCTTAGCACCTTCCAAACCATGACCACTTCCATCTAGAAGGACAAGGGCAGCAGCTATATGGGAACATCACCACATGGAGGTTCCCCTCCAAGCTACTCACTGTCCTGTCTTGGAAATATATCACCGTTCCTTCACTAGGTCAAAACCCAGGAACTCCCTTCCTAAGCACCGTGAGTGTGCTTACACCTCAGAGACTGCAGCGGTTCAAGAAGGTAGCTCACTATCACCTTCAGAAGCCTAATTAGGGATGGACAATAAATGGTAGCCTAACCAGACCCCATAAATGAATGTTAAAAATTTCCTGATGCAGAAAGGAGCAGGGAAAGCCAGCTCTGGATTTCATCATAGAATCCCTACAGTGCAGATGGAGACTGACCACAATCACAGCCAGGATCTGTTCTCATAATCCCATAAATTTACCCTGCTAATTCCCTAAATTGACCCACCACTAGGGTTGATTTAGTGTGGCCAATCAACCTAACCCGCACAAATTTGGATTGTGAGAGGAAACCGGAGCACTCGGAGGAAACCCACACAGGTATGGGGTAGAATGTGCAAAGTCCACACAGACAGTGATCCAAGCCAGAATTGAACGCCGGTCCCTGGTGCTGTGAGGCAGCAGTGCTAACCACTGTGCCACCGTGTTGCCCAATATAAAGTAAGAGACATGCTTTGCACAAACAAATAACATTGTGCTCCCTGAAGTAATCCTCGTTCACAATAATTCTGTTATTAGATCTTTGACTTCTGAAGGTTAATTGCGGAAGACACAGATGGAAGGCAAACTATTTCCCTCATTCTAATATTGAGAAACTAAATAACACATGAATGCACAATAAGATGTCCTGCAGGCGAGTAGTTGTCATAATTCTGATTCTGTGCAGATAAAGTGTATTTTTAGTTTATGTTATTAGCACATTGCACCTTAAGCGAGATTCAGCACCTGACCATAAAAACTGGAGCAACGAAAAACAAACTGTTTCTTCAGGGGATCTCGTTGTGTAATATCACATGCATCAGGAGCAACTGCAGCGTTCCTGTGATGGAAGATTTGAATCAAAACCCTCAGGCCATTGTACGCAGGTTTGACACCACATCCAACTGCACGACGTTGACTAAATCAATCAGGAGACAAATCTCCATCCACTGTAACTTTATGTCAGCTGGGAAAGTAATATTCTGCACCACTTCACTTGACGTGTTTACAGTTGGGAGTCCCAAAAGCACAACAGATGAATTAAAAATGCAAACCGTACAAACCAACTCCACAATAAGTCATCAACCAGCCTTGCAAAATCTTAGAGATTTTCTGCCAAATTTAAAATTTACTGTCAGTAACAAAGCACAAAGAACACAAATGGCACAGTGGTTAGCACTGCTGCTCCACAGCTCCAAGGTCCTGGGTTTGATTCCCAGCTCGGCTCACTGTTGGTATGGAGTTTGCACATTCTCCTCGTGTGTGTGCGGGTTTCCTCCGGGTGCTCCGGTTTCCTCCAAAGATTTGTAGTTAGCTTGATTGGCCATGCTAAGAAATTTCCCTTTAGTGTCGGATCGTAGGTTAGAAGGATTACTGTGTATAATATGTAGGGATACGGGGGTAGGGCCTGGGTGGGATCAGTGCAGACTGGATGGGTCGAAGGGTCTTTTTCAGCACTGTAGGGTTCTATGATTTCTATGAACTGTACAGCACAGGAACAGGCTCTCCAATCCTGCACCGATCATGACGCCTGCCTAAACTAAAACCACATGCACTTTCGGAGTCCATGTCCACCCATTCCCATCCTATTCATGTATTTGTCTAGTTGCCCCTTAAATGCCTCAATTATACCTGCTCCCACCACCTTCCCGGGCAGTGTGTTTCAGATATTTACCACCTTTTGTATAAAAACTTGCCCCAGACATCTCCTCTAAAATTATTCTTCTTAAATTATCTTCTCTTTAAATTATCCTTTTCCTCAGCAAGCCTATGAATACTGTCCTGGAGAGATGTATCTGCAGTAGTCAGGTTGGTGAAGATGAGATTAATTTGGTTCTCCCCCTTTTATTTGATTTGGTTTATTATTGTGACACATTTTGAGGTACTGTGAAAACTATTGTTCCATCTGCGTTTGCCCCAAAGATGAAAAATCCTGCCTGAGGTCAATGGACCTTTGCATAATTGTAAGAACATAAGAACTAGGAGCAGGAATGGGCCATCTGCCCTCTCGAAGCTGCTCCGCCATTCTATAAGATCATGGCTGATCTTTTGTGGACTCAGCTCCACTTACCCACCCACTCACCACAACCCTTAATTCCTCTACAGTTCAAAAGTTTATCTATCCTTGCTTAAAAACATTCAATGAGGTAGCCTCAACTGCTTCACTGGGCAGGGAATTCCACAGATTCACAACCCTTTGTGTGAAGAAGTTCCTCCTCAACTCAATCCTAAATCTGCTTTTGCTTATTTTGAGGCTATGCCCCCTAGTTCTAGTTTCACCTGCCAGTGGAAACAACTTCTCTGTTTCTATCTTATCTATTCCCTTCATAATCTTATGTTCCTATAAGATCATCCCTCATTCTTCTGAATTCCAATGAGTGTAGCCCCATTCTAACATAGAACATAGAACATAGAACATTACAGCACAGAATAGGCCCTTCGGCCCTCGATGTTGCACCGACCAATATAAAAAGCAATGCCCCTCCAAACTAAACCATTCCCTTCTCTTCCATATACTTATCAACTAAAAGGCCCTCGATGTTGCGCCGACCAATTAGGAACAAGCAGTGACCCTCTAACCTAAACCATTCCCTTTTCATCCATAAACTTATCTACCAACCTCTTAAACGCCACCAAACTTGGTGCATCTACAACTAATGCAGGCAAGGCATTCCGTACCCTTACCACCCTCTGGGTAAAGAACCTACCTCTGACATCTGTCCTAAAACCACCACCCCTTAATTTAAAGCTATGTCCCCTCGTGCTAGCTTTCTCCATCCTAGGAAAAAGGCTATCACTGTCCACCCTATCTAAACCTCTAATCATCTTATATGTTTCAATAAGGTCTCCCCTTAGCCGCCTTCTTTCTAACGAAAACAACCTCAAATCCCTCAGCCTCTCTTCATAAGACCTGCCTTCCATACCAGACAACATCCTGGTAAACCTCCTCTGTACCCTCTCCAATGCCTCCACATCTTTCTTATATTGCGGGGACCAGAACTGCACACAATACTCCAAGTGCGGCCGCACTAGAGTTTTGTACAGTTGCAACATGACGTTGCGGCTCCGAAATTCAATCCCCCTACCAATAAAAGCTAAGACTCCTTATGCCTTCTTAACAACCTTCTCGACTTGACTGCCTACTTTCAGGGATCTATGCACATACACACCAAGATCCCTCTGTTCATCAAGACTACTAAGAATCCTACCATTAGCCCTAGACTCTACACATTTATTATTTCTGCCATAGTGCATTACCTCACACTTTTCCACATTAAACTCCATTTGCCACCTCTCGGCCCAGCTCTTCAACTTGTCCAAGTCCCTCTGCAAACTATAACACCCCTCTTCACTATCTACCACTCCTCCGACTTTGGTGTCATCCGCAAATTTACTATTCCATCCTTCAATACCCTCATCCAGATCATTTATAAAAATTACAAACAGCAGGGGCCCCAAAACAGATTCCTGAGGTACACCACTAGTAACCGAACTCCACGATGAATATCTCCCATCAACCACCACCCTCTGTCTTCTATCTGCTAGCCAATTCCTAATCCAATTAGCTAAATCACCCTCTATCCCATACATCTGCATTTTCTTCAGAAGCCTTCCATGGGCCACCTTATCGAACGCCTTACTAAAGTCCATATATACCACATCAACTGCCTTACCCCCATCCACCTCTTTGGTCACTTTTTCAAAAAACTCAATAAAGGTTAGTAAGGCACGACCTACCCTTCACAAAACCATGCTGACTATCCCCAATCAATTCATTTCTCTCTAAATAACTATAATCCTATCCCTAATAATTCTCTCCAATACTTTGCCCACAACAGAAGTAAGACTCACTGGCCTATAATTCCCTGGAAGGTCTCTCTTCCCCTTCTTAAACAATGGGACCACACTCGCTATCCTCCAGTCCTCCGGAACCACACCCGTAACCAACGAGGACCTGAAGATCAGAGCCAGAGGCTCTGCAATCTCCTCTCTTGCCCCCCAGAGAATCCTAGGGTAAATCCCGTCCGGCCCAGGGGACTTATCCAACTTCAAACCCTCAAGAATATCTAGCACATCCTCCTTATCTACTTCAATACCTTCCAGTTTGCAACCCTGTATCCCAATCTGTCTACTCAATCTTTCCTCATAAGCCAACCCTCTCAACTCCAGAATCAACCTTGTGTATCCCCTCTGCACCCCCTCCAGTGCCAGTATATCCTTTCTCAAGTAAGGAGACCAAAACTGTACACAGTACTCCAGGTATGGACTCACCAGCATCTTATACAGCTGCAACATAACCTTGCTGTTTTTAAATTCCAACACTCTAGCAATGAAGAACAAAATTCCATTTGCCTTCTTAGTTACCTGCTGCATGAGCAAAACAACTCCTTGAGATTCCTGCACAAGGATACCCAGGTCCCTCTGCACAGCAGCATGCTGCAATTTTTTTACCATTTAAATACTAGTCCATTTTGCTGTCATTCCTAACAAAATGGATGATATCACATTTACCAACATTGTACCCCATCTGCCAGACCCTTGCCCATTGACCTAGACTATCTATACCCCTTTGCAGACTTTCAGCATTCTCTGCACACTCATCTAAGTGTGCCATTCATCTAAGTATCACCTGTGAATTTTGATATACTCCAAATCATTTATGTAAATCATACACAATTGCAGTCCCAACACTGATCCCTGAGGCACACCACTAGTCACTGATCACCAACCAAAAAAACACTTATTTACCCCCCACTTTTTGCTTTGTGTTAGTTAACCAATCCTCTATCCATGCTGATACACTACCCGTAACATCGTGCACCTTTATCTTATGTTGCAGTCTTTGGTGCATGAATATAATCCTATATAATCCGTGGTCTGTGTCCTACCCCCCTATGATTCCCGTAGTGGGTGGGACAGGAAAATTTTGGCTCCAGGGCCTGGAGTCAATATTGAGAACTCTCAGACCAATTTCCTCCCAACTATAAAATTAATTTCTAATGTTGGAGCAAAAATAGGAAGACAGATTATTTGGCTATACGTTGAGAGAGGACAATGTGCAACTCGACCTGGGTGTCCTCATATACCAGGTGCAGCAGGCAAGAAAAATGGTAAATGATATTTAAGCCTTGATAATGTGAGAATTTGAATACAGGAGCAGGAATGATTTTGCTCTAGTTATACAGGGCCTTGGTGAGGCCACACCTGGAATATTGGATATAATTTTGGTCTCCTTTTCTGTGGAGGGATGTTCTTGCTATATAGGGAATGCAGTGAAGGTTTACCAGGCTGATTCCTGGGATGGCCTGAATGACATATGAGGAAAGATTGAGTCAGTTAGGGTTGTATTCACTGGAATTCAGAAGAGTGAGGAGGGAATCTCACAGAAACTTATAAAATCTTAACAGGACTAAACAGGGTGTATGCAGGGAGGATGTTTTTAATGGCTGGGAAATCCAGAACAGTGGTCGCAGTTTGAGAATAGAGCGTAAACCTTAGAGGACTGAGACAAGAAGAAATTTCTTTATCCAGAGAGTGGTGAGCCTGTGGAATTCACTAGTGCAGAAAGCAGCTGAGACCAAAACATTGTTGATTTCAAGGATTTGGGTATAGTTCTTGGGGAGAAAGATATCCAGGGATATGAGGGGAGGAGGAGGGAATCAGGATATTAGGATGGATGATCAGTCCTTATCATAATGAATGATGGAGCAGGCTTGAAGGGCAGAATGGCCTCCTCCTGCTCATACATCATATACATTTTCCATGAACATATCTAACAGATTGATGGGTTAAATGCAAGATTTGATACAGTTGACTTCAAGGCTTCATTTAAAGTCCTTTTTGATGGTAGATCATAGTGTCATCAAACGATGCAGCACAGTTGGAGACAAATCAGCCTCTCCGTATCCATACTGACTCCTTGATAGTCCTATCCAATTAGTCCCATTTCACTTCCCCATGCCCATGCCACAATCATAAACGTGTTGGGTTTTCACTGAATCTATGAACGACAAACTCCAAACTAAGCTTGTTTCTTTTTCAGCCATCCAGGCATTAATAGTAGGTGGCACGTCTTGAAAAAATGTTTCCCTAACTAAAGAATAATTTGTTTATTAAGATGAGTATACAACAATGGTGACACAGTGGCGCAGTGGTTAGCAATGCTGCCTCACTGTTGTCTCCCGGATCTGAGTTCAATTACAGCCTCGCGTCACTGTCTGTCTGGAGTTTGCACATTTTCCCCGTGTCTACGTGGATTTACTCTGGGTGCTCCAGTTTCCTCTCACAATCCAAAGATGTGCAGGGTAGATAGATTGGCCATGCTTAATTGCCAATTTCATGTCCAAAGATGTATAATTGGGTGGACTAGTTATGGTCAATGTGTGGTGTTATGAGAATTAGGTAGACCTGGATAAGGTGCTGTTCAGAATCGATGCGGAATGGCTTCTTTTGGCACTTGTACAGATTTTATGAAACTAGTAAATGTTTCGATTATTTACTTCTTAAAATTCATTTTCAGTGAATTTTTAATTTTTTCAAAGATGGAAAGCTAGATGCACTCTTTAAAAAAAATTCTTATTTGGTGATTGACTTTTAATGTCTACATTTCCCACTTTTTCGGAAAAGCAACCAGCATAATTAAGGACACCCTACACCCCTGACATTCTCTCTTCCATCTTCTTCCGTCGGAAAAAGATACAAAAATCTGAGGTCACGTACCAACTGACTTCTTCCCTGCTGCCTTTAGAGTTTTGAATGGATTTACCTTGCGTTAGGCTGATCTTTTTCTACACCCCAACTATGACTGCAACACTATATTCTGTACCTTCTCCTCTCCTTCTCTATGAATGTATACTTTTTTTTATGAATGGTATACTGAAAGTAAAGCCGCTGATGGTATAGCGCCCAAAATAAAAATACTTTACGCTAAATGCTAATACACGTGACAATAATAAATCAAATCAAATCGACCCATCTGTAACTGTACTGTATTGTACCACGTTACTGTTCTGTAACACACCAGTGAATATTTCTCACTGCAGTGGGAATGCACCGATAAATTACTTTCAATTAAGTCATCCAATTATGTCCTTTGAAGGAAGGTGTTATGCTTGTGAATGTGCAGATTACATTAGGAGTGAACCTGAACTATAACTGCTTCACCTTGGAAATGGGAACACAATTTCAAACGCAATCTCAGTCCAGTTTCCCCTGATTGCGCCCAGAGTGGAAAACCATGGGCTAGCGCTTTGTTTAATGCCCCATTGATTTTCTCCTGGACTGTTCAAAACAGCAACCACGAGATTAATCATCAATCGCCTTCATTTCCTGGGCAATGTCCAAGAAACGTCAGATTGCTTTCAATCAGTGTGCCTTGTGCACTGCACAGGTAGGCAAGTCTTTTGGCTTCTCATGCATGTACAGTTCATCCAAAAGGAGTGACAGCTAGCAGCCACGATCTGATGTATCATTTAGCAATCGCACAGTAATAAGGTCGACACGAACTGCAAATGCGCATCGAAATGAAATCGGGTCTGCACCCAAACATCCCGTCTACCGCTCGCTGGGAGTTTTGTAATCAGGTAGCAAAGAAAACGAAGGGAAGCAAATCTAAGGCAGCTTCCTGTGGGACAGCCAAGTATTTCACAGCCGGGAGCTGCCATCAAACCTGTTCAACACCTATTTGTTGATTAAGCCATTTCCGAGCTAGCTTCTGACAAAGTTAGCTTCGCTTTCAGAGGCAGCCATTCTCTAATTCGAGCCAACCTCTCCCCGGTTTGCTGAGAGTGATCAGACACCATTAAAGGAAGAAAATGATGATGAGATGTATGCATTGGCTCCAATGATGCAGCTTTCTCCAAAGGGTTGTAGCTCTTAATCTGGTAAACTCCAAAAAAAATCATACTTTTCACAATCCACCTCTGAGGCTTCGTACACGCTGCAATATATTTGAATTATAAATAATAGAAGTTGGACGGTGAAAATGCACAACCAATTTTGCGATGATGTGGACATGCCAGCGTTAGACTGGGATGGCCTCGGGAAGAAGTCTCACAACACCAAGTTAAAGACTAGATACGGGCAGCAGATTTCCTTCCCTAAGGGACATTAGTGAGCCAGATGGGTTTTTACAACAATGATCTCTTGGCCATCATCAGACTTGTGATTCCAGATTTTCTTTATTGAATTCAGATTTCACCATCCGCCATGGTGGGATTTGAACCCAGGTGTCCAGAGTATTACCCTGGGCCTCTGGATGACTAGTCCAGTGACAATGCCACCAAGCTTCTGCCTTCCCTGAATGGCTCTGATGAAGAGTCATCCAGACGCGAAACATTAGCTTGATTCTTTCTCCACAGATGCTGTCAGACTGCTAAGATTTTCCAACATTTTCCGTTTTTGTTTCGCTTCCAGCTTCTGCAATATTTTATTTTTATCTTAATGTGTGAAAAAGTTCTGTGCACAAGGTTTGAGGGATATGTAAATATTTTGACCTGTCACAGATGTTGAAGTTGATGTCCTTCATCATTGTAGCCTTTCCATGAGCAAAACCTTCCGCTTCTGTCTCTGTAACATTACACATTTCCATTCCTGCTACCAACTTATTCTACTCACTGGAGCACAGAAGAATCAATTATATACTGATTGAGGTCAATAAAATACTCGATGGGATTGATAAAGTAAATGTTAACCAAATGTTCCCACTTCTCGAACAGTCTTGTACAAGAGGTCACAGTTGTAGTGTAGGATCGGGGAGTTTCAAGACGGAGGTGAGGAGAAGGTATGTCTCACAGAGGGCTGTGAATTTATGGAACTCACTGTCTCAGAGTGCAGTAGACGCAGAATCAATCAATGGATTTAAGAAAGAGATGGGTAAATATTTGATCGAAAGCGGGATAAAGAGCTCTAGGGAAAAAGCAGGGAAATGAAGTTAGGATGAGATGGAGATCAGCCGTGATCATATACAACAGCAGAATTGCCTACTCTCACTCTGAATTCTTATGTTTCTATCTTCTTAATCCCTTTAACCCTACACATGATGGGACATTAAGGGGCAATTTAACATGGCCATACTATACATCATTGAACACTAAGGGGCAGTTTAACATGGCCAATCCACCTAACCTGTACATTGTGTGACAGTGGTAAGAAACTGAACCCCCAAAGGAAACCCATGCAGATATGGGGAGAATGTGCAGACTCCACACAGACAATGGCCCAAGACTGTAATTGAATCTGGGTCCTCAGATGTGTGAGGCAGCAGTGCTAACCATCCAATCATGGCCTCACTACTACCACTGCCATAATCCCTTTCAGGGCTACAGGCCCGGTATCTTGGCGTTCACTCAGTGTTGGCTCTTTATGCCTTCCCAATTCGCATCGTTCCCCATTGCCACTTGTGATTTATTTTTATTATTTAAATGAGATATTTCAAACACTCAATCCTACATTGTGTTTTACAACAAGTTCTGGCAGCTTTACATCACTTTCTGTAAAATCACAATCCGAAATTCTTTGTTTTTTTTATGGATCAGCTATACTATGAAAATGACACACAAACATATTGAGAAATCAAAAGCAGATCATTGTAATAGCACTTTGACTAACTGCGATGATATTTTATAACCTTCGCTGCTGAAAATATGGGGCATCTTGGCAACTCATTCAGAACAAGGTGATTAAGACCTGTCTGTTCAGTTGTGGCTCAGTCACATAGTATCCTTGTCTCAGAATCCAAGTCCCACTCCAGAGACTTGGAATCTAGGTCGACATTCCCAGAGAGGCAGTGCTGCACTGTCAGAGGTGCTGTCTTTTCGGATGTGATGTTAAACCAAGGGCCCGTGGGCAGATGTAAAAGAAATCCCATGGCAGCAATTTTGGAGACAAACAGGGGAGTGATCCAACCATAAAATAAGATGTAAGAGCAGAAATAGGCTGCTCGGTCCATCGAGTGTGCTCTGTCATCCAATAACTGATTTGATATAATCCTCAACTCCACTTTCCTGCCTTATCCCGATAACCCTCGCTTCCCTTATTGTACAAATATCTCCCACATTCTATGTTTTTTAACTTTGACACTGGGTCGTCTGCACTCGAACTGTCAATTCTTTTTTCCCTCTTTACAGATGCTGCCGACCTGCTGAGATTTTCCAGCATTTTCTCTTTTGGTTTCAGCCTCTGTAGCCCTCTGCGGTAAAGAATTCCACAGATTCCCTACCCTCTGAGAGAAGAAATTCCTCCTCATCTCTGTCTTAAGTGGGCGACCCTTACTCTGAGATAGTAAGCTGCATTCTGGAGTTTTCCACAAGAGGAAACAACCTCTCAGCATCTACCCTCTCGAGCCCCCTGAGAATCCTGTATGTTTCAATAAGGTCGCCTCTCATTTTTCTAAACTCCATTGAGTACAGGCACAACCTACCCAACCTCCCATCACAGGAAAGCCCCTTTATGTTATAGTTTGCAGAGAGACTTGAACAAGTTGCAGAGCTGGGCCGAGAGGTGGCAAATGGAGTTTAATGTGGAAAAGTGTGAGGTAATGCACTGTGGCAGGAACAATAAATGTGTAGAGTATAGGGCTAATGGTAGGGCTCTTAATAGTGTTGAGGAACAGAAGGATCTTGGTGTATGTGTCAATAGATCCCTGAAAGTAGGCAGTCCAGTGGATAAAGTTGTTAAGAAGGCTTATGGAGTCTTAGCTTTTATTGGTAGGGGGATTGAATTTAGGAGCCGCAGCATCATGTTGCAGCTGTACAAAACTCTAGTGCGGCCGCACTTGGAGTATTGTGTGCAGTTCTTGTCCCCACATTATAAGAAAGATGTGGAGGCATTGGAGAGGGTACAGAGGAGGTTTACCAGGATGTTGCCTGGTATGGAGGGCAGGTCTTATGAAGAGCGGCTGAGGGATTTGAGGTTGTTTTCGTTAGAAAGGAGGCGGCTAAGAGGGGACCTAATCGAAACATATAAGATGATTAGAGTTTAGATAGGGTGGACAGTGATAGCCTTTTTCCTAGGATGGAGAAAGCTAGCACGAGGGGACACAGCTTTAAATTAAGGGATGATAGTTATAGGACGGATATCAGAGGTAGGTTCTTTACCCAAAGGGTGGTTCGGGAGTGGAATGCCCTGCCTGCGGCAGTTGTAAATGCGCCAAGTTTGGTGGCGTTTAAGAGGTTAGTTGATAAGTATATGGAAGAGAAGGGAATGGTTTAGTTTGGAGGGTCATTGCTTTTTATATTGGTCAGCGCAACATCGAAGGCCGAAGGGCCTGTTCTGTGCTGTAATGTTCTATGTTCTATGTTCCATAACCCGAGATTGACCAGACTTGAAAAAAAAACAGCCAATCCTCTGCTCATTATCACATCGCAGTTTGTGGAATCTTGCTGTGCCATCTGGATTGCCGTAAAGCTCCTCGCAATTTCCCGAGATGGTAAAGGGCATGAAATAAATGCAGTTTTGTTTTCTGTCTCAGAAGAAGCTAGCTTGCGAAATTCTTCACCATTTCTTGGTTGCCCCCTTTCCTGCGGCTTCTAATTGTCAGTGTTAATTCAAGTGGGTAGCAGCTCACATGATCAGGAACGAGGGAGGCCAGACAAGATTCTATCAGTTGTGCCAGATTGCACAATAGGCGGCAGGACCTCATGAAGGAGGAGCTGGCCGGGTAATCGCGAAAAAAAATCACCGCAGTCAATTAGTAAAACTAAAGCAACCCAATACTTTAGTCTCAGTCCGGTGGTTAAAGATTGATGAACTATTTTTGCAATTACAAAGCCTGTCCCTAAAGCCTGTAACAGAGGAACCTGAGAGACAAAGAACAACTTAGGAAATCCTATTAAGAGAGACCCGAGGACAGAAGTGCACTGGAGAATGGCTAAGACATTGGTTATCACATATATACTAGGCAGAACAGAGCGTATTGCTTTGACATGTATTCTGGGCATTTCCTATTACCTGTACTGTTAAGATCTTTCAGAATGTATTACCGAAAGGGAGACAGTCAAATGCGTTTCTGTTGACTGCAAAAGGCTTCAGAAGGTGCTAACTCTTGATTCTTAAACTTCAAGTTTATTTATTAGTCGCAAGTAGGCTTACATTAATACTGCAATGAAGTTACTGTGAAAATCTCCTAATCGCCACACTCTGGCACCTGTTGGGGTACACCCGAAGGAGAATTTAGCACGGCCAATGCACCTAACCAGCACAGACTGTGGGAGGAAACCCACACAGACACAGGGAGAACGTGCAAACTCTACACAAACGATGACTCATGTCAGGAATCGAACCTGTGTCCCTGACATTGTGAGGCAGCAGTACTAACCACTGTGCCACCCTTGCTTTGTTTAATATGACATTCTTGTGGCTTGAATCAAGACCCATTTTGAATTACAAAATAAAATCCTTGCCAATATTGTACCATAGATTTTAGTCCTTGGCTGGCTTTTGTTTTCCCCTAATGGCTGTCGTTCAAAGCATTGACAGCAGAATGGTGAATGAACGGTCACAGCAAAATAAGATTTGTCCTCGCAAAATCAGTGGCCTCGTTATTACCTGTGTAGGAGTTCAGTGGGAAGATATTCCAGATAATTCTGTTATTTTTGTTTCTGAAGTGTAAAAGAAAAGGTCAGCATCAATTTCTCCACAACTTCCAGCAGAATTTCTTTTGAAGAAAAGTCATTTTTTTTCCCCCTTCAACCTCTCGGTTTCTTTGCTATTGCAGTTAATAACCTGCTGAAATTTTGCTGCAGGTTTGCTAATCATTCAAACTTTGGCTTCATGCCTGATGGGATAAGCTTGTGCAATCAGGGGAAAATGGATGTTCAAAGTCAAACCTAATGGTGAAGATGTAAAATGAAGTATTGGAGCCTGTGGGGCAAACACATTGTCTGATACTGGAATTAAGCAGGATCTGCAAACTGCGGGCAGGTAAAGCATAGAAATAAGAAGCAGGAGAAGACCATTTGGTTTCTCCTCGTGTGACAGCCCTTCCATCCCATGAATCAGCCTGGTGAACAGAGAAATGTGTAGCAATGAGAAGAAGGAGTAGGCCATTTGGCTCTTTGACCCTGCTCCGCCATTCATTTTGATCATAGCTGATCACCGAATTCAGTACCCTAATCCTGCCTTCCCGGCATATCTCTACAGCCCCAAGAACTATACCTAATTTCTTCTTGAAATCAGACAACGTTTTGGCTTCAGCTACGTTCTGTGGTAGTGAATTCCACACACTCACCACCCTCTGGGCAAAGAAAGATCTGCTCAACCTCAGTTCTAAAAGGTTTATCTCTTATCCTCAAACTATGACCCCGAGTTCTGGACTCCCCCACCCATTGGGAACGTTCTTTTGAATCTGCTCTGTCTAACCTTTTTAGAATTTTGTAAGTTTTTATGAGACCCCTTTCACTTTTCTGAACTCCAGTGAATATAATCCTAACCAACTTTGCTCTCTCCTCTTATGACAGACCTCCCATCCCAGGAATCAGCTTGGTGAATAGACAAACATATAGAAACTAGAAAGTGGAGTAGGTTTTCTGGCCCTTCGAGTCTGTTCCGCCATCCCTTTTGATCGTGGCTGATCACAAATTTAATATTCTGACCCTTCCCCCCTTCCTCCCATATCCCTTGACCTCTTTAGCCCCAAGAGTTATGTCTAATTTCTTCTTGAAATCAGACAATGTTTTGGATTCAACTACTCTCTATGAATTCCACACATTCACCACCCTCTGGGCGAAGAAATTTCTCCTCACCTCAGTTCTAAAAAGTTTCCTTTTTATCCTATGATCCTTTAGTTCTGCGCTCCCCCATCATTGGGTACATTCTTTCTGAACCTACCCTGTCTAACCATTTAGAATTTTGTAAGTTTCTATGAAATCCCCTCTCACTTTTCTAAACTAGTGAATATGATCCTAAATGATTTAGTCTCTCCTTATATGGCAGATCTGCCATATCAGGAGTGAGCATGGCGAACTTGCGCTGTATTCTCTCTATAGCAATGACATCTCTCCTCAGATAGGGACACCAAAACCGCACACAATACTCTAGATGTCGTCTCACCAACACTTGTACAATTGCAATAAAACATTCCTATTCCTGTACTTAAATCAGCTTGCTATGAAGGCCAACATTCCATTTGCCTTTTTAACTGCCTGCTGTACCTGCCTGCTTACTTAAATATATATACTTATAGATTTAAATATATTATATATCAGTGTCTGATGCACAAGGACACCAAGGTCTCACTGCGTATTTGCCTCTCCCAATTTACACCCATTCAAGTAACAAACTACATTACTCTGACTCTGGAATCACATGTAGGCCAGACCAGTAAGGATGACAGGTCTCACATGTGCATATACATGTATATATACACACACACACACACACACAGACACATGCATACACACACTTATGCTTGCACACATACATACACACAGTAGGTTCTTTACTCAAAGAGTGATTAGGGAGTGGAATGCCCTGCCTGCAGCTGTTGTAGATGCGCCAAGTTTGGTGGCGTTTAAGAGGTTAATTGATAAGTATATGGAAGAGAAGGGAATGGTTTAGTTTGGAGGGGCATTGATTTTTATTTTGGTCGGCACAACATCGAAGGCCGAAGGGCCTGTTCTGTGCTGTATTGTTCTATGTTCTATGTTCTATGTTCTATATGCACACAAATACATATCCATATGCACACACACACACACACACACACGCACGCAGACACACAGGCATGCAGACACACAGACATGCAGACACTTACATACATTCACTTGCACATATCCACACAAACACGCAATGATGCGCACAACCCACATACACACACACATAAACATGCATGCATGCACACACGCATGCAGACACACACATGCTTGCACACACACACACGCACGTTCACACACTTGCTTGCATGCACATACGCAAGCACACGCATATTTAAATCAGTGCACACATATGTATGCATAGACACACTCTGACACACTCACACTCATGCTTACATGCACGTATGCATGCACACACATGCACATACATGCTTGCATACACATATACATGCGTACACATATACATACATACATATATACATGCACACAGCTCTGTACTTGCAGCTACGTTCACTGCCCCTGGAGAGGGACCACATGCTGTCTGACAGCGCCCAGTGGGCATCGCCAGCACTGGGATGTGTTATTGAACCCTTTAATCACATTTCACTTTGATGATTTATGTTTCCTTTGAGATTCTGGTTACTTTGACGCAATGTCACTTTAAGGGGTTGACTTTGAATTGACCTCTCAGTGTGCTGCTTTAGTTAATTCCGTTTCCCAGAAGATGCACACGGAATTCTGCGAATCTGAGATCTTCAAATTCCATATCCGTGTTTATCTGTTCACAATTAGTAAATGGACCCAGGACATGTTTACCCAAAACCTGCGAGAGATTGGTGTCTTTTTATCTTGTTAAATATACAATAACTGTCACAATCCCATTACCATGACGCATTTTGCCCAGATAGATTTAAGTGGGAGGTTGGTAATGACATGAGGCAGAAAAGGGGCAGAAGAATATCTGGATAGGAGGAGATGGCGAGGGATGGGAGGGAGCTTTTTTGGAGTACAAATACTGACATGGACAAATTGGGCAGTTTATCTGTTTCTGCGTTATACATTCCAGGCACTCCTATGTAAAACCTGACTTTTCCCATTGGGATTGAAAATCAAACATTATCACCAAATGAAATGGCAGAAGAATAGCTCCAATCAGCTAATGCCATCGGTCATTAGACAAAACTCCACGCAACTTTAATTGGATAGTTTGTTCACATTTTCTCGCTTTTCATTACCTTACATTCAAAGGTGTGCAGTTTAAGTGGATTGGCCATGTCAAATTGCCCCTGAGAGTCCAAAGGGGGATCAGCAGTGCAGATTTGTGGGGTTACAGGGGTCACAGCCTGAGGAAGATATCCTGTCAGAGAGTTGGTGCACACTTGATGGATTGAATGGTCTTCTTCTGCACTGTAGTGGTTCTATGATTCTATTTGAATTAGGCACCACAGTTTTGGGCCAATGCCATCAAGAGCAGGTTAAAGTCCAAAGTGTTTATTTGGAATCGCAGGCTTTTGGAGAGCAGTTCCTTCATCAGATGAGTGGATTCAAATGTTTAAAGCCTGTTACCAAAGCAACCCTGTTGTTTTTGCCTCTGATACATTGTTTCAGTCTCATCTGATGAAGGAGCAACACTCCGAAATCTCAAAATACCAAATCAGCCTGTTGGACTTTAACCTGGTTTTGTGAGATTTCTTACTGTGCCAGTCCAATGCTGGCATCGCCACATTACTGTTCCTTTCCCCTCGCCTTGAGATGGAGTGTTCAGCTGTGGCCACGCAGCTCAGACCTACTGACTCAATAGGAAAATTCAACTGATACTGGAAATCTATATGCAAATAAAAGCAAAATGCCTGGCCACTTTTTTTGTTGTCAAGATCCTTTGAGGCTCTTGGTCCAATTTCAGTGAAACTCGGTGGGATGATATCTTCGACCTAGGGTATCCTGTAGAAGAGTTGACATCAAACTATCCCCTACTTGAAGTTCGGGCATCAACTTCCTAGCAAGGATCCCACTACCTTATCTATACTGTGTTCCCACTGTAGCTCAGGCATGCTGAGGGCAGCATAGTGGTACAGTGTTTAACACTGCTGCCTCACAGTGCCAAAGACCTGTGTTTGATTCCCGGTTTGGATCATTGTGTGGAGTCTGCACATTCTTCCCATGTCTGTATGGGTTTCCTCTGGCTGCTCCAGTTTCCTCCCCCAGTCTAAAGATATGCAGGTTAGGTGAGAAAGATCAACTCAGTGCAAGGTAGGTCCATTCAAAAGTCTGATGGCAGCAGGGAAAAAACTGTTCTTCAGTTGGTTGGGACCTGACCTCAGGCTTTTGTATCTTTTTCTTGAAGGACAAACATAGAAAAGAGAATGTCTGGTGTGCATGAGGTCCTTAATTATGTTGGCTGCTTTGCCGAGGCAGCAGGAAGTATGGATTGAGTAAATAGATGGGAGGTTGGTTTGCGTAATGGATTGGGCTACATTCACGACATTTTGTAGTTCCTTGCAATCTTAGGCAGAGCAGGAGCCTGTGATACAACTAGAAAGAATGCTTTCTATGGTACATCTGTAAAAGTTAGTGAGAGTCGTAGCTGACACGCCAAATTTCCTTAGCCTTCTGAGAAAATAGGCGTGTTGATGGGCTTTCTTAGCTATGGTGTCGGCATTTTGGAAAACAAGAGTTGATCTCGTTGAAACGTATAGGATTCTTAAGGTGCTTGACAGTGTAAATGCTGAGATTAGATTTTCCCTCATGGAAGAGTTCAGGATCAGAGAGTAAAATCTCAGAATAAAAATACAAATTTAAGACAGAAATGAGGAGGAATCTTTTTTGTCAGAAAGTTGAGTATTTTTGGAACTCCTTGCTGTAGAGAGTTTTGCGGTCAGGCCATTGTGTATATTTAAGGCTGAGACAGATTTTTGATTAGTAAGGGAATCAAGGATCACAGGGAGAGGGCAGGAAAATGGATGTGAGGAATGTCAGATCAGCTATGATCCTAGTGAATGGTGGAGCAGACTCGCGGAGCCGAACAGCCTACTCCTGTTCCTATTTCTTATGGTCTTATGGCTCTTCAAAGAAGTTTTCACCTCTGATCCAGAGCACAATATCATCATTAACAGAATATGTGTGTACGGTGGTGCAAAAACAGTGGGAAAGAGAGCCACCTTATATTGCACATACCCGGAACATTCTCTCTTCCATCTTCTTCCTTTGGGAAAAGGATGTAAAAATCTGAGGTCACATACCTACCGACTCAAGAACAGCTTCTTCCCTGCTGTCATCAGACTTTTGAATCTAGGGGAGGTGCTGGTCTAATGGTATTATTGCTAGACTTTTAACTGATTTGCCTAATCTTATAAGAACAACCACAAAACTAAAACAGTTCTCAAAAATTACCATCAAATTTAATAGCAGAGTAGGATCATCAAGATACCTTTTTATTTTGGCTCAAGAAGAAAGATCTTCTGATGCGATTCATCATGGAGTATTTATTATTGAGATGTGGGTTGAAAATGCACAGTAACAGTGAGAATGTGGAGAGTGATCCCCACAGGGGTTGCCTTCGGCACTGATGGTGAAATATTCAGAGCACTCACATACACTTAGGGCATGGCTACAGAGGCAGATTTTGATCTTGTGGATTTTGAGAGTGACGCGGAGGATGTGGACAATGATTTGTGGAAATCACACAGTAGAAAAGATAAATCTCATTAACTTCAAATCCAACCCAACCAAGGAGCAAAAGTAAAATCATTGTGAAGATAAATATTTTCTGACAAGTGATGTTTTTCATTTTGTGCGAATTTTGTGTTTCATGTTTGTGGCATTAGATTTGTTAATTCACATAATTGCGCGACTTAAGAGAAAATCGTGGAAATTTGTGCACTGCAAGCTCTCACAACAAACAATGTGCTAATCACATATTTTTGTGATGCTGATTGAGGGATAAATATTGATCAGTACATTCAGGGCAACTCACTTACTCTTTGGAATAATTCTCTGGGATCTTTTATCCCCACCACTGAGAGCAGAATGTACAACTGTTTAACATTCCCTTGAAAAGACATTCCCTCAGTATTGTATTAGAGCAGCACTGGGCAGCACAATGGCACAGTGGTTAGCGCTGCTGCCTCATAGCGCTAGGGACCCGGGTTCAATTCTGGCCTTGGCTCACTATTTGCACATTCTCCCCATGTCTGCATGGATTTTGTCTGGGTGCTCCAGTTTCCTCCCACAGTCCGAAAGATGTGCTAGTTAGGTGGATTGGCCGTGCAAAATGCCCCAACTGACACCGGAATGTGGTGACTAGCGAATTTTCACAATACCTTCATTGTAGTGCTAATCTAAGCTACTTGTGATGCTAATAAATAAACTTAAAACATTACAGAGTCATAGAGTTTGCAACATGGAAACAGGCCCTTTGGCCCAACTTGTCCATATTGCCTTTTTTTTAACTATGTATGCACAAGTCCTAAAATGGATTTTAAGTTTTTTTATTAATTTATGGGTTGTGGGAATCACTTGTTATGTCAGCATTTATTGCCCATTCCTACCTGCCCTTGAGAAAGTGGTGGTGAGCTGCCTTCTTGAACCGCTGAAATCCCCAAGGTGTAGGTACACCCATAGTACTGTTAGGGAGGGAATTCTAGGATTTTGACCTGCGACAGAGAAGGAACAGTGATATACTTCCAAGTGTGCTGTTTGGAGGGGATTTGCAGGCAGTGATGTTCTTCTACATCTGCTGTCCTTGACCTTCTAGTTGGTTGTGAGTTTGGAGAGTGCTGTTGAAGGAGTCTTGGTGAGTTGCTGCAGTGCATCTTGTAGATGATACACACTTAAGCCTCTGTTACTGTAATAGGGCATGCGTTCAGGCTGGTCGCAAGGTTTTAAAGTACTAACCACCCTACTGATTCTAAGCAGTCCCATTGGAGGTCATCCGATTTCTCAGACCAACATTGTATGACATTTTCTGACAGATTCTGCCGCTTCAGTTTTTTGCTTGCAAGTCGGGAGTGGGGGCATAGCCTTGTGGTCTGATTTACCAGAGCAGGTGGTGGAATTTGAATTCAATAATAATATCTAGAATTAAGAATTGTCAATTGTTGGAAAAACCCACCTGTTTTACCAATGTCCTTTTGGGAAGGACATCTGCCATCTTTACCCAGTCTGGTCCATACGTGACTTGAGAGGCCACAACAATATGATTGACTCTCAACCACTATCGGACAACTAGAGATGGATAATAAATGCCAGTGATGCCCATGTCTCATTAATGATAATAAAATTTGCGGGTTGTCCTAATGAATGCAGGATTGAAAACTTTGATGACATATTCCTGTTATTCCAGCAATACTCAAGTTCTGTACTACCAAAAGCAAGGAGGTTCAGATGAACTTTCTCAAAGCACAGGTTTGTCTGTAACTGGAGCATTGTATCTAATTCCGGGTGTTACATATTAGGAAGGACACAACGGTTTCAGAAAGAGAGAACAGAAATGGTTTATCACAATGATTCCATGGATGAGTAACTTCAATTAGGTGAAGAGACTGGATGAGTGGGGTGAGTCTCCTGAGACAGGACAAGTTAGAGAAGAGGTTTGACAGAGATGTTCAAAATCATGAGGACAGAGCTGATGGAGAGAAGCTATTCACTTTGACAGAAAGTCCGAGACCCAGTGAACTCTGATTTAAGGTGACTGTCATTAGAATCAACAGCAACACGAGAGAGCAGTTTCTCACATCGTGGATGGCTAGGATCTGGAATGGGCTTTCCGAGAGGGCGGTGAAAGCAGGTTATGTATTGGATTTCTGAACTAAAGTAGAGAAACACCAGAATTTAAAATAATTGCTGTCTATTGGGAAAGGGCAGGGGATTATGACTAGCTAAATTGCTCTCGCAGAGAGTTGCTGTGAACTTGATGGGCTGAACGTTCTCCTTTTGGGCTGTGATCATTCTGTGCAGTATAAGGTGGGTAATTGTGACGTTATCCACTTAGGTAGCAATAAAGGAAGGCAGATTATTATTTGAATAGGTGTAAATTGAGAGAGGTGGATACTCAGCAAGACATTAAAGTCCTCGTGCATCAGTCACTGAAAGTAAACACGTAGCCAAGAAAGCAGTAAAGAAGGTAAATGGTATGTTGGCCTTCATAGTAAGACGATTTGACTCTAGGAATAGAGATGTTTTGCTGCAATTGTATCGGATGTTATTGAGGCCACACCTGGAGTATTATGTGCAGTTCTGGTGTCTTTACTTGATGAAGAATATCCTTGTTATTGAGGGAGTGCAGCAAAGATTTACCAGGCTGAGTCCTGGGATGGCAGTTCTGTCAAATGAGGAGAGACTAAGTCGGTTAGGATTATATTCACTGGAGTTTAGAAGAGTGAGAGGGGCAGTCATAAAACTTATAAAATTCTAACATGGTAGATTCAGAAAGAATGTTCCAGATGGTGGGGGAGTCTGGAGCTAGGGGTCATAGTTTGATGATAACAGGCAAAGCTTTTAGAACTGAGGTGAGGAGAAATTTATTCACCCAGAGGGTGGTGAATGTGTGGAATTCATTGCGAAAGAAAACATTTGAGGCTAAAATTTTGCATGATTTCAAGAAGAAATTAGAACGTAGAATCCTACAGTGCAGAAACAGGCCCTTCAGCCCCATCGAATCTGCATTGATCACAATCCCACCCAGGCCCTACCCTTACGAATTTACCCGCTAATCCCTCTAATCTACACATCCTAGGACACTAAGGGGCAATTTTACCATGGCCAATCAACCTTACCTGCACATCTTTGGACTGTGGGAGGAAACTGGAGCACCCAGAGGATACCCACACGGACATGAGGAGAATGTGCAAACTCCATACAGACAGTGATCCAAGCCGGGAATCGAATGCAGGTCCCTGGAGCTGTGAAGCAGCGCTGCTAACCACTGTGCTACCATGCCGCCCCTAGATATAACTCTTGGAGCTAAAGGGATCAAGGGATATGGGGGAGGAAGGGGATATTCGGATATTGAATTTGATGATCACAGTGAGCAGGCTCGAAGGGCTGTTGGCTTACTCCTGCTTCAGTTTGCTATGCTCCTGTGCAACATACACATTGAGGTGAGCCACACATAACTCAGCAAGTGACCTGCTGACATTGCTGCATAATAAGGCTCTATCCTCTTCTTTGTTAGCCCCAGGTACACATTGTCACTGGTGTTGTCAGCCGCCTCCACACGCCAGCTAGAGACAGCTGCAGAATCAAACCGAGAGAGGTGGCATCTTTTCAAAGGTGTGCTGTACACCCTCTCGTATATCTTAATTAAAGTAAAAACTCCTTCCAGTCAATTGACCAATCTAAGTGACTCATGTGTCAAAAGGCTTTTGTTGTCAATCTCCTCAAACAGCAATGTCAGTGCTTTTGAAAATCACTAAGTTAATGAGACATGGATACTTAGGCACGCCAGATCTCATTGCAACTCCCTCGCTCCTCAATCTTCCTTTAACAAAGGGTCTTGCAGACTGCCAGATGAGGCATGACATATTTATGCTCCCCTAATAAGCAATCTCTAGGCTTATTGTCTCAAAGTCGGCCTTCCATCATTAACAAGGAAGGGTTTATTTATACACACACACAAAAACCCTGTCATGATTTAGCTGTTTTGAATTTCTTTTCAGTTCCCAACGCTCAGTTTTTAATTATTGATCCTATTTTCTGGACAGCTTTCAGCTGCAGCTCCATTTTGAAACTATGGCCGGGATTTAGGTTCAAGGTGCGTGGAGAAAAGTTTTGAGGAGATTGCGAGACAGGTGTTTTACATAGAAGATGGTGAACTACCTGTCCGAGGAGGTGGTGGGAGCAGATATGATAGGAAGACTCAAAGAGCATCTACACAAACATATGAATAGGATGGGAGTGGAAGGATATAGAACATAGAACATAGAACATTACAGCGCAGTACAGGCCCTTTGGCCCTCGATGTTGTGCCGACCAGTGGAACCAATCTAATGACCCTCTAACCTAAATTATTCCAATATTATCCATATGCCTATCCAATATGTACTCCATATGTGGGCATGGTTTTAATTTAGGCAGGCATCATGATGGGTACAGGTTTGAAGGGCCGTAGGGCCTATTCCTGTGCCGTGCTGTTCATTGTTCTTTGATTCTCTGATCATGTTCACCCCAACACCACTGCCAGCAGGAACAGGGGATTTGGCGCTCAGCTAAAACCCCATCCCATGCAACGAGACCAGAGATTCCCGGCTGAGAGTGAGGTTGGAGGATTCGGGCCTACATCTTGCAGAATTTACTGGGAATTTTCCCACCTATTTGTGGTCAGCAGCGTTGATGGAAAGACTTATTTTTCTGGGAATCGTCAAAAGAGCAGCATGCTGGCACATCTGGTTAGCACTGCTACCTCACAGCGCCAGGGACCTGGGTTCGATTCCTGACTTGGGTCACTCTCTGTGTGGAGTTTGCACAATCTCCCCATGCCTGCATAGGTTCCCTCCGTGTGCTCCTGTTTCCTTCCACACTCCAAAGACGTGCAGGTTAAGTGCTTTGGCCATGTTAAATTCTCCCTAAGTGTACCCAAACAGGCGCTGCAGTGTGGTGATTAGGGGATTTTCACAGTAGCTTCACTGCAATGTTATTGTAAGCCTTCTTGTGACACTAATAAATAAACTTTATATTAGCGTAATTTTAAGACAGCATTCTTTGACCTAATAACCCACAAGGCTCCAGGCAGATCATGACTGTTCTAGGACTGGGATTAAGCACCAAGAGGTCCATTTACCTGAAGAGTGACCATTAAAACTGCCATTTTCACATCAAAGGTTCTCTGATGAACCAACAACTAGAGTTTCATGGGCAACAGCCTTTTCATGTCTGTTCCATGACTTCTTCCATGAGTAGGAGATCCCAATATGGAATCCCTCTGATGGTTGATCCCATGGGGAGTGAGGGCATTAACAGAGAAGACAGCAATTTAAAATTGTCATGAATATAAGCCATAATCTCATTCAGGAGGACGAATCCATGCCTGGATACTGCATTTGTAGTCTTGTGTTCTCCATGTATTGAAAATGTCATTGTACAAATTTCTACTGATAACATCTTGTCAGCTGGTAACTTAATTGACAGAAAGAGATATTTCACAAAGGATCTAATGCACAGAATCAGACCACTGTTTGAGCGGAATATAATCGATATTTATATTCCACTCAAAGCTCCTCTTATCATAGAATCCCTACAATGCAGAAAGGGGCATTTCGCCCATCGAGCCAGCACTGACAATAATCCCACCCTGACTCTATCCCCATAATCCCATACACTTACCCTAGCTGGTTCCCCTGACACTAAGGTGTAATTTAGTATGGCCAACCCATCTAAGCCGCACATCTTTCAGATATGCAGTCCAGGGCGGAGTACTACAATGTTCCCGGGTCTTTCAGGGAATTGAGAGATAATGGGAAACAGGCAGGAAATTGATGTTGAAGCCCAAGATTTGCCATCACCACATGGGATAGTGGAGCAGGCTCACTGGGCCAAGTGGCCTATTTCTTGTATTCCAGTATTCATAGAATCCCTACAGTGCAGAAGGAGGCCATTCAACGCCTTGAGTTTGAACCATCCATAAACCCACCCAAGCCCCTTTCCCGTAATTCCACACATTTACCCTGCTAATCCCCCTGATACTAAAGGGCAATCCATCTAAACTGCAGATCTTTGGACTGTGGAAGGAAACCCAGATCACCTTGGAGAAATCCACGCAGACACGGGGGGAATGTGCAAATTCCACACAGACACTGACCCAAGGCTGGAATCAAAACTATGGATGTATCTAAATAAGGATGAGGAATTGGCGCAGGCTTGGAGAGCCTTTATTCTTTGTTCTGGCAGGCAGTAGCGGGGAACCAATCAGCAGCATTTTTCACTGAGAACTAGTTGAGGAAATGGTGCCTGTTAAACATCAAAGATGAATTTGACTGCTGGATGGGGTGGCAACAATCTATCTCTTTTCTCATCAATACTTGGGTTCTGTACCACCGAGCCACAATGTCTTGTACGCTAGAATTTGAATGCATGGTTTGATGTTGGGAAATTGTAGAATGTAATGCTGTCTCCCCATGGAGAGTTTCATGGTGGGGGGGTGGCATTTCATTGGGTAGGAGGATGAAAAGTATGGATCCTGTCACCATCCTTTCTCCATCACCATGAAGTGAGCGATGGGAAGATGGCCAACTTTTCTGCCATTCCACCATTTGACGCCCTTAAAAGTAAATTTTATTTATCAATCACATGTAGGCTTACATTAACACTGTAATGAAATCACTGTAAAATCCCCCTGGTCGCCACACTCCGGCACCTGTTCGGGTACACTGAAGGAAAATTTAGCATGGCCAATGCACCTAACTGGCACGGCTTCCAGAATATAGGAGGAAACAGGGGCATGCAGAGAAAACCCACACAGACATGAGGAGAACGTGCGGAATCTACGTAGGCAGTGATCCAAGCAGGGAATTGAACCCGGGTCCCTGGCTCTATGAAGTTGCAGTGGTAACCACTATGCCACTGTGCCACCACAAGTAATCACTAAAGTAGTCACCCACTTAGAGGCCTCATCCTTCTGCCACATCCAGCAGTGGGAGTGGGGTAACCATGCATAAAGCACACCAAGTAAACTTTGTCTTGTTTGCTTGCAGGCTTCCCAAGATGGGGGCAGGGTGGTGGGGGTAGGCATGGTATCCCTCATTCATTATTGGTAGACATACCATTGGCAGGCTGGGACGCTGACAGCCATCAGCCCAAACCTTACTGCTTGCCATCCTTCCCACTTGTGATCCCCCTCTCACCACCACATAACCCCGCCAACTCTGCCCTGCCCCTCCTGCCGTTACTCACCTGTGGCCTGGGATCAGGCAATGATACTTGGCCTCAGGCAGACGCATTACCAACAGCAGCCACTACCTCCCTAGTGGCACTACTGAGCAATAAAGAGCTGCCAGCAGCGTTTGGCTGGCAGGACTTCTGCCATTGCTGTCCTTGATCAGGAAGATTCATCATTACCCAGTTAAATTTGACAGGCATTCCCTGAAGATGTGACACGGAGTTCTCGCTGGCTCTCCAGTTGGCATCCCTCCATTTTGTACCTCCCTTTGCGTTCATTAATTTCAGCACCGTTGTAGCACTCACAGGAAGCCGACAATGAATCTCAGGGACAACTTTCCAGCCAAAAATCCCATCCAGCTGTAAATATGCACACACGTAAGGTTTGTTTCCTGACTCTGTATGAGAAAGAAGGCTTAGTGATCTACTTGCCTTTCCCAGCCTCCAAGTCCACCCCACTTCCTCACCAACACCTGAGGCTGTGAGGCTGTTCACAAGCTGCTTAACACTGCCGCACCCCACGTCCCTCCTCTCCCCCCCCATCACCAAGACCATCCACTTCCATCCTCCATACCAGCTGTACTTTCACATGGCTGTGCCCCCAGCTCTCTCAAGTTCTTCCTTCTCCTTTAAGATGCTCCTTAAAACTCACCATTTTGTCTTCCAATCTCTCTCATTGTGACTCAAGAATCCAATTTTATTTGAGAATCAGCCCTGTGAAGTATTTTGTGACATTTTATTATAGAAAGATAGAAACTAGAATCAGATGCAGGCCATTTGGCCCTTCAAGCCTACTCATTTTGATCACGGCTCACCCTTAAATTCAATATCCTGATCCCGCCTTCCCCCTCATATTCCTTTACCCCTTTAGCCCCAAAAGCTATATCTAATTTCTTCTTGAAATCAGGCAATGTTTTGGCCTCAACTACATTCTGTGGTAGGGAATTCCACACATTCACCACCCTCTGGGTGAAGAAATTTCACATCACCTCAGTTTTAAAAGGTTTATCTCTTATCCTCAAACTATGACCTCTAGCTTTGGACTCCCCAGCCATTGGGAACATTCTTTCTGAATCTACCCTGTCTAACCCTACTTGGAGATTATAAGTTTCTGTGAGATGTCCTCTCATTGTTCTAAATGCCAGCAAATATAATCCTAACCAACAGTGGGCAGCATGGTGGCACAGTTGCTAGCTCTGCTGCCTCACAATGCCAGGGACACTTGGTTTGATTCCTGGCTTGGGTGACTGTATGAGGTTTGCATGTTTTCCCCATGTCTGCGTGGGTTTCCTCCAGGTGCACTTGTTTCCTCCCATAGAATTAGGTGGATTGGCCATGCTAAATTCCTCCTTAGTGTCAGGGGGACTGGCTAGGGTAAATGCATGGAGATTGAGCCTGGGTGGCATTGTAATTGGTGCAGGTTCAATGGGCCGAATGGCCTCCTTCTGCAGAGTAGGATTCTATGAATCTAGTCTCTCCTTATATGACGGATCCCAGGAATCAGCCTGGTAAACCTTTCATTCATTAAATGCCTGTCCGCTGTCCTTCCTTTCAGTAATGTTTCCCAGTCCATCATAGACAATTCATACCTCACGCCACCATCGTTACCTTGATTGAGATCACCATGAAAGTTAAAGCTAAAAGTTTATTTGTTCATCACAAGTAATGTTCCGTTAACACCGCAATGAAGTTACTATGAAATTCCCCTAGTCGCCACAATCCGGCGCCTGTTCGTGTCAATGCACACAACCAGCACTTCTTTCAGAATGTGGGAGGAAACCATGATGTGAATGGTGCCCAGTTCTGGTTGTGCTAACTGCAGTTAGTCAAAGAAGAACAAGAGAATGTGGAGAGGGAGGCAGCATCAAAGTCTGAAATGATTAAAAAGCTAAAAGGGTATTGGAAATAGAAGCAAAGCGGATGGGAATTTACTGCGGTGGAAGGAATTAATGTGTAAAGGACTGAAAGTTGGTACTACATCTAAACAATGATACAGGAGATCAATTGACATGTATTGGGAGGATTTACCCCATTCTCCTGGTTTTATGTTGGATTAGGCAGATCAGCCAACTCCAGTGACAATCTTACTTAGCACATATTAATGCAAATGGCAGCGATAGGGTTAGTTATCCAATTAGTGGCGCATGGCAGGATTGATTGTGCAAATTCCATTTTAATAGGTGGATTAAGTTTTCAATCAACATGCAATCGGTGTAATAAACATGGAGAAAGATTGATCCCGATGGGAAATAAGAACAGAAAATGCTGTAGGTTCTCTGCAGCTTTGGCCGCATCTGTGGAGAAAGAAACAGAGTTAATGTCTCAGGCCAATGACCTCCGTTAATTCAAAACTTTGGCCCTATTTCCCTCCCCAGAGAATGTTCCCTGGTTGTTCCTGAGATTTCCACAATTTGCAGCATCTTGCTGTTGAAGTTTAAAGTTTTTACTTATTAGTGTCACAAGTAGGTTTACATTAACACTACAGTGATGTTTCCGTGAAAATCCCCTAGTTGCCACATTCTGTTCGGATACACTGATGGAGAATTTAGCATGGCCAATGCACCTAACCAGCAACACTTCTGGACAGTGGGTGATAGACCCGTGAGGACAATCTTACCCTGACCCACTGTGCAGCATCAGATCAAACCTTAGTTTATATGTGTTGAATTAAATTTAATAAATTCCATCAACAACCAGGATGGGATTTGAGTTCATGAACTAGTGGCCCCAGAGCACTGGTCTGAGTATCTAGGTTTTCAAGTTTGTATTTATTTATAAGTGTCACAAGTAGGCTTGTGTCAACATTGCAAAGAAGCTAATGTGAAAATCCCCTATTCGCCACAGTCTGGTCCTGTTCAGGTACACTGAGGGAGAATTTAGCATGGCCAATGCCCCTGACCAGCACGTCTTCCGGATTGTTGGAGGAAACCCACGCAGATATGGGGAGAACATGCAGACTCCGCACAGGCAATGACCCAAACCAGGAATCAAACCCGGGTCCCTGGAGCTGTGAGGCAGCAGTGCTGACTACTGTGCCACCATGCTGCTCTACATTGTAGAATGGGGTTGGGGGAGAAACAAATGGGGAGGATGGGAAGGACATTTAAAGTCATCCCCGAATCAGACAGCCTGAAAATACGGTCGGGAATCCTGGAATTGGGACCTCATCATCATTTTGACAGCTCTCCCGAGTCATCCCAGCTACAAAATCAGGCCCATAGAAATCTAGTCTGGTCTCCAGATAAATCTGAGATCTAAAATACACAACAGCAAGGAGCTTGTCTATTAAACACTAAATATTTTGAGGAGCAACAAGATTGGGAATGATCGCTAGATCTGGAGAAATTATCATAGAATATAGAACACTACAGCACAAACAGGCCCTTCGGCCCACAAGTTGTGCCGATCATATCTATACTTACCAGGCCATAGAACTATCGGTAACTCCCAATCCCATTAAATTCCATGTACTCATCCAGAAGTCTCTTAAAAGACCCCAGTGAGTTCACCTCTACCACCACTTGCGGGGTAAATTTAAGAGACCTATGGACCCGGACCCCAAGATCCTTCTGCTCCTCAACACTGCCAAGACTCCTACCCTTGATATTATACTGCTTCATCCCATTGGTCCTGCCAAAATGGACCACCACACATTTATCCACATTGAAGTCGATCTGCCACTTCTCCGCCCAGTCTTGCATCCTATCTGTGTCTCGCTGCAACTTCAGACATCCCTCCAGACTATCCACAACACCACTAACCTTCGTATCATTGGCAAACTTACTAACAGTGCAGAAGGAGGTCATTTGGCCCATTGGATCTGCACTGACCCTCTCACAGAGTATTCTATCCCTCTGTCATCCCACATATTTACCCCAGTAAATCCAACTAACCAATATAGCCTGGGACACCAAGGATCAATTTAGCACGGTCAATCCATCTAACCTGCACTTCTTTGGAGTACGGGAGGAAGCCAGAGCACCCGGAGGAAACCGACACAGACGCAGGGAGAAGGTGCAAAATCGCATAGACCGAGAACAGAATTGAACCCGGGTCTCTGGCACTGTGAGGCAGCAGTGCTAACCACTGTGCAATTACGCCACTGCATACTGTGGGGTGGTTAGAGAAGGAACAGAGGGGGAGGATAGGGATGAGTTTTGTAGCATCAAAAGATGTCGAAAGATGTGCGGATTAAGTAAATTGGCCACGCTAAATGCCCCTTAGTGTCAGGGGGATTAACTTGGGTGAATGCATAGGGTTGTAGGGATAGGTCCTGGATGGGATTGCAATCAGTGCAGACTTGATAGGCCGAATGGCCTCCTTCTGCACTATAGTGATTCTATGATTAACTACATGGAGTGAAAAAATGAGAAGAAACATCAGAACAGGGTATTAGGGCAAGTCGCAACGCACTTCATGTTGAAATGCACCGGAGATAAACTTTATTTTGAAATCACTTGGCCATTTTAGATATTAGGAAAGTGACAGCCTTTTAGTGATCCCTTTTAGCATCACATAAAGCTGATAAACGCCCTTCCTGACAAGACGTTCTATTGGCGAGTGGGGTAAATGCTTTCCATGGTGCTTCATATTTCTTTCATTGTGTCGTCTTTCACAAGATTTGTCCAGTATGACAGAGGTTTATGCTCATTTACCTGGTGATTGAGGTAGTTCTTGCTGCAGATGACTGTTCTTTTGCATGCTGAATTTCCCTGGAGGCTCAGGGACAATCTTCCCATTTAGAAAATGATTAGGTTTCCTATTTCAAATTTAAATTATCCAAGTTTCAGATGAACATCATCTGAATATCAATTCTCGATTCCAAGGTTGCTAAGCCAATGGTTAAGAGAATAATTCTCTGTTGCAAGCACAGGTGTCCTTGTCTGAATTTTCCACAACCGTCAAAGAAAAGCAAGGAGAGTAACCCCAAGGCCGATTATTGCCAGCTTTTTTCACAAGGTGGCACGGCAGCACTGTGATTAGCATTGCTGCCTCGCAGCGCCAGGGACCTGGGTTCGATTCCCAGCTTGGGTCATTGTCTGTTTGGAGTTTGCACATTCTCCCCGTGTCTGTATGGGTTTCCTCCAGATGCTCTAGTTTCCTCCCACAGTCCAAAAAATGTGTTGATTAGGTGCATTGGCCATACTAAATTCTCCCTCAGTGTACCCGAACAGGCGCCAGAGTATGGTGATTAAGAGATTTTCACAGTAACTTCATTGCAGTGTTAATGTAAGCCTACTTGTCACAGTAATATACTCAGAGCTGCTTCCTGCCTGGCCTCAATATTGAGGTTGGCTGGGGAAACGAGGGTGCTTCCCTCAAGGGCCTCCTTCCCTGGTCCCCTCCAAGGTCTGTCTTCCTCTCTAAGCTCTCTCTTATTTTTATTGCTGAAGAAAAATATTTAGGAATTGTTTGTACGCTCTTTGCCAGGGCTCAGATGTGTAATCATTCATAAATGAATATTTCACTACCTCGCATCTCAAAACCTCAAGGTGTATCAAAGCTGTCTACCATCAATGATGTACTGGGGAACACAGTAAGCAATTTGTACACAGCAAGCTCCCAGAAACATATGTGTGATAATGAGGGCAGGCGACGGCCAAGTGGTATTATCGCTAGACTATTTGTTCAGGGAGCTCACTTAATGTTCTGAGGACCTGGATTCAAATCCTGCCACGGCAGATGGTGGAATTTGAATTCAGTAAAAAAAAATCTGGAATTAAGAATCTACTGATGACCATGAAACCATTATCGATTGTTGGAAAAATCCACCTCGTTTGCTCATTGTCCTTTAGGGGAAGGAAATCTGCCATTCTTATCTGGTCTGGCCTGCGACAGCCCTCTGATATGGCCTCGCAAGCCACTCAGTTGTATCAGCATTTCAAGAGGACACCACTTTCTCAAGGACAACTTGGGATGGGCAATAAATGCCAGCCTAGCCAGCGACTCTGACGAACGAATAAAAAATCTTATTTTTTGTGACGTTGATCGAGGGATTAATACTGTCCAAGGTGAGACAAAGCAAAATAATAAAAACAATAATAAACCAAATCAAATCTAAATTCTGTGGACGCTGGAATCTGAAATGAAAGTAGAAAATGCTGGAAAATCGCAGCAGGCCTCACAGCATCTGTGAAGAGAGAATGGAGCTGGATCGAGACTCAAAAAAACGTCAGCTCTGTGTTCTCCCCATCACTGCTGTCAGAGCTGCTGAGATTTTCCAGCATTTTCTCCTTTGGTTCAAGCGACAAAGTTGTTCTTTAAAATAGCGCCAGGGGCTCTGTTACATCAATGGCTCTCAGGTTCCCTCTCTCCCGGGACGATAATTTATGCTACCTCACTCACTTTTTACTGCAGACTAAACTCATCAGAATTAATGAGAACTTATGTAAACTCCACATATTTTGCTGCTTTCTCATGACTAAATGTTGTAAATTTATGCACTTTTTTTTATTGACTATCATAAATTATGAATTCATGCCAGAAGCGTTTTTATGTTCTGGATGTTAATACCACAAGAGAATGTCTCTATTAGAAAGATTCTAATAAGTTGCATAATCATCCTAATAATCTTCTCCTGAGAAATTAATACTAACCTTGCATCCAAATTAATCAAACAAAATCAGAAACAATGTAAATCTTGCTCAGAAACCTACATCTCTTATTGCTTGCGCTGTTACAATTCGGACCACACTCACAGTGCACAGTCTGGTTGGGTGATATCGCGCAAGTGGAAAGAATGTGTTTTCTACCTGTTCCCCAATGTGTGTTCAGTTACGACATTGCGGATCAGAGACTTGCATTTTCTCCTGCTTCTTGAAATTGAGGGTGATTTCACAGTGCGGAAGGAAACCATTTAGCCCATCAACTCTGAACCGACAACAGTCCCACCCTGTTCCTATCCCCGTAACCCCGTGTAAAGTTAATTTATTAGTCACAAGTAAGGCTTACATTAACAATGCAATGAAGTTATTGTGAAATTCACCTGGTTGCCACACTCCTGGTCAGTGCACCTAACCAGCACATCTTTTAGATCGTGGGAGGAAGCTGGAGCACCCGTAGGAAACCCATGTAGACACAGAGAGAACGTGCAGAGTCTGCACAGACAGTGACCCAAGCCAGGAATTAAATCTGGGTCCCTGGCGTTCTGAGGCAGTTGTGCTTACCATTGTGCCACCGTGCCACTGTATATATTTACCCTGCTAATTCCCTTGACACTAAGAGCAATTTAACATGGCCAATCAGGCTAATTGGTACATCTTTGGAGTGTGGGAGGAAACCAGAGCATCCGGTGGAAACCCATTGAGACGAGAGAGACTGTACAAACTCCACACAGGCAGTCAGTGAAGGCCAGAATGAACCTGAATACCTGTGCTATGAGGCAGCAGTGCCACCGTACCATCTTTTGAGTCACCATGTTGCCCTTACTTGTGTCTACTTTGTTTTGACTAGTTCTGAGATAGCTGATGTGTCCAGTGTGTGACCTGCAGACTCTAGTACATGTGGGGCATGTTGAAGTTGAGAGTTTGTGGGTGGGTGGATTGTTTGGACGTTTGCGTGTTTCTTCTGATGCCTTGGCTTTGCCTTCGAGCCTTCCCAAAAAAAGTCCTTTGATCTGTTCAACGTCTTCCTCAATGAACCTTCTTCATTCCAACTGGTCACAATCCAGGGACTCTCAGGAGTCAGTGGAGAAACTTGAATTCTTCAGAGATACTTTGAGAACAGGCCTAACATCCTTCTGCTATCCTCCTAGGATTCTCCTGTTACGACTGAGTCCCAGATAGAGTAGCTGTTTTGGAAGTCAGCTATCTGGCGTAGGAAAGTCATGTGCCATCCAGGTGCCAGGAAAGTTGGTTTGGAAGAGCGTGCTGCTGTTGGATCGCCTTTCTTGGCGCGGGTTTGTAACGTTTTGCACTGTAGATGATACTTCTCCAGTACTTTGAGGAATTCTACCTGTGATAGGTCATGTCAGACCCTGTTAAGAATCATTTATGTTCAAAAAAGAAACCCAAGCACCCACTAATTAACACACAGAATGACGTCACAAGACTTTCTGTTTTGAACAAAAACAAACTTTATTGTACACAAAAAGAAATTGGACAAATATAACTATAACAACATTATAATTTAGAAGGTCTTATGCTATGAACTCAATTATACTCTTTACTCCTCCCTAAGAGTTCTTTTATCTTACAAAATTTTTAACGCTCATTCATTTTTCTTAGGTCCAAGCCAAATGATATACCACAGCCCTCCAGAATTTACTTTAGTTCTTATTTGTATTCTAGCTGTTCCTCTGAGGTTAGATTCCATGGAGGATCCTCTTGTTAGCTCTTAGTGACCCTCCACTTTTTCTTTACACACCTCATGACTAATCATTCCTTAGTCCTTTGTTCACATTGCCAGTGCATATCCAACTGCTTTGCTACAGCTTTCCAGTCTACCCTACTGACTGCTTTCTGCCACAAGGCTCTGTGAGGACCACTGTAGATTTCTTCAAACTGCAAGTGGAACCAATTTTCCATCTTTTTTTTTCTCCACATGGTATCAAAACTGAAATTGAACCACATTCCATGTAGTGAACAATATTTTCTTTGCTTGAAGGGCAGACCTAACCAGTTATGATCTCTGCTTGGCTCTCTCTTCACACCTTCCTTTTGACTTTGTAAAATAACCATTGGGTGGTATTTAATTGTAATTAATTCTCAACTTGTTTGAATTATATTCACTTCAGGATTATTTCCAATTTCTCGATCAGGATTTTTATTTATCTTAGATTTAGTCAGGAGTGTGATGGGGAATACTCCCCACTTGTCTGGATGGATGCAACCCCAACAACACTCAAGAAGCTTGATATCATCCAGAACAGGACAGCCTGCTTGATTGGCACCACATCCACAAACATTCAATCCCTCCACCACCCACGCTCAGTAGCAGTAGTGTGTAACGTGGAGAATCTCAGCATGTCTGGCAGCATCTGTAAGGAGGGAAAGAACTGATGTTTCAGAATCCAAATTACTCTTTGTCAAAGCTAAAACTTTTCAATGTTTTGTCTTTTGGTTTCAGATTCCAGCATCCACAGTAATTTGCTTTTATCCAGTGTACCATCTACAGGGTGCACTGAAGCAATTCACTAAAGGTCCTGAGACAGCAGCTTCCAAACTCATGACCACTTCCATCTAGAAGGACAAGGGCAGCAAAGACATGGCAACAACAACACCTACAAGTTCTCTTCCAAGCCGCTCATCATCCTGACTTGGAAATATATCGCCGTTCCTTCACAGTCGCTGAGTTAAAATCCTGGAATTCCTTCCCTAACGGCATTGTTGGTCAAACCACAGAACGTGGACAGCAGTGATTCAAGAAGGCAGCTCACCACCACCTTCTCAAGGGAGAAAGGAATGGTCAATAAATGCTGGCGATGCCCATGTCCCACAAATGAATAAAATGAAACAGCAAATCTAAAAGTTATATTCCAAAATGGATGAATCATAAGTTAAATATTCACGACAATCTGAATCATATTGGAGTGCAGGGCATCGCTACCCACTGAACCATGACCCCCTTAATCACAGGTTTGAGATCCTGATTGAGTGCTGACATCAGCAGCCAGCCTGACATATTAAAACACCCAATTAAAGGTCAATTAGGCTTGCTACCAAACCGATTGAAGCTAAATTATGTTACAGCTGTAGAAAGCTTGAATTAGGCTGCATTTGGAGTATTGCATGAAGTTCTGTTCACCATATTACCAAAAGGATGTGGATGCTTTTCCACAGAGTGCACAGAAAGTCGACCAGGATGTTGCCTGTTCTCGAGGGTTTTAGTTATGAGGAAAGATTGGATAAACTTGGATCATTTTCATTGGAAAGATGGAGCCAGATAAAGGTCTACAAAATGATGTGGGGCATAGACAGGGTGGATAGTCAGAGACTGTCTCCCAGGGTGGAAGTGCCAGTAACAAGGGGGCACAGCTTCAAGGTATGAGGGGAAAGTTTAGTGGAGATGTGTGGGGAAAGTTTTTCACACAGAGGGTTATGAGTGTCTGGAAGGCGCTGCCAGTGGAGGTGGTAGAAGCAGGTACATTACCAACATCCCAAGGTGTATCTTGTTAGATATACGAATGGGAGATGAGCAAAGGGATAGAAACCATATACTGGTGCAGGCTTGCTGGGCCGAAGGGCCTGTTCTTGTGCTGTCTTGCTCTTTTCTTTTCTAATAATACATTTGGTGTGGGCAGCAGCAAATGATGAAAGGACAGGATGGAAGGGAGGGGTGAGGTCGTGCTTTGGAGATGGCCCTATCCTGATTGCAGGCTGACCCACCTGAGATTGAACTTTCCCCCCAACACCCTCTTGCCATTTCGTTCTTACCCATCCCCTCTCCTTAGCCCACCCTTTCCCCCACTCCCAACCCCCCTCTACCAGTGCCCCTGTCCCTACTGGTCCCGAACCCTCCCAGTCCAAGTCCTTGGATTTACCTCTGCAAGGAGTCCCTGGACTATAGCTCTTACCCCTTACCACCCCTTCCTCGGCGCCTGGCTCTGTCAATCAGAGATCATATCTTCTGATTTGATTTGATTTGATTTGATTTATTATTGTCACGTGTATTAACATCCAGTGAAAAATATTGTTTCTTGCGCACTATACATTCAAAACGTACTGTTCATAGAGAAGGAAATGAGAGAGTGCAAAATGTTGTGTTACAATCATAGCTAAGGTGTAGAGAAAGATCGAATTAGTGTGAGGTAGGTCTGTTTAAAAGTCTGATGGCAGTAGGAAAGAAGCTGCTCTTGAGTTGGTTGATCTGTGATCTTAGATTTCTGTATGTTTTTCACGAAGGAAGAGAGAATGTCAAGAGTGCACGAGTTCCTTAATTATGTTGGCTGCTTTGCCGAGGCAGTGGGAAGTGCAGATAGAGTCAATGGATGGTTTGCGTGATGGATTGGGCGATGTTTACGACCTTTTGTAGTTCCTAGCAGTCTTGGGCAGAGCAGGAGCCCGTACCAAGCTGTGATACAATGAGGGCCAGAAATCCTGCTCAGTGCTGGTTAATGAGTCCTGCAGAGCTTCATTGTTGTGGTTGCTTGGTTGGCTCCATGCCGACGTGGTTTCTAGGTTGAAAGATGGCATCTGCAACCATCCCCCCTTCCTCCCAGTCTTATCATTCAGCCCCTTCCAACACTGATGTAACAGCACTGCCCACTGAGACATTTAAATCCTACCAATATACATGAAACTATGCAGACAGGGATGCAACACAAAACACAGCAGGTTTTATCAAACTGGATCAGATGCATTTACCATCATCATGTAATATTCCTGTAGCTTTTATTTCTTTTCCCAAATAACCCCATGGTGCGTGGTAAGTATTTGAGAAGCTCCAATCTTCATTAAACAGGATCCACAAATAGAGTGCTTGATTGAGTGCCAAAAGCAAAACTGTGGTGCAGTGGTTGGCGCTGCTGCCTCACACCACCAGGGATGGAAGGGGGTTAGGAGCATGAGGAGAGAGGAGGGGGGAAGTAGGAAGGGAGGGGAGGGATGCGGGTTCAATTCCAGCCTCAGGTCACTTCTATATTTTGCATACACAGCACAGTGCCACGTACTGTGAAAAATGATGAGGGCTTAGAAAGTGATTACATTATTCCGTGAAAATGTTTCAGACTAAAAAAAGCCTTATCTTGGACACGTAATATTGTAATCCCACATATCCTTGACGTTAAATATTTCAATAGGTTGCAGGTTCTTCCCATGTCTGCATGGGTTTCCTCCAGGTGCTCCGGTTTCCTCCTACAATCCAAAGATTGAAGGTTAGGTGCATTAGGCCATGCTAAATTAACCCTAGTGTCAGGGGGATTAGCAGGGTAAATATGAGGGGTTACAGGAAAAGGACCTGGGTGAGATTGTGGTTGGTGCAGAGTTGATGGGCCAAATGACCTCCTTTTGCATTGTAGGGTTTCTATGATTCTAGGTGTAGGTTAAGTCAGTTGGCCATGCAAAATTATCCCTTGGTGAAAAGATGTGCAGGTTAGCTAGATTGGTCATGCTAAGTTGCTCCTTATTGTCCAAAGATATATAGGTGAAATGGATTAACCATTGTAAAAGCGCAGGAGTTACAAGGATAGGATGGAGAAGGTGGACCTAGGTGAGGTGCTGTTTTGGAGAGTTAGTTCAGACTTCATTCGGCCCAACAAATTCACACCAACCACAATCCACCCAGGCACTATCCCCACATCCCTACATATTTTACCCACTAATCCCTTTAACCTATGCATCTCAGGACACTAAGGGCCAATTTTAGCGTGGCCAATCAATCTAATCTGCACATCTTTGGACAGTGGGAAGAAACCAGAGGAAACCCACCCAGACATGAGGAGAATGTACAGACTCCACACAGACAGTGACCCAAGGCAGGAATCCAACCCAGGTCAACTCAGGAGCTGTGAAGCAACAGTGCTAACCATTGTGCTACCGTGCCCCCTTGATGGTCAGAAGGGCCTCCTTCTGCACTGCAGGGATTCTGTGAGCAGGGAGATCTTACCAATCTCAGTAATTAATCTCTGATTCCATCACAGTATGTTTGGAACAAATTACATTACACAATTAAAATTCTTATTAATATTCATCTGCTTTAGAGCATGTTGAATTCTATGCTGCTATATTTTGCATACACAGCACAGTGCCATGTACTGAAAAATGATGAGGGCTTAGAAAGTGATTACATTATTCCGTGAAAATGTTTTAGGCTAAAAAATCCTTGGCTTGGATACGTAATATTGTAATCCCACATATCCTCGACGTTAAATATTTCAATAGGTTGATGGTTTTTGATAGACTGGCTGTGATTGACTGAAAGTGAAGGATAATTGCGTTACTGGGAGGGGGAAAAGAGATGAATCTAAGTGATAAGGACAGATGATACTGTAACCTGACATCATTAGATGAATTACTTTGTCCAAGCCTTTAGTAAATAGAATGTAAACTCGTACAGCATTATCTGTAGCAGCTCTGAATTACGAATGGCAGGCCTATACAGGTGGTGTCACCACAGTTGTGAGTAAGATTTAAGGTCACTGGCACCATTGTGCAGAGAAATGTGATCACTTTCCCATTCATTGCCAATTAACAATCCAATCTGGGAGTCCAGACAGTATGGTACATCACTGGAGTGGGATGCAGAGTGACCCATCACTGGGAATCGCAGATGAGGGTAAATCATTGACTGGTCTCTGTTCTGCTTTCGCATTCACGATGCTCGTGTTTCAGACTTCTGCTTTTGGTTACTCTCTGTGCTGAAAGCAACTGATGCTTTTTAATGAGTTTTGCCCCAGAGGATTAATGATTGTACGGAGCTGATTTATCAATAATTCATCTGCAGCTGAGCCTGTGAAATTCACTCTCCAGCAGAGGTGATGGTTATTTTCCATTAGTGTCCATTTCTGTAAGACCATAAGATACAGGAGCAGAATTAGGCCATTTGGTGCACTGAGTCTGTTCTACCATTTAATCATGGCTGATAAATTTCTCAACCCTATTAGAACATAGAACATAGAACATTACAGCGCAGAACAGGCCCTCCTCTCTCTCTTCAGCGCAGAACAGGCTATTCTCTCTCCTTTTCCCCCTAACCTCTGATCCCCTTGCCAGTTAAGACCCTATCTATCTCTATCTTAAATACACTCAATGACTGGCCTCCCACATCCTTCTATAGCATAGATTCACCACCTTCTGGCTGAAGAAATTCCTCTTATCTTGGTTGTAAAGGTTGTCCCTTTACTCTGAAGCTGTGTCCTCAGATTCTTGTCTGTCCTACTAATGGAAACATCTTCCCCATGCGTCCACATTTTCCAGATATTTCAGTATTCTGTCAGTTTCAATGAGCTGTCCATTGAGTAAAGACCCCAAATCCTCAAACTCTCCTCGTATGTCAAGCTTTTCAGTCCCGGGATCATTCTTGTGAACCTCCCCGGACCCTCTCCAAAGCCAACAGATCCTTCCACAAATACGGGGCCCAAAATTGTTTGCAATATTCCAAATGTGCTCTGACTAGAATCTTATAAAGCCTTAGCAGTACATCCCTGCTTTTGTATTCTAGCCTAGACCCCAAGACCAAAGGACAAAGGAGCAGAATTAGACCATCGAGTCTGCTCTGTCATTCAATTATGGCTGATATTTTTCTCATCCCCATTCTCCTGCCTTTTCCCCATAACCCCTGATCCCCTTATTAATTAATAACCTATCTATCTCTGACTTAAAGACACTGCACGACTTGGTCTTCACAACTTTCTGTGGTAAAGAGTTCCACAGGAGGGAATGAATGCCGATGTTGCATTTGTATTCCTTTTTTTAATTAATTTGTGGGATATGGGTGTGGCTGGCTGGCCAGCATTTATTGCCCATCCCTAGCTGCCCAAGGGCAGCTGAAAGTCAACCATGTTACCGTGGCTCTGGAGTCACATGCAGGCTAGACCAGGTAAGGATGGCTGATTTCCTTCCCTGAAGGGACATTAGTGAACCAGATAGGGTTTCCCTGACAATCGACAATGGTTTCATGGTCGTCAGTCGATTTTTAATGCCAAATATTTTTATTGAATTCAAATTCCACCATCTGCCTTGGCAGGATTCGAACTTGGATCCCCAGAGCATTAGCAGAGTTCCTGGATCAATAGCCCCAGCGATAATACTGTTAGGCCATTGCCTCCCCCTGACTACCAACTCAACCTGTAAATTAACCTGTGGGAAGCTGTCACCACCCAGTAATTTTATTGAAGCAAGGGTGGGATTATTGTATAATTTTTCCTGGTGGGAGGCAGCATTTGTCCCCAGCTTTGGACACTCCTCATTCTGCTGAGTGTTTTAAAATGGTAAACTGTCTAATGGTAGGTGAATATAAAATTAAGGGAAAATCAATGATTTCAGATAAATTGTGTATCTGGCTGATGGGAGACCAAATCCCAAGGAATCTCACGAGCAATGAAACTGTAAAAATGAAGGACAAATGATGCTATCCCACTGAGCTCAAGGAGGGATGCACAGTTACTGAGACTCTGTGAAATGCCCTGCAATTATGAACAAGGCTGGAGTTCTCATTAAATTGAACACGGTTAGAATAATAAAAACTTAAAGCACAGGTGCAGGCCATTCAGCCAGTTGTCTCTGTGCCAGCTCTTTCCAAGAGCAAGTGTGCTCAGTCCAACATGGTTACTTTTTGCCTGTAACCCTTTCAGTTCTCAAACACCTTTTTCAGAGAGAATATTCTAAATCCCAATCTCTTAATTGAAGAAATTTCTCTTCGATGATGCTTGTATATTTAAGGCTTCTAGTTACTGACCCAATTGCCAGAAGGAGATTTCTCTGTCAAGTCCTTGAATCATCCTGAAGGCCTCTGTCAGGTGATGCTTTAACCTTTTCCAAGGACTGATCTAACTTTTCCAATCTTTCTTCACAACTGAATCCCTCAACCCTGGTAACATCCTGGTAAATCTCAGGCCTCTTTCCCGTTATGCCATGTGCTTACCCCATTAATCCCGAACTTACATATCTTGCGACACTAAGGATAAATTTAGCATGGCCTCTGCATCTAACCTACACGTCTTTCAGACTGTGGGAGGAAACTGGAGCACCCGGAAGAAACCCATGCAGACACGGTAAAATGTGCAAACTCCACACAAACAGTGATCCAAGCCGGGAATTGAACCTGGGTCCATGGCACCGTGAGGGAACAGTGTTAATCACTGTGCCACCGTGCCACCCATTGGCCATGGAATTGTTTATAACAAAGTTCAACAAACAGACTGCTAATCAGCTCAGGAATCCAAAGTTCAAAGATGTGTGGGTTAGGTGGATTGGCCATGCTAAATTGTCCCTTAGTGTCAGGAAGACTAACTAGGGTAAATGTGTGGGTCATAGGAATAGGGCCTGTGTGAGACTTGATGGGCCGAATGTCCTCCTTCTTCGCTGTAGGATTCTATAATTCTACGAATCCTTTCCCCCATTGTTCCCCAAAGGGAAAACAATCAGTATTGCTTAAACATCTTCCTACGCACAAACTGGCAAGGACATATTTCATAATATATGTGTCCACATTTCAAAAAGTAGCTGTTGGCTTTGACACATTGTTAGGCATCCTGATGTTGTGAAAGGTGCTATATAAATGTAAGTGTTCCCTTCCGACTGTCTTAGTGCATTGATCGATGTCAGCTCATTACTTTACAATTTCTTCACCTTTATCACTTATGTAAATATTTAAAGTTTGCCCTGAGGTAATGATGCTCCACTGATTACTGAGCTGATCACACGGAGGCACTGGATTGTTCTAATGACTAAAAATGATCTAGAGAAAGCTGTTCCTGGCACATTTCTGAAAGCATGCTAAAAAAGAGCAAAGCTAGAGGAGGTCCTCTGAGGGTTAGGAATTTGCTTCAAATTTATTTATTTGTGTTGCAAATAGGCTTACATTAACACTGCAATGAAGTTACTGTGAAAATCCCCTTGTTGCCACTCTCCAGTACCTGTTCATGTACACTGAGGGAGAATTTAGTGTGTCTTTTGGATTGTGGGAGGAAAGGTTGGTGGATTTGCAGATAATGATGAGGAGCATCAGAGGATACAGCAGGATATAGATCGATTGGCGAATTGGGCGGAGAGATGGCAGACGGTGTTTGATCTAGACAAATGCGCCAATGCATGTTGGAAGGTTTAATACAGATAGGAAATATACAGTAAATGGCAGAATCTTTAAGAGTATTGATAAGCAGAGGGATCTGGTGTACAGGTACACAGGTCATTGAAAATGGCAATGCAGGTGGAGAAGGTAGTCAAGAAGGCATACGGCACACTTGCCTGCATATGCCAGAGCATTGAGTTTAAAAATTTGCAAGTCACGTTGATGCTTTATAGAACCTTAGTTAGGCCACACTTGGAATATGGTGTTCAATTCTGGTCGCCACACTACCAGAAGGATGTGGAGACTTTGGTGAGGGTACTGGAAAGATTTACCAGGATGTTGCCTGGTATGGAGGGCATTAGCTATGGGGAGAGGCTGGAGGAACTTGGTTTGTTCTCACTGGAACGATGGAGGTTGAGGGGTGACTTGATAGAAGTCTACAATATTATGAGGGGCATGGACAAAGTGGATAGTCAGAAGCTTTTTCCCAGGGTGGAAGAGTTAATTACTAGTGGGCATAGGTTTAAAATGTGAGGGTCAAGGTTTAAAGGAGATGCACAAGTCAAATTTTTTACACAGAGGATAGTGGGTGCCTAGCAGTCGCTGCAGGGGGAGATAGTGGAAGCAGATACAATCGTAATTTTTAAGGGGACTCTGGACAAATAGATGAACAGGATGGGAATAGAGGGAGGGTAGGGGGTATTAGTTTAGTCAGACAACATGGTTGTTGCAGGCTTGGAAGCCTGAAGAGCCTGTTCCTATGCTGTAATTTTTTTTGTCTTTGAAACCGTAGTACCCAGAGAAAACCCTTGCAGACATGGGGAGGATGTGCAGACTCTGCACAGATAGTGACCCAAGATATGAACTGAACTCCCTGCTGCTGTGAGGCAGCTTGCTAATGCTAATTTGGATTTATCGATAAAAATGGTCTACACTTCAGGAACCAATAAAGTAGGCCAACTTTTCAGTAGCTTTATTCCACTGACTGCTTCTTTTGTGTAAGTTATTGAGAAGTCACAGTTGACCGAGCGTGAAAGTCCAGGATTGAAAAATCATTCATACACTATATTTGTGATTTTACAATAATCCTCCTGACGTTTGAGGCTTTGTGTCGACACAGAGGCACAGAGAATGAAGAATAGAGTTTGTAAATCTAGCTTGGCAGTGACATTTATTTTTAAAAAATCATTCATGGGACATGGGCGTCTCTGGTTGGCCAACATTTATTGCCCATCCCTAGTTCCCCTGAGAAGGTGGAGGTGAGCTGCCTTCTTGAATCTCTGGTTGACCCACAATGCTGCTAGATAGGGAATTCAGGATTTTGACCCAGCAACTGTGAAGGATGCTGCTAAATTTCTAAGTCAGAACGGTGTGTGGCTTGGAGGGGAACTTGCAGGTGCTGGTGTTCCCACAAATCTGCTGCCCTTGTCCTTCTAAATGGAAATGATCATGGGTTTGGAAGGTGATGTCTGAGGCTTTTGGCAGTGTAGCACAAACTGCAGATAAGAACACAGGGTTACAAAGGGATATTGCCAGATCATGTGAATGGGCAAAATTGATGGCAGGTGGGTTCAGGGCAGAGAAGTGTGAGAGATTCACTTAACCTAAGTAAAGCAGTTAGGAGCATTTGCCAATGAGTGAGAAGCTCGGAGCTGTTGAGAAACAGAAATGAAGATCTTCATGTCCAAAAATCATTGAAAGGCAAGTTTGGGAGATTTTTTCTGATCCATGCTCCTTGGGAATCGTTGCAAGCAGAGGATGGACCATACAAAGATCCGTTGACTTTGGGTGGGATTTTCCAGTTTTGGGATGAGCACAGCTGGATATCCCACCCAAGGACTGGCACAAAATGTAATCCTAAAGGAATCTTCATCCTTATCACAAGAAGACTGGATTACAAAGGGGGTGAAAGTATTACTGCAACTATATTAAGCTTAGGTTAGATAACATTGAGCATACTTTATTTGTATGAGAGTCAAAGGGAATACAGGGTTGGAAGGAAAATGGAGTTGAGATCATTGTCTGATCAGCCATGATCTTAACTGAATGGCAGGTTAGAGGCATCAAATAACCTATTTCTGCTTTTAAATATGTTCAGTCATGTGTTCAGTTCTGAGCAGTGAACTTCAGTAAGTGCAGATTGGCTTTTGTTTATTTTTTAGTGTCACAAGTTGACTTATATTAACACTGCAATGAATTTACTATGAAAATTCCTTAGTTGCCATACTCCAGCGCCTGTTTGGGGTACACTGAAGGAGAATTTAGCATAGTCAATGCACCTAACCAACTTTTGGAGTGTAGGAGGGAACCCGAGTGCCTGGAGGAAACCCACACAGATACAGGGAGAATGTGCAAACTTTGTACAGACAGTGACCCACGCCGGGAATCAAAATCTTGGCACTGCAAGGCAGCAATACTAACCATTCTGCTACTGTGCCACCCTTTACAGAGGACAAGATGGAACACTGACCGGAAGTGGAACCATTTATAAGATGCACTGTAGGAGCTCCTTAGATAAGGCCTTCCAAACTCACAACCCCTGCCACGGGAAGGGCGATGTCAGCAGATATATGAGAATACCATCGCCTGCAAGTTCCCATCCATCCTGACTTTGAAATACATTACTGTTCCTTCACTGTCTCTGGGTCAAAATCTTGGAACTCTGTCTCTAACAGCACTGTAGGTGTACTTACACCTCAGGGACCGCAGCGATTCAGGAAGGGATCTCCACCTTCTCAGGTATAGGCAACAAATGATGATAATACTTATATTGCATGAAAGAATATATAAATATCAAAGCATGTTTGGACTGGGGGAACCGATGAACTTCTGTTTGATTGCCCTTTGTAAGGACACAGATCAGCCACGATCTAACCCAATATTAGATCACACTCAAAGGGTTAGATGACCTGTTTCACATCTGTGTGAACAGCCCCCAAGTATGAATCAAAGGGGTGGCACCATGGTTAGACTGCTGCCTTACAGTGACAGAGACCCGGGTTTGATCCCAGCTTAGGTCACTGTCTGTGTTAAATCTGTACATTCTCCCCGGGTCTTCGTGGGTTTCTTCCGGATGTTCAGGTTTTCTCCCACAATCCAAAGATGTATGGATTAGGTTAATTGGCCATGTTAAATTGCTACTTTGTGTCAGGGAGACTAGTAGGGTTAATACAAGGGATTATGGGGATAGAGCTTGGGTAGGAATGTGACCACTGTAGACTTGATGGGCTGAATAGTCTGCTCTATAGGGATTCTAAAGAGGAGTTTGTAACGTTTTTCACCACCCCATAATGAACAAGCAGGATTTGTTGATGATTAAGTTTTGAGAAGTCAAATAGGGCTTGGTTTCCGTATTTAGATTTGACTTCCCAATGAAGATTTTGATTTCAAAATTGAAATGAACCAAAATTGTCAGATATATATGGTGATTCTAATGGAGCCCTGCACTGGATAGCTGCAAAAAATACAGGGGTCACAAACTGACTTCTCCATCTGAAACTTAACCCGGTAACAACAAATCACATATGGAAGCATTCTACAATTGCTGATTTTAATCATAGAACTCCTACAGTGCAGAAGGAGGCCATTTGGCCCATTGAGTCTGCACCAACCACAAACCCATACAGGCCCTATCCCCATGCATTTACCCTGGCTTAGTTCCCCTGACACAAAGGGGCAATTTTAGCATCATCAATCCACCTACCCCACATTCTGCACCGTCTTCTTTTCTTCTCTACGAATGGTATGCTTTGTATAGGGTGCAAGAAACAAAACATTTTACTGTATTCTAATACGTGTGACAATAAATCAAATCAATATCTGAAATTCCTTTTGAGTTATGTCGAAGCAGCTCTGCCTGTTGTGAGGCAAATTGCTCTGGGCAAGAATGGACGTAAAGCTGACTAACTTTGAAAGGCAGTTTAATCTGGAGGCTTAAAAGTATCAGGAGGCTTTGGGACGACCTGCTGTTCTACCTTTTCATCAATAATGATTTAAAAAGACCGTCTGACCTGCCACATCCTTTCAATCATTGCTCATTACAGACCGTTTGAGAGGTCAGCTTGGAGAAATGAAAACAGCAAGTGCTGAAATACTCAGCAGGTCAGGCAGCACAAACTGTGAAAAGGAACAGAGTTAGCAACATTTCAGTTTTGTGGCCTTCTATCAGGTCAGGAACAGTTTTCAAAGCCTGGGCCTCTTGTAAGTTTTTTCTTTTATTCAAGTATGAGATGTGAGTATTGCTAGCTGCATTTATTCCCCATCCCTAGCTGCCCTTCAACTTGAACCACTGCATTCCTTGCTGTGTAGGTACATCCACGGTACTGTTAGGCAGAAAGTTTTAGGATTTTAACCAAGCGACAGTGGAAGGATGGAGACATATTTCCAAGTCCGGATAGAACATAGAACATTACAGCGCAGTACAGGCCCTTCGGCCCTCGATGTTGCGCCGACCAGTGGAACCAATCTAATGACCCTCTAACCTAAACTATTCCAATGTTATCCATATGCCTATCCACTGACCATTTGAACGCCCTTAAAGTTGGTGAGTCCACAACTGCTGCAGGCAGGGCATTCCATACCTTTACTACCCTGTAAGGATGGCGAATTTCATGGAGAAGAATCTTGAGGCAGTGATGTTCCCAGCTATCTGCTGCCCTTATCCTTCTAGGTGTCCTTCCTTAACAGAAATAGAAAATTTCAATTCATTAACAAATATACAGAATGCAAAATGAAATACGAAATACTGAAAATGGACAGCAAGGCAGTCAGCATCTCTGACAAGAAAAGATAGGTCAAATGGCAGACCCTTATCAAAACCCAGTCAATGACTGATAAAAATTTGACACTTCTTTTCATTAACTCTTTATTAAAATGTAAGTAAGCAGGTCTACTCTGTAACAGTTTAATCTGTCACTAATAAAGAAATAAAACAAATAAAGGCTTGAATATTCCCGAGCGGTGGTGATTAATAATACTGGTGCACAGACTTCAGACTGCACTGTTTATGAACTGGTTATAACTGCTTTATAAATTGTCTTGGATGTGTAATACATGTTCCCCATTCTCAAGCAGAAAAGATAAAATTTGCATATGTAAGTGGTGATGTTTTCCTAATGTAGATCCTGCCATACAATATAAGCATATCTGACGCTGTAGAATCTCAGGTGGCACAGTAGCACAGTGGTTAGCGTTGCTGCCTCACATTGCCAGAGGCCTGGGTTCGATTCCCAGCTTGTCTGTCTGTGTGAACCTCCTTTCCTGAAAATGAATTTTTGTGCTTTTAATTGACAGTCCAGTTCGAATCAGGCAAAATATCTTCATCCTTCTCAGGTCACAGTTGCCAAACTAATATAGCTCGCAAAATCAAAGTGACAAAGTGCCTTTTGCAAAACTGGTCAGAGTTTTAAAAGGATGGACCATTCTAATGAGAAGAGAAGATACGAAGTCAGCGACTGCTTCCAATGCACTGCGGGAGAATGGAATCCAGGTTTCCTTCCCGTGGGATATAAACCCATCCTCGTTACAGAGGTCAGGGCAAAAGCATTATTGATCTTGAGAAATCCAATGAATCAGAATTGGTGATTAATACTTTAAGTCAGCAAGATCACGCTATTAGAGAAGTAGCTGTGTTTTCTGTTCAAAGAGACGGACAGACAATGACTGAGACAGTCTAACGTGACTTCTGACAGTGTCATCAAGGATTTGTGTGAAACAAAACTTGTGACGGTAACAATCAGTGAAGTACAACCCATGAACCTTGATGGCAGGCACTATAGTGACAAGAGTCACTGTAACAGGCAAGGCAATTAGATTGGCGTGCTACACAGTGTGGGGGATGTATGTTCATAGAATTCCTACAGTGCAGGAGGAGGCCATTCAGCCTATCGAGCCTGTACAGACTCCAAAGAGCATCCCATCCAGACCCACCCCACTATCCCTTCGCTGCAATCCAATGCATCCATCATAACTAATCCACCCAACCTACATCCTAGGGCAATCTTACCATGGTCAATCCACCTAACCCACATATCTTTGTAAGCAAACCGGAGCACCCGGAGGAAACACATGAAACACGGGGAGAGAAATTGCAAAATCTACACAGACAGTGACCCAAGCTGGGAATCGAACCCACTACCTCAGAGCACCAGGGACCCAGGTTCAGTTTCAGCAAGTTCTGAAATACTCAGCAGGTCAGTCAGCAATATTCAGTGATTTAATCCCAGCGATATGTCCCAGCTAGTCTACCTGCTTCACTCCTGATGAGGACCAGCTCTCGCTATCATTCTCCCCATCTGACCACTAGCTCATTCCCCCCTCTGATCTCTCCCTTACCCATCCTCGACAGTAACAAGTTCTATCCTACCCAACTCCCCCATGCTCAATCACGATATCCCACTTCTTCCCCATCCTGTCCTTTGCCGTGGAATTCCCACTACTGGGAAGGCTGGAGAAAAGACTTTAAAGTGTTTTTGGGAGTGCCAGATTCCAGCTGTCCCTCCTGTAATTACTTCCCTCCCACCTCCCCTGATTATTCAGTTCCTTAAATAATGGGGGCACCAAAGAAAGAAATCTAATGGATGTTGAGGATTGTGAGAATCATACAATCTAGAGATGAACAAAGATCAAAGAAAATTACAGCACAGGAACAGGCCCTTCAGCCCTCCAAGCTCACACTGACCATGATACCTGTCTGAACAAAAAGCCAATACCTTTCTGGGGACCATATCCCTCTATTCCCATCCTATTCATTTATTTGTTCATCTCCTTTAAATCTTGCCACTTGCACCTTAAACCCGTGTCCCCTAGTAATTGACTCTATCCATGCCTTTCACAATCTTGTAGACTTCTATCAGGTCGCCCCTCAACCTCCGTCGTTCCAGTGAGAACAAACCAAGTTTCTTCAACCTTTCCTCATAGCTAATGCCCTCCATACCAGGCAGCATCCTGGTAAATCTTTTCTGTGCCCTCTCCAAAACCTCCACTTCCTTTTGGTAGTGTAGGGACCAGAATTGAACACTATACTCCAAGCGCAGTCTAGCCTAGCTTTTATGAAGCTGCAACATGACTTGGTAATTTTTAAAGTCAGTGCCTTGGCTGAGGAAGGCAAACATGCCATATGCCTTTTTACCTGCTTTCTCCACCTGTGCTGCCACTTTCAGTGACCTCTGTTCTTGTAATGCTTTGACATAACAAAATACAATTTTTATTGCAAACTTATCCCGATGAGTTCCAATTTCAGCAATATTCCTCTTACAGAATAAAACCCTCTCTTCAAATCACTTAACAACACACTGGCTTATGTACCTGTACTAGTTAACAGTGCTAGTGCTTTTTAAGCTCCTCTGGAGTGAGAGAGAGAGAGAGGGTAAGAGAAGGAGAGAGCGAGAGAGATAGAAATACACCTCTTACTTCTTATAGAACCAAGCAACAAATGTTCTTGATTTTTCTTGATTGTTTCTCCTGCAAGCTTAGCTTCTTCCATTAATATATGACTGTTTCTTGTCAATCAATCTGATCAAAACCCTACTCTGAAACCCAGGAGAAAACCCGAGTAAACAAATGTACATTAACTCAGATTAACAGAAACTCATCCCTAGCTAAAATCATTGTTAGCTTGCATTCTCAGCATGAGCCCACTGTAGACAAACTGGCACTGTGTAAAAAAAATAAGCTGAATTTTAAACATACCCCTCACCAGAAAAATTCCATAAGTAAATTTCTTAAAGGCACAGTATTGTCACAATAGACACATTTCAGCTAGATTAGCATGTCACAGGGAAAGGTATGGAAGAACATGCTGACAGGGTGAGATGAAATAAATAGAGTAGTAGGCAAAGAAATATAAATACTTGCATTTATGAGCTAACTTTCACAACATCCAAAGTGTTTCAGGGCTAATGACATTTTGAAGTATAATCACAGTTGTGATGAAGGCAGCAAAGCAGCAATTTTTTACAAACCATCTCCCAAAAAGCACCAACATGATAAATGCCAGATATCCTGGAATTTGTTTTAACAATGTTGATTGGAGAATTAATACGAGGGGAATTCTCTTTTTCAAATAGCTCCATGGGATTCTTTTACATTCACCCATGACAATAGATGGGGCCTCAACTTAGCATCTCATCCATAAGACAGCAATCCCTAGCTGCAACACACAGAACTGTCGGCCTGGATTCTGGAGCACAACACTCCAGAATGGCCCACAATGTTCCAACTCAGAACTCAGCACGTTTACCCGTTGAGCCATGACTGAGGAGGTTGCCTGAGTGCCCAGTTTTTTCCTCCAGATACATATCTGTATAACTCCAACTACCCACCATGTTAACTATGTTCACCAAGGTCAAAACCAAGTTGGGAAAATTTAGCCCTGAGATTGAAATTCAAAGTCAGCAATTCAAACCAAGATGAAGATTAACAGGGAAGACATCATGGCAACATAGAAACTAGAAGCAGGAAGAGGCCATTCAGCCCTTCAAACCTGCGCTGCCATTCATTATGATCATGGCTGATCATCAAATTGAATATTCTGATAGCCCATTTCCCTGTACCCCCTAATTCCTTTTAGTCCCACGAGTTATATCTAATTTCATCTTGAAATTACGCAATGTTTTGGCCTCAACTACATCCGGTGGTTGTGAATTCCACACATTCACCACCCTCTGGGTGAAGACATTTCTCCTCAGCCCAGTTCTAAAAGGTTTACCCCTTATTCACAAACTATGACCCCCTTGTTCTGGACTCCCTCATCATCAGTAACATTCTTTCTGAATCTACTCTGTCAAAGCTTTTTAGAATTCTATAAATTTCTATAAGATAACTGACTTAGTCTCTCCTCATATGACAGATCTTCAGCCCAGGAGTCAGCCTGGCAAACCTTCGTTCTATTCCTCCTGTAGCAAAATCATGTGTAAGGATTAATTGGGGACATTGTTGAAGAGTTTATTTAAAAAGATCATTGAAGCATAGAACAGTACAGCACAGAAGGAGGCAATTCGGCCCATTGAGTCTGCACCAATCCTTTAAAACACATTCTAATTAGTTCCCATCTTGTTCTTTCAGCAAGGGGTGGCACGGTGGCACAGTGGTTAGCACTGCTGCCTCTCAGTGCCAGGGACCTGGATTCAATTCCAGTCTCAGGTCAATGCCAGTGCGAAGTTTGCACGTTCTTCCCGTGTCTGCATGTTTCCTCCAGATGCTCTGATTTCCTCCCACAGTCCGTAAAATGTGTGGCTGTGCTAAATTAGCTGTTAGCAGGGTAAAGATGTGGGGTTATAGAAATAGAGTGGGATTGTGGTCTGCATAGACTCGATGGGTTGAATGGCCTCCTTCTGCACTGCAGAGATTCTATTCTATGGAATCTATGATTTCCCCTTACCCCTGGAGTCGAAGCAATTCCTCCAGATAAAAATGGATTGCAGAAACTTTGATCCATTTCATTTTGCTTGCGTGGGTAATTTCCTGTAAACAAGAGTTACGTGGCAAAAAATTTGAAAGTTGCGATAGATCAGAGGGATCTGAGATAAACTAATTATTTACATTTCCTAAAAAGCTGCTTTAATTAAGTAGCATAAAGGCAGAAGCATGTAGCACTACAAGGAAGCTTCTCTGTGATGTTTAAACTAAGGGGCAGTGCAAGACAAGATTTAGTAACTTCAAAGTGTATTATTCATGCTGGGGGACTTTCAGAGAAACTTTCTTTTGGAATAAGGTAAATCCCTTTTTACACTTAGCAGCCGCACAGAGGAATATCTGAGGGAATTGCGAGAGTTGTCTTGTGTGAATAGTGTTTGAAGATCGCTTGTTAGAAAGGGAAATAATAAAGATTCTGAATAATGCACATTCTCCAGGGAAACCTGTTGCAGGCTACACATGACAGCCTCAGCTGAAAGCTCAAAAATTAATGTTGAAATGGTTCTTTGACACTGGATTTTTTTTTGCTGTACAGGCAACTGTTCATTAGTGTTCAGAATAAGCCGAAAAGTGAAGCTCCGATTATCAGGGAGTAACTCGTCCAGTTTTGTTAAGATCTTGAGATCAAGGCTAAGTTACTTATTTGGATTTGTTGTGGTATAAATTTAATGAGGAGGTTCTGTGCAACAAGAAACAAGTGCCCGTTTACCGCGGAAGCAAATGGGGAACAAGGTTAAGCAGTGGAGATTGTTTGCTGTGGTGTGCTAATTCAAGCATGATGCTAAAATGATTTTCCACTGATAAATCTAAGTGCCTTGATGCAGTAAACAGGTAAATTTGTAGCTATCTATTTCTCACAGGAGAAATTTCTGGCAGCTAAAGAGAACCTGATAAACCTGGTGCCCAGAAATGCTGGGGTGATTTGGAGCCCACAATCTCTGTTCAGTCGAAACCTGGAAAGACTTAGGCGTGATTTATAGAATCATAGAATCCCGATAGAGCAGAAGGAGGCCATTTGGCCCATCAAGTCTGCACCGACCACAATCCCGCCCAAGCCGTATTCCCGTAACCCCATGCATTTGCCTGGCTAATCCCCAGACATTAGGGTGACACATTGGTTTGCCCTGCTGCCTCACAGCACCAGAGATCTGGATTCGATTCCTGGTTCGGGTCATTGCCTGTGTGGAGTTTGCATGTTCTCCCTGTGTCTGCGTGGGTTTCCTTCTCGAGCCATGTTTTCCTCCCACAATCCAAAGATGTGTGGGTTAGGTGGCTTGGCCGTGTTAAATTCCCCCTCAGTGTATCTGAACAGGTGCCAGAGTGTGGCGACTGGGAGATTTTCCCAGTAACTACATTACAGTGTGAATGTAAGCTTGACCGATAAATAAACTTTAAATTTAGCATCAACCTAACCTGCACATCTTTGGATTGTGGGAGGAAAACAGAGCACCCGGAGGAAACCCATGCAAACATGGGGAGAATGTGCAAACTCCACATAGATGGTGACCCAAGGCTGGAATTGAACCTGGGCCCTGGTCCTGTGAGGCAGCAATGCTAACCACTGTGTCACTCATGGCATTGTGATTAGCGCTGGCGAATTTCTATGTTCTGATCTTCCATGCTGCTCACTAGTGGGGTGCCATGAATCACACACCATGAGATCCTGGGAAGCTGATTTGAATACATTAGCATGTCATTAGTGAGCACTCTCTCCGGGACTCCCCCCCAGCACCCCCCTTACCGGATATTCAGCAGATTCCAGCATGACGTCACATCAGCATCATTTACAATCGTGTTGCATATGTCTGACCCTGGCACCTTCGCCTCCAGGGGGGACTTTTAGAGGTGAGCATTCAGATAGAAGGACCCTCGGCAGTGTGCATTGCTCAGGAGGCACCGGAGAGGACTTGGAGGGCACAGATAAGTGCAATTCCGGGCTGGGGAATCCCGGCATCACCATCTTGCGGGGTGAGGGGTTGGAAGGAGTCATTTGCTGATCTTACCTTCCCTTCATGTCAGGGCCGCTCTTGCCTAGAAGGGGCTGTGAAGGCCGGTATACAAGCAGCACTTCCTGTGTCTTCCTTCCTGGGTCCCTGTTCATATCCGTGGCGGAAGGAGTGCCCTTCCTTAGTAGGGGTTTAGCAAGAGGATGGGAGGAGTTGAAGACAAGAGGGTTAGCACTGGGGAGGTGGGGGGAGGTGGCGACTGTGTATGATCCAGGTGGGGCCCCCGTGACAGGCTGGGGCTGGCAGGGCAGATGGGCTGAAGAGCTTTGAGGGGAAGATGATTGCAGTAATTGGAATCCACACTCAGGCAGCAATGTGAGAAGGAGAAGCTGTGTGGTGACCAAAAACCAATTGTCAGAGTGCTTCAGTGTAACCGTGGATCTGAATGGGTCATGGGACGGCTGCTCAACTCTGCACCTCTTGTTACCTGGGACAAGCAGGGCACCCTCTGGGAATGCATTGCATATAAGGCCATAAGACATAGGAGCAGAATTAGGCCGCTCGGCCCATCGATTCTGCACTGCCATTCAATCATGGCTGAAATTTTTCTCAAATCCCAATTCTCTTGCCTTTTTCTCATGGACAAGCTAATTGCTGCCCTGACAATTCAGCCATACCTCCTCTGCTCCAAGAGGCAGACACTGGGCTGAACAGCTACTCTGGCCTCCCCTCCCTGGTGGCTATGCCAATAAATGCCAAACAGTGCACCCGTTTACTGGAGACACCTCGTAACCTTTGGAAGCGAATGTCCCAAGCATTGGGCTGACATTCCCAGAAAGGCTTGCAACATTGCACTGATAACACTGATATGAACCTCTCAACAAGGTTGATGTTGATGATTATTGTCACACAGCCCAGTTGAGGTCATGTCAGGGCCTGTCAGGATACTAACATAGGTCACATGCAGCCCCCGACTGCTCGCCAACTTGATGCCTTGTTTCTTTGTTGGGGGGAGGGGGGGAGGTCAATGGTTGGGGTAATGTGAGTGTTTGGTGCCACTGAGCCCCAGTGGGTCAATGCACTGCACCCTGCTGAAGTTGACAGGAACCATTGTGAAGATGTGGCTGTTGTGTCAGAGCGGAGGGTATGACGGATGGCATTGAGGCACCTACTGAGTGTACCGCTTTTGGATGGTAGTCTCAGAGGAATTGAAGAATGAGGGTCGGGACTTTCTCACAAACCCTTATAGTGTGGAGATGCTGGCATTGGATTGGAGTAGGCACAGTAAAAGTCCCTCAACACCAGGTTAAAATCCAATAGGTTTATTTGGTAGCACGAGCTTTTGGAGTGCTGTTTCTTCATCAGGTGAGTGCAGGATTTGATTCATAAACAGGGCATGTATCGACACAAACTCATTTACAAGATAATGATTGTAAGATTTAACAGGTAATCAAGTCTTTATAGGTGCAAACAATGTGAGTGGAGGGAGGGATAATCACAGGTTAAAGAGATGTGAATTGTCTCATGCTGGACAGTTAGTAGGAATTCGCAAGTCTAGGCTGAATGATGGGAGTTATAGATAGTGTGACATGAACCCAAGATCCTGGTTGAGTCGTCCTCACGCATACAGAACTTGGCTATCAGTTTCTGCTCGGTGGTTTTGCGTTGTCATGTGTCTTGAAGGTAGCCTTGGAGAACGTTTACATGCAGATCGAAGGCTGAATGCCCTTGACCGCTGAAGTATTTCCCGACAGGGAGGTAACACTCCTACCTGGAGATTGTCGAGCGGTATTCATATATCTGTTGTTGTAGTGTCTGCATGGTCTTGCCAATGTACTATGCCTAGGGACATCCTTTCCTGCAACATATCAAGTAGACAACATTGATTGAGTTGCGTGAGTATGTACTGTGTACCTGGTGGATGATGTTCACATGTGAGGTGATGGCATCTGTGTTGATGATCAGAGGTTGCTGTGGTAATGTGGTGCCAGAAGACTGGCTAGTTTGCTGTGGACAATGCTCTTTCTGAGGTTGTGTGGTTGTTTGAAGGTAAGTAGTGGGGATGCGGGGATGGCTTTGGCGAGATGTTTGTCTTCATCAATGATATGTTGAAGACCCTGAAAAAGATGTTGCAGCTTCTCTGCTGTGGGAAAGTATTGGATGATGCAGGGTAATCTGTCGGCCATGTCCCATGTTTGTCTTCTGAGGAGGTTGGTGCAGTTTTTGCTGTGGCGCATCGGAACTGTCGATTGATGAGTTGAGCGCCATATTCCGTGCTTACGAGGGCAACTTTCAGCATCTGTAGGTGTCTGTTGCGATCCTTCTCATCTGTGCAGATCCTATGTATACAGAGGGCTTGTCCGTAGGGAATGGCTTCTTTAACACGTTTAGGATGAAAGCTGGAAAAATGGTTATCTGTGGGCTTGCACTACAGTGAAGTACTGAGGCGAACATTCTTGATGAAGAACGTGTGTGAACAAGAATGCAACCGATTCCAGAGCATAGTTTCTAATGGACCCTTCCAAACTGCTGACCACCATCATCTTCTCCAGGGCAATTAGGGATGGGGAATAAACGGTGGACTAGTCAATGAAGCCCAGGTTCCAGGAACATATCAACAAAAGGACTGGAGACCATGTAATGGATCCTTCGGAATTTTTCCCAGCTGGAATTGACATCTCTGCTAGTTTCAGTGGGAATCTGTATAACTGATGTGCAGAGTTTGCAATGTTTAATCGGGAACGCTGTTGGGAATAGTTTAGATAGTGAAACGCTTCACCATCTAAACGCTGTTTAGATAGTGAAGAGGGGTGTTCTAGTTTGCAGAGAGACTTGGACAAGTTGCAGAGCTGGGCCGAGAGGTGGCAAATGGAGTTTAATGTGGAAAAGTGTGAGGTAATGCACTTTGGCAGGAATAATAAATGTGTAGAGTATAGGGCTAATGGTAGGATTCTTAATAGTGTTGATGAACAGAGGGATCTTGGTGTATTTGTGCATAGATCCCTGAAAGTAGGCAGTCAAGTAGATAAGGTTGTTAAGAAGGCATATGGAGTCTTAGCTTTTATTGGTAGGGGGATTGAATTTCGGAGCCGCAACGTCATGTTGCAACTGTACAAAACTCTAGTGCTGCTGCACTTGGAGTATTGTGTGCAGTTCTGGTCCCCACATTATAAGAAAGATGTGGAGGCATTGGAGAGGGTACAGAGGAGGTTTACCAGGATGTTGCCTGGTATGGAGGGCAGGTCTTATGAAGAGAGGCTGAGGGATTTGAGGTTGTTTTCGTTAGAAAGGAGGCGGCTAAGAGGGGACCTTATCGAAACATATAAGATGATTAGAGGTTTAGATAGGGTGGACAGTGGTAGCCTTTTTCCTAGGATGGAGAAAGCTAGCACGAGGGGACACAGCTTTAAATTAAGGGGTGATAGTTATAGGACGGATATCAGAGGTAGGTTCTTTACCCAAAGGGTGGTTCGGGAGTGGAATGCCCTGCCTGCAGCAGTTGTAGATGCGCCAAGTTTGGTGGCGTTTAAGAGGTTAGTTGATAAGTATATGGAAGAGAAGGGAATGGTTTAGTTTGGAGGGTCATTGCTTTTTATATTGGTCGGCGCAACATCGAAGGCCGAAGGGCCTGTTCTGTGCTGTAATGTTCTATGTTCTATGTTCTATCCAGATTGGAGCAGCGAATGGCACTTACTGTGGGAAGAAGGTTTGCAATGTGCTGTGTACATTTGTTAGGTTGGGCTTTCAGGAGATAATTTTAGTTATTGAATCATTGAATCATAGAATCCTCACAATGCAGATGGAGGCCATTTGATCCATCGAGTCAGCACTCACTCTCCAATGGGACATCTTACCCAGGCCCAATCTCCCACTTTGTTCTTTTAACCTCACGCATGGCTAATTTCCCCTAACCTAGACATCTTGGGACATCAGTTTCGCCTGGCCAATCCACCCACTTAATCTGCACATCTTTGGAGTGTGGGAAGAAACCCACGCAGACATGGAGAGAATGTGCAGACTCCACACAGAAAGCAACACAAGCCGGGAATCAATCCTGAGTTCCTGGCACTGTGAGGCAGCAGTGCTAACCACTGTGCCACCATATTTCCCCACACCTAAATAATAATCGTAAGATGTGGCAGAATTATCAGTTCGATTCTCAAAAGGAAACAATGTAGGTGTAAAATTTTCACACCCAGTTTTAACAATGGTGCAACTCTTTAGAAATCGAGACTTACGTTGTAATGACAGATTGGCCTGAATTAGACCAAGGCTGATTAATGTTCTGAATCATCAGACCCAGCCTAATAGGGACACTATCAGCCTGAGACGCACCTGTCTTTTACAGAGAGAAACAAAAGTTCATTCCAGTTTTAATTTTGGTGAGAAACAGGACATTTTTAAAAAAAAACTTGCCACTGAGCGAATGGGGGGGGGGGGGGGGGTGGTGGTGGTGGTGAGTGGAGAACATGAGGGCTTAAAAATAGATGGTTTTGCCTTGCTGGATTTTACTTCCTAGAAAGAAGGAAAGAAAAAAAGAACAATGGCTTCTATTTGTGTAGCATATTAATGCAGGAAATATCCCCAATGGGTGCATGATCAAACAAAACTTGACACTGAGACACATAAAGAGATATTAGGACAGAGGATTAAAATCTTTGGTTAAATTGGTAGTTTTTAAGAAATGTTGAAAAGATTTTGAGAGCGGGTAGATTTAGGAAGGGGATTCCAAAGCTTTGGGCTTTAGCAGCTGACGGCGTGACCATAGATGCTTCCACTACTTGGGACATGGGCATCGCTGGCTGGCCAGCATTTATTGCCCATCTCTAGTTGCCCCTTGAGAAGGTGGTGGTGAGCTGCCTTCTTGTATCGCTGCAGTCCACATTCTGTGGGTTGACCGACAATGCCACTGGGGAGAGAATTCCAGGATTTTAACCCAGCGACGGTGAAGGAATGACAATATATTTCGAAGTCAGGATGGTGAGTAGATTGGAGTGGGACTTGCAGGTAATGGTGTTCCCCAGTATTTGCTGTCTCTCTAGATGGAAGTGGTCACGGGTTTGGAAGATGCTGTCTAAGGATCTTTGGTGAACTGCTGCAGTGCATCTTTGTAGATAGTACACACTGCTGCTACTGTGCATACTGTGGAGGGAATGGATGTTTGTAGCTGTCGTGTCAATCAAGTGGGCTGTTTTGTCCTGGATGGTGTTGAGCTTCTTGTTTTTGGAGATGAACCCATTCAAACAAGAGGGGAATATTCCATCATACCCCTGACTTTTGGTTTGGAGATGGTGGACAGGCTTTGGGGGAGTCAGGAAGTGAGTTACCCACTGCAGCATTCAGGAATTTTTGGAACTTTTTGCTGGCGGGATCTTCAAGTCACATCAAAGGTGATCTGCCACCCCTCCCCCCACTCCACAGCGGTACGGGAACCACACAGAACGCTATAAACATTGGCGAGACCTGCAGAACCTGCTGATGTCCCCAATGGTGAGCCATCTCCCTCATTGGAAATCACGACGCAGGTGGCCGCAAATTCCTTGTCCAAAGTGTTTTAGGGCCAACTAGGTGGTTTTGAAATGCACTAATCTTTGTCATGTCGGAAAAGCAGGGAGCTTTCATAAACAGCAGTGTGATAATGATAGAACATAGAACATAGAACATTACAGCGCAGAACAGGCCCTTCGGCCTTCGATGTTGCGCTGACCAATTAGGAACAAGCAGTGACCCTCTAACCTAGGCCATTCCCTTTTCATCCATAAACTTATCTACTAACCTCTTAAACGCCACCAAACGTGGCGCATCTACAACTGACGAAGGCAGGGTATTCCATACCCTTACCACCCTCTGGGTAAAGAACATACCTCTGACATCTGTCCTAAAACCACCACCCCTTAATTTAAAGCTATGTCCCCTCATGCTAGCTTTCTCCATCCTAGGAAAAAGGCTATCACTGTCCACCCTATCTAAACCTCTAATCATCTTATATGTTTCAATGAGGTCTCCTCTTAGCTGCCTTCTTTCTAACAAAAACAACCTCAAATCCCTCAGCCACTCTTCATAAGACCTGCCTTCCATACCAGGCAACATCCTGGTAAACCTCCTCTGTACCCTCTCCAATGCCTCCACATATTTCTTATAATGTGGGGACCAGAACTGCATTCAATACTCCAAGTGCGGACGCACTAGAGTTTTGTACAGTTGCAACATGACGTTGCGGCTCCAAAATTCAATCCCCCTACCAATAAAAGCTAAGACTCCGTATGCCTTCTTAAGAACCTTATCGACTTGATTGCCAACTTTCAGGGATCTATGCACATACACACCAAGATCCCTCTGTTCATCAATACTATTAAGAGTCCTACCATTAGCCCTATACGCTACACATTTGTTATTCCTGCCATAGTGCATTACCTCACACTTTTCCACATTAAACTCCATTTGCCACCTCTCGGCCCAGCTCTGCAACTTGTCCAAGTCTCTCTGCAAACTAGAACACTCCTCTTCACTATCTACCACTTCTCCGACTTTGGTGTAATCCGCAAATTTACTAATCCATCTTTCAATACCCTCATCCAGATCATTTATAAAAATTACAAACAGCAGGGGCCCCAAAACAGACCCCTGAGGTACGTCACTTATCACCGAACTCCACGATGAATATCTCCCATCAACCACCACCCTCTGTCTTCTATTTGTTAGCCAATTCCTAATCCAATTAGCTAAATCACCCTCAATCCCATACATCTGCATTTTCTGCAGAAGCCTTCCATGGGCCACCTTATCAAACGCCTTACTAAAGTCCATAAGTCCATGATGAGTTAATCCGAATAAGTGATGTTGGTTGAGGTATAAATATTGGCCAGGCCACTGGTGTAAACTCCTCTGCTCAAGTTTAAAGACATGCTTTTGATTCTCTTATAGACATGTGAGAAAGTAGACTGGACATCCCTTTACCATCTCATCCTCTTCTCAGTTTTTAGTAAATGTGACTGCGCTGACTTCTAGATTGGTCCTCAGTGAAATATCTCTATCATCTCTGTTGGATGAATATTTCCTCAGATACCTTTATTTACTGGCCTAGTATTGGGCTAGTCAATGGTCAGAAGGATGGGGAGCTGTAAGGGAAAGAAACCCTAATAGGTTAGTAAAGTTTGTTAAAACATTAGACATTAAGACATTGACAAACTATCAGTACTAAGTTAAATGACATTAAAACAGATTTATGAGCTAACAAGAAAGCAGTTTACACACATATGAAAAGCAGTAAGATATTTAAACAAGTGATTATGATTTGAAAACACATATGCTGATATTTTGAATATATTAATGAATTTTTAAGAATCATTGTTCAGTTTAGCCAAAGGCTCATTGATGCACAGCATCATGATAAAGGGCATTAGAACAAAGCCATATTCTAATGGAATACTGAAACCTTGGAAATATGTAAGTTTTATTAGCAGAATTTCGAATGGTCGGACGATTCAGAACACTTAATCAAACTTCATGAATAGAGTTTATTCATCATCCAGATAAAATGGATGCATGCCCAGATGTGGAATGTTAGTCTGGTTTCAGTGAGAAGTCTCACAGCATCAGGCTAAAGTGCAACATGTTCATTTGGAATCATGACCTTTCAAAGCACTGCTCCTTCATCAGGTGTCATCCTCTCGGGATCTTGTCTGCTTTCTTGATGAAGGAGCAGGACTCCGAAAGCTTATAATTCCAAATAAACCTGTTGGACTTTAACCTGGTGTTGTGAGACCTCTTACTGTGGCTACCCAAATCCAACGCTGGCACCTCCATATTTTAATCTGGTTTGGCAGTGACCTAAAGGGGAACTTATGGGTCGTTCATTTTAAACTTTGTAGCTAGCGTCTGAGGTTACTTGGTAACAGAGGAAGCAGAGTTAGCCAAAAGGGGAGGAAGCATCTGGATTCTCAGGACTAATGAAATGCCGTATTGCCAGAAGGTAAGATGCAATTGTTGAAAGTATATGATAGATATTATTGTTGATTTATGTATATTGAAGATTGATCTAAAACTAATGAAAGACAAGAATAATTGATAAGAAAAACCTATAATTGATCTGTTTTAAATTGTATATGTTAGAATTCATTGGTCTAGTTGCTCTATCTTTGTAGGAGACCTGACCCTTTCGTGACTTCTCCTAGTGGCCGCTGATCAAAATAAAGGATATGCCTTTAAACTGAAACATGGTTTTATGTGTCTTGTATGGTCTAAAATTTCTGACTGTACCCAACCACCTCAAACTCCCTAACCTAGACATCTTGGGACACTAAGGTGCAATTTATTTGATTTGATTTGATTTATTGTTATCACATGTATCTGTGCATTAGGGTGGCATGATGGCACAGTGGTTAGCATTGTTGCTTCACAGCACCAGAGACCCATGTTCAATTCCCAGCTTGGTTTACTGTCTGTGTTTTCATTGTATCTGTGTGGGTTTCCTCTGGGTGCTCCGATTTCCTCCCTCAGATTGAAAGACTACTGGTTAAATGCATTGACCTGAACAGGTGCCAGAGTGTGTGGCGACTAGGGGAATTTTACAGTAATTTCATTGCAGTGTAAACGTAACCCTTACTTGTGACTAATAAATAAACTTTATTAGCATACAGTGAAAAGTATTGTTTCTTGCACACTATACAGCAAAGGATAAGTAAATAATACAGAAAGGGAAGAGTGCAGAATTTAGTGTTAAAGTAATGAGAATAAACGATAGAATTAGAGAGTATCCTGGGCATAGCTTGCAAAAAGTCACCACACTCCAGTGTCATCTTGAGACCATAACATTCAGCATGACCAACGCACCTAACGCGCATATCTATGGACGGTGGGAGGAAACTGGAACGTGCAGAGGAAGCCCATACAGACATGGGGAGAATGTACAAACTCCACACAGACAGTCACCCAAGGCCAGAATCGATCGCAGGTCCCTGGCGCTGTGAGGCAGCAATGCTAACCACTATGCCACCGTGCCACCCATAATGTCAGCATTATCTAAGTTGTTGAGAGGAGCATGGAGCACAACTCTGTAGTCACTCTTTCAGAGGTTCAATTTCTTGTGATTTGTTGGAATCCATTTGCTCAACAAAGCGATTGTCCCTTGTATGTGAGAGGCATTGCCTTGGTTACGACACTCCAAGACATCCAGGTCATTCATACAATTATACTCAATGAATAGCTGTGATGATATCTACACAGGCAGTGTTTAGGAAGGCTAAACATATGTGGGGCATGAACATAGCACAGACCTGCTGGGCTGAATGGCCTTTCTCTATGGTGCACATTCTGTGTCATTCCAATATTATAAAATAAGGCTGGTGGGTTTTCCTTGTAATTGGAGGAGGGAAGAAAAAAATCAAAAGATGGAAACTCTTCCTTCTATAAAGTTACTCAGAAAATAAAACTACTGGAGGGGTAATTTTCTTACCTCGTGCTTGTGGCTGTCCAAAATAGTTACTGTAAATTCAGGAGTGCTACTTGAGTGGTTGTCGAATTTCTCAGCTGGGTCAGGCCCCTACCCTGGGAGACAGAATCATAAACTGGCAGAGCTCACTGTAGCTGAGGGTAGCATCGTAAAACCCTTTGACCGTAGAATTGTATTGTGAAGCATTCTGGTGTAGAGAAATCTTTTATCGCAGTGTCAAAGGAAAATCGATGGGAGCTGATGTTGATCTACAAAAGCTTCTGCAGTCGACACTATATCAGAAGACAAGCACAGATCACATTTGCTGACAGTCCATCCAATGAACAACAAGATAGCCAAAGACAAATGAGCTGGGTTTGCATTTCTGTTGTGCAGCTGCAAAATAATGATTTCCATTTTCTTACCTTGGGCGATTGAGATTTGAGAGCAGCACAGATAACGATGAGGTTAGTTCAGAAATAAAGGTACACTGTTGACCATGGGCTTCTTCAAGCATCTACTTTCTCAGAAGATCAAGGAAATTTGGCATGTCTGCTACAATTGTCACCAACTTTTATAGATATACTATAGAAAGCATTCTTTCTGGTTGTATCACGCTTGGTATGGCTCCTGCTCTGCCCAAGACTGCAAGGAACTACAAAGGGTTGTGAATGAAGCCCAGTCTATCATTCAAATCAACCTCCATCAATTGACATGGCACTTCCTGCTGCCTTGGCAAAGCAGCCAGCATAATTAAGTACTCCAAACACCCCAAACATTCTCTCTTCCACCTTCTTCCCTTAGGAAAAAATACGAAAGTCTGAGGACACATACCAACCGACTCAAGAACAAATTCTTTCCTGCTGCTATCAGACTTTTGAATGGCCTACCTTGCATTAAGTTGATCTTTCTCTACACCCTAGCTTTGACTTAACACTACCTTCTGCATTCTCTCCTTTTTCTATGAATGGTATGTTTTGTCTGTACAGCATGCAAAAACAATACTTACTTTGTACACAAATATATGTGAAAGTAATAAATCAAATCAAAGCAAAAGAATTACAAATGCTTGTACAACATGACTCGTTTTTATTAAAATAGCTTCTTCAGATTCTAACTTTCACTTATAGACTCCCTCGGTTGGTGCAATTCCGTATGGTAGCCTCAATTGAACAAAGTAGACAGTGCACTTTTTCAAAACACTAATACACTACCACCCTCCCCTTCTTAGTAAGTGAGAGACATAGCATCTTTCAATGATTTGTACCCAACATACAAACAATAGACTTAAACACAATATAAACATTCAATTCATTATGCATTCTAACATTTCTATTAACTTAATGCACTTGGTTATAAAGAAGGAAATGAAAAGTTTGTTTATTAACTGAAAATAATTCAGTTAATAAAATTGTAGCACAGTTGCATAAATATGGTGGATGTTTTCTCTCATGAGTAGGATATTATAACATCTGGTGCATTCCAGAATTTTACCACCTTGCCCGTCACATATCTGGAGTGGGCGAGGGATGGACAATGGAAATGTCCATTGACCTGGGACAGGAATTGCTCGCGCAATGACATAAAATCCTGCCTGCAGTTTCATTTAAATTGTGTATTCCATCCGAGATGTTGGTGTAGCAATTGGATTGAATTATAAATGGGGATCTTGTTACTCTGAAGAATCGCATGTTTTGTGTGATGTTTTCTGAACGACGTGTAGCGGTGATCATTGATGCTTTTGCAATGGTCACGACAAATGAATGCATGTTTGTCACCATTTCCCAGTGCTTGTGGCAATGAATTAAATCAAATCAATGTTGTTTGCTTTCCAACATGACCATCGCATTTCACAAGTATTTTATCTCCTGACGTATAGCTCTGAATTTCATATTTCACAACACTTCTGCTGTCACACGATGCTTCTGTTCTCAGTCGAGTTTGTGTGCATGTCAATCATTAGCTCCATGGGGTAGCTCAGTAAGACGTGTGCGCATAAGACATGCAACGTCGAGTGTAGCTATTGGTTTTCCATTGGTTGAGTGAAGGAGTTGCTCTGTAACTACAAAGAAAGTGATACAAATCTTGCTTCCATTACTTGCTCTCGACTGTATCTGTAGAAATCACTTTTTAAGGTTTCTTAAAATTTGATTTGATTTATTATTGTCGTATGTATTGGGATACAGTGAAATGTATTGTTTCTTGTGTGCTTTACAGACAAAGAATGCTGTTTGTAGAGTAGAGTTATAGCATCATAGAGTCATTGAGGTTTACAGCATGAAACAGACCCTTCAGCCCAGCTTGCCCATGCTGCTCTTTTTTTAACCACTGAACTAGTTTCAGTTGACTACATTTGGCCCAGTTCCCACATGGGGAGAATGAAAGGAGAGGATGCAAAATGTATTATGGTGTTATCTAGGGTGTAGAGAAAGATCAGTTTAATATAACGTAAGTCCATTCAACATTCTGATGGCAGTAGGGAAGATTCTGTCCTTAAGTGGGTTGACGTGTTATATTAGACTTTTGTATTTTTTTCCCAATGGAAGAAGGTGGAAGAGAGAATGTCTGGGGTGCATGGGGTCCTTGACTATGTTACTTTTCTGAGGCAGTGTGAAGTGTAGACAGAGTCAATGGATGGGAGACTGGTTTGCACGATGAACTGGGCTACATTCACATCTTCTGTAGTTTCTTGTGATCTTGGGTAGAAGCCATGCCAAGCTGTGATACAATCAGAAATGGTGCATCTGTAAAAATTTGAGGACATACCAAATTTCCTCAGTCTTCTGAGAAAGTAAGGGCATTGGTGCATTCAACTTCTTTGTTGGCTCATGGACTATGGGGTCTGATATTTCAATGAGTGAAACCTAGATAGTTCGCAAGTTTATTGAGTCACCCACTGTTTTATGGGGATCCATTATCACTTCTTGCTCTTTGAGGAATTTCAAATGAGGTGATAATCTGCTCAAAGCTTTGTGATGACTGCTTTCATTGAAGTTGAAGTTACTATTTTCAGGACTGGGAATCTGCTATAGTTGTCAGTGAAGCCAAGCAGGTATTCAATGGGCCAATTTGTGAATTCAACACCAATCTCGATTCATAGTCTTCTTAGAGGATCATGAAGATTTGTCATTGTGATTGCTTGACATGATAAACTGGTTGATCTTGTGTTCAACACTTGGTCATTTGCTAGGAATCATGCTTTTCACCTCAGGGATTTTTGCTTTTGACAGTTTCCCACTGACCATCTTGTGTCACCATAACAATACATCCCCTCACTGATTGTGGAATGACATTGCAGTTATTGTGTAACACAAGGACAGGTGTGATTGCAATGGTGAGCTGATGTTGAACATGGTGTGGAGATGTCAACTTTGGACTGGGGTGGGCACAGTAAGAAGTCTCGCAACACCAGGTTAAAGTCCAAAGGCTCATTTGGAATCACAAGCTTTCGGAGTGCTGCTCCTTCATCAGGTCAGTGAAGAGGCAGCGCTCTGAAAGCTTGTGATTCCAAATAAACCTGCTGGACTTTAACCTGGTGTTGTGAGACTTCTTACTGCTGAATATAGTAAAGACACTATAGTGTGTGAGCAATTTTGTTTGTAGATGCTCTTTCCATTGCATCTTTCCAGCTTTATGATTCTATAGCCAGTGCATAGTATTGAAACCCCTCATCTTGTTTAGTTGCCTCTTTGGGGTCAGCTGGTTTTAGTGACTTTGGCAGCACATTTAGACTGATAGAGTTGTTGAATCTTTCCCTCACAACTCATCAGGGTAATGTTGATAACAGATGTCACAAAAGGTAATCCATTGCGTTGAGCTTGTCAGGCTAATAAGACCATAGGCCATGAGATATAGGAGCAGGATTAGGCCATTTGGCCCATTGAGTCTGATTCACCATTCAATCATAACAGATAATTTTCTCAAGCCCACTCTCCCATCTTTTCCCATAATCTTTGATCCCCTTACCAATCAAGAATCTCTCTACCTCAGTCTTAAATACACTCAATGACCTGATCTCCACAGCCTTCTATGGAATTCCATAGAGTCACCACCCTTTGGCTGAAGATTTTCCTCCTCATCTCGGTTCTAAACGGCTGTGATCCTCATCTCTTCTACTAGTGGAAATCTCTTCCCTACTCTATCTAGGCCCTTCAGTATTCTGTAAATTTCAATGCGACTCCCCGCCCCTCTCCTCATCCTCCTAAACTCCACTGAGTACAGACCCAGACTCCTCAAACATTCTTCATAAGTCAAGCTTTTCATTCCTGTGACGTTCTTGTGGATCTCCTCTAGACTTTCTCCAGGATCAGAACATCCTTACTTAGATATGGGGCCCAAAATTGCAACAATTGATGATCCTCTGTCAGTTTGAGTGAGTACTACACCTAAGTCAACCAGGCTTACACTGTAGTTAGCTGGATGGTTTTCTCCAGATCAAATGGACATTTTGCAGATGGGATGGTGTGGGAAGGCAGAGAAGACCAGCCACGATCATTTTAAATTGTGAAGAAGCTCGCAGGGTGCAACGGCGTATTCTTCATCCTATTTCTTATATTCCAATCCACTCCAGGTTGGGTTGGCTGCATGATTTTAATGGCCTATCTTTAGCAATAGGCATCAGTATTCCACTCAACATTTATTTATAATGAGACAAATGAGAATGGAAAAGTTAAAGTTAATTTATCAGTGTCACAAGCTTATATTAATACAGCAATGAAGTGAAAATCTCCCAGTTACCACACTTTGGCCCCTATTTGGCTACACAGAGGGAGAATATAGCACGTGCAATGCATTGAACCAGCACGTCTTTCAGACTGTGGGAGAAAACTGCAGCACCCGGAGAAAACTCATTTAGATACGAGTAGAGTAATTCTACATCCATGCGGGGAGTCGAACTTAGGTTGCTAGTGCTATAAGGTAATAGTGCTAACCACCTTGCCACTGTGCCACCCCTCATTGTCTAGGGCAATGCAGGATCATAACAAAAAATGCTGGAAAATCTCAGCAGGTCTGGCAGCATCTGTAAGGAGAGGAAAGAGCTGATGGCTTGAGTCCAGACGACCCCTTGATAAAGCTGGGGCTTTAACCTGCACTGTGCTGTCCCTTGCCCCTGACTTTTTAAATCTTAAAACTTTTTATAGAATGATAGATAAATGCCAGGTTCTTTGTGGTGGAGTTAAATGATTTAGTTTTAACTGCTATTGACATTGGAAAAATATCTTTTTATCCTCTGGGGAATCAGTCCAGGATTGTGGAATTGATAGCCAAGGATGCTGTTTGCATCTAATCTTTCGGGTTCCTGGTTATTTGTGTGTTATTCTTCAGCCAAAGTTTTGGAAACTGAAAACCGAGAGATGAACAACTTATTCCTTCCAAAATCATTCTATACACAAGCTCAGTAGTTAAACTAATTGTCATTCTGTGGTTGAGAAACATGACTTGATTGGCTTCAGCCTATGGATTGATCTTTCCTCTACAATGATTTTGCATTTGCATAACCCCTTTGGAGTAGTGACGGGTTCCGAGGCCCCTCACAGAGGTACAATCAGGCAAATCTGACGCCGTGTTCCTTGAGATATTAGGTCAGTATAGAGAACAATAGCACGGAACTACCTTGTCAGGCAGTCTCATATTTGTTCATGTAACAACTTGTGAAAGATGTAAAATTCATGCAAGCTGACAGCCCAATTTTACTGGAAAACATCAAGAGCTATCAATCGATGGGAACAAAGTGAACATGGCTGAAGAGTCGCTGCAGAGGAAAGACCAGGAGGAGATTTTGCTAAGTTGATGTGACAGTTGATCTGCCGAGAAAGACCTCATTAAGAGGAAGAGTGAAAATACAAAAACCTTGTTTTCCTTTTGAAACGAGCAAGCAGCGATGAGACAGATTAATCCAGCCTGATTCCGCCAACAAAGAGAAGCCGGCTGGAAAGAGGTAGCATGGCCGGAATTTTCCTGTCCCGTCCGCACGGGAATCAGAGCGGGCGAGGGTCAGACCATGGAGAGGCCTGTTGACCTCGAACAGAATCTTAGGAATTCGGGACAAGCAAGACTGTAAAATCCCGCCCAATGTGTCAAAGCTGGTGGGAATAGAAAGCTTAACATACGAGGAATGTCTGAGGGTCTGTACTCAATGGAAGCAGATCCTCTGCCCTCTACAATATTGATGCTGGGTCCCCCTGCAACACAGCCAATGAACAGCCAATGCTAACTTTGGCGGGGCTGGAAGACCTTGCCAGTGGCCATTGGGCCGCCTCCAACTGATGGATGGAAAACACAACCCGATGGGTGGGGGATGGAGGCGAGGTTGAAAATCATGGCCTGTGAGTGAACAACAACAACAACAAAGAAAATTACAGCACAGGAACAGGCCCTTCAGTCCTCCAAGCCTGCACTGACCATGCTACCCAACCAAACTAAAACCCCTTACCCTTCCGGGGACCGCATCTCTCCATTCCCATCCTATTCACGTATTTGTCCAAACGCCCTTAAAATTCGCTCTCGTATCTGCTTCCACGACCTCCCCCGGCAGCAAATTCCAGGCACCCACCACTCTCTGTGTAACAAACGTGCATCGTACATCCCTATTAAACCTTGCCTCTCACATCTTAAAATCTCTGTTCCCTACTAATTGACCCTTCCACCCTGGGAAAAAGCTTCTGACTATCCACTCTGTCCATGCCTCTAGACGTCTATCAGGTCGCCCCTCAACGTCCATTGCTCCAGTGAGAACAAACCAAGTTTGTCCAACTCTCCTCATAGCTAATTCCTTCCATATCAGGCAACATCCTGGTAAATCTTTTCTGTACCCTGTCCAAAGCCTCCACATCCTTCTGGTAATTCTGTGGCGACCAGAATTGAATACTATATTCCAAGCGTGGCTCAACCAAGTTTCTATAAAGCTGCAACGTGACTTGCCAATTTTTAAACTTAATGGCTTGGCTGATGAAGGCAAGCATGCCATATGCCTTCTCCGCCTGCATTTCAGTGACCTGTGCACCTGTACACCGAGATCCTTCTGCCTTCAATACTCTTAAGTGTTCTGCCATTTACTGAAGGAGTGGACATGATTTAATGATCAAAGGTATATATTATGATCACTTCATTTCTCTCCCCTCCTCTCTAACTCTTTGATCAAGCCATTATTCACCCTGACCTAATACTCCAAGCAACATGGCATCTGATTATACTTTCATGAATTACTTTGGGACACTTCACTCCTCCAAAAGGAGCTATGTAAATGCAAGCTGTAAAGAAAAGATCAAGCCTTGAGACTGAAACCAATCAAGTAATTTTCTCAACCACATAATGGCAGCTAGCTTAACTGATGTGCTAGTTAAAAGTGACAATTTTCAGTCTTTAAGAAACAGGGTTAAAGTATGACTTTGCTTCTCTAAGTGATCCTGATCATAAAATCTCTCCAGCTTGTTCAGCGTTCCCGAGCATTGAGCTGACAAATGTGAATTCAGGAGTGTCAGTAATGATGTAGTGCTGATTAATTATAATATTCTGACACAACAACACTCACAAGCCGTGTTTGATTTTAGAACAGGAGGATGGAAATTCTGACGCTACAGAATGTCTGGCATAGAAACACAACACTCGGTAGAGCTGCTTTCACACTCCACATGAGTTTTCCCCCCATGCTGTGTCATCTCACCTTTGCAGCTCATCTTTTTTACTCCTTCCTGCTTTTATCTAACATCTCCCGCTCCTCACCTCAGTGAGCACCTCATGTGTCTGCGTAGGTTTCCTCCGGACACTCCAGTTCCCTCCCACAGTCTGAAAGATGTGCAACCTAGGGTGCGTGGCTATGCTAAATTCTCCTTCGATGCACCCGAACAGGTGTCAGAGTCTGGTGACTGGGGGATTTTTTACAGTAACTTCATTGCAGTGTTAATGTAAGCCTGCTTGTAACAATAATAAGTAAACTTTAAACAGCTGCTCCATGGAACAGCAGGTTCTATATTACAATCACTGTCTGTTTGCACCAATCATGGGATTTATCAGTGACTACCTCACATTTATAACCAAAAAGGGGTTAAGGTTTATTTATTATTGTCACAAGTTGGCTTACATTAACACTGCAATGAAGTTACTGTGAAAATCCTCTATTCGCCACACGCCAGCACCTGTTCAGGTAGACTGAGGGAGAATTTAACCTGGCCAATGCACCCTAACCAGCACGTCTTTCAGACTGTGGGATGAAACTGGAGCACCCGGAGGAAACCCACGCAGATACGGGGAGAATGTGCAGACTCCGCACAGGCAGTGACCCAAGCCAGGAGTCAAACCCAGGTCTCTGACGCTGTGAGGCAGCAGTGCTAAACCACTGTGCTGCCCTCAGCAGATCAGGCAACGTCTGTGGAGAGAGAAGCAGAGTTAGCATTTAATCCCTGCAACATTGGGTGGAATTCAATCTCTGTTAGGGGGTTTTTGTCTGCCATTTGTGGAACTGACGGATTCCATATTGCTTTCTGTGAGGAAGAGCTAATTGGAGTGTGTTGGGGGTTGGGGTAGTGAGGTGGGTGGGGGAGGAGAAGGAGGGGGGTGGGGATGAGGTGGAGTGGCTTTCAGTGGGCTTCTCCCTTCCCAAAATCAGGTCCTTCAGTCAAGCACTAAGTAGTTTTCAGTGAGGACCCAGGCCTTCCTCATGGGGAATAAGCATTCCCCATGGGGCTTATTTGTCAGTCCTCTTGCACCCGAGTCTCCTGCCTGTTGCCGCTGGCTTAACTCTAGCAGCGGCAGGGTAGGCCTATTAAGTAGGCCTCAATGAACATCCGGGAGAGAAGACTGTTCACGAGCCTTCCTGTCCCGAACTTAGCCAAGTCGAGGAGGCATGGAGAGCCAAGATGCTCCTCTCATCGGATCAAAGGCTAGTTACCCCACAAACCCACACTCCAGACAAGCCACACCACCCCTCCCCACCTTCCATCTCCCCAGTTCTCCCCCACCTCCATCGGTCTGTGGACGTGCATTAAATTCTGCCCCAATTTTGTGTCAGCGAATAAAGTGTCCACTGATGACGATGTCGATTGTTGGAAAACCCCATCTGGTTCACTTATGTCCTTTAGGGAAAGAAATCTATTGTCCTTATCTGGTCTGGCCTACATGTACTCCAGAGCCACAGCAATGTGGTTGACTCTCAACTTTCCTCGGGTAACTAGGAATGGGCAATAAATGTTGGCCAACCAGTGATGTCCGTGTCCCAGGAATGAATAAAAACATGTAGGAGATGTAACAGGTTTCAGGACAATTCAGAGGCAGGGATGTGGGGGAAGGGGAAATGGGGCAATGGAAAAAAGGTGACAGGGAGATATCGAGATATCCCACTCCAGATTATCCCATGATTGCTGGAAAACCAGCAGCAGTGGGGCAAAGAAATCTGGACTCATTGGGTGGGATTTTCCAGCTGCGCTTGCCCCCAAGACCATAAAATCCCGCCTGAGGTCAACGGTCCTTTCCAAAGCCTGTATTTCGCCTGCTACAATTCCCATGGTGGGCGGGATGGGAACACTGCTCCCATTATGTCCAGGTGGTTCACAGAGTCTCTGGGATAGCACCAAACCTTCCTCTCACGGAAAAGCGATCCCTTGGAGACCCTTCACCATTTGCTTTGGCGAACTGAAGGCATAGGATTTAGTCTCCCAACGGACAACACAATCCACTCTTGGCGGCTGCCAGGATTTTCAGGATAGACCAGGAATTCTGTCGGAGATGCCCCGTACAGGTTGCTTCCAGGGAGTGAAGGGCAGGTGGAAGAAGTGCCCAGCTGGTGAATTTAGGAATTCAGGATTGGGAATGGGGACGGTGGAGGTCAACACCGTGGCCCCGTCTGAATCCCGCAAGGAATTTTGCATAATTTCTCTCTTCATTTACATTCACTGGGCCACCAACTCTCACGCAACTAACAGAATCATTGATCAAAGACTGAATAATTTGCAACATATCAGAGCCAAAGATGCTTTGAGAAGAGATATGTGTTACGGCAAAAAAAAAATACAGTGCAAAATTCTGCCAGTCATAAAAGAAGCAAAATGAAGTGTAAGCTATAGAAGGGAAACGATTTGAAGAATTATGTGCGGTTATTATAGCAATAAATCAAGCAAATGAGAACTAGTAGGTGCTACTGTTGGGTTGTGATTGAAACAGTCAAGCTTGGTAGAGGAGTATAATTGAATATAATACTGGAGCAACATTGCAAGGGATTGCAGACTTCAATCGCAACAGTTGTAATGTAAAAGTACAATTGGGAATAGACCCACAGTGACAGAAAAGCACATCCGCAATAACTCTCACCAACTTTTACAGCCGCACCATAGAAAGCATTCTTCCTGGATGTGTCACCGCTTGGTATGGCTCCTGCTCTGTTTAAGACTGCAAAAAACTACAAAGGATCACTTAAATCAGCCTCTCTGCCATTGACTTTGTTTACACTTCCTGCTGCCTTGGAAAAGCAACCAGCATAGTTAAGGATTCCATGCACCCCGGACATTCTCTCTTCCACCTTCTTCCATCCGGAAAAAATACAAAGGTCATGTACCAACTGACTTAAGAAAGCTCCTTCCCTGCTGCCATCAGACGTTTGAATGGGCCAACCTTGCATTAAGTTCATGTTTCTCTACACTACATTCTGCAGCCTTTCCTTTCTTTCTCTATGAAGAGTATGCTTTGTCAGCATAGAGCGCAAGAACAATACTTTTCGTTTTAAACTAATAGATGTGACAATAATAAATCAAATCAAATCAAATTAACAAACCCCCCCCCATCATGCAAGCCAACCTCCCATCTATTGACTTTGTTTACATTTCCTACTGCCTCAGTAAAGTAGCCAGCATAATTAAGGACCCCACGCACTCTGCACACTCTTTCTTCCACCTTTTTCTATCGTGAAAAAGATACAAAAGTCTGGCACAATTTACCAACCAACTCAAGAACAGCTTCTTCCCTGTTATCATCAGGCTTTTGAACGCTTTGCATTCAATTGATCTTTCTCTACATCCTAGCTATGACTATAATACTGCATTCTGGCCCCACTCCTTTCCTTCTCTATATACGGAATGCTTTATAATATGCTATATAAGTATTTCTTGTGCACAAGAAACAATACTTTTCACTGTATCCCAATACATGTGACAATAATAAATCAGATTAAAGAAAATCTGTGAATGGTATTGGAAGGTGATGTGCATGAAAAGGTGGGGCCCTAACTCTAAGATAGTCACCAATCAATCCACTTGGGAAATCAGGGGGAACCTCTTTACTGAGAGAGTGGTTAGGATGTGGCACTCATTATCACATGGTGTATTTGAAGAGTGTAGCATGGATACATTTAAGGAGAAGTGAGGTGAGCTCATTCAGAAGAAAGGTAGGGAAGGTATGCTGATGGAATATGTTGATGTGAGGGTGGGAGGAGAGTCCTAAGGCTGGTGTTGACCAATTTTAAACTTTTTTTTACTCATTTATGGAATGACAGTGTTGCTAGATAGACCGACAATTATTACCTACCACAAATTGCCCTCAAACTAGGTAAGGGTGGTGGATTAATTTCTGAAGAACGTTAGTCAGCCAGATGGGTCTGTATGAAAACGGTTCCTTGGTCATCACCACATCTATAGTAACGTGTCCAGTTTCGGTCTCCTTATTTGAGGAAGGATTTGAAAGTAGTTCAAAGGCGCTTCACCAGATTGACTCTGGGGATGAAAGGGTTGACGTATGAAAAGAGATTAAACAGTTTGGGCTTGTACTCACTGGAGTTTAGAAGGATGAGGGGAATCTGATCGAGATATGTAAAATTTTGAAAGGGATTGATAAAGTAAATATAGACCAAATGTTCCCTCTTATGGGGCAATCACGAACAAGAGGTCACAGCTATAGGTTAAGAGGCGGTAGATTTAAAACTGAGATATGGAGGAACTACCTCTTACAGGGGATAGTGAACTTGTGGAATTTGCTGCCCTGTAGCTTGGTGGAGCCTGAATCATTGAATGGTTTCAAGGAGATTGATATATTTCTTATAAAAAGAAGGAAGAGGGAAGCGGGTGGATTTGAGACCAGCCCATGATCTGGTTGAAAGTGGAGCAAGCTCAAAGAGATGAATTTGCCTACTTCTAATAATTCCTATGATTTGACATTTAATTCCAGATTATTGTTAAATTTATATTTCACCATTTGCCATGGTGGGATTTGAACCTCCATCCTGACAATATTATCCTGGTTTATAGGATCACTATCCCGTGACAATACCACTATGCCACCACCTCCCCCATTGGGTTGGATGGTCTAATTCTGTGTGGTCGATCCTATGCCAATTTATTCAAAGCAATTATTCTTCTTTTATCACCTGCTCTCTGAATAATCAACGTAATTGCTTTGTACACCGTCTTCAGAAATTCATTGCAGCTGGATTGAATTATATATGGAAAACTCAGACTCCCGCTAACAAAATTAATTCTTTAAACCTCTCTATGTCAAGAATCCCCTCACGTTTATTGACAGACTCTGAAGGGGGTCAATGCTAAATATTGACACGCTCATAAATATTGACACACTGCCTGTCCTGAAAGATGGTAAGAAGTCTCATAACACCAGGTTCCCAGGTTTACCCTAGTCCAACGCCGGCATCTCCACATCCTGAAAGATGGTGGCAGGGAAATAGAGCCAGCCTCGCAGTAAAATACATTACCTTACTACAAGCAGATCAGCCATGGCATTGCTCATGGGAGTCTGAGAGGATATGCTATTGGGAAGAGGAATGACTCTCCAGTGTAGCCCGGGGGGAGTGCTACAATGTTGAAGGTACCCGGGGAATTGAGGGATTATGGTGAACAGACAGGAAATTGCTGTTGAAGCCCAAGATTTGCCATCATTGCACAGGATAGTGGAGCAGGCTCACTGGGCCATGTGGCCTATTCCTTGTGTTCTAGTATTCATAGAATTCCTACAATGCAGAAGGATGCCATTGGCTCCCTTGATTCTGCACCAACCACCACCCTACCCAGGCCCCATTCCTGTAATCCCATGCTTTTACCCTGCTAATCCCCCTGACACTAACTAGGGTTAACTTAGCACAGCCAATCAATCTAACCTGCACACCTTTGAAGTATGGGAGGAAACTGGAGCACTGGGAGGAAACTCACGCAGACATGGGGAGAATGTGCAAACTTCACACAGACGGTGACCCGAGCACAGAATTGAACCCGGGTCCCTGATGTTGTGAGGAAGGAGTGCTGTGTTGAAATGAGACCTGAACTGTCCTCTCAGGCGGATATCAGAAGTCCCTCAGCACCATTGCAGAATTATTTCCAAGTGGCCTGGTCAACTTCTGTCCCTCAATCAATGTCACTAAAGCTGATTATCTGGCCATCTGTTTGTGGGAGCTTGCTGTGTATAATTTGGCTGCTGCATTTTCTGACATTATAGCAATAACCAACAATGGCCTCCCACACTTGGGTGGCACAGTGATTAGCACTGCTGTCTCACAGTGCCAGGGACCTGGGTTCAATTCCAACCTTGGATGTCTGTCTGTGTGGAGTTTGCATGTTCTCCCTGTACCTGCGTGGGTTTCCTCTAGATGCTCCGGTTTCTTCCCACAGTCCAAAGAAGTGCGGGTTAGGTGCATTGGCCATGCTAACTTGACCCTTAGTGTCCCAAGATGTGTAAGTTAGGTTTTGATTCAAGTTGATTTGATTTATTATTGTCACATGTATTGGGATACAGTGAAAAGTGTACAGACAAGGCATACTGTTCATAGAGAAGGAAAGGAGAGATTTCAGAATTTATTGTTACAGTCATAGATAGGGTGTAGAATTTCCTCCCTCACTCTAAAGATGTGCAGCTTAGATGGATTGGCCATGTGAAATTGCCCCTTAGTGTCCAAAAATGTGTTGGTTAGATGGATTAGTCATGATAAGATGCAGAGGTGCATGGGGATCGGGTGGGTGTGTGCCTGGATAAGAAGCTCTTTTGGAGAGTCAGTGCAGACTGGATGGGCCAAATGGTCTCTTCCTGTACAGTGGGGCTTCTATGGTTTGAATGGTCTTGATGTTGGAAAGGGACACAATATTCCATTGCTGCTTCTGGCAATTCCCCAAACACCAGTTGCAGAAGCCACTTCACAGTTCGATTCACACATCACACACAAAAAAAATTGCCCCGTGACCAGTTATTCCAAACTTGCAAGATTATCTAACTATCACTTTGCTGCACAGGATATCATCCTGGTGTTTTGTTTCAATGAGTAATCAGGCCGTAATTCTTCACTGGAGAATTCTGTCCCGTCCAATGGATCTATCATCTTCTTTTATATACAGCTCAGCAACCATAACTCTTATGAAAAGAGTTTGCTTACGGCTCCTCAGTGTGAATTTGTCTTGTTTATTGCTGCCGAGGCAGTGGAGCCTCAAAGTTCTGGTAAATTATGGTGTTTTTGACAGTCCTGAGGTGCGTATGCTTCCTTGACACTGATTAACTATGCTTGCCGTCTGATGTGTGCACATTCTGAGCTTAAAGGGTGGGCGAAGCCAGTTCTAAATCAATAATCACATTCGTTGGAGCGCAGTGTCACCCTGATGTGTAAAGCTATCAGAGGTTAACATGGCATCGCCAGCAGTTTCCTTCCCCTTTGACTTGATGTTGAACGGACATGGCATCCGCAGTTGGGGGGGAGTGGGGGGAGGTGCAGGTGTGCCAGACTTTCGGCCACTTCCACTTGGCTAATCAAATTTTTGCTCGCAATCTTTCCTCCTTGTAACTGCAATTAAATTTTGCATAATTTTTATGAGAATGATTAATTTTGTTTTCCGGATGAATGCCCAACATTGTTAAGTATGTAGACATCAACAATAGCTGGGTGCCCTTCAAATGAAATGATAAGAAGCATTCCAAATCCACCCTATTTTGTCAAGCAGCGTTCCCAATGTCACGGGGTGATCCTGGGGGACCTTGGTATTTGGCAATGGGCCTGAACGAGGGATCAGAAATATACAATAGTCACAAATAAATCCATCAGGAGAAGCCTCTTTACTCAAAAGGGTGTTGGGAATCCCTATCACAAGGAGTAGATGAATTGAGTAGCATAAGTTTATTGCAGGAGAAATTAGATCAATACCTAAAGGAACATCTGAATCTATCAGGGTGGCATGGTGATTAACACTGCTGCCTCACAGCGCTAGGGATCTGAGTTCAATTCCAGCCTCGGGTCACCAGTCTGCACATTCTCCCCATATCTGGTGGGTTTCCTCTGGGTGCTCTGGTTTCCTTCCACAGTCCAAAGGTGTGCAGGTACAGTGGATTAGCCATGTTAAATTGCTCCTCAGTGTCCAAAGATGTGCAAGTTATGTAGATTAGCCATGGTACATGCACAGGGTTACAAGGGTAGGGGAGTGGGGGCACGTGTGCGATGTTCCTTCCAGAGACAATGGGCCTTCTGCCCTGTAGGGATTCTATGATTCTAATTGATTGTAAAACGAAGAATGCCATTTTGTCCTTGTAACACACTCTGGAATGCTGTGTTCTGGTTTCCTCACATGGTGAATAATACTGACATTTAGAAAAGAGTGTTGATGAGAGCAGTTCGATGGCATGGTGGTTAACACTGCTGCCTCACAATACCCTGGACCCGGGTTCAATTCCAGCCTCAAGTGACTGTCTGTGCAGAGTCTGCATGTTCTCCTTGGGATTCTTGTGGGTGCTCCAGTTTCCTTTCATAGCCCAAAAAGTGCAGGTAGATTGGCCATGCTAAATTGCCCCTTACTGCCCTATTGGGCAGACTAGCAGGGTAAATATATAGAATTATGGGAACAGGCCTGGGTAGAATGCTCTGGGCTGGTTAGGTGCAGTGGCCATGCTAAATTCTCATTCAGTGTACCTGGTGTCAGAGTGTGACAACTAGGGGATTTTCACAGTAACTTCATTACAGTGTTAATGTAAGCCTATTTGTGACACTAATAAAGTAAACTTGAAAGAGTTAGTGCAGACTCGATGGGCCAAATGGCCTCCTGCTGTGGTGGAAGGATTGTATTTTATGTGAGGGGAACTCAACTAATTTCCAGTATAAAGCATCAGGCTGGGCTGAAAGAGTTGGAACTGTACGCTTCAACAAAGTGTGAACTCAATGTTGCTGTAATTGAAACCTAAACAATTATAAAAGAGGTAGAATGTCCCAGCTGGCAGTTTGTTACAGCAATAGGTTAAGGAGGATCAGTTGTATGTTGCATGAGGCCACACCTTGGCTGGATGTCTGGGGGGCAGGTTCCTTTCCGAGGGAACAGCAGAGCTCCGAAACAGTTCATCCGGCACATTGGCAGAGTGAATAGCAATGCCATCTCACAGCGCCAGGGATCCAGGTTCCATTCCTGGCGCGGTGACTGTGTGGGGTTTTCATGTTCTCCCCGTATCTGCGTGTGGTTCCTCCGAGTACTCTGGTTTCCTCCCACATTCTGAAAGACTTGCTGGTTAGATGGATCGACCATGCTAAGTTCTCCCTCAGTGTACCCGAACAGACGCCGGAGTGTGGCCACTAGGGGATATTCTCAGTAACTTCATTGCAGTGTTAATGTAAGCCTACTTGTAACTAATAAATGAACTTTAACCCCTTCCTCGCTCGCTTCATTCAGGTGAGAGCTGGACCTGTTCCTGGTTTTAACAGACATCATCAAGGTTCGGCCCAACTGTGCACAAATCAGCTTCTTTATCTTATTTTTTGGTTTGGCTGTGCAAAAAAAACATTTAAAGGGGCTGCACAATTCAGTCACCCACAGATTCCAAATAAAAAATCTAATGGAAATGTTGGCGTATGAGAGGCACTGCAATGTATTTAGCACCAGTGACTGGATCAACACAATTGTATTAATAGAGTGGATAGAGCTTTGACAGATATTTTCCCCTCTAACTAGTCTTGGGTTTTTATCTGGTTTTTCACCTGTTCCAGGAGTTTGCAAAGAGCTGCATCACACTGGGGAGTGTGTATTCGGTACGGCACAAGGCATTGTGTTTGTGTGGGACAGGTTGGATGTACCCGAGGGTCTTTACCTGGCTATCATTGTTCGTATGTGACATAATTCCTCAGAGGCCGGCATCCCTTTACCAGATTGTCTTTATTTATAATCTTATCTCCATTCCTAAGAGTGCCTCAGGGACAGAGTCAGAATCCGGAGTGCCAATAGACCCAATCAGGAGACCTCCTGATTGGACAGGCAATCATTACCTCAGTTAGGGAGCTCATACTCCAAGTGATCACCTCATGGGCCTCAGTGAGATCATTGCAATAAGTTTATAACTTCACTAATCTCCCGAAATCTATTATCCCCAGATCCACTGTGAGCCTTTTCAATCTGCTTCTTTACCTTTTAAAGGCTCAAATACTTTTCTTCTGGTTTTCTCTGCCATCAAGACTAACAGGGTGGCACGGTGGTACAGTGGTTAGCACCGCCTCACAGTGCCAGGGACCTGGGTTTGAATCCCAGCTTGGGTCACTCTTTGTGTGGAGTGTGTATGTTCTTTCCATGTCTGCATGGGCTTCCTCCGGGTGTTCCGGTTTCCTCCTACATTCCGAAAGATGTGCTGGGTTAGGTGCATTGGCTGTGCTAAATTCTTCCTTAGTGCGTCTGAACAGGCGCCGGAGTGTGGCACTTGGGTGTTTACACAGTAACTTCATTGTAGCGTTAATGTAATCCTGCTTGTGACATATACAAATAAACTTAACCTGAATTCACGGTAAGGTTCTACTTTGAGTAACGTTGGGGTTTAAGATTTTGTAGCCTGTAGCCTACGGCCCAGCCGCTGCTTTAAAGCAAATTACTGCAGATGCTGAAATCTGAAACCAGGCGAGAAAATGCTGGAAAATCTCAGCAGGTCTGACAGCACCTGTAAGCTCTTTGTTGCCGGATGTGTTGAGATCTTCCAGCATTTTCTCTTTTGGTTTCAGATTTGAACATCCGCAGTGAATGATTGCTTTGCTGAGCACCTTCAGTCCACGTGCAATCAGGACCCTGGTCTTGCCATTTTAACACCCGCTCCTGTTCCCATGCCCTCATGTCTGACCTTGGCCTGCTGCAGTGTTCTAGTGAAACTCAACATAAACTGGAGGAACAGCATTTCATCTTCTGGCTCGGCACCTTTCGGTCTCAACATCAAATTCAACAACTTCAGATAATTAGCCCTAAGCCACCTTCCACCCCTTTGTTTTCATTCTATTTCATTTTTAACTGTTCTCTAAATTTTATTTCTTTATTGGCTTTCCTTATTTTTCTTTCCCCTCCACTCTTTCCCCTTATTTCATCCCCACCTTTCTTACCTTTTCTCCTCTTTGCTTTCCTCTTCCCCCTTTTTTCTCAATTTTATCTCTCTCCCACCCATCTCCCCCCTCTTCCCATGTCTTCATCTGTCACAGTTTATCCTCTGATTTCAGCTTCTCTGCCGTTTAGCCACTCACACCTTCTCTTTTCTAAGGACTGCCATTCGCACCTCTTAGCCTTTCCCCTTGTGTTTGTGGATACAATTCATCTCTCATTTCCTCACCCTAGAGAATAAATATATCCCACTTTCTCTGTCTCTCAGCTTTGATAAAGAATCATCTGGACTCGAAATGTCAGCTCTTTTTTCTCCTTACAGAAACTGCCAGACCTGCTGAGATTTTCCAGCATTTTCTCTTTTGTCTCAGCAGCTGCTGTTACCTTCTGAGCTTCTCACTGTGTCATTGATTTGATTTGATTTATTATTGTCACACGTGTTAGTATTTGGTGAAAAGTATTGTTATGCATCATGGTGGTACTTGGCCTCACAGTGCCAGGGACCCAGGTTCAATTCCCAGCTTGAGTCTCTGTCTGTGTGGAGTTTGCATGTTCTCCTCGTGTCTGCACGGGATTCCTCCAGGTGCTCCAGTTTCCTTCCACATTCTGAAGGACATGCTGGTTAGGTGCATTGACCTGAACAGATGCTGGAATTGGTGACTAGAAGAATTTCACAGTGGCTTCATTGCAGCGTTAATGTAAGCCTTACTTGTGACCAATAACTTCAACTTTTCTTGTGTGCTATACAGACAAAACATGTCGTTCATAGATAAGGAAGGAAGGGAGTGCAGAATATAATGTGGTTGTCATAGCTAGAATGTAAAGAAAGATCCACTTAAGGTGAGGTAGGTCCATTCAGAAGTCTGGTGGCAGCAAGGAAGAAGCTATTCTTGAGTCTGATGGTATGTGACCTTAGACATTTGTATCTTTTTTCCTGATGGAAGAGAGAATGTCAGGAGTACATGGGGTCCTTAATTATGTTGGCTGCTTTTCCAAGGCAGTGGGAAATGTAGACAGAATCAATGGATGGGAGACTGGTTTGTGTAATTGACTGGGCTTCATTCATGACCTTTTGTGGTTTCTTGCAGCGTTGAGCAGAGCAGGAGCCCATACCAAGCTGTGATACAACCAGAAAGAATGCTTTCTGTGTTGCATCTGTAAAAGCTGGTAAGAGCCATAGCAGACATGCCAAATTTCCTTAATCTTCTGAGAAAGTAGAGGCGTTGGTGGGCTTTCTTCACTATAGTCTCGGCATGGGGGGAAGAGGGGGGGGAACCAGGACAGGTTGTTGGTGATCTGGACATCGAGAAACGTGAAGCTCTTGACTCTTTTTACTTCATCCCCGTTTTGATTTAACAACTAGAAGATTGAGCTTCAGGGAAGGAGATCAGCTATCCTTACCCAATTTGCCCTGATGATCTCATGCATCTCTATCACCCTGACTACCAATGGAATTCTTGCATTGAACAGAAAGCTGCACAAACAGGAGAGGGAAATAGTGAGAAGCCTCTGAGATAACCTTATCCTGATAGGGTTTCATGAAGAGAGATTTGAGGAGGTTCTTATGGAGCATTAATACCAAAGTGGACTGGTTGGGCAATGTGGCCTGTACTGTGCAATAATTCCTAGCTGCATTAAAAGAATTACAGCTGATTTCACTAAAAATGGCACCGAATAAATACGTTTAAATCTCAGATTTGATCATTAGAACTTCCAGCTCACTTGAGTTTTCTTTTGAAATGCTCAAACCATAGGGGTTTCTCTTTGTGCAAGTCATATCAGAATATGCATAGTCTGTTGGCTCTGTTATTCATTTGCCAGGTTATAATTGGGAGGCTGGGACTCGGGAAGGACTAAGTAGCATTGTTACTTCATTTTATACTTCCTGTGAGGATTTTCAGTAGATTCAGGCATTTATACCACAGGATAATGGAATATCATGTTGCTCGATACGTGAACATGTCAGAAAGTCATATGTTAAACACCATGAGGGGAAGTTAAGGCCGTATTCCCATTTCCATCCCTATTATGTCCATGGTGGTAAGACCTGTGCAAGGCCTTCTAATCCTGTTGCCAATTAATGACCATTTAAGGGCCTCATTTCACCACTGTCGGCACTAGCCCAGCAGTTGGCAGGAACTCTAGTATTCTAATTGCCACTATCTCCTCCTTGCCCTTTCATCAACTTTTTGTGTTGCTATGTTGGCTTCTAAAGCATTCCCAAATCCTCAGGCTTACTGGCTGGGATTTTCCAGCCCCCCTCGTCAGATGGGAGAGAGTGGGGATAAAGGGGTACTTTTCAGAATGGCAGCCGGTGACTAATGGTGTTCCACAGAGGTCAGTGCTGGAACCACAACATTTCACTATTTGCATTAATGATCTGCAAGATGAAAATGAGAGCGTGGTTGCTAAATTTGCGGATGATACAAAGATATATGTCAAGGGACAGGTAGGACTGAGGAAGTGTGGAGAATGCAGAATGACTTGGACAGGCTAGGAGAATGGGCAAAGAAGAGGCAGATGGAATACAGTGTGGGAAAGTGTGAGGTTTTGCACTTTGGTAGGCAGAACAGAAGCGAAGACTATTTTCTAAATGGGGAGAGGCTTCGGAAGCACAAAGAGACTTGGGAGTCCTGGTCCAGGACTTTCTTGAGGTTAACAAGCAGGTTCAGTTGGCAGTTAGGAAGGCAAATTTAATGGTAGCGTTTATTTCTTGAGGGCTAGAATACAAGAGGAGGGATGTACTGCTGAGGCTGTGTGAGGCTCTGATCATTCCCCATTTGGAACGTTGTGCGCAGTTTTGAGTCCCATACCTAATGAAGGATGTGCTGGTCTTGGAGAAGGTCCAGAGGAAGTTCACAAGAATAATGCCAGGAATGAAGGGTTTGTGACATGAGGAGCGAGTGTGAAGTCTGGATCTATACTTGATGGAGTTTAAAGAGATGAGATGGGTGGGATCTGATTGAACTAACAGAATAATTCCTCCTCACCTAGTTTTAAAGACTAGAACTCGAAGGCACAATCGCAGAGTGAAGAGATACATGTTTAAAACTGAGATGAGGAGGAATTTCTTCAGCCACAACTTTTCACGATATGCATTAATGATCTGGAAGATGAAATTGTAAGCATAATTGCTAAATTTGTGGATGAAACAAAGATATATGTCGAAGGACAGATAGTATTGAGGAAGTGGGGAGGAATCTCCACCGTGGTAAATCTGTGGAACTCATTGCCACAGAGGGCTGTGAAGACCGTGACTTTGAAAGTCTTTAAGGCAGAGATAGATAGGTTCTTGATTAGTGAGGAGATCAGGGATTATGGGGAGAAGGCAAGAGAATGAGGATGAGAATCATATCAGCCGTGGTTGGATGGTGGAGAAGACTTGATGGGCCAAATGCCTAAGTCTTTTTTTATTCATTTGAGGGACATGGGCATCAGTGGCTGGCCAGCATTTATTGCCATTCCTAGTTGCCCAAAGACAGTTGAGAGTCAACCACATTTCTGTGGCTCTGGAATCACATGTAGGCCAGAACAGAGAAGAACGGCAGATTTCCTTCTCTAAAGGACATTAGGGAAACAGATGAGTTTTTCCAACAACTGATGATGGTTTCACAATAATCAGTAGATTCCTACTACCAGATAATTTTCATTGGATTCAAATTCCACCATCTGCCGTGGCAGGATTTGAACCCCTGTCCTTAGAGCACTGGCTGAATTTCCAAATTAATAATCTAACAATAATATTGCTAGGCCATTGCCTCTCCAGTTTCTTATGGTCTTATGGTCTCTTTTACATCCTTTCTGGTGGAGGACGTGGCTTACTATAGGCCACTGGCAGAATCTCCTAGTTCTGCTGATGTTTATGCTATTTTGCGTGGCCTTGCCCATCCCACTGTCCGAGAACTGTCGGCAGGGCCAGGACGAGGTGTGTGTGTGTGTGTGTGTGTGTGTGTGTGTGGGGTGGAGGTGGGGGGGGGGGGTGGATGTGGGGGGAGGGGAGGGGGTGGGTGGGTGGGGATGAGGGGAGCAGGGGGGAGCGTGTGGGGAGGAGAGGTGAGAGCACTTCCCGTGGGACTGGAGAAGCCACCGGTCGAAAGGGCTAGAAAATCCTGCCTAGCATCAATCTTTGCAACATTATAAGGCCCCTTGTTAGATCAAATACTATCTTTAAATTCCTTCGTCAGCCTTGAATACATCTTTGTGGCTGAGTTTATATTTCTCAATGGAATGTATTTCTGCTGAATATTTTGAATTGTTTCTTTAAATGTTCTCCATGGCTTATTTACTGCCATATCTATTGGTCTGTTTATCAAATCAACAATAGCCTGCTCTCATACTTATCCAATAGGTTTTGTTTAAGTTTAAGATTCATGTTGGAGACGGGAGTATGTTGTTTTGAAACTTAATGTGGAATTCAATATTATTATGATGACTATTTCTCAATTGATCTTTTGCTTTGACATTATCAGTTAATCTTACCTCATGTTGATGTTGGATTTAATGATTTTTATTCATGCAAGACAATTTTTCAAAATGTTGTTTGATAAAAAATGCTTCATTTGTAGTCTGCAGACATGAACAGGTCATTTTCATGCTTATAGACTTAACTGTTGGGGTTCACAGGTATCATCTTTTTCTCTTTGATGTAAATATATCAATCATACAAAACAGCTAATGCTATAACTCGGGTCAGAAACTCCAAAGTGTTTTATGAAGTCTACCTGGATCATAAGTTTTGCAATTTGAATTTGGCATAAGATGTTTTGCTTCAGGTATGATTCCAATGACCTACTAGGAAGCTTTAACCAAACAAAGCTTACGTATAGAAAGTAAATTAGCAATACCTTTTGCCAATTACAAACAAGGAACTAAAAAACAACCATGATATTGTCTACACCTTAACAGCTAAATACTGTTCCAACCAAACAGAACAACTCTTGCTCTTTCTCACTATCCTCGTCACTACACTCAACCTGTACTTTTCCCATTACCACCACGAATTTTAACTAACATTCACTTTTTATTGTCAGTTTCCAAAGTTCAAATTCTCTTTCTTTTCCTTTTCCCATTACTTGCAATTCGAGCCGTTTCATTTGGTGTGCTTTTCGTTCCTCCTTTCTCTGCTATTTCTGCAACAATGGCCTTCTCTTCTCTGTTTTTTCTTAATTACAATTGCCCTTACTTTAGCTTTTAATATTCTTTCTCTGTTCCCTTCATTTCAACTTCAGGCTGCGTTCTGGCTTAGGGTCACTGTCTGTGTGGGGTTTGCATATTCTCCTCGTGTCTGCATGGGTTTCCTCCGGGTGTTCCGGTTTCCTCCCATAGTTCAAAGATGTGCGGGTTAGAACAAAGAACAAAGAACAATCCAGCACGGGAAACAGGCTCTTCGGCCCAATGAGCCCGTGCCACCACCCCGATGTTCCCACCTCTATCCATGATCCCTGTCAATGTTTATAGATCTGTAGATTAAAAACCAAATTTGAGACAATTTAGGGAGAATTTGTTTTGCCAATTAGCCTAAGAGCACATCTTTGGGATGTGGGAAGAAACCGGAGCGCCCGGAGAAAGCCCACGCAAGCACGGGGAGAATGCGCAAACTCCCACAGACACAGGCCCAAATCCATGTATCTGAACAGCACAGCGATAGTCACTGAGCTGTCATGTTGCCCATCAAATGGTCCAGGTCAAGCGTACACTAACGACGTGAAGCACTAGGATACTCTCGAAAAAATCTAAGAGCAGCCCTCTCACGACCCATCGCGTGTATGCCCCTTGTTAAGGTTAGGTTGATTGGCCATGTGAAAATTGCCCCTTAGTTTCCTGGGATTCATAGGTTGGAGGGATTACTGGGTAAATGTGTAAGGGGTATGGGGACAGGGCCTGGGTAGGATTGTAGTCGGTGCAGATTTGATGGGCTGAAGAGTCTCTTTCTGCAGTGTACGGTTCTATGTTCCATATGTTCTATGCTTCAATCTTTTTCATGTTCCAGCTATTTCATTTGTAATTGAATTCTAGCCATTTCCAATGGTTCTGACTGTGTTACTGGCAATTTTAAATGAGCTGCTGCCACAATTACCTTCCCCCCCTGTACACTGTCAGGCAATGTCAACTGCACTATTTTTGCCAATTCCAAAAACTTTATTTTAATTACCTTTTATAAATCACCCTGCATGACTTCCTTCATCCCCTGGAACCTTTTAGTCTCTAAAAGAGCCAATATTCCACAAGGCACTGCTCACATAAACCTGAATGCAACACCTAAAAAGAAAACACAATATGCTCACCACTCATTACCTTACAGTCCAAAAACTCTGAATCAATCAAGAAATACAGCTTTGAATCCCAGAAAGAACCCCCAATTGTTATAATCAGGTCGGAAACTTCACAGTGTTTTAAGAGATCCACCTTAATCATAAGTTTTGCAATTTGTATTTGGTTAGGGTGAGCATGATATGTTTCACTGCAGGTTTGATTCCAATGACCCACTAGGGAGCTTTTATCAAAAAAGGTGCATTTTAAGAATACAGTTCACATGTATTGAAAGAAAATTAGCAATAATTTTTACCAATTACAAACAGAAAAAATTGTATAAACCTTACCAGCTAAACACTGTTCCAATCAAACAAATCATATAAACAGAACACTTGCCACAGATTTAGCACAGAAAACATGAATGCCTACATGATGCCGGAAATTTCTCCTGTGCTTGGATGCTGCAGGTCCAGTCCAATTTTCTGGTCAATGGTAAATGTAGCGATGTTGGATTGGAAGGAATTAAGCAATGGTAGTGCCATTGAATGTGGAGGGTAGATATTTAAGTTCTCTCTTGCTGGAGATGGTGATGGCCTGAGACTTACCTTTTATCAGTCCAATAAATGGCTTTTATTGGTAGGGACATTGAATTTTGGAGCCGCAACGTCATGTTGTAACTGTACAAAACTCTGGTGTGGCCGCACTTGGAGTATTGTGTACAGTTCTGGTCCCCACATTATAAGAAAGATGTGGAGGCATTGGAGAGGGTACAGAGGAGATTTACCAGGATGTTGCCTGGTATGGAGGGCAGGTCTTATGAGGAGAGGCTGAGGGATTTGAGGTTGTTTTCGTTAAAAAGAAGGCAGCTAAGAGGAGACCTTATTGAAACATATAAGATGATTAGAGGTTTAGATAGGGTGGACAGTGATAGCCTTTTTCTAGGATGGAGAAAGCTAGCACGAGGGGACATAGCTTTAAATTAAGGGTGGTAGTTATAGGACAGATGTCAGAGGTAGGTTCTTTACCCAGAGGGTGGTAAGGGTATGGAATGCCCTGCCTGCTGCAGTTGTAGATGTGCCAAGTTTGGTGGCGATTAAGAGGTTAGTAGATTGGTTTATGGATGAAAAGGGAATGGTTTAGGTTAGAGGGTCATTGCTTTTTCTCCATTGATCGGCGCAACATCGAGGGCCGAAGGGCCTGTTCTGCATTGTAATGTTCTATGTTCTAAGTCTAAACGTTTTTCATATGGATATAGACTGCTTGTATATCTAAGGAGTTGTGAATGATACGTGACATTATGCAATCATAAGCAAAGATCCTAATGTGTGACTTTATGATGGAGGAAAGGGCTTGATGAAGCAGCTGAAGATAGTTGGACTGAGGAATCAACTGTGAAGAATTTCTACAGTGATGTTCTGTGATGCATGACTTCCAACAACCATCTTCTTTTGTACCCGATTTGACTCTAGACGGTGGAACTTTGCCCTGGTTCACACTGATTCCGGATTTACTGGATGTCCTTGATACCACACTCAATCAAATACTGCTTTGATGTCAAGGGCAGTCGCTCTCACTTTACTGATTGAGTTCAACAGTTTTGCCCATGTTTGGACCAAGACTGTAATGAGGTCAGAAGCTGAATGACCCTCTGGAATATAGACTGAGCCTCCATGAGCATAGAACATAGAACATAGAACATTACAGCACAGAACAGGCCCTTCGGCCTTCGATGTTGCGCCGACCAATATAAAAAGCAATGCCCCTCCAAACTAAACCATTCCCTCTCTTCCATATACTTATCAACTAACCTCTTAAACGCCACCAAACTTGGCGCATCTACAACTGCTGCAGGCAGGGCATTCCACTCCCGAACCACCCTTTGGGTAAAGAACCTACCTCTGATATCCGTCCTATAACTATCACCCCTTAATTAAAGCTGTGTCCCCTCGTGCTAGCTTTCTCCATCCTAGGAAAAAGGCTATCACTGTCCACCCTATCTAAACCTCTAATCATCTTATATGTTTCGATTAGGTCCCCTCTTAGCCGCCTCCTTTCTAACGAAAAACAACCTCAAATCCCTCAGCCTCTCTTCATAAGACCTGCCCTCCATACCAGGCAACATCCTGGTAAACTCCTCTGTACCCTCTCCAATGCCTCCACATCTTTCTTATAATGTGGGGACCAGAACTGCACACAATACTCCAAGTGCGGCCGCACTAGAGTTTTGTACAGTTGCAACATGACGTTGCGGCTCCGAAATTCAATCCCCCTACCAATAAAAGCTAAGACGCCATATGCCTTCTTAACAACCTTCTCGACTTGACTGCCTACTTTCAGGGATCTATGCACATACACACCAAGATCCCTCTGTTCATCAAGACTGCTAAGAATCCTACCATTTGCCCTATACTCTACACATTTATTATTCTTGCCATAGTGCATTACCTCACACTTTTCCACATTAAACTTCATTTGCCACCTCTCGGCCCAGCTCTGCAACTTGTCCAAGTCCCTCTGCATACTATAACACCCCTCTTCACTATCTACCACTCCACCGACTTTAGTGTCATCTGCAAATTTACTAATCCATCCTTCAATACCCTCATCCAGATCATTTATAAAAATTACAAACAGCAGGGGCCTCAAAACAGACCCCTAGGTACACCACTTGTCACCGAACTCCACGATGAATATCTCCCATCAACCACCACCCTCTGTCTTCTATCTGCTAGCCAATTCCTAACCCAATTAGCTAAATCACCCTCGATCCCATACATCTGCATTTTCTGCAGAAGTCTTCCATGGGCCACCTTATCAAACGCCTTACTAAAGTCCATATATACCACATCAACCGCCTTACCCCCATCCACCTCCTTAGTCACTTTCTCAAAAAACTCAATGAGGTTAGTAAGGCACGACCTACCCCTCACAAAACCATGCTGACTATCTCCAATCAATTCATTACTCTCTAAATAACTATAAATCCTATCCCTAATTATTCTCTCCAACACTTTGCCCACCACAGAAGTAAGACTCACTGGCCTATAATTCCCTGGAAGGTCTCTCTTCCACTTCTTGAACAACGGGACCACATTCGCTATCCTCCAGTCCTCCGGAACCACACCCATAACCAACGACGACCTGAAGATCAGAGCCAGAGGCTCTGCAATCTCCTCTCTTGCCTCCCAGAGAGTCCTAGGGTAAATCCCGTCCGGCCCAGGGGACTTATCCAACTTCAAACCCTCAAGAATATCTAGCACATCCTCCCTATCTACTTCAATACTTTCCAGTTTGCTAACCTGTACCTCAGTGTTCTCCATAACTACATTTACATCACCCTGCGTGAATACCGAAGAGAAATATTTATTCAGTACCTCTCCAATCTCCTCAGGCTCCACGCACAACTTCCCACTGCTGTCTATGACTGGCCCTAAGCTTGCCCTAACCAATCTTCTATTCTTAACATATCTAAAGAAAGCTTTAGGATTCTCCTTGATCCTATCAGCCAAAGTCTTCTCGTGTCCCCTTTTAGCTCTCCTCAACTCACTCTTTAGCTCACTCCTGGCTAATCTATAGCTATCCATTGCACGAACTGAGCCTTCAAGCCTCATCCTGACATAAGCCTCCTTTTTCCTTTTAACCAGCAAATCAACTTTTTTTGTACACCAAGGTTCCCTTACTCGACCATTTCCTCCTTGCCTGACAGGGACATACTTATCAAGGACCCGCAGCAGCTGCTCCTTGAATAAGCTCCACATTCCAGATGTTCCCAGTCCCTGTAGCTTCCTAGTCCAAGCTATGCACCCTAATTCTCTCCTGATGGCCTCATAATTACCCTTCCCCCAGCTATAACTACTGCCCCCAGCTTCATGCTTATCCCTATCCATCACTAAGGTGAACGTAACCGAATTGTGGTCACTATCAACAAAATGTTCACTAACTTCCAAGCCTAACACCTGGTCTGGCTCATTGCCCAGCACCAAATCCAATGTAGCCTCACCTCTAGTTGGCCTATCTACATACTGAGTCAAAAAAACCCTCCTGCACACTTTGTACGAAAACTGACCCCTCTAACGAGCTAGAGCTATAGCTATTCCAATCAATATTAGTAAAGTTAAAGTCCCCCATAACAATTACCCTATTACTTTTACTCCTGACCAGAATTGACTTGGCAATCCTTTCCTCTACCTCTCTAGAACTTTTAGGAGGTCTACAAAAGACTCCCAACAGGGTGACCTCTCCTTTCCTGTTTCTAAACTCAGCAAGTTATTCTTATCCCAGAGAGTTGTGGATATTTGGAATTTTGTACCCCAGAGAGTTGTAGATATTTGGAATTCCCAATCCTAAAGAGTTGTGGATATTTGAACTTCTCTATCCCAGGCCTTCGAGGATATTTGGAATTCTAATCCCAGAGGATTGTAGACATTTAGAATTCTGAATCCCAGAGTGCTGTGGATATTTGTTCTTTGTTCTACTCCAGTTATTTGGAAATCTGTATCCCAGTAAATTGCGAATGCTAATTTGTTCAGTATATTCAAGACACCTGTGGATAGATTTTTGGATACTCAGGAAGGTGGGATCGAGGTGGATGATCGGTCATGACCATTCCAAATTGTGGAGGAAATTCAAAGGGCAAAATGTTCTACTCCAGTTTAGAGTTCTCTCATTTCACCGTTGCTGAGATGGAGAAATAATACAGACTAGGTGACTGTGGAACTGGCAATCATTATACATTGAATTCAATGAAAATGAAACTGGGAAGGGATGTATAAGAGGTGGCTGATGAAATATTGTCTGCTTTACACTCAGGAGGTATGGTGGCACTGCTGCCTCACAGCACAGGGACCTGGGTTCGATTTCTGGCTTGGGTCACTGTCTGTGTGGAGTTTGCATGTTCTCCATGTGTCTGTGTGATTGTCCACTCAACAATGTCCAGGCAGGAGTGTTCCCTTCTGGTTCAGCTTCTGACCTTTGGGTAAACATTCTCCAAGGCAGCCATTCACGACACACGAAATGCAGAATCAGAGACTGATCAGAGACTGATAGCTGAGTTCCACACACATGAGGACAGCCTCAACCAGGATCTTGGGTTCATGTTACACTATTCATAATCCCTACAACTTGCCTGGGCTTGCAAAATCTTACTAACTGTCCTGTGTGGAGACAATTCACAGCCCTTTAACCTGTGCTTAACCGTCTCTCCACTCACTGTCCGAAACTTGATTACCTGTTAAGACTCACATTTCAACCATTATCATGTAATTGAGTCTGTGTCGATATAGCCCTGTTTGTGAAACAAATCTGCACTCACCTGATGAAGGGCCAGCACTCTGAAAGCTAGTGCTACCAAAAAAAACCTGTTGGACTTTAGCCTGGTGTTGTGAGACTACTTACTGTCCCCACTCCAGTTCCACATCATGCATGGGGTTTCTTCTGGGTGCTCTGGTTTCCTCCCATAGTTCAAAGATATGAGAGTTAGGTGAATTAGCCATGCTAAATTGTCCTAGTGTCAGGGGGACTAACATGGGACTGACTAGGGTAAATGCTTGGGGTTATGGGGATAGGGCCAGAGTGGGATTGTGGTTGGTGCAGACTTGATGGACTGAATGGACTCCTTCTGCACCTGTAGAGTTCTATACTTCTTGGCTCAAGGCACTATGCAAGATCTGCACATTCTCCCCATGTCTGCATGGGTTTCCTCTGGGTGCTCTGGTTTTGTCCCGTAATCCGAAAGACGTGCTGGTTAGGTGCATTGGCCATGCTAAATTCTCCCTCAGTGTACCCGAAAACGCGCTGGAGTGTAGCAAGTAGGGGATTTTCACAGTGTAGACCAATTTGTGACACAAACAAATAAACTTTAAACTTTAAAATAAAAACACGGCAGGGTCGGGGTGATCCATTCAGTCCACTTGCTGGTCTTTGCCTCTCCTTCCTCTTGAGTGCCTCTATTCTCCCCAGCTGAAACCTATCTCAGTTCCCCTGTTCAAACTCCACTTTATGCCTGAGGAAATCCGACTGCTAAGTTTGACTTACGTAAACGATTGGGTGATGAATGTGGGACCAATCCACCCTCAGGGAAGAAAACCACTCTTCCTCTTAGTGTTTGTTCATTAAGCAAAGTAAAATATAACCTGCTTGGTGGCTATTGTTGCAGTTCAACTGTTTTTGTGAGTTTATTTTCATGCTTGCTGCTTTTAAGTCCAACTAATTATTAGTCAAACTGACATCAAATCAGATATGGGTGCTACAAGGGTCAGTGAGGGAGGTTAGTCAGGGCATGTTAAACACCATTCACAATTCTGTGGCAAATAGGAACTTAGGAACTCTGCATCAAAATACTTGAAATAAAAATTGAACTAAAATCAAAATCCTGCCTCGATAATGTTTTTATATAAAATTGAATAAAGAAACTGGCTAATTTCAAGCCAGGATTTTTATGGTTCCTGGTTTCTCATTCCATTTTCAGAAGAGTCACAGAATCATACATTCCCAACAGTACAGAAGGAGGCCATTTGGCTCATTGAATCTGCTCCAACCACAATTCCACCCAAGCCCAATTCTCATAATCCCACACATAGAACATAGAACATAGAACATTACAGCACAGAACAGGACCTTCGGCCTTCGATGTTGCGCCGACCAATATAAAAAGCAATGACCCTCCAAACTAAACCATTCCCTTCTCTTCCATATACTTATCAACTAACCTCTTAAACGCCACCAAACTTGGCGCATCTACAACTGCTGCAGCAGGGCATTCCACTCCCGAACCACCCTTTGGGTAAAGAACCTGCCTCTGATATCCGTCCTATAACTATCACCCCTTAATTTAAAGCTGTGTCTCCTCGTGCTAGCTTTTTCCATCCTAGGAAAAAGGCTATCACTGTCCACCCTATCTAAACCTCTAATCATCTTCTATGTTTCGATTAGGTCCCCTCTTAGCCGCCTCCTTTCTAACGAAAACAACCTCAAATCCCTCAGCCTCTCTTCATAAGACATGCCCTCCATACCAGGCAACATCCTGGTAAACCTCCTCTGTACCCTCTCTAATGCCTCCACATCTTTCTTATAACGCGGGGACCAGAACTTACACAATACTCCAAGTGCGGCCGCACTAGAGTTTTGTACAGTTGCAACATGACGTTGCGGCTCCGAAATTCAGTCCCTCTACCAATAAAAGCCAAGACTCCATATGCCTTCCTAACAACCTTCTCGACCTGACTGCCTACTTGCAGGGATCTATGCACATACACACCAAGATCCCTCTGTTCATCTAGACTACTAAGAATCCTACCATTTGCCCTATACTCTACACATTTATTATTTCTGCCATAGTGCATTACCTCACACTTTTCCCACATTAAACTCCATTTGCCACCTCTCGGCCCAGCTCTGCAACTTGTCCAAGTCCCTCTGCAAACTATAACACCCCTCTTCAATATCTACCACTCCACCGACTTTAGTGTCATCTGCAAATTTACTAATCCATCCTTCAATACCCTCATCCAGATCATTTATAACAATTACAAACAGCAGGGGCCCCAAAACAGACCCCTGAGGTACACCACTTGTCACCGAACTCCATGATGAATATCTCCCATCAACCACCACCCTCTGTCTTCTATCTGTGAGCCAATTCCTAACCCAATTAGCTAAATCACCCTCTAAACATCTAAACCCTCTAACATTTACTCTAGTTAGTTCCCCTGACACTAGTGTCAAATTTAGCATGGCCAATCCATCTAACCCGCACATTTTTGGACTATGGGAGGAGACCGGAGCAACAGAAGAAACTCGTGCAGACATGGGGAGAATGTGCAAAGTCCAAGACAGTGACCCAAGCCGGGAATTGAACCTGGTTCCCTTGCACTGTGAGGCAGCAGTGCTAACAGTGTGCCATTGTGTCATCCATGTCAATAAAGAACAGACCATCACCAAAATTGGCAATTTTGCCAAAACTCTGCCGAGTTTTGATTGGCTGGAGACAGGAGTCCCCACCCCCTCATTCAGATGAATGTTCCACCTTGGGGAGTTGCTGGCCAATCAGAGTGGCCTGTAGCTCTTTGGTCTGCATAGCACCACAGGTGGCAGTGGACGAGATTGCCGGTCAGAGACTGAGTCCCAGCATTCCAAAACCAGGGAAGTTTTTACGGGAGGGAGGGTCACAGCATGGGGAGGACAGGGGAGGCTTTGCTGAGAGTTGGGGGGGAGGGGAAATGGTTGGGAGGATGTGTGAACAGTGAGGAATTTGGATGTTGGGAAAGAAGCTGAGGGTGGTATAGGGGTCTTGTAGTTGCTGGACCTTAAGTGGGGAATGGGGAAGTTAGAAGGGAGGTCCTGATGGAGGCACTAATCCCTCAACCTCATTATTTCAGGGTTCCCCAAAACCTGGAACACCTTCTGCCAGCCTGAAAAATAAAGGCTGGGCACACAAATGTCCCTTGAATGGTCAACAATTTTGATTTTGGTTTGGTTTGATTTATTATTGTCACAAGTGTTAGTATACAATGAAAAGTATTTTTCTTGTGCACTATTCAGGAAAAGCATACCATTCATAGAGAAGGAAAAGAGGCAGTGCAGAACGTAGTGTTACAGACATAGCTAGAATGTAGAGAAAAATCAACTTAGTAAGTCCATTCAAACGTCTGACAGCAGCAGGGAAGAAGCTGTTCTTCAGTCAATTGGTATGTGACCTCACACTTTTGTGTCTTTTTCCCAATGGAAAAAGGCGGAAGAGAGAATGCCTGGGATGTATGGTGTTCTTAATTAAACTGGCAGCTTTTCCGAGTCAGCAAGAACTGTAGACGGAGTTAATGTATGGGAGCTGGTTTGCGTGAAGGACTGGGCTTCATTCACGAGCCTTCATAGTTCCTTGCTGTTTTTGGGCAGAGCAGGGGTCATACCAAGCTGTGATACAATCAGAGAGAATGCTTTCTATTGGGCATTTGTAAAAGTTGGTGAAAGTTGTGGCAGACACGCCAAATTTCCTTAGTCGCCTGAGAAAGTAGAGGTGCTGGTGGGTTTTCTTAATGATAATGTCAGCACGGGGGGAACCAGGATAGGTTGTTGGCTCTCGTTCATGCCAGCTTAGAATTGCGAAAAAATCAGAAAGAGCAGCAACCCAGTGATACGCCCACCCACAATGTGTCACAATCAACCGTTACGCCCCCATCCCACCATCTATAAACCATCAATAAGGGGAAGATAAAATTTAGGCTCAAGAGTTTTCTATAATTGCTTTCATTCCCAGTGTTTTGTATTCCTCCGGATATGGCTGCAAAGACTGTTCCCAAAGAAGATTTCAGTTTGGATGTGGATAAGTATTCTGAGAAATGTGTGTACTAATATTTAACATCAATACATTATATAGATTTCAACAAGGCAGATCTGCAAATCGTTCTGAAAATGGAGCAAGAATGTCGCCTCCTCTATTTCACACATTGCAGGGAATCTGTAAACAGGGAATGACATTCTGTGTGCAGTGGCTGACAAATGCATGCAGACAACTTTAGCAAGTCCCAAAGGAGAGACTCCATTAAGATTTCACACATTCTGACAGGTAATCTTACAAATACATGTTCGTCCCCTGTGGGTCCTCGGATCATGTTTTGCACTCGTTCACTCAATTTGAATTCAGATTTGCTTATATAAGAACACAAAAAAAATAGGAGCAGGAAAAAGCCATTTAGTCCTGCTTGGGTCCAATCTACATATGAACACAATCGATGGTGATCTCGGTTCTGTCTTCCTGTATTATGCCTGCTCCTCTGATTTTCTGCCATCGATTGCTTCAACCTGGCTCCAAACCCAGCCAGGTTTTTGGAACTCTTGCCCCTGTCCAGCCTGGCTGTGAAGCACCCCTGTCAATGTTGAAGAACAGACTGCTTGCTGTAAAATAGATTCTGTTTATTGTTAGGCCTGCCTGCAGGCCGCGTCCCAGCTCCTACTGAGATTTTTTTTATTCATGGGACATGGGCATCGCTGGCTAGTCCAGCATTTATTGCCCACCCCTGAGTTGCCCTTGAACTGAATGGTTTGTTAGGCCATTTCAGAGGGCAGTTGAGAGTCAGCCATGTTGCCGTGGCTCTGGAGCCACATGTAGGCCAGGCCAGGTAAGGATGGCAGATTTCCTTCCCTAAAGGATATTGGGGAACCAGGTGGGCTTTTCCAACAGTCGACAATGCAGACATGGTCATCATGAGATTTTTAGTTCCAGATTTTTGTTTACTGAATTCAAATTCTACCATCTGCTGTGATGGCATTCAAACCTGGGTCCCCAGAATGTGAGCTGAGTTTCCAGATTAATAGTCTGCGAAGTGTGTAAATAGATGATGATATTGATGTACTTGTTTTTATCCTACAGGTGCTTTGGTCCACCTTGTTGTCTAACAAGGGGCATACACGTGATGAATCGTGAGAGGGCTGCTCTTGGATTTTTTTTCGAGAGTGTCCTAGTGCTTCACGTCGTTAGTGTACGCTTGACCTGGACCATTTGATAGGCAATACGACAGCTCAGTGACTATCGCTGTGCTGTGCAGATACATGGATTTGGGCCTGTGTCTGTGGGAGTTTGCGCATTCTCCCCGTGCTTGCGTGGGTTTTCTCCGGGTGCTCCGGTTTCCTCCCACATCCCAAAGATGTCTCTTAGGCTAATTGGCAAAACAAATTCTCCCTAAATTGTCTCAAATTTGGTTTTTAATCCATAGATCTATAAACATAGACAGGGATCATGGGTAGAAGTGGAAACATTGGGGTGGCGGCGTGGGCTCGTTGGGCCGAAGAGCCTGTTTCCCGTGCTATTTTGTTCTTTGTTCTAGCGATAATACCACTGGGCCATTGCCTCCCCTGAAGCAATTCATTGACTTACACAGTGGTGTCAGTGAACAGTTTCTGGAAGGAGCTGATGCTGAAAGCTGGAGGTGACTCTGCTTCAGTGGGGAGTGGGTTTTGGCAGCAGGGGTGGAGGGTGGTCACTATCTGATTATCTGTTGGTCCTTCTCTGTGATGAGCCAGGAGGAGCGGAGGGCTGACAGATCTGCATCTCCAGCAGTGTTGCTGTTAGCGGTGGCATTGCCAGAGCTGTAACTGGTAGAAGTGGACACCTCAACGGTAGGACAAAAGCGTAAAGGAGAATAATGTCCCTGTCTACATCAAGGGGGGGTGAAATAGAAATGGTCGTGAGCTTCAAGTTTTAGGTATCCAGATCGTCAATAACCTGTCCTGGTCTCCCCATGCCAACACTATAGTTAAGAAGGCCCACCAACACCTGTATTTTCTCAAAAAACTAAAGAAATTTGGCATGTCAACTACAACTCTCACCAACTTTTACAGATGCACAAGAGAAAACATTCTTTCTTGTTGTATCACAGCTTGGTACGACTCCTGCTCTGCCCAAGACCGTGAGGAACTACAAAGCGTTGTGAACAAAGCCCAGTCCATTACACAAACCAGCCTACCATCCACTGACTCTGTCCACACTTCCCGCTGTAGACTGTAAAGCAGCCAGCATAATTAAGGACCCCACTCCTCCGGACAGCCTCTCTTCCACCTACTTCCGTCAGGAAAAAGATACAAAAGTCTGAGGTCACATACCAACCAACTCAAGAACAGCTTCTTCCCTGCTGCTGTCAGACTTTTGAATGGACCTACCTTGTATTAAGTTGATCTTTCTCTACACCCTAGCTATGACTGTAACACTACATTCTGCGCCCTCTCCTTTCCTGCTCAATGAACGATATGCTTTGTCTGTATAGCGTGCAAGACACAATACTTTTCTCTGTATACTAATACTTGTGACAGTAATAAACCAAATCAAATCAAAATCAGCAAGGCTTGGCAATATCCAAAAGCCTGGCTGGCAGTCTCTAGCAAACCTATTGTGGGGGAGGTGTCATTTGGGTGGACAGGTGGAGCTTCCTTGAGAGGAATTGGGCACAGAATATCCATAAACGAGATCACATTGTGCAGGAATCCATTTGCAAGTTGCCAGGTTTCACAGGACACTTTCCCCACACGGCGAGGGGCCCTCAGGATGTTAGAAAAAGGGCAGGAAGTGGGCCCTCAATACGAAACCTAAACAGCTCAGTTGGTCACTCAACATCCATGTGAACCATCAATTTTCTGTTGCTGTCAAAATATCACGATAGTGAGAAGTTGGGAAGCTCCAGCACCTTCCCCAGCTATTGCCAACTTCCCAGCTCTCAGTCTATCCTCAAAGGGCTGCTAAAATTCAGCTCTAACATTCTAGCTTCTCACCAACAGCATTGCTGATGTGAATGTTTCAATTCTAACAGGACTTGGCAGGGTAAGTGCAGGCAGATTGTTCCTGATAGCGAGTGGACTCCAGAAGCAGCGGGTCACAGTCGGAGGATATGGGGTCAACCATTTAGGACAAAGATGAGGAGAAATTTCTTTACCCAGAGAGTGATGAGCCTGTGGAATTCAGTCCCACAGAAAGCTCATTGAATGTTTTCAAGAAACAGTGGTAGACAAATCCCCAGAGCCAGATGACATCTATCGCTGATTACTGAGGGACACAAGAGATGAAATTGCTGGGATGCTAACAAAAATCTTTGTTTCCTCATTGGCCACTGGTGATGTTCCAGAGAATTGGCAATAAAATGTTGGTGAGACTACATTTGGGATACTGTTCCAATTCTGGTCACCACATTATAAGAAAAATGTGGAGGCTTTGGAAGGAATACAGAAGAGGTTTACCAGGATGCTTGAGCCAAAGGAGATCAAAAGATATAAGGGACAGGCAGGATCAGCTTTTGAGTTGGCTGATCAGCCATGATCAGAATGAATGGTGGATAGGTTCGAAGGGTTGATTGGTCTGCTCACACGCCATCAAATTTTTCTTCATCTTTTCTGCTTCCAGCCTCTATTTTCACTCCACGTAATTGGGGCTCTTATCCCAGGTATTATGTTCTCTATCATTTCCATGTTCTTCGCAAACCTTCTAGCTTTGTACTTTATGCCTCTATTTATAACGCTCTTTTTAAACTGCTGAGAACAAAGAACAAGGAATAGTACAGCACAAAAACAGGCCCATCAACCCTTCAAGCTGTGCTGATCATGTTTTCCTATCTAGATCAACTGCTAATATCCCTGTAGTCTCCGTCTGTTCATGTATTTATCCAGATAAGTCTTAAATGTCGCTAACGTCTCTGCCTCAACCAACTTACTTGGAAGTGCATTCCAGGCCCTCACCACCTTCTGTACCTCTCCATGGCACTTTCCCCTTTAACTTGAACTTGTGCCCCCTTGTAATCGCCATGTCTGCCTTGAGAAAAGGCTTCCAATTGTTCATCCTATTTTTATCTCTCATAATTTTATAAACTTCTATCAGGTCGCCCCTCAGCCTCCGTCTTTCCAGGGAAAGCAATCCCAGTTTATTCAACCTCTCCTCAAAGCTAATACTGTCCATACCCGGCATCATCCTGGTAAATCTTTTCTGTACTCCCTCCAAAGCCTCCACATCCTTCCTATAATGTGGTGACCAGAATTGGAACAGTATCCCAAATGTAGTCTCACCAACATTTTATTGCCAATTCTCTGGAACATCACCAGTGGCCAATGAGGAAACAAAGATTTTTGTTAGCATCCCAGCAATTTCATCTCTTGTGTCCCTCAGTAATCAGCGATAGATGCCATCTGGCTCTGGGGATTTGTCTACCAATGCTGTTTAATATAGCTAACACTTCCTCCCTCATAATGATGTCCTAAAGAGTTTACACAACCCTCCGAGAAACCATCAACAGACATGCCCCTCTCTGTGCAAAGTACGCATTATGGATCTCACCCACTTCCTTTGGTTCTATGCATAATTCCCCTTCTTTGCCCTTGAGAAGATCAACTCTTTCTCTAGCTACCCTCTTGTCAACTCACTTTCAACGATTTGCCGTTGTGAACCGCTAAGTTCTTTTGTTTCTGACCCACTTTAAGTTTGTACTTTGATCCTTGTGGAGTTGATAACATTAAATCATAATGAATTTTCAGTGACTGGCTGGAAGCATTACACAAGATTTCAGGTTTTAAGACTTTTACTGTTCCAAGCAAATTTAAAGCAATATTGACTAACCATTATTTAATAGGCAACTTGTACTTAAAGTATAGAAATTTTCCTCCATATTTCTTTTAACAAGACCATAAATCCTCTGCCTGTTCCTTCAGTGGGCACTTTGTTCTCCAGGAACCAATCCCAAGTTATCATCAGCTCCGACTGTCTTCCTCTTTCCTTTCCCAGATCTTTGATCCTAGAATTGAATTTCACTGTGAGGATAACTTTGAAGATTCTTCTCTCTGGCTAGCCCAAGCTAGGTGAAATCTCCAGCCTCCTTTTAATCCTCATGAAGTTGGTCTCTCTGATTTGTTTGCAAGTGTTCACTTGTGTTTCAGTTGGTGAACAATATTTTCATTATTTTCGTTGCTTCAAGTGCAAGCCTAGCTGTCTTGCCTCTACTCTCTCTCTCAGATTCTTGCAAACTTACTTGGGTCTGTGAGATAAATAAATATCATAGGAAATATTATAACTTTATACTAAAATGGCTTTTTCTGCATACATCACATCCCAAAGTCCATATCCATGGCAACTTGAATCACATGAGCCTTGTATCCAGGTAGAAATGCCAATTTGTTATCCTCCACATACCCAACTCAAATCTAGCTCAGAATTAAATAGACAGTTTAAAATATAATCATTTATTAAACCTGCCATTCTGAACATCTTCCTTTGAAACTTGGAGATTAACAGTCTGTTTCAAAATGTGTAAAGGGACAATACCTGGGTAGCTGCTTGGGAACCCATACCCCATCTCAGCTTTATCAAAGTTCAGGTTCAATTCAAACTTGAGATTTTTTAAGTTTTACTTTGCCCTTAAAGGAATTCAAATCACAGAATCATGACAGTGTAGAAGGAAGCCATTTGGCCAATTGGGTCTGCACCGCCCACAATCCCACCCAGATCCTATTCCTGTAGCCCCTCATATTTACCCTGCTAATCTCTTGGCATTAGGGTCAATTTAGCATGGCCAGTCAACCTAGCCTATATATCTTTGGAGTGTGGGAGGAAACCAGAGCACCCAGAGGAAACCCAGGCAGACATGGGGAGAATGTGCAAACTCCACACAAATAGTTACCTGAGGCCGGAATTGAACCCAGGTCTTGGCGCTGTGAGGGCTGTGGAGGGAGCTAAAACTCCTTACTTTACCTAGAGGGCAGACTCAGATCACTTTCCGTGTGGAGTCTGCACGTTCTCCCTGTGTCTGCGCGGGTTTCCTCCGGGTGCACCGGTTTCCTCCCACAGTTTGAAAGACGTGCTGGTTAGGTGCATTGACCATGCTAAATTCTCCCTCAATGTACCCAAACAGGCACCGTAGTGTGGCAACTAGGGGATTTTTGCAGTAACTTCATTGCCTCTTCCTCCCTGCCCCTTCCTGATCTTCACCTGGCCTGAGGTACGAGAATGATTGTCCCAAAAATAGATCACTGATCGGGCTGTCAAAACCTCTTTGAGATGAAGAGAAAAGCAAAAACTATTCCCTCCCATAATATCTACTGATTTTTCTCATTGAATCCTTTGCTTCCCTGCTATGTGAACGTTGGTACCTTGTTCAGTTTTTTTTGCTGCCAAGGTTATTGTGTTAGTTGGAGCGGAATTCATTTGTTTTATTCCCCCTCTGTACTTTCTCCTGAGGCTCTCTAGTTAAGAAAGATGACATTAATATAATGTGACCTAACAGAATGGTCGGCAGTGCGGATTGGATGGGCAGCGGGTGAGTGGTAGGGGTGGGGGGAGGGGTGGAGGGGTGGTAGATATGCTGTTTGGGTCAACTTGAGGACATAAAAGAAGTGATGAGGGATTTTAAAGTATGACACGCAACATTATTAGCATTTTACACAGCAGTCCATGACAATCATGACAGTCCATGACAAGCCTAACACCTGAGCCAGACCAGGTGTTAGGCTTGGAAGTTAGTGAACATTTTGGTGATAGTGACCACAATTCGGTTACGTTCACCTTAGTGATGGACAGGGATAGGCATGAAGCTGGGGGCTGTAGTTATCGCTGGGGGAAGGGTAATTATGAGGCCATCAGGAGAGAATTAGGGTGCGTAGATTGGACTAGGGAACTACAGGGACTGGGAACATCTGGAATGTGGTGCTTATTCAAGGAGCAGCTGCTGAGAGTCCTTGATAATTATGTCCCTGTCAGGCAGGGAGGAAATGGACGAGTAAGAGAGCCTTGGTGTACGAAAAGAGTTGATTTGCTGGTTAAGAAGAAAAAGGAGGCTTATGTCATGATGAGGCTTGAAGGCTCAGGTAGTGCAATGGATAGCTATAGATTAGCTAGGAAGGAGGTAAAAAGTGAATTGAGGAGAGCTAAGAGGGGACACGAGAAGATGTTGGCTGATAGGATTAAGGAGAATACTAAAGCTTTCTTTCGATATGTTAAGAATAGAAGATTGGTTAGGGCAAGATTAGGGCCAGTCATAGATAGCAGTGGGAAGTTGTGCGTGGAGCCTGAAGAGATTGGCGAGGCACTGAATAAATATTTCTCTTCGGTATTCGCGCAGAGTGCTGGAAATGTAGCTGTGGAGAGCACTGAGGTACAGGGTTGCAAATTGGGGAGTATTGTAGTAGATAGGGAGGATGTGTTAGAACTTCTCGAGGGTTTGAAATTGGATAAGTCCCCTGGGCCGGACGGGATTTACCCTAGGATTCTCTGGGAGGCAAGAGAGGAGATTGCAGAGCCTCTGGCTCTGATCTTCAGGTCCTCGTTGTTTACGGGTGTGGTTCCGGAGGACTGGAGGATAGCGAATGTGGTCCCATTGTTTAAGAAGGGGAAGAGAGACGTTCCAGGGAATTATAGGCCAGTGAGTCTTACTTCTGTTGTGGGCAAGGTATTGGAGAGAATTATTAGGGATAGGATTTACAGTTATTTAGAGAGAAATGAATTGATTGGGGATAGTCAGCATGGTTTCGTGAAGGGTAGGTCATGCCTTACTAACCGCATTGAGTTTTTTGAGAAAGTGACCAAAGAGGTGGATGGGGGTAAGGCGGTTGATGTAGTATATATGGACTTTAGTAAGGCTTTTGAGAAGGTGGCCCATGGAAGACGTCTACAGAAAATGCAGATGTGTGGAATAGAGGGTGATTTAGCTAATTGGATTAGAAATTGGCTGGCAGATAGAAGACAGAAGGTGGTGGTTGATGGGAGATATTCATCGTGGAGTTCGGTGACGAGTGGTGTGCCTCAGGGGTCTGTTTTGGGGCCCCTGCTTTTTGTAATTTTTATAAATGATCTGGATGAGGGTATTGAGGGATGGATCAGTAAATTTGCAGATTATACTAAAGTTGGTGGTGTGGTAGATAGTGAAGAGGGGTGTTTTAGTTTACAGAGTGACTTGGACAAGTTGCAGAGCTGGGCCGAGAGGTGGCGAATGGAGTTTAATGTGGAAAAGTGTGAGGTAATGCACTTTGGCAGGAACAATAAATGTGTAGAGTATAGGGCTAATGGTAGGGCTCTTAATAGTGTTGAGGAACCGAAGGATCTTGGTGTATGTGTCAATAGATCCCTGAAAGTAGGCAGTCAAGTGGATAAAGTTGTTAAGAAGGCTTATGGAGTCTTAGCTTTTATTGGTATGGGGATTGAATTTAGGAGCCGCAGCATCATGTTGCAGCTGTACAAAACTCTAGTGCGGCCGCACTTGGAGTATTGTGTGCAGTTCTGGTCCCCACATTATAAGAAAGATGTGGAGGCATTGGAGAGGGTACAGAGGAGGTTTACCAGGATGTTTCCTGGTATGGAGGGCAGGTCTTATGAAGAGAGGCTGAGGGATTTGAGGTTGTTTTCGTTAGAAAGAAGGCGGCTAAGAGGAGACCTTATTGAAACATATAAGATCATTAGAGGTTTAGATAGGGTGGACAGTGATAGCCTTTTTCCTAGGATGGAGAAAGCTAGCACGAGGGGACACAGCTTTAAATAAGGGGTATGAGTTATAGGACGGATATCAGAGGTAGGTTCTTTACTCAAAGAGTGATTAGGGAGTGAATGCCCTGCCTGCAGCTGTTGTAGATGCGCCAAGTTTGGTGGCGTTTAAGAGGTTAGTTGATAAGTATATGGAAGAGAAGGGAATGGTTTAGTTTGGAGGGTCTTTGCTTTTTATTTTGGTCGGCACAACATCGAAGGCCGAAGGGCCTGTTCTGTGCTGTATTGTTCTATGTTCTATGTTCTATGTTCTAATCGACACTGCTGGAAACACGGAACAGTACGGTGGCACAGTGGTCAGCATTGCTGCCCTCACAGTGCCAAGGAGCCGGGTTCAATTCCCAGCTTTGGTCACTATCTGTGTGGAGGCTGCACGTTCTTCCCATGTCTGTGTGAGTTTCCCCCGGATGCTCCTGTTTCCTCCCACAGTTTGAAACATGTGCTGGTTAAGTGCATTGGTTGTGCTAAATTCTTCCTCAGCGTACCCGAACAGGTGCCAGAGTGTGGTGATTAGTAGATTTTTGCTGTAACTTCGTTGCAGTGTTAATGTGAGCCTACTTGTGGCACTAATAAATAAATAGAACATAGAACGTAGAACATAGAAGAGTACAGCACAGTACAGGCCCTTCGGCCCTCGAAGTTGTGCCGAGCTATGTCCAATTCCAAGATCAAGCTATCCCACTCCCTATCATTCTGGTGTGCTCCATGTGCCTATCCAATAACTGCTTGAAAGTTCCTAAACTGTCCGACTCCACTATCAGAGCAGGCAGTCTATTCCACACCCCAACTACTTTCTGAGTAAAGAACCTACTTCGGACATCTCTCCTATATCTCCCACCATTAACCTTATAGTTATGCCTCCAGTAGCAGCTACATCCACCTGAGGAAATAGTTCCTGAACATTGACTTTATCTACCGACCTCATCACTTTATAAACTTCATCCACCCCTCACCCTCCTTCACTCTAAAGAGAAAAGCCCTAGCTCCCTCAATCTTTCCTCATAAGACCTAACCTTCAAACCAGACAGCATTGTGGTAAATCTCTTTTGCACTCCCTCCAATTCTTCTGCATCCTTCTTATAGTGTGGTGACCAGAACTGCACACAATATTCCAAATGTGGTCTCACCAAAGTCCTGTACAGTTGCAGCGTAACCCCATGGCTCTTAAACTCAAACCATCTGCTAATAAACATTAACACACTACAAGCCTTCTTCATCGCTCTATCTACTTGAGTAGCAAACTTCAGAGATCTGTGGATATGAACTCCAACATCTCTGTTTCTCCACATTCCTCAGAATCCTGCCATGTAATCCTCATTCAAGTTTATCCTACCAAAATGAATCACCTCGCACTTATCAGGGTTAAACTCCATCTGCCACTTTTCGGCCCAGCCCTGCATCCTATCAATATCTCTTTGCAGCCTGCAAGAGCCCTTCACCTCATCCACTAATCCACCATTCTTGGTGTCATCAGCAAATTTACTGACCTACCCTTCAGTCCCCTCTTCCAAGTCATTGATAAAAATCACAAATAACAGAGAACCCAGTACTGATCCCAGTAGTACACTGCTGGTAACTGGCCTTCAGTTTGAAACATTTCCATTCACCACCCTCTGTCTTCTATGAGATAACCAGTTGCTTATCCAATCGGCCAAATTTCTCTCTATCCCACACCTCATTACTTTCCTCATGAATCTACCATGGGGAACCTTATCAAACACTTTACTAAAATCCATGTACACAATATCAACTGCTCTACCTTTATCTATACACTTAGTTACCTCCTCAAAGAATTCAGTTAAATTTGTGAGGCAAGACTGACCCTTCACAAATCCATGCTGACTATCCTAGATTAAGCTGCATCTTTCCAAACGGTCATAAATGATGATCCTCAGGACTTTTTCCATTTACTTACTGACTGCTGAAGTAAGCCTAACCAGCCTATAATTATCAGGGTTATTCGTATTTCTTTCTTTGAACAGAGGAACAACATTTGCCTCTTTCCAGTCCTCTGGCACTTTTCCCCTGGACAGTGAGGACCCAAAGATCAAAGCCAAAGGATCTGCAATCTCGTCCCTCGCATTTGGTCCAGGTGACTTATCAACCCTCAGATTTTTCAAAATTGCTAATACATCTTCCTTCAGAATATCTACCTCCTCTAGCCTATCAGCTTCTATCACATATTCATCATCAAAAATATGATCCCTCTCGTTGGTAAACACTGAAGAAAAGTATACATTCATTGCCTCTGCTATTTTTCCTGATTCCATGCACAAGTTCCCATTACTATTCTTGACTGCTCCTAACCACACCCTGGTCATTCTTTTATTTCTCACATAAGAGTAAAAAGCCTTGGGGTTTTCCTTGATCTGACCCGCCAAGGACTTCTCATGCCTCCTCTCAGTTCTCCTAAGTCCTATTTTTAGCTCATTCCTTGCTATCTTGTAACCCTCAAGCAACTCAACTCAACCTTGTTTTTTCATCCTTAGATAAGCTTCCTTTTTCCTCTTGACAAGACATTCAACCTCCTTTATGAACCACAGTTCCCTCACTTGGCCATTCCTTCTCTGCCTGACAGGGACATACCTATCAAGGACACGCAATGTTTGTTCCTTGAACAAGCTCCACTTTTCATTTGTGCCTTTCCCTGACAGTTTCTGTTCCCATCTTATGCTCCCTAATGTAAAATGTTAAACTCGAGAGCAGCTCAGTCAGTGTCTGAGAGAGAAAAATGACAGATTAACATTTCAGTAGGGGTTCCTCATTAGTTGTTGCAACAAATGTGTCTGATGTTTAGACCTGGCTGATTGACAGCAGTGGAAGTGGCTGTGAAATTCACTTCTAATACTAATTTCCCAGTGGCTGGTTGATTAGCTGCAGACCAGTGTGAGATGCATACTGGGATAGGCTCAGCCCTGCCAGTAGAGACAAGAAGAGGGAGAGGCATTGGGACAAGCAGGATATTTTAATCGAAGCCCCCTAAAGGCTATCAATCATTGCTCACCAGCCTTAGTCACAGGATGAAATCCTACTGCCCGTTCTAACCCTGTTAGAATTTTGTAAGTTTCTAAACCAGTGAATATACAAAGAACAAAAAAAATTATAGCACAGGCCCTTTGGCCTTTGGCCTTCCAAGCCTGCACCGACCATGCTGCCCAACTTAACTAAAACCCCTTATCCTTCTGGGGACCAGATGCTTCTATTTCCATTTTATTCATGTATTTGTCAAGATGCCCCTTAAAAGCCACTATCATATCGCTTCCAGGACTTCCCCCGGCAATGATTTCCAGGCACCCACCACTCTCTGTGTAAAAAATCTGCCTCGCATATCTCCTTTAAACCTTATCCCTCATCTTAAACCTGGTGCCCTCTGGTAATTGACTCATCAACACTGGGAGAAAGCTTCTGGCTATCTATTCTGTCCACGCCTCTCATAATCTTGTAGACTTCTATCAGGTCTCCACTCAACCTCCATCGTTCCAGTGACAACAAACCAAGTTTCTCCAACCTCTCCTCATACTTAAACCCACCATCTCAATCAACATCTTGGTAAATTTTTTCTGTACCCTCTCCGAAGCCTCCACATCCTTCTGGTAGTGTGGCGACCAGAATTGAACATTATATTCCAAGTGCGGCCTAACTAAGGTTCTATAAAGCTGCAACATGATTTGCCAATTTTTAAGCTCGATACTCCAACCGATGAAGGCAAGCATGTTGTATGCCTTCTTAACTACCTTCTCCACCTGCATTGCCACTTTCAGTGACCTTTGTACCTGTATACTCAGATCCCTCTGCCTATCAATACTCTTAAGAGTTCTGCCATTTACTGTACATTTCCTATCTGTATTAGATTTTTCAAAATGTATTACCTCACATTTGTCCAGATTAAACTCCATCTGTCATCTCTCCGCCCAAATCTCCAACCGATCTATATCCTGCCGTATTTTCTGATGGTCCTCATCTGTATCTGCAAATCCATCAACCTTTGTGTCGTCTGCAAATTTTCCAATCAATTCAGTTACATTTTCCTCTAAGTCATTTATATATATTACAAACAGCAAAAGTCCCAGCACTAGTCCCTGAGGAACACCACTTGTCACAGCCCTCCATTCTGAAACACACCCTTCTACTGCTACTCTCTGACTTCTTTGACCGAGCTAGTTTTGTATCCACCTTGCCAGCTCACCTCTATAATCCCAACTGATTTAGTCCTTCTCATATGAAAGACCTGCCATCCCAGGAACCAGCCTCAACCCTGTTGTACTCCCTCAGTAACAAGGACGTCCTTCCTCAGCTAAGAACATCAAAATTGCACACAATGCTCCAGAACTGGCCCCACCAATGCCCTATAAAATTGCAGCAAAATATCCCTATCCCTATACTCAAATCCTCTTGCATCCTCTTTTTTCAATTTATACCTATTCAAATAATAATTTGTCTTCCTATTATTGGTACCACAATGGACACTCTCACATTTATCCACATTACACTGCATCTGCCATGCAGATGTCCATACACTCAGCCTGTCCAAATCACACTGAAGGTCTTTGCATTCTCCTCACAGATTACTCTCCCACCCAACTTTGTATCAACTGTAAATGTGGAGATAATACATTCAATTTCTTCTTCCAAGTCATAATTGTATAATGTCATAGCACAGATCCCCACTAGCCACTGACTGCCAATTAGAAAAAGACCTATTTATGTCAACTGTTTGCTTCCTATTTGTTATCTAGCTTTCTATTCACCTCAAGACATGACCTGCTTTAACCTTAATAATTGTAGAATCATAGAAATTTACAGCATGGAAACAGGCACTTTGGCCCGACTAGTTTACGCCGCCCTTTTTTTAATCCTAAAGCAAGTCCCAATTGCCTGCATTTGACCCATATCCCTCTATACCCATCTTATCCATGTAACTGTCTAAATGCTTTTTAAAAGACAAAATTGTACTTGCCTCTAGTACTACCTCTGACAGCTTGTTCCAGACATTCACCACCTCTGTGTGAAAAAAGTGCCCCTTTGAACCCTTTTGCATCTCTCCCCTCTCATCTTAAACCTATGCCCTCTAGTTTTAGATTCGTCTAGGTTTGGGAAAAGATATTGATTGTTTAGCTTATCTATACCTCTCATTATTTTATAGGCTTCTATAAGATTACCCCTCAGTCTTCTATGCTCCAGAGAAAGAAGTCGCAGAGAGTGCATTGAGAGTTGGAGGATTCTGCAGACCGGAGCCTCACTGTGCCTGAAGCGGTCAATGAGCTTCTGGAGGTCATATATCAGGGAGCAGAGGTGCAGATCTGGCAGAGATTCCCGAGGGTCTGCACACCATCGTCTCTGTGTTGGAGGAGGCCATGTGGCGTATGAGCTTTCAGTTGACCCAGAACTCTGAGCCTGCAGCCTCCTCCACAGGGAGAGTGGCGATTCTCATGGGGAAGTAACTTTTACAGATGCACCATAGAGAGCATTCTTTCTGGATGTACCGCAGCTTGGTATGGGCTCCTGTTCTGTCCAAAGTGATAAGGAGCTACAAAAGGTCATGAATGAAGCTCAGTCCATCACACTAACCAGCCTCCCATCCATTGACTCCGTCTACACTTCCCGCTGCTTCGGCAAAGCAGCCAGCATAATTAAGGACCCACGCATTTTGGACATTCTCTCTTCCAATCTCTGCCGGGAAAAAGATACAAAAATCTGAGGTCACATACCAACCGACTCAAGAACAGCTTCTTCCCTGCTGCTGTCAGACTTTTGAATGGTCTTACCTTGCACTAAGTTGATCTTTCTGTACTTGTTAGCTGTGACTGTAATACTACATTCTGCACTCTCTCGGTTCTTTTTCCATGAACTGTATGTTTTCTCAGTGGTAGGGGGATTGAATTTCGGAGCCGCAACATCATGTTGCAACTGTACAAAACTCTAGTGCGGCCGCACTTGGAGTATTGTGTTCAGTTCTGGTCCCCACATTATAAGAAAGATGTGGAGGCATTGGAGAGGGTACAGAGGAGGTTTACCAGGATGTTGCCTGGTATGGAGGGCAGGTCTTATGAGGAGAGGCTTAGGGATTTGAGGTTGTTTTCGTTAGAAAGGAGGAGGCTAAGAGGGGACCTGATCGAAACATATAAGATGATTAGAGGTTTAGATAGGGTGGACAGTGATAGCCTTTTTCCTAGGATGGAGAAAGCTAGCACGAGGGGACACAGCTTTAAATTAAGGGGTGATAGTTATAGGACGGATATCAGAGGTAGGTTATTTACCCAGAGGGTGGTTAGGGAGTGGAATGCCCTGCCTGCGGCAGTTGTAGATGCGCCACGTTTGGTGGCGTTTAAGAGGTTAGTTGATAAGTTTATGGAAGAGAAGAGAATGGTTTAGTTTGGAGGGTCATTGCTTTTTTCATAATTGGTCGGCGCAATATCGAAGGCCGAAGGGCCTGTTCTGCGCTGTAATGTTCTATGTTCTATGTTCTAAAACATTAAGAAGCAATACTTTTCGCTGTGTGTTAATATGTGTGACAATAATAAATCAAATCAAATCAAATCAAAATCAGCTCCAGGAATGCAATAAGGATTCTGTGGTGGTAATCAGACATGCAAAGCCTACACACTGGCAGTGACCTCAGCAGATCAATGCTAATGTGAGAGATGGATGAGGTACCTAAAAACTTTGCTTGCTATCTATCCATGGTGAGCCAGTAATGAATGAGCTTAATTTGCCTTTTACTATTGATAGATGTGTTTCTGACTTATGCTTATATCTATTGACCAAAATATCAGGACACAATATTTTCCAACAAACATTTGCTGTTTAAAGGAAAGCATTTATTTCACCATATTGTCACATCACTTAAAATTTTAAAGTATTAGTGTCACAAGTAGGCTTACATTAACACTGCAAGGAAGTTGCTGCGAAAATCCCCTGGTCGCCACAGTCTGGCGCTTGTTCGGGTACAATGAGGGAGAATTTAGCATGGCCAATGCACCTGACCAGCACGTCTTTCAGACTGTGGGAGGAAATTGGAGCATTTGGAGGAAGCCTAAGTAGATACAGGGAGAATATGCAGACTTCCACAGATAATGACCCAAGCTCGGGAATCAATCCCGGGTCTCTGGCACTGTAAAGCAGCAGTGCTAAGCACTGTGCCATTCTGCCACTGTGCCACCTGAATAGCTACACAATTGCTTATTAATCCTTTGTTTTAAACATTGAGGCTACTAGCTAGCGGTGTCCTAGAAGCAGGCATATTGGGGCAGCACGGTGGCACAGTGGTAGCAGTGTTTCCTCACAGCGCCAGGGAGCCAGGATCAACTTCCGGCTTGGGTCACTGTCTGTGTGGAGGCTGCATGTTCTCCCCGTGTCTGCGTGGGTTTTCTCCGGGTGCTCCTGTTTTCTCCCACAGTCTGAAAGATTAGGTTAGGTGCATTGGCCGTGCTAAATTCTCCTTCAGTGTACCCAAATAAGAACCGGAGTGTGGCAAGTAGAGGATTTACACAGTAACTTCATTGCAGTGTTAATGTAAGCCTACTTGTGACACTAGAAATAAACTTCAAACCTTGCTGGAAGTGCGAGTTGACAGCAACACAGCAAGGAAAATAGGACATTTGACACCTCAGTAAAGAAGGAGAGCAACTGTGTATCTGTTTAACCGACCAAATTGAAGGAATGTGAGATTAACAGCACTGGGCTTGAGAAGGAAGTGTAAACTGGAATGGATGGACTCAATGTCAAATCAGATAGAGAATGAGAAATAAAGGGGGTGAAAGAGAGATAGAATAAAAGAGATGCCTAGAAGGCTTTGTGGAGCAGTTGGTTAATGTCACTGCCTCTGAGCCAGACGCTCTGGGTTGGACTCCCACCCCAGGACATGATGGGCAAGGAAGGTGTAGAACATAGAACATAGAACATTACAGCACAGAACAGGCCCTTCGGCCTTCGATGTTGTGCCGACCAAAATAAAAAGCAATGCCCCTCCAAACTAAACCATTCCCTTCTCTTCCATATACTTATCAATTAACCTCTTAAACGCCACCAAACTTGACACATCTACAACAGCTGCAGGCAGGGCATTCCACTCCCTAATCACTCTTTGAGTAAAGAACCTACCTCTGATATCCGTCCTATAACTCATACCCCTTAATTTAAAGTTGTGTCCCCTGGTGCTAGCTTTCTCCATCCTAGGAAAAAGGCTATCACTGTCCACCCTATCCAAACCTCTAATCATCTTATATGCTTCAATAAGATCCCCCCTTAGCGCCTCCTTTCTAACGAAAACAACCTCAAATCCTTCAACCTCTCTTCATAGGACCTGCCCTCCATACCAGGCAACATCCTAGTAAACCTCCTCTGTACCCTCTCCAATTCCTCCACATCTTTCTTATAATGTGGCGACCAGAACTGCACACAATACTCCAAGTGCGGCCGCACTAGAGTTTTGTAGAGTTGCAACATGATGCTGCGGCTCCTAAATTCAATCCCCCTACCAATAAAAGCTAAGACTCCATATGCCTTCTTAACAACTTTATCCACTTGACTGCATACTTTCAGGGATCTATTGACACATACACCAAGATCCTTCTGTTCCTCAACACTATTAAGAGCCCTACCATTAGCCCTATACTCTACACATTTATTGTTCCTGCCAAAGTGCATTACCTCACAATGTGTTAATAATGAGCTCACAGTTGAGTGTGTCAGCCTATTGTGATAAGAGTGAGAGAGATTCCTGGTCAGCCATGTTTGATGTGAAGTGGTGTTCCTCAAGCTGTAAGTCTTTGGCAACAAACTAACGGCCTGTTCTGGGAATTATTAGAACACTCATAGAAAGGCAGTGGTGCAGAAGGAGGCCATTCAGCCCATCGAGTTTGCATCGACAACAAACCCATCCCAGGCCCTATCCCCAAATTCCTACCTCGCTAATTCCTCTGACATACACATTCTGGGACACTAAGGGACAATTTATCATGGCCAATCCACTAACATGATTTTGGACTGTGACAGCAAACTGGAGCACTTGGAAGTAACTCACTCAGACACGGAGAGAACATGCAAACTCTACACAGACAGTGACCCAAGCCGGGAATCAATCCCTGGAGCTGTGAGGCAGTAGTACGAACCACTGTGCCCCCGTACCACCCAATCTATGGAAATATAACAAAGTCATTAGAGCACCACTGAATGTGAGAAGGCCTGATGTGGAGATGCTGGCGTTGGACTGGGGTAGGCGCAGTAAGAAGTCTCACAACACTAGGGAAAAGTCCAACAGGTTTTTTGGAATCACAAGCTTTTGGAGTTCTGCTCCTTCCTCAAGTGAGTCACTCATCTGATGATGGAGCAGTGCTTTGAAAGCTTGTGCTACCAAATAAAGGTGTTGGATTTTAACCTGGTGTTGTGAAACTTCTTACTGTGCCCACTCCAGTCCAATGCCAGCATCTCCACATCATATCATGCCTTACTTAGCTGCTCTGGACTGCATGTAACTGCAGATCCATTGCAATGTACTTGACCTTTAACTGTCCCTTGGAATGGCCTAGCGATCCACTCAGCTGTTGGTAAGTTGATGGAGAGGACTCTGAGGGATAGGATTTATGAACATTTAGAGAAGTTTAGTATGATCAAAACTAGTCAGCATGGCTTTGTCAAGGGCAGATTGTGCTTTACGAGACTGGTTGAGTTCTTTAAAAATGTGACTAAACACATTGATGAAGGAAGAGCGGTGGATGTGGTTTATATGGACTTTAGCAAGGCATTTGAGAAGGTCCCCCATGCAAGACTTCTTGAGAAAATGAGAGGGCATGGGATCCAAGGGGCTGTTGCCTTATGGATCCAGAACTGACTTGCCTGGAGAAGGCAGAGAGTGGCTGTGGATGGGTCTTTTTCTGCATGGAGGTCAGTTACCAGTGGAGTGCCCCAGGGATCTGTTCTAGGACCCTTGCTATTTATCATTCTCATAAATGACGTGGATGAGGAAGTGGAAGGATGGGTTGGTAAGTTTTCCAACAACACGAAGGTTGGTAGTGCTCTGGATAGTCTGGAGGGATATCAGAAGTTGTAGCGTGACATAGATAGGATGCAAGACTGGGCGGAGAAATGGCAGATGGACTTCAACCCGGATAAATGTGTAGTGGCATTTTGGCAGGTCCAATGGGATGAAGGAGTACAATATCAAGGGTAGGAGTCTTGGGAGTGTAGAGGATCAGAAGGACCTTGGGGTCCGGGTCCATAGGACTTTTAAATCAACCCTGCAAGTGGAGGATGTGGTCAAGACAGCATATGGTGTTCATTAATAGAGGGATTGAGTTTAGGAGTCAGGAGGTAATGGTGCAGCTTTATAAGACCCTTGTTAGACCCCACTCGGAGTACTGTGCGCTGTTCTCGTTGCTTCATAACAAGAAAGATATGGAAGTTATTGAAAGGGTGCAGAGGAGATTTACAAGGATGTTGCCTGGATTGGGGGGCATTCCTTATGAAGATAGGTTGAGAGAGCTCGGTTTTTTTCTTTTTGGAGAGACGAAGGATGAGAGGTGACCTGATAGAGATTTATAAGATGTTGAGATGTATAGTTAGGGTGGGTGCTCAGAGGCTATTTCCCAGGGCTGAAATGGTCGCTACAAGAGGACAAAGGTTTAAGGTGCTGGAGAGCAGGTACAGAGGAGATGTCAAGGGTAAGTTTTTGACTCAGAGGGTGGTAGATGAGTGGAATCGGCTGCTGTCGGTGGTGGTGGAGGCGAACTCTTTGGGGTCTTTTAAGAAACTTCTGGATGAGTAAATGGGATTTAATGGGATTGAGGGTTATAGGTAAGCTAGTAGGTAGGGATATGATTGCGCACTTTGTGGGCTGAAAGGACTGTTTGTGCTATCATTTTCTACATTCTCTGTTCTAAGAAGACAGCTCACCACCATCTGCTCAGGGGCAATTAGGGCTGAATGAACACTAAAAAAATGGCGGAAGAACTTGCTCGATGTGTTTCCGTAGTGAAGCAGGTGTCATTTCCACAAAACTAATGGCAGGACACTGCAATTTGGAGATTAACATTTGGATTTCATTGGTTTGACCGCACATCTGCCCCTCACCCCTGCTGTTGATGGACTATTTGCGCAAATAATAAGAGCGTTAGTCTTCCTGTTACGTTAATAGGAAGATCTGAGCTAGTTCAGGGGGAATATCAAAATTTATATATTAAACTACTCTCGACCTTTCTTAGTCATGCCTCTAGTGCAGCTGTGATTCACGCATCTGTGATACACATGAGAATTGAACATTTTTGTGTCATTAATGTTGTATCAAAATGGTGGGGGGGGGGAGGCAGGGTTGGAAAACATCATTATTGCCAGATCACTGGTCACTTATTGAAAGTAGTTCATTGTTAGGATGGTTACAGTATCCCCAAATGCACCTTTTGTTTCACTTAACTTATCGAATCCCTGATACGCAGAATGTGAACAGAGCTGTTTCGGATTTGAAGACTTTTTCACACTGATAATCTACTTCAGTGAATTCATTGCTCATTGGTGCAGTCACACAGAAAGGAGTGTTCCTACATAGCTGCATATAACGTGGGTTTCTGGTCCAGTGCCTGGATATTGTTTAATGGGACATGATCCGGCAAAGCCTGTTGCTGAGCTAATATTGGATTTTTTTGCTGCTGTTCATGCGCTTATGCATTTGAACGGATAAAAAAAATGAGATGCCATCACTTCTGTTGCAATAACAAGGGGCAGAGGTCTTTTCCCAAAGGTAAGCGAGTCTCAAACTGGAGGGCGTATGTTTAAGGTGAGAGGGGAGAGATACAAAAGAGCCCAGAGAGGCAATTTTTTCGCACAGTGAATGGTGAGTGTCTGGAACAAGCTGCCACAGGCAATAGTAGAAGCGGATACAATTTTGTCTTTTTAAAAGTTACATGGGTATATAGGGTATGGGCCAAATGTGGGCAATTGGGACTAGCTTAGGGGTTTAAAAGCAAGGGCGGCATGGACAAGTTGGGCTCAAGGGCTTGTTTCCATGCTGCAAACCTTTATGACTCTAAAGATTCTGAGAGAGGATTTAGACTGGTGTGGATTTTAAAAAGTTTATTTATTAATCTCAAGTAAGGCTTACATTAACACTGCAATGAAGTTACTGTGAAATCCCCCTAGTCTCCACCATCGGGCATCTGTTTGGGTCAATGCAACTAACCAGCACCATCAGAATGTGGGAGGAAACCGGACTATCTGGAGGAAACCCATGCAGACATAAGGAGAGTGTGCAAACTCCGGACAAACAGTGACCCAAATCGGGGGTCAAACCTAGGGTCCTGGTGCTGTGAAGCAGCAGTGCTAACCACTGTGCTACTGTGCTGCCCCAAGATATAAACCAGGATAACCAAATTCATTGCACCAAACCATCCAAAGCTTATTTTAGACCAACCAACATCACTTGAATAAAAACTCATCTGGTCATTATGACATTACTATTCATGGGAGCTTGCTGTGCACAACTTGGCTGCCATGTTTCCTACACTACAACCATGCCTGTCTCAAGAGATAATGGGGTGTAAACCTCTTCTGACTGAACATCATAGAATACCGACAGTGCAGAAGAGGCCATTCGGCCTCTCGATTCTACGCCAACTCTTTCTGAGTATCTCGCCCAGGCTCTCTCCCTCACTCTATCCCTGTAATCCTACACATTTTCCATGACTCATGAAGGAGTTAGTTATTGACTTCAGGCAGTGCAGTGGAGAATATGCCCCTGTCTACATCAACAGGGATGAAGTGGAAGTGGTCAAGTTCTTCAGGTTTTTAGATATCCAGATCACCAACAATCTGTCCTGGTCCCTCCCATACCGATACTGTAGTTAAGAAAGCCCACCAATGCCTCTACTTTCTTAGGACCCTAAAGAAATTTGGCATGTCCATTACAATTCTCACCAATTTTAACGGATGCACCGTAGGAAGCATTCTTTCTGGTTGGATCACAGCTGAGTATGACTCCTACTCTGATCAAGACTGCAAGATTGTGAATGAAGCCTAGTCCATCATTCAAATCAGTCTCCCATCCATTGATTCTGTCTACATTTTCCACTGTCTCAGAAAAGGAGCCAACATAACCAAGGACCTCATGCACCCCGGACATTCTCTCTTCCACTTCCTTTTGTTGGGAAAAAGATACAAAAGTCTGAAATCACATACCAACTAACTCAAAAACAGCTTCTTCTCTGCTGCCATCAGACTTTTGAATGTATTTACCTCACATTAAGCTGATCTTTCTCTACACCCTAGCTATGACTGTAACACTACATTATGCACTTTCTCCAATCCTTCTCTATGAATGGTATGTTTTATCTGTATAGCACGCAAAAAACAATACTTTTCGCTGCAACCCAATACATCCCATGTGACAGTAATAAACAAAATCAAAATCTAACCTACACAGCTTGGAATAATAAAAAGCAATTTACCACGGTCAATGCATCTAACCTGCACATCTTTGCAGTGTGGGACAAAACAGGAGCACCCGGTGAAAATCCACGCAGATACGGGGAGAATGTGCAAACTTCACACAGACAAAGCACCCAAGGCCAGGATTGAATCCGGGTCCCTGGAGCTGTGAGGCAGCAGTGCTAACCACTGTGCCACCATGGTGCCCCGCGTCCATTGTTACGGCTGCAGAAGCTGATACGTGAGGGGCTGTCCTTTCCTGCAGTCAGTCTGATCCCCAGCCAATCACGGCACACAACCAGCCTGGGTGCCATGGGTGTGGCCTTCACACAGCTGAAAGGCTTGCTAACTCAGTCTCGATGGTGCAAATGGTATCTGGCAGTAACTCTACCTTCATTTATTCCCAGCTTCCAAATCTAGCCTCTTTCTCCTTCAGCCTGCCTGTACCGAACCCATCTCCTACTGAGTTCTGATGTATCTGCCTCCTTTTATCTAGTTTCAAACGGAAGTGTTGGTTTCCAATCTTAGTTCTAGTTTTAGTTTCCACTAGAACCAGGGGAATTGGTTTCTCTCTTAAGTCCTGGTCTGCCTCAGAAAATCCAGGCTTTGAGCAGACATTCCATAGCAAGTGGAACCGCTTAATGTTTTAAATTCATTAGATTTGAGTATCATTGTCTGGGCCGGCATTTAAAAGCCAATGGGATTGCTGTAGGCCTGCGAATAGATTTTCCTCTCTCATCTATTACCCAGATGGATCTTTAATGGTTTCATGGGCATGTTCAGGGATTTTAATTCCATATTTTCATTGGGCTCACATTTCACCCTCTGCTGCAGTGAGATTTGAACCCAGTGTTAGCCTGCATCACTAGTCCAGTGACAATGTCATTTCACAAATGGCTCTCCAGAGTGACTGTGGCCATGCAAGTCAGGTTACCATAGAATTACAGAATCTTATAGTGCAGAAGAGGCCCTTCAGCCCATTGAGTCCACAACGACACATTAGAAACACCTGAACTCCCATCTAATCCATCTGCCAGCTCTTGGCCAATAATCCTGAATGTTATGATGTGCCAGATACTTCTTAAAGGATGTGAGGTGACTCACTTCCACCAGCCTCCCAGGCAGCGTATTCCAGATCCTCACCACCCTCTGGGTAAAAACATTTTTCCTCACATCCCCCTAAACCTCCTGCCCCTCACCTTGAACCTTCAACTAAAGGGAACAGCTGTTCCCTATCCACCCTGTACATGTCCCTCATAATCTTATACACCTTTATCAAGTTGCCTCTCAGTCTTCTCTATTTCAACAAAAACAACGCAAACCGACGCAACCCCTCTTTATAACCTAAATATTCCATCCCAGGCAGCATCCTAGTGAACCTCCATTGCACTCCCTCCGTGTCCTTCCTATAATGTGGCGACCAGAATGATAGGAAGTGGGATAGCTTGATCTTGGGTTCGAAGATACCTCGGCATAACATCGAGGGCCGAAGGGCCTGTGTTGTACTGTACTGTTCTATGTTCTGGAACTACACACAGTACTCTAGCTGTGGCCTCACCAAAGTTCTGTACAACTCTATCATGACCTCTCTGCTTTTGTAATCTATGTCTTGATTGATAAAAGCAAATGTCCCATATACCTTTTCATCATGCTACTAACATGACCTTCCACTTTCAGGTATCTATGAACAAACACACCAAGGTTCCTTTGTTCCAGAGAACACAGAACACATATTGAACTTCTGCCCTGGGAGATTAATTCTTGATAGCATCACAATCAGCAAATCAGCTTCCCATCTATTTACTCTGTTTACACTTCCTGCCGCCTCAGCAAAGCAGCCAACATAATTAAGGACCCCATGCACCTCGGACATTCTCTTTTTCACCTTCTTCTGTTGGGAAAAAGATATAAAAGTCTGAGTCTCGCTCCGACCAACTCAAGAACAGCTTCTTCCCTACTGCTATCAGGGAATGGAATTACCTTGCATTAGGTTGGTCTTTCTCCACACCCTAGCTACGACTGTAACAGTCCATTCTGAACTCTGTCACTTCCTTCTCTATGAACGGTATATTTTGCCTGCATAGCATGCAAGAATCCATATTTTTCACTGTATGTTAACAATAATAAATCAAATCAAATCAAAATGTAAAATCAAAGTGCATGGGATTGTGAGTCGTATCTTGAGATGGTTAGAAAGTTGGTTAGCAGACAGGAAACAAAGAGTTGGAATATACGGGTCTTTTTCTAATTAGCAGGCAATAAGTAATGGGGTGCTGCAGGGATCTGTGCAAGGGCCCCAGTGATTCACATTGTGTGATTTGGACAAGGGAAGTAAATCTGCAATATCACTTCCAGCCACTGCAGTGCTAGGTCTGGCTGAGTTGAAGAGCCGTCAGCCAAACTGATTGGCTGACAGCTCTTGCAATTGGCCTTCCTTCCAAGGGCAGACAGAAGTCCTGCCCATTGCCAATCAACGTCAAGTAAGTGTTAAATGGCAGTGGGAGTTTAAGGGCAAGATTTTCCTGCTACGCTCACCCCGAAACTAGAAAATCCCACTCGAGGTCAAGAGACCTTTTCATGGTCCAGTCTTTGCTCGCTCCGATTTACATATCAGGTGGATTGGGAAAATTCATCCCTAGGAGTCAGCATCTATCACATGGCTGCCAATTGCTTGCCGTCCTTAAAAATCTACTCATTAAATGGGTATTAATGTCTTTTGTTTTCACTTTTAAGTATAATTAAAGATTATAGGCAGCCAGGCACAGCACTGCAATGGCTGGAAGTGGTACTGCAGATTTAGTTTCCCTCATCCAAATCATTAATATATAGTATGAACAGTCCTAGCACAGATCCCTCGAGTACCCATAATTATAGATGATTTATTTCCAACTCTATATCTATTTTTTACAATGTTGGTTGAAAAACCAGATCTTAAAAACACAACTTTAAAAAGATCTTAAGTTGACCTTTCTCTACATTCCAGCTATGACTATAACAGTTTATTCTGCACTCTCTCCTTTCCTTCTCTATAAACAATATGCTTCGTCTGTGTAGCGTGTAAGAAGCAATACCTTTTGCTGTTTACTAATGCATGTGACAATAATAAATCAAATCAAATTAAATTAATTAGTCACAGTGCTTCAGTTGAAGCTGTTGAATAGATGGCTAACTTTGATTTGATTTGATTTGATTTTGATTTATTATTGTCACATGTATTGGTTACAGTGTATTGTTTCTTGCGTGCTTTACAGACAATGTAAGTAGTCTTGCAACATCAGGTTAAAGTCCAACAGGTTTATTTGTAGCATGCGCTTTTGGAGCACTGCCCTTTCATCAGATGATTGATACAGACAAAGCATACTGTTCATTGAATACATAAGGGAGAATGAAAGGAGAGGATATAAATTGTAGAGTTACAGTTGCAATCAGGACGTAGAGAACGATCAACTTAATATAAGGTAGGTTCATTTATAATTCTGATGGCAGCAGGGAAGAAGCTGTTCTTGAGTCAGTTTTACATCTAGGCCTGTTTCCCTAGCTATAGGAATAGAACAGAAGTTTAAGTTTTTTAATTAGTGTCACAAATAGACTTATATTAACATTACAATGAAATTACTGTGAAAATCCTCTGGATGCCACACTCTGGCACCTGTTTGGGTACACTAAGGGAGAATTTAGCATGGCCAACGCAGCCAATCAGCACACCTTTCGGACTGTGGGTGCAGATACGGGGAGGAGATGCAAACTCCACACAGACAGTGGCCCATGTCAAAGAATTGGTCCCTGATGCTGTGTGGTAACAGTGCTAACCACTGTGTTATCGTGCTACATATGTATTCTTTTCCCTAACGTCGGAAGCTTTAAAAGTTCAGGATGCTGAGCGACAGATCTAAATGGGCCAGTGTGGTGCTAAGGGAATGTCTGAGGGGGTCAATTTTTTTAAATCAAGTTGCTAACCTGACATCCTGGATTGAATGTTACGGGGGGACCGGGGGGAGGGGGACTGCTGACTGGCTTATCACCCCACCCTAGTTGTGGTCACAGATGTGACTGCGAAAGAAAAATGCAATCAAAAGATTGTTCAACAAGAATATAAAAATAATTAGATATTCAAACCTGCAGGCACAGAAAAAGTCAAGGACGTGAAAAGGTTTCATATTTATATTCCAGTCTACAATATCAAAAGGAATTAGTGAGTATATAGAGAGATATAAGTTAATAAGAGGCATGTCTTTTCAAAATTAATGCTAGTTGCTTCTTGTTTACTCACATTTCTCCGAGTGATTACTAATTTCTTTCCATGTTATAGACTCAAATCTGTCACGAACAAATGTACAAAGCTATACAAGATAATTAGACCGCACCTGGAATACTGTGAACAGTTTTGGTCCCCTTATCTAAGGAAAGATATATTGGCATTGGAGGCAGTCCAGAGGATATTCACTAGATTAATCCTGGGTGTGGAACGGTTTTCTAATGTGGAGAGGTTGAGTAGATTAGGCCTGTACTCATTGGAGTTTAGAAAAATGAGAGGTGCTTTATTAAGGCATATCACATTCTCAGGGGGCTCGAGATACTGAGAGGTTGTTTCCCTTGTGAGACCAGATGGCACAATCTCAGACCCATTTAAAACAGGGATGAGGAGGAATTTCTTTCCTCAATGGACAGTGAATCTGTGGAATTCTTCACTGCAGAGGGCTATAAAGGCTGAACTGTTAAGTATGTTCATAGATTTTTAATCAGTAAGAGAATTGAAAGTTATGCGCATAATGTAGAAAAGTGGAGTTGAGGATTATCATATCAGTTAGTCATGATCTCATTGAATGATAGAGCAGATTTGATGGGCCAAATGGCCAACTTCTGTTCCTATGTCTTATGGTCTAACAAGTTATTGGCTAATGTGTTAGATAGTCCATGGTTGGGATTTTACAGCTCCCAGCAATGGTTTGGAATAGTGGGGAGGGATGGAGGTTCATAAAATAAGGTGCCATCCCATGAGAGCATTGACTTGCAACTTACCACCCACCTCACCTTGCTACAACTACCCATGACTTCAAGAAACTACACAACACCAGGTTAAAGCCCAAAGTTAAAGTTAAACTTAAACATCAAGTTTTTAGAAAGGTGCAACTTTAACTGATGTTGTGAGATTTCTTACTGTGTTTACCGCACCAATACCGGCATCTCCAGTTCAAGAAGCTAGCCAGCAAATAGAGACTCCTAAGGACTCCTGCTGCTACTGGGATTTTCCCCACAGTACGGTGGGGCTGGAGGATGGTGACAAGTGTGAAATGTGGTAGCTTTCATTCCTTGAGCCGGTGGCCAGGCGAGGGATGGGGTTTGATACTTTCTTTACCATGCCATCACCCATATTAGAGAGCTCCAAGATCTTTCCACCACTGCCTCTCCTCTCCCCTCAAGATAAAAGTTGATAGGTAGGATTTAATGGCCTTGCTCATCCCGAAACCATAAATTCCCGCCCGAGGTCAATGGACCTTTCCATGTTCCTGCCCCTCACCTACCTCAATTCCCATGGCAGGCGGGATGGTAAAGTTCTGTGTATACAGAGATGTGTGAGGGTGTGGACAAAAGCGGGTCATTTTGCTGCATAGCTCAGCTTCCAGTGATCTAAGATGGCATCCCTAGGAAAGGGAACAGAGACATAGCTTCAATGTCTATGCAGAAAAAGCATCATTTAGACTTTTGTCAATGAATTGGTTGAATGAGACATTACCGTTACAGAGTAACACTCAAAAATTGGAATATTTATTTGAAACTATTTTCTCGGTTTACAATATAATGTGCAACATAACCAATTAATTAATCACTATAATTAAAATTTCTAAATTACAAAAAAAAAGACTTTTGTGTGCATTTAATTTAAAAAATGCTAGCAGCAAAAGAGAGACAATAATTACAACTAATTTTCTCACAGACATATGGATGGATTGGAATTCTGTCCTTCATTAAAGTGAATCAGAAAACGTGCCACAGAAATCATAGAAACCCTACAGTACAGAAAGAGGCCATTTGGCCCATTGAGTCTGCACTGACCACAATATGCCTACATATTTAGCCACTAATCTGTCTAATCTATGCATCTCAGGACTCTAAGGGGCAAATTTTTAGGGTGGCCAATCCACCTAATCTGCACATCTTTGGACTATGGGAGGAAACCGGAGCACCCGGAGAAAACGCACGCAGACATGGGGAGTCAAGGAAACTCTACATGACAGTTACCCGAGCCAGGAACTGAACATGTGTCCTTAGTAGTGTGAGGAAGCAGTGCTAACCATTGTGCCACTATGCCGCTCTGTACAATTACAAAGTTTTGTACTTGTACAAAACTTTAGTCAATGTTCAACTTATTGATCATCCTTTGTGGTTATGTTACACGCAGAATACAATGTGAACGAGTATACTTAATGTTCTTTAAAAATAAGGTTACTGGGATGATGTGGCAACTAAGTTCTACCAATCATTTGATCTTATGGAAGTTGAATATTGCTGAAAAAATCCATTTGCAATCGATGCTTTTTGTTTTGAACTCATCAGACAATTTGAAAGAAAATGAAACTGCAAAGGGAATGACTAATTTTGTATTCTTGTGAATTATCTTGAGACGTGCAAGACAAAAAGCTTCACCAACTTGTGCCCTTTGCCAGCAATATAAACGCTCTAATAGTACTATAATTGTAAAAATAAAGCTTAATCTGACACTGGCTCCATCGGGGCCTCACAGCTCAGCCCACGGAGACAAAGCTAGACAGCTGTGCTCTAAAACAAAGAAAGCAAAACATCAGGAACTGTTTTTATTCCATTGACGAGGTCATTCAAACAGGAAATATTTGATTTGATTTGATTTATTATTGTCACGTGTGTTAACATACAATGAAATGTGTTGTTTCTTGCACGCCATATAAACACATACCACTCATGGAGAAGGAAATGAGAGAGTGCAGAATGTAGTGTTGCAGTAATAGCTAGAGGTAGAGAAAAATCAACCTAATACAAGGTAGGTTCATTCAAAAATCTGACAGCAGCAGGGAAGAAGCTGTTCTTGAATCAGTTAATACGTGTTCTCAGAAACTTGTATCTCTTTCCCGATTGAAGATAGTGGAAGAGAGAATGAATATCCCTGATGTGTGAGGTCCTTAATTATGTTGGCTGCTTTTTAGAGGCAGCAGGAAGTGTAGATAGATTCAATGGATGGGAGGCTGATTTGCCTAATGGATTGGGCTGTGTTCACCACCTTTTGTAGTTCATTGCGGTCTTGGGCAGAGCAGAAGCTACACCAAGCTGCGATACAACTACGAATTTTGTGACTGACCAGAGACTGTGAAAAGGAAATGATGAATTAACTCCTTGATCTTTTGAAGTAACTGAATTGAGCATTCTTAGTTTCAATTTTCCCTGTTAATTGAGGTTAGAATCCTCTGTTTCTGCATAACTGTTGGTGATTAATGTCAATACATGTTTAGAAAGGGATTTTTGGCTCATTTAATCTTTACCTATGAGTACTCTCAGCAGTAAAGAGAATTAAAAAAAAACTACATTCAGCACTAGTCAGAATACGTGAAGCAAAAACTACTGGTCTTTCTTCTCCTGAATGCATAATATGTGAAACTGCTGCATCTACTCTATGAAGTGAAGCCTTGCAAGCAAGCAGTAATTGTGGCTTTGGATTGAAATAAACAAATATTTCAGACTTCAGCAAAACATTTTTGACATACTTGTGTGCTTTCTCACATTGTACTGTCCAGTCCCATGACACATTCACACATAGTAAAATACGCAATGGCTTCAATAATGTAGCTAAGTTAGGCACCAATTTGCTATAAGAATTTATTTACCAGAAAGGGCTTCAATTGTGTCACAGACGTTGAATGTGCTGCTTCTAAATTAGCTTGCACCTTTTTAAGTGTTTTACGTAAGCCTTTACTATTAATAAAGTGACCCAAATACCAGACTGACGCTTGGGAAAAGTTTCACCTTTCTTTCTTGATATGCAGACCAAGTGTTTGAAGATAATCCAATGTTTCTTCTAAATTATTTGCATGATCTTGATTATCGGATGCTGGATGTCATCCAGGTAACTTTGTACGCGAGAGAGATCACTTAAAAAAGTGATCCACTGACCTTTGGAATGGGGCTGGTGTGGATGTTACACCAAAAGGCAATCTGTTGTAATGGAAAAGACCTTCAAGAGTAACAATGGTAAGCAACAATTGTGATTCAGTGGCTACATTCAGTGGCTAAATATGCTTGTGAAAGATCAGTGTTGCTGAATTTCTACCCATTTGATAACCCAGCCAACAACTTTCAATCAAAGGAAGTGGATATTGATCAACACACACCTGATTTACAGTTATTATAAAATCACCACAAATATGATATGAACCATCAGGTACAATGGGAGTAGACCAGTCACTTATTATAACCAGCTCTAACACATCAGCATTAACAAGTCATACTAATTCTTTTTTGAGTTTGGGATGAATTGCATATGGTTGATTTGAGGCTTTTGTGTTGATGTACCCCAGGTTACTATGGGAGGTGAGGGAAGTGATTGCAGAGCCCCTGGTGATAATCTTTGCATCATCGATGGAGATGGAAGGGGTTCTGGAGGATTGAAGATTGCGGATGTGGTTCCTATTTTCAAGAAAGAGAACAGGGATAGCCAGGAAATTACCAGCCAGTGAGTTTGACCTCAGTGGTTGATAAGTTGATGGAGAGGATTCTGAGGGACAGGAGTTATGAACATTTAGAAAAGTTTAGCTTCATCAGAAAAAGTCAGCACGGCTTTGTCAAGGGCAGGTCGTGCCTTACAAGCCGAGTTGAGTTCTTTGAAAATGTGACTGAACACATTGACAAAGGAAGAGCAGTGGAGATGGTTTACGTGAACTTCAGCAAGGTGTTTGATAAAGAACAAAGAACAAAACAGCACGGGAAACAGGCCCTTCGGCCCAACAAATCTGCACCGCCACCTCAATGTTCCCACTTCTACCTGTGATCCCTGTCTATGTTTATAGATCTATGCATTGAAACCAAATTTGAGACAATTTAGGGAGGATTTGTTCTGCCAATTAGCCTAAGAGCATATCTTTGGGATGTGGGAGGAAACCGGAGCACTTGGAGAAAACCCAGGCAAGCATGGGGAGAATGCGCAAACTCCCACAGACACAGGCCCAAATCCATGTATCTGCACAGAACAGCGATGGTCACTGAGCTGTCGTGTTGCCCATCAAATGGTCCAGGTCAAGTGGACATAGGTCCCCCATGCAAGACTTCTCGAGAAGGTGAGAGGGCATGTGATTCAAGGGGCTTTGGTGTTGTGGATCCAGAACTGGCTTGCCGGCAGAAGGCAGAGAGTAGTTGTGAATGGGTCTTTTTCTGCTTGGAGGTCGGTCCCCAGTGGAGTGCCCCAGGGATCTGTTTTAGGACCCTTGCTGTTTGTCATTTTCATAAATGACCTGGATGAGGAAGTGGAGGGATGGGTTAATAAGTTCGCTGACGATACGAAGGTTGGTGGTGTTGTGGATGGTCTGGAGGGATGTCAGAAGTTGCAGCTTGACATAGATAGGATGCAAGACTGGGCGGAGAAATGGCAGATGGACTTCAACATGAATAAATGTGTGGAGGTCCATTTTGGCAGGACCAATGGGATGAAGGAGTATAATATTAAGGGTAGGAGTCTTGGCAGTGTTGAGGAGCAGAAGGATCTTGGGGTCCGAGTCCATAGGTCTCTTAAATCTGCCCTGCAAGTGGAGGATGTGGTCAAGGAGGTGTATGGTGTACTGGCCTTCATTAATCGAAGGATTGAGTTTTGGAGTCGGGAGGTAACGCTGCAACTTTATAAGACTCTTGTCAGACCCAATTGGAGTACTGTGCACAGTTCTGGTTGCCTCACTACAGGAAGGATGTGGAAGCTATTGAGAGAGTGCAGAGGAGATTTACAAGGATGTTGCCTGGATTGGGGGGCATGCCTTATGAAGATAGGTTGAGAAGAGTTAGGTCTCTTCTCCCTTGAGAGACGAAGGTTGAGGGGTGACCTGATAGAGGTTTATAAAATGTTAAGAGAAATAGATAGGGTGGATTCTCAGAGGCTATTTCCCAGGGCTGAAATGGTCGCTATGAGAGGACACAGGTTTAAGGTGCTGGGGAGTAGGTACAGAGGAGATGTCAGGGGTAAGTTTCTCACTCAGTGGGTGGTGAGTGAGTGGAATCGGCTGCCGTCAATGGTGGTAGAGGCAAACTCGCTGGGGTCTTTTAAAAGACTTTTGGATGAGTACATGGGATTTAGTGGGATTGGGAGTTACAGTATGGATATGATTGGTGCAAATTGTGGGCCAAAGGGCCTATTTGTGCTGTATTGTCCTATGTTCTATGTTAGACTTTTTATCTGGAGTTTCAATTGAACTCTCTTTATTGAACAAAGTGTCCCTTTGAATACGCTCTTGTATTTATCCAGAAGGTGCTGTAGATCTGTTTTAATATTGACCAATCTGTTGACAATACTCCAGTTAAGCTTTATCTTCTCCAAGTATGATCTTGCAAAAAGAACTGGTAAATTACCATGGAGGATATGGAGAGGCAACTCGACTGTTTGTCCACTCAACTCTACATTGACTCTCTCTTGCAATGGATTTGAGAACAACTCTCACTGAAATGGTTCAAGAAGGCCCACCAGCACCTTCTCACGGCAACTAGGCAACACTGTTAATGCTGGGGACTCAGAGAAGCTGACATCTCGAGAATAAATCAAATAAGCATCTGAGAATGTAAATACCATCCCTTGTACATGATCCAGTAGACTGTATGTTAGGAAACTCAGATCTGAAAAGATTATAGATTGTGAGTCTTGAATCGTTAAACCCAGCGAGCAGGACCACACGAGGGTTAGCACTGCTGCCTCACAGAGCCAGGGACCCAGGTTCAATTCCTGACTTGGGTCGCTGTCTGAGTGGAGTCTGCACATTCTCCCTGTGTCTACTTGGATTCTCTCCGGATGGTCTGGTTTCCTCCAAAAGAGGTGCATTGGCCATGCTAAATTCTCCCTCAGTGTACCCAAACAGGTGCTGGAGTGTGGCGACTAGGGGATTTTCACAGTAACTTCATTACAGTGTTAATGTAAGCCTACTTGTGAGACTAATAAATGAATTAAAAAAATTAGAAGCGCTCAAAGAAACATGGTAGAAAATGTGCTGTAGGTTTAACTGGGTCACTTGCTGTGGGGACTGATAATACCTTCCCCCATGCTCACAATTTGTGATCAGCCCATGGACATCAAGTTTGTATCAAATTGCTCTTAGATTGGAATCAATGAGGCATCTAAATTGTCTGATTTGGATTAATTCCTTAGCAAATTAGTCACTTAAGAGAAAAATAAATTTAATTGTGCCTCTTTGCAGCAAATCAGCCAATTATTATATTTTAATGGGAGCAAGCTTGTTACATGTTTAGCGTTACTTATAATAAAAACAAAATACTGCAGATACTGGAAATTGAAATAAAAACCGAGTGTTGGGAAAACTCAGTAGGTCTAGCAATATCGGTGGAGAGAGAAATATTTGTTACATATTGGCTTACTATTGTTATTTCTGACTCATCGACAGAAGAAAGCTGAACTTGCTAATGTTTATTTATTTAGTAGCATCACAAGTAGACTAACACTGCAATGAAATTACTGTGAAAATCCCCTTGGCGCCATCCTCAGGTACACTGAGAAAGAATTTAGCATGGCCAATCTAGTCTTTTAGACTGTGCGAGGAAACGAGAGCACCTGGAAGAAACCCATGCAGATATGGGAAGGAACTCTGCACAGACAGTGACCCGAAGTTGGGAATTGAACCCGGGTCCCTGGCACTGTGAGGCAGCAGTGTGCCACTGTACTGCCCATACCATCGCTTACCAAACTGCGTTGAAGTAGCTCATCACAGCAACTGGGATTTTGAGGTCAGGAAATAAGCCAGGGTGACTCTCCCTGATCATTTTCCATCAGCCCTTTATTAGAAGTGTATGTCACAGGGTCATCAAGTCCATACTGGCTCTCCATTGAGCAATCCATTACTCAGCAATTCCTCCATTCTGTCCTCATAAATGTGCAAATCTGTTTCCCTCAATTGTCCATCCAAGTTTGTTTATTGATCATTATCCATCCGACTGGCAAGCTCCTAGATCAATACTGATCATTGTGTAAAAACATCCTTTGTCTCTATAATACTTGCTCAGAACTTTAAATCTGTGTTCCCTACTTCTTGAACCATCAACTCTGCAAGCAGTTTTCTTTGCCTGTGTGCATGATGAGCTGGGCTTGCGTGCCCTCAGTGAGCTGATCATTGACATCAGGAAATAAAGTAAAGGACACACTACTGTCTGTATCAATGGTGCTGAGGTGGAGCTGGTCAAAAACTTCAAGTTCTCAGGGATAAAGATTGCCAACAATCTGTCCTGGTCCACACACGTTGACACTATAGTTAAGAAAGCTCGCTAAAACCTTACTTCCTCTGAAAACTTAGGAAATTTGGCATGTCTACAATGAATCTTATCAACTTCTATTGATGCACTTGAGAAAGCATCCTTTCTGGATGTTTCACAGCTTGGTATGGCTCCTGCTCTGCCCAAAATTGGAAGGAATTACGGAGAGTTGTGAATTACGTAAACAATCCATTACGTAAACCAATCTCCCATCCATTGACTCTGTGTACACTTGTTGCTGCCTTGGAAAAGCAGCCAGCACAATCAAGGACCTCACTCATCTTGAACATACTCTCTTCCATCTTCTTCTATCAGGATCAAAAATTCGAAAACATTTAACAATACATTCAAGAACAGCTTCTTTTCTGCTGTAATCAGACTTTTAAATGGATTTGAACTGATCTTCTCTGCACTTTCTCTGTAGCTGTAACACCACATTCTTTACTCTGTTCCACTACCGTGATGTACTTAGATGTGATACGATGATACATATGATGATGTATCTTGGTACATGAGACAATAAATCTAAAACTAAATACCCCGTGACGTGAGATGGATCCAGGCCATTGCTGATAAATTCTAGAGCTAAGGCAGAGATTTAGTCAGTGCTGGATCAAACTAGATGCTGTGGATGATATAAAGGCTAGAATTCTCTGATGTCATACACTCCGTCACCATTACCAGTGAGAAGGGAGAATAGACATTCAGTCATAAACCCCATCCTTCGCAGTGGAAACTGGAAATCTACTGCTGACCATAAAACCATTGCCCATTGTTGGAAAAACCCATCTGGTTCACTAATGTCCTTTAGGGAAGGAAATCTGCTGTCCTTACTTGGTCTGGCCTACATATGATTTCAGAGCCACAGCAATGTGGTTGACTCTCAATTGCCCTCAAAAAGTATATAAAGATGGACAATAAATGCTGACCAGCCAGCATGCCAATGTCATACAAATGAATAAAAAAAAGAGCTAGAATTTTACTTTTCTTACACAGAACTACTAAATTAAATCCACTTAAACATTTACTTTATTTCCAATAATTAACAATACAAATATAGTGAATTTAAAGCTACCTCTGCTTTCCTGACACATTGCAACAACTAAAATACTAATACTGTGCAAACCAGCCTCCTATCCATTGACTCCATCTACAATTCCTGCTGCCTCGGAAAAGCAGTCAGCATAATCAAAGACCACATGACCCCGGATATACTCTCTTCCACCTTCTTCCATTGGGAAAAAGAACAACACAGCCCAAAAGATACAAAAGTGTGAGGTCACGCACCAACTGACTCAAGAACAGCTTCTTCTCTGCTTCTATCAGATTTTTGAATGGACTTACCTCATATTAAGTTGATCTTACCCTACATCCTAACTATGGCTGTAACACTACATTCTGCATTCTCTCCTTCCCTTCTCTGTGCATGGAATGCTTTGTCTGCATAATGCGCAAGAAACAATACTTTTTACTGTATTCTAATGTACGTGACAATAATAATGTCAAAATCAAGCTGCGATCACAGTGTCCTTGATCTTGCCTTCAGAAATTATAATTTGTTCTAAGCTTACATGTTGAATTTCTTAAACTTTTTTGAATATGCAGAATATTTTGAACATTGAGACAAAAAATAGTCAAAGTTCCAGAGGGATACATGGACAAAAGTTACAGCAAAATACCACACAATGCTGGAAATCAGAAATAAAAAGAGAAAATGCTGGAAAAACTTAGCAGGTCTGGCAGCATCTGAAGACAGCAAAAAATCTCACAACACCAGGTTAAAGTCCAACCAGTTTATTTGATAGGAAACCCACAAGCTTTCGAGGTTTGCCCCTTTGTCAGGTGAGTGGAGAGTTCTAGTCTCAAACAGAGTGTATAAAAGGCACACACAGTTTATAGACGAAGGGGGTTAGACCTGGTGCTGTAAGAATTCTTACTGTGTTTAACCCAGTCCAACGCAGGCATCTCCACATCAGTGTCTGAAGAAACAGAGTTAAGCGTTTCGAGTCCGTAAGGCTTTTCTTCAGAGGTAGAAGGACAAGAGTAATCCATTCAGTCTCTTGAGAGTCCTTCACCACTTACTAAGTTCTTGCCTGACCTGCATCTGGGACCCATCCCTCCATGAAGGGGGGCTGATGGCCTAGTAGTATTATCGCAAGATAATATTAATGCAGAACTCAGTTAATGTTCTGGGGACTCGGTTATAAATCCCGCCATGGCAGATGGTGGCATTTGAATTCCATAAAGGAAAAATCTGGAATTAAGAATCTAATGATGGCCATGAAACCATTGTGGATTGTCAGAAAAACTCATCTGGTTCACTAATGTCCTTTGGGGAAGGAAATCTGCTGTCCTTACCAGGCCTGGCCTACGTGTGACTCCAGAGCCACACTGCAGGAGGGAACAAGTATTCAGAGGCTGTTGAACTTCAATAAAAAGGGCGTTATTCAACATGCATGAGAGGAACAGAACTCCCTTGCTTCCAAGCTACTCCACTGATCATCAGGTCTTGCATATTATTGAATTCTTTCTTTACATTGCATTTCGATTAGGTCAAAGAGTCATAAAAGTTTACAGCATGGAAACAGGTCCTTTGGCCCAACTTGTCCATGCCACCCTTTTTTTAAACCCCTAAACTAATCCCAATTGTCCGCATTTCGCTCATATCCCTCTATACACATCTTACCTATGTAACTATCTAAATATTTTTTCAAAAAAAACAAAATTGTACCTGCCTCTACTACTAATTCTGGCAGCTTGTTCCAGAAGGATTGGAATGAGGCACTCACTGAGTGTTAAAATGGACTGCATGGGCTTGTAGGGGCGAAGGGCCTGTTTCCTGTGCTGTGTTGTTCTTTGTTCTTTATATACTCCCCATCCTCTGTGTGAAGAATTTGTCCCTCTGGACATTTTTGCATCTCTCTCCTCTCACCTTAAACCTATGCCCTGTAGTTTTAGCCTCCCCTGCTTTTGAGAAAAAACATTGACTATCCAGCTAACCTGTGCCCCTCATTATTTTATAGACCTCTATAAGATCACCCCTCAGCCTTCCATGCTCCAGAGATAAAAGTCCCAGTCTATCCAACTTCTCCTTATAATCAAACCATCAACTCTCAGTAGCATCCTAGTAAATCTTTTCTGTACTCTTTCTAGTTTAATAATATCCTTTCTATAATAGGATGATCAGAACTGTACACAGTATTCCACGTGTGGCCTTACCAATGTCTTGTACAACTTCAACAAGACATTCCAACTTGTTTCAATGTTTTGACTAATGAAACCAAGCATGCTGAATGCCTTCTGCACCACTCTGTTCACCTGTGACTCCATTTTCAAGGAGCTATGAACATGTATGCCTAGATGTCTCTGTTCTGTAATTCTCTCCAACGCCCTATCATTAACTGAGTAAGTCCTGCCCTGGTTCAATCTACTAAAATGCATCACCTCGCATTTATCTAAATTAAGCTCCATCTGCCATTTGTCAACCCATTGGCCCAATTGATCAAGATTCCATGCAATCCGAGCTAACTTTCTTCACTGTCCACTATGCCACCAATCTTGGTGTCATCTGCAAATGTACCAATGATGCCTTTTATATTCTCATCCAAATCATTAACATAAATGACAAATAACAGTGGATCTAGCACTATCCCTGATAGTCCACATCACACAGCTGGTCACAGGCCTCCAGTATGAACAACAACCCTCTACAACCACCCCCTGACTTCTGTCAAGAAGCCAATTTTAAATCTGTTTAGATACCTCACCCAGGATCCCATGAGATTTAACCTTATGCAACAACCTACCACGTGGTACCTTGTCAAAGGCCTTGCTAAAGCCCATGTAGACAACATCACTGCCCTCATCTACCTTCGTGGTTATCGCTTCAAAAACTCAGTAAAATTTGTGAGACATGATTTTCCACTTGCAAAGCCATGCTGATTGTCCCTAATCAGTCCCTGTGTCTCTAAATGCCCATAGATTTTGTCTCTCAAAATACTTTCCCACAACTTATCCACCACAGATGTGAGGCTCACTGGCCTGTGGTTCCCAGGCTTTTCCCTGCAGCCCTTTTTCAACAAAGGCACAACATTTACCCCTCTCTAATCTTCAGGCACCTCAACCGTGACATTCAACGATTCAAATATCTCGGCTAGGGGACATGCAACATCTTGACAAAAGCCAGAGGGTGTTTGTAGAGGGTTGTTTTTCAAACTGGAGGCCTGTGACCAGTGGTCATCAGATTGTTACTTTGAGCTAGTTACAGTTCTGTTCTTGATTATATTATATGGTTCCATTGTCTTGAGTGCTTAAACTTCAATCACTTTGTGGACATCTCCCATCCACCAGTTTACAATTTCAAAATGTTGCGCTTATCAAACCGATTCAGTGTTGTGATAATTGTCCCATTTTCTGGATACGTGACTAAGTTTTCAGAGGCACAGTAGTTTCTCTAGACATGTTGGAGCCTTGATAATTGATATCAATTCTCATATAGTTGCTGTAAACTTGAAGCAATACCACTTGGGATTGGGTTGTTTTAATGCTACCTGAGAACTAATTATTTATATTTTGTCCTGTCTGTCTGCAGTGAGTATGGATGCTACAGTGCGATCAGTTTAACCCTTACCATGCATTCCCCTCTTGCTGCGGTCCACACTCCCTGTGTTAGCCCCACTACACACACACTAATATGGTTGATTCTCAACTGCCCTCCAAGGGCAACTAGGGATGGGCAATAAATGCTGGCCAAGCCAGCGACACCCATGTCCCACAAATGAGTAAAAACAAAATCTACCTGTCTTGAATTTGCTGTGCTAATTAAACAATCAGGTTTCTGTTCATCAAAATAATCCCAGTCCCAATCCAAACACAACATATTTTCTCGATAGTCTTCGAGGTTATGTTTTAAATTGATTGTCAACTTGATCCTCTCCCTGTCTAATTGTAATGAGATAATTGTAATAACAGTCGAATTTGGAAGATGAAATATACCACAAAAAGTTAAAAGAGCAATAAATATCCAAGCAAATTAGATAAATATGTTTTCTGAAAGTGGTTGATACATTGTATAAGAAATGCAGAATCGCATTATTTTAACTGATGCAATTACATGCTAATGACAGTAATTTGTCGTAGGTGTACAATAAGAGTAATTTAATCTGTTTAATTGAATGTGTGTTACTTTATTATAGATCAAGATGCTGTGAGCTGCATTCCAGATTGCTTTTATTTATTTCCCTCTTGTTCAAGTTTTAGGCCAAATACTTTCCCCGTGCCTGCTGTTCTATTCACTCCATGATATTAGGGTTAAAAAAAGACAAAATCCCGAGCCTTTGGAAAAACATGGCCAACAATCTTTCTTGGAGGTTGAACGCAATCTTCACTCTGGAGTGTGTGCCCCATGGGGTTAAAGTTAAAGTTCATTTATTTGTCACTAGTAGGCTTACATTAACATTGCAATGAAATTACTGTGAAACCCCCCCAAGTCGACACACTCCAGCGCCTGTTCGGGTACGCTGAGGGAGAATTTAACAAGGCCAAAGCACCTAACCAGCGTGTCTTTCGGACTGCGGGAGGAAACTGGAGTATCCGAAGGAAACCCATATACTGGGAGAACGTGCAGACTCCGTACAGATAGTGACCCAAGCCAGGAACTGACCCCGGATCTCTAATGCTGTGAGGCAATGGTGTTAACCACTGTGCCACTGTGCTGTCCTGGCACAGGGATTCACACACCAAGCTAAACTGGATTTGAACTGGAGTTCACCACTCAGGCAAGGCAATTATCCCCAGAGTTTTCTCCAGACTTGAACCTTTGGCTCTATTCTCTCTCCACAGTTGCTGTCAGACTTGCTGAGATTGTCCAGCATTTTCTGTTTCTGTTACAGGGTAAAACTCTCTCTGCTCTACATTGGAAGGGCCAACTCATGATAGGATCATGCAGCAAAGAAGGCCATTCAGCCCACTGATGTTGTGCCAGCCCTTGAAAGTCACACTCATCCACCCTTTCTCCATAACCCTGCAGTTTTTTTTCCTTCACACGTATTTGTACAATTCCCTTTTAAAATGTTATAATGCAGTCTGCTTCCACCATTTTCTCAGGCAATATATTGCTCAATGTAACAACTCAGAGTGAAAAAAAAAATCTTCTCATCTCCCCTGGCTTTTTGTCAATTATTTTATATCTGTATCCTCTGATTGCCAATTCTCCTGCCAGTGGAAACAGATTTTCCCTGTGCACCCTATCAAAGCGCCTCGTAATTTTGAACACCTCTCCTATTTCCCACCCCGAGCTTCCTTGGGACGTGCCTGTGTAAGGTTGAAAATTGCTGGAAAATTATGCATTGTAGAATCACATCTGGCAAGAACATTTACCTGATGTTATAAAAATAATCGGCTCCGTCTCATAAATATTTCAGGTTTGAAAGTTTCTTGCAAAGATTACTCCCTCCGATCAATCGGCAGCACAAATAGTAAAATTGTCAGTAGTCAAATTAAAGGCAGAAGCTCCAGGGGAGTGAGCAGATAAAGATAAAGATTAAAAAATAACCTTTACACCGTTCAGTCAGAGAGAAATCCAGCCTTCAAGCTGAGAGAACGTGTCTCAGTCAGAGAGATAGTTAGATGCTGGATAAATAAGTGAAAGTTTTAATCAGTTACGTGACACAGTGTCTGCACTTCCCGCTGCTTCGAAAAAGCAGGCAGCATAATTAAGGACCCCATGCACACCGACATTCTCTCTTCCACCTTCTTCCATCGGAAAAAAGATATAAAAGCTTGAGGTCATGTACCAACCGACTCAAGAACAGCTTCTTCCCTGCTGCTGTCAGACTTTTGAATGGATTTACCTTGCATTAGGTGGATCTTTCTCTACACCCTCGATAAGGAAATTTGGCGTGTCCGCTACAACTCTCACCAGCTTTAACAGATGCACCATTAGAAAGCGTTCTTTCGTTGTATCACTGCTTGGTATGTCTGCTGCTCTGACCAAGACTGAAAGAAACTACAAAAAGTTATGAACGGAGCCCAGTCTCCCCTGCAAATGAGTCTCCCATCCATTGACTCTGTCAATGCATCAGAAAAGGACCTCACCCACCCCGGACATTCTCTCTTCTACCTTCCATCGGGAAAGAGGTACAAAAGTCTGAGGTCACGTACCAACCGACTCAAGAACAGCTTCTCTGCTGCTGTCAGACTTCTGAATGGACTTACCTTGCATTAAGTTGATTTTTCTCTAGCTATGACTGTAATACGACATTCTGCACTCTCTTGTTTCCGTTTCTATGAATGGTATGCTTTCCCCCGCACAGCACGCAAAAAACAAAACTTCTCACTGTATCCCAATACACGTGACAATAATAAACCAAATCAAATCAAACTAAATCAAATCAAAACAAATCAATACAAGAAGGAGCAGGCACGAATGGCAGATCTCAAAATGATGATTATGCTTGTGGATTGAATGGAGATGTTCCGCAAAGCAAGCACCTAGTCTGCAACAGAAACATCAAAACATAGAAAATAAGTGCAGGATTAGGCCACCATTCAATACGATCATGCACTTTCAGAATTCCATTCCCACTTTCTCTCCATACCTCTTCATCTCTTTATCCACGAGGGCCTCACCGTCTTGAACATACCTAACCAACTCGCTCTTTCTGTGGTAAAGAGTTCCACAGGTTCACAACTCTCTGAGTGACAAAGATTTCCTCATCTCAATCATAGAACATAGAACACTACAGCACCAACAGGCCCTTTGGCCCATGAGTTGCGCCGATCACATCTACCAATCCACAGACCTATCTATAACCCCCTATCCTATTCTCTTCCATATACTCATCCAGAAGTCTCTTAAAAGACCCCAGTGAGTTTGCCTCAACAACCTCCGACGGCAGTCGGTTCCATTCACTCACCACCATCTGAGTGAAAAACCTACCCCGACATCTCCTTTGTATTTGCTTCCCTGCACCTTAAATCTGTGTCCTCTCGTAGTGACCATTTCAACTCGGGGAAATAGTCTCTGAGAGTCCACCCTATCTATTCCTCTCAACATTTTATAAACCTCTATCAGGTCGCCTCTCAACCTACGTCTCTCCAGTGAGAAGAGTCCCAGCTCCCTCAACCTATCTTCATAAGGCCTGCCTCCCAATCCAGGCAGCATCCTTGTAAATCTCCTCTGAACTCTCTCAATAGCCTCTACATCCTTCCTATAATGAGGCAACCAGAACTGCGCACAATACTCCAAGTGGGGTCTGACAAGAGTCTTATAGAGCTACATCAATCCTGAATGGTTTACCCCTTATTCTTAGGCTGTTCCCAAACAACGAGAATATTCTTCCCACATCTAGCCTGTCCAGTCCCATCAGGATTTTATATGTTTCTATGAGATCCCTTCTTTTAAATTTTAGTGAGTGCAAGTCCAGTTAATCCAATTTCACTTCATATTGTCAATCCTGCCATTTGGAGAATCAGTTGGTCTCCTGATCCATCGCTTTGCTGATGATCAGGAACAGATTGATGGGGTGATAGATGACTGGATTGGATTTGTCCCGTTTTTTACGGACAATCCGTACTGAGGAATATCGACATGGCCAGAGAGATGCCACTGTTGTAGCTCTGCTGTCTGGGGACACGGATAGTTCTGGAATAAGACTGCTTTGGGTATTTAAATGTGAAATTAACAGATCACTGGAGGGAGTCTGAAGAGGTTTGTGATGAGAAGCTTAATCCATGTGCACCATCACTGAATTATGCATGGTGTTGCAATACCCACGCAGCAAACCAAAATAAGCACTTTTATCTAGTGACCCCGAAATGAAGAAATTACAAACAAGACGTTATTTTTTTGTAGCTTTCGCTTTAACACAAGTCAGAATCCACATTAATTAAACATGAATTGGCAACAAATTACAGTCACAACAGATATAAATTACACATCTTCAGCCAGAAATGTCAAGTGGATGATCCATCTTGGTCTCCTCTGGAGGTCCCCAGTATCACAGATGTCAGTCTTCAATCAATCTGATTCACTCCCACATGATATCAAGAAGTGGCTGAAAGCAATGGCAAAGATTACAGACATGGACAATATTTATATTCATTTGTGGGACATTGGCACCACTGGCTGGTCAGCATTTATTGCCCATGCACTTGTTCAGAGGGCCATTGAGAGTTAACGATATTGTCGTGCCTCTGGAGTCACGCAGGCTTGAGGAGAACACGCAAACCCCGCACAGACAGTGACTGGAGGCCGGAACTGAACCCGGGTCCCTGGCTGTGAGGCAGCAGTGCCACCACTGTGTGCCACTGTGTGGCATAAAGGATCCCCAGCAAAACTGGAGTCAATGGGAATCAAGGGGAAATTCTCTCCGCTGGTTGGAGTCATGGCTGATATCTGCAGTGCAGAAGGAGGCCATTCCGTCTATCAAGTCTGCTTTGGCTCCCTGCAAGAACATTCTCCTAAGACCCAATCCCCTGCCTTATTGCCATAACCTCGCACATTCTGTCTTTTCAGACAGCAATCCAGTTCCCTTTTGAATATTTGATTGAACATCCCTCGACCACCCACTCTGGAAGTTTGTTCCTGACTCCAGCCACTGTCTAGATGAAAGAGGTTTTACTTACATCATTCCTACTTCTTTTGCTAATTTTTATGAATCTGTGCCTTTTAGTTCTTGGTGCACCCTTGAGGGGAAACAGTTTTCACAACATATCTTGTCCATACCCTCAGGATCTCAAGTCCCTCTATCAATTCTCCTCTCAGCCTTCTTTTCTCCAAGGAAAACAGCCCCAAAATCTCAAATCTATCCTTATAACCACAGTTCTTCATTCCTGGAACTATTTCCATGAATCTCCTCAGCAATTTTTCCAATGCCTTCATATCCTTCCTAAAGTACGGTGCCCAAAACTGGACACTTACTCCAATTAGGTCAAACTAGTATCATTTACAACTTCAACATGAACTGTATTCGACATTACTATTCATATTAACAGCAATTGCAATATGCTTTACTTTCTCCAATCACCTATGTACATATTCACAGAGCCCCCTTTGTCTTGAACTTCCTTTAGAATTTTACTCTCTTGCCATATCTATCCATACAATCTGCAATCTTGAAAATGAAACAGAAATGATGCGAGTGACCAATCATGTTCCAAACCTGGAGCTCAAGTTTCTGCAGCTGGTGATGTTCCTGCAGATGTGTTATTGAGGGCGTTTTATGATTGTGTGACTTCCCACATCCTGCAGGAGGCACATTTGACAGGGCTGAGCTATACTGACATGCCTTAAACTTTATATAGAATGTTTATTACATGATGGTATAATGTGTGACTCAGTTGTCATTCATCAATTGTCTCATTTGTGCTGAATCCAACAAGACTGATATTTACCAAGCAATCAATTATGGAACTTCTGTGATATTACTTATAGATTTTATTTGTAAGTTCCCAGCTCTCTCTCTCTCTCTCTGTGAACTCCAGCTGTTTTATGGCCTCACTTTCTTTCTGATCTCCAGCTGTTTTATGGGCTTTCTCTCTCACTCTGAACTCCAGCTGTTTGATGGACTGTTCCTTTCACACTCTGGATTCCAGCTTTTATGGACTTTCTCCTTCTTGCTCCGAACTCCAACCATTTTATCAACTTTCTTTGAACTCCAGCTGTTTTATGGACTCTCCCACGCCCCAAATTCTAGCTGTTTTATAGACTCTTTCTCTCTTTTCTCTCTGACTCCAGCTGTTTCATTGCCCTCTTTCGCTTTGAACTTGAGCTGTTTTATGGACTCTTTTTCTGAATTCCAGCTGTTTGATGGATTCTGCTTTTCCAAACTCCAGCTGTCTTATGGACACTCTCTCTCACTCTGAATTCCAGCTGTTTCATGGATCCTTTCTTTCACACTCTGAATTCCAGCTGTTTTATAACTCTCTCTCCCTCGCTCTGAACTCCAGCTGTTTTATAGACTTTCTCTCTCTCTGACTCTAGCTGTTTCATTGACATTCTCTCACTTGAGCTGTTTTATGGACTCACTCTTTCTGAAGTCCAGCTGTTTTATGGAATTTATGTGATTCTAGACTTGCTAATGATTGCACAATGTTCATCACGACTCACATTCTCAGATACTGAAGCCGCTCATGTCAATTTGCTTCATGACCAGGACAACATTCAGGCTTTGGCTGGTAAGTGGCTGGCAAGTAACGGTCATGCCACACAAATGCTTGGCAATCACCATCTCCAACAAGAGAGAATCTAACCATTGCCCCTTGATGTTCAATGGCATTACCATCGCTGAATGCCCCATTATCAACAACTTGGGAGTTACCATTGGCCAAAAACTGAATTGGAACAGCCATATAAATACTGCGGCTACAAGAGCAGGTCAGAAGTTAGGAATTCTGCAGTGAATAACTGACCTCCTGATTCTCCAAAGATTGTCCACCATCTACAAGGCACAAGTCAGGATTATAATGGAATACTCTCCACTTGCCTGGATGAGTGCAGCTCCAGCAACCATCCAGGACAAAGCAGCCCACTTAATTGGCAACCTTCCACCATCATAAACATTCACCTCCTCTACCACCAACGCACAGTGGCCACCATGTGTACCATCCCCAAGATGCACTGCAGGAACTATCAAGGCCGCTTATACAGCACCTTCCAAACCCACGAGCACTTCCATCTAGAAGGACAAGGACAGCGGATACACGGGAACGCCACCACCTGAAAGTTCCTCTGCAAACCATCCTGACTTGGAAATATATCGCTGTTCCTTCTCAGCCAGTTGGTCAAAATTCTGGAATTTTCTCCCTCATGGTATTGTAGGCGTACCTACACCACAAGGACTGCGATGATTCAAAAAGGCAGCTCGCAACCACCTACTCAATTAGAGATTAGGGATGGGTAATAAAGCTGGCTTAGCCAGCAATGCCCACATTCTAAGAGTGAATGACAAATTATGGAAGAGTAGACAAAATGAGATTATCTGACAGCATTTGTATCACTCCCTCCAATATTGTGCATTACATAGTGTAAAGGTTCCACATTCTGCTGTTCTTTATTCATGCAGGCAAAACTTGGAGTTCTCTCCAACAACAGCCTTCACATCAGAGTTTCACAGATGTTATCATCAATAAGGTATGCTTCTATCCACCCACAAGGGCGGCACAGTGGCACAATGGTTAATACTGCTGCCTCACAGTGCCAGGGACCCAGGTTCGATTCCCGGCCTGGGTCGCTGTCTGCGTGGAATTTGAACATTGTCTGCATGGGTTTCCTCTTGGTGCTCCAGTTTCCTCCCGCAGTCTGAAAGACATGCTGGTTAGGGGCATTGACCTGAACAGGTGCCGGACTACGGTGACTAGGGGAATTTCAATAGTTGCATTGCAGTGTTAACGTAAAACTTACTTGTGACGAATAAATAAACTGTACTTTTCTTTCAGCTCATGAAAGTTGTGATGTTTAACTCCCAGAGTTCTTTTTCAACTGGCCAATCTATAGCACCTCATTTCATGGTTGTTGACCACTCCTTTATTCATTTATTACTGTAACAAGTGGGTTTACATTAAAACTGCAATGAAGTTACTGTGAAAATCCCCTAGTCATCACACTCTGGCGCCTGTTCGGGTACACTGAGGGAGAATTTAGAATGGCCAATGTGCCTAACCAGCATGTCTCTGGACTGTGGGAGGAAACCGGAGCACCCGGAGGAAACCCACGCAGAAATTGTGAGCTTCACACGTGCAAACTCCACGCAGTCAGTGAACCAAGTTGGGAATCGAACCCTGGATCCCTGGCACTGTGAGGCAGCAGTGCTAACCAGTGGGTGAAGACTGAGCTCCAACTGAGAGTGATTAAGTCGGTTAGGATTGTATTCATTGGAGTTTAGTAGAGAGAGAGAGGATCTCATTGTAACTTATAAAATTCTAACAGGGTCACACAAAGTAAGTTCAGTAAGAATGTTCCCAATGGTGGGGAAGTCCAGAATTAGGGGTCATAGTTTGAGGATAAGGGATAAACCTTTTTGAATTGAGGTGAGGCGAAATTTCTTCACCCTGAGGGTGGTGAATGTAATTGAGGCCAAAACGTTTTTTTTTTGATTTTAGGAAGAAATTAGATTTAATTCTTGGGGGTAAAGGGATTAAAGGATATATCAGGAATGTGGGATCAGGATATTTTGAATTTGATGATCAGCTTGATCAAAATGAAGAGTGAAGCAGGCCCGAAGTGTCGAATAGCCTCCTCCTGCTCCTAGTTTCTATGTTCCTTCAGCATGTCTGAGTCATTCACACAGCTTTACCAGCCCTGAACCTCTTTTAGTTACCTTGCACAGTGACCCCGACAGTTTCTGGGCCCTACCCAGACAAACTCCACTGAGCTTCTTGAAGCACAGCATGCAGAATTAGACCTTCGATTTGGAATGACATTATGTGCAACGTTATTGAAATTGAGCAGTCACTCAGGCGGGAATTGACAAGGGCCCTCTGTGCATTCAAACAGGATATGATAACATCAGTCCCGCAATCACCAGGAGGAAGGATGTCAGCGGCAATAACAAGCTGATCTCCTGGCTTTTAGACTTCAAATAAATTCTTCCTGACGCAGAGGCAGCAATCTCAAAGAATGGAGCACTGTTGTTGGGTGTATGATGAAAGAACTGATGCTCTATTAGCTGTGGGGAAATCTCTGCCGATTGCAATTAAAAGTAATTAAAGCAATGCTCCCTCTTAAAAATCTTAAACAACAATAACCAGCTCAATACGAAATGTGAAAGTTGAAAGGAAGCCACGTTGACAATTACCAGCTCTGTTGTGGGAGATAACATTGCCACCAGGAATTTAGTGATTGATCACACGATAGTGGGTTGTTAATGATAGGCAAGACTACAGCAAGGAACAGAATCATAGAATCTCCACAGTACAGAAAGTCTGCATCGACTACAATTCCACCAGGGCCCATGCCTGTAACCCCGTACATTTATCCTGTTAATCCCCCTGACACCAAGAGGCAATTGAGCCTAGCCAATCAACCTAAGCTGCACATCTTTGGATTGTGGGAGAAAACTGGAGGAAACCCACACAGATATTGAGAGAATGTGCAAACTCCACAAGAACAGTGACCCTAGGCAGAATTGAACCCAGGTTCTTGGCACTGTGGGGTAGCAATGCTAACCTTTGTGCCGCCCAAGAAAGTGATCACGTGAGAAAGATGGTGGCCATAGACAGAAACTTGTGGGGTTAGGTTTGTGTTGCAATTTAACTTACACTTTATAAAATTAATTTCCCAATTGCGGGTCCAAGGCCAATTTAGTTTCAGAAAATGAAAGCTTATTGAAATGAAAAGTTAACTCTGCCTCTCGCTCCATATATGCTGCCTATTGAGCATTCCTGGCTTTATTTTTGAAAAGAAGGGAATAGGTATCCTTAATTATAGGTTTGTAAATTAATTTACAGGATTTTAGACATGGGGCACGCTTGCCCCAAGACCAGAAAATCCCACATAAGGTCAACGGACCTTTGAAAATCCTTATCCCTCTTGCTATGATTTCCATGGTGTGCAGATCAGGAAAATTCCCCCTACTCTGTCCTCATACAGCGTAAATTTGTTGTTTTCTTTGGAATTGTTTCCCAGCGAATGTTCTGATGAATGCAAGACAAAATCTTTGACAAAAATATCTCTTTTTTTCAGCAGTACACAAGAATACTTGAATTCACATTCTTGATCTCAGTCAATTGAAATGTGTTCTATTTTTGTGGGAACCATGAGTCGCTGGTTGGCCATCATTTATTGCCCCTCCCTAATTGCCCTTTAGGAACAGTTGAGAGTCAGCCATGTTGCTGTGGATCTGGAGTCACATGTAGGCCAGACCAGGTAAGGTCGACAGATTTCCTTCCCTAAAGTACATGAGTGAACCAGTTGAGTTTTTCTGACAATAGTTTCATCAATAGATTCTTTATTTCAGATTTTTTTTATTGGATTAAAATTCCACCATCAGCCGTGGCAGAATTTGAACCCAGGTCCCCAGCACATTAACTGAGTTCCTGGATTTATAGTCTAGCGATAATACCACTAGGACATCGTTTCTGCTATAGTAACGTAGGAAACACAACAGCCAACTTGCTCATAGCACGCGCGCTTAAGTATCAAAGTGATAACAACAGATTATTTGTTTTATCTTCAGTGAAAAGTTATAGGGACAAGTAGTGGCCAGAGCAGTGGGGAGACATAGTGCCATGGGACTGCTTATACCCATCTGAGGGAACAGGTGGAATCTTGGTTCTTCATTGCAATTCTTCAATTCATAGATGTTAAGCTTGAAGGGATAACTGGTTAAGCCTTCTAATTTTGGAAGTTACTGTTCTAAATCCGCACTATCATGTAAATTTTTATTTTGATTTGATTTGATTTATTATTGTCACATGTTTTAGTATACAGTGAAAAGTATTGTTTCTTGCGCAGTATACAGGCAAAGCATACCATACATAGGGCATAGTGGAGGAAAGGTGAGAGTACAGAATGTAGTGTTACAGTCATAGCTAGGGTATAGAAAAGGATCAGCTTAATGCAAGGTAGGCCCATTCAAAAGTCTGACGGCAGAAGGGAAGAAGCTGATCTTGAGTTGGTTGGTATGTGACCTCAGATTTTTATATCTTTTTCCTGATGGAAGAAGTGGAAGACAGTACTTTCAGGATGCATGGGGTCCTTAATTATGCTGGCTGCTTTTCTAATTCAGCCGGAACTGTGAGTCAATGGATGGTTTACATGATGGATTGGGCTTTGTTCACGACTCTTTGTAGCTTCTTGCATTTTGGGTAGGGCTGTACCGCGTTGTGATATACGCAAACAGGATTGTTTCTATGACAACTGCGTGCAAATCCACATTTACCTAACCATTTCCTTATTCACTTAGCTGTTTTCACAAGAAAAACTCTCCAATTTTCCACAGCTAAGGCAGGAGGTTTTCCAAGGTTACAGACAATTTTGTGGCCTTTCCTTATTAGTTAAAGCACTGACCCACTGGAATCCTTTTAATGAGTTGAACGATGCAGATAGAAATCCAGTTAAAGTAATATGGTACTTAATGGACACAGAAAGTAAACATTGATCAATACTTTCCAGTGAAGGAATAGGCCCAGAGGCTGCAGCGGCAAGACTGTGGACTGTCTGGACCGGAGCTATTTATTAATACCAAACAAATGAACCAACAACTAGTTGGTTAATAACAAGATGGTTAATGTTATTTTTGATCGCAAGCCAGTTGGTGAAGTATGAAGTTAGATGCTAATACTTTTCTCAATTCTAGATTTATTCACAGAATGCAACATCACATGTGTCTGCTTCTCTCCCATCACCCAATATCCCAGCAGTCTCTCTTTATAAGTACTCTCAGTACTTAAATAAAAAAAGTCTTTCACTGTGCATCTTAACAATATAATTAATATCCCATTAACAGTTAAGAGCAAGAAAGGAAATAGTTAAGAAGCATATATTGTACGATTAGTTCTTTCTAACCCAGTTCAAACTAATTCAGTCTTTTCCAGATCCCAAACCTACAACAACACAAAACTGCATTTCTGTAACCCCTATAAATCATTCCAATTCACTTCACAGATGCCCAGTCCATCTGGAGACTATTGTCACACTGAGAGCACCATTCATCATGCCGTGTGACACTACTATTGTGCTAAATAGGTTGGATTCAGAACAGATTTGGCAGCTCAAAGCTGAGTTTCTATTAGAGACAGAGGCAATGATCTAGTGGTGCTAGCCTAGACCATTAATTCAGAAACTCAGCTAGTGTTCTGGGGGCCCAGGTTCAAATTCCACCAGGGCAGATGGTGGAATTTGAATCTTTCAAATAAAATCTGGAATTAAGAATCTATAGATGACCATGAAACCATTGTTCATTGTCAGGAAAAACCCATCTGGTTCACCAATGTCTTTTAGGGAAGGAAATCCTTACCTAGTCTGGCCTACATGTGACTCCAGCAATATGGTTGACTCTCAACTGTCCTTGGGCAACGAGGAATGGGCAATAAGTGCTGGCCAGCCAGCGATGTTTGTGTCCCATGAATAAATAAAAAAAGACATTCTGTGAACTGTATTCAACCACAAGGCCAAACCATTTGGCCAGGCATATTCCTCACTCTACCATTACCATGGAGCCAGGTTAATCCGTGTTCCACGGTGCAGATAAGTATGGACCAGGTGTATCTAAAATTAAATGCTGCTGTGGCAAAGCTACACCATGGGACTACTTTCAGTCTGAACAGCAGAAACAACTTGCCACAGACAGGGTTGAATGATCCCACAACTAATGGGTCTGATCAGAGCTCTGGAGTCCTGCCACATCTGGTTATAAATGGTGCTGGACAACTGAACAAATAATGAGAAGTGGAGGCTGCGAGATCATTCCTACTTTTGATGATAATGGAATACAAGATGCAAGTTCAAAAAGCAAGGCCCTTGCAACCATCTCCAGAAGTGCTGAGTGAATGACTAATCTTGGCCTTCTCTAGAGGTCTCCACGTGCCAGTCTTCAGCCAAATCAATTCACTCCAGGTCATATTTTGATTTGATTTATTATTGTCACATGTATTAGTATACAGTGAAAAGTATTGTTTCTTGTGCTCTTTACAGACAAAACATACTGTTCATAGAGAAGGACAGCACAGTGGTTAGCACTGTTAGGGACCCATGTTTGATTCCTTGCTTGAGTCACTGTCTCAGTGGAATTTGCACAATCTCCCCATGTCTGCATGGGTTTCCCCTGGGTGCTCTGGTTTCCTTCCACACTCCAAAGATGTGCAGGTTAGATTGATTGGCTATGCTAAATTGACCCGTGTATCAGGGGGATGAGCAGGATAAAGATGTGGGGTTATGGGAAGAGGGCCCGTGTGGGATTGTTGTCAGTGCTGAAGGTCTAAAGAGCCTCCTTTTCCTCTGTAGGGATTCTATGATTTTATGATTCTAATGAAAGGAGACAGTGTAGAATGTAGTGTTCCGGTCATAGCTAAGGTGTAGAGAAAAATCAACTTAATGTCACGTAAATCCACTCAAAAGTCTGATGGCAGCAGGGAAGAAGCTGTTCTTGAGTCGGTTGGTACATGACTCAGACATTGGATGTTTTTCCCGATAGAAGAAGGTGGAAGAGAGAATGTCCGGGGTGCGTAGGGTTCTTGAAATATGAAGAAATAGCTGAAAAAAACTAGATACTGCAAAGACTATGGGCCCTGACTACATCCCAAATACTGAAGAAGTTCCAGTACTAACCTTTCCTACAGCAAGCTGTTCCTGTACAGTCACAACATCGATATCCAACCAGCAATCTGGAAAACCTGCTATCCACAAACAGACGGGACAAATCCAATCTGGTAATAATCCCCCATCAGTTAACTCTCAATCATCAGCAAAAGTTTGGAAGCTGTTGTGACTGTCCTATCAAATGGCACTAACTCAGTAACAACTTGCTCACCAATGCTAGTTTGGTTCTATCAAAGTTTATGGATTTGAAGTCAAAAGAAAAGATGTTGTTTACACATGGAGACGCAAACTAATAACAGGTTCAGTCTAGGAGCTTTTGCCTGTACGGAGAATAAACTGAGAATGAAATAGCAGCCTCTGCAACACCCTAATGATATCACCATCAAATTATGTGATCAACTCTTAAAACAATTTGCAACTACATAAATATATAACATCCCACTCACTTTACATGTGTGGTCATAACAACATATTGCAATGATGTTACATATATAGGATCAATAGTATTCTACATACAGCACTAAGCACCATCAATTACTAGTTAATAAGTAAGTCAATCAGAAGGATGTCTACACCCCATCCACCACTTTCAAAGTTCACTCCCTTCATCACTGGTGTATTGTGACAGCAATGGTGGAAAGCTTCAGGTTTCTTAGTCACCAACAACTTGGTCCCCACCATGCTGAAGCTATAGTTAAGAAAGCTCACAAATGCCTCTATTTTCTCGGAAGACTAAGGAAATTTGGCACGTCAGCTATCACTCTCACCAACTTCCATAGATGCATCATAGAAAGCATTCTTTCTCTAGCTTGATATGTCTTCTGTTCTGTACAAGACTGCAAGAAACTGCAAAGGATCATGAACAAAGCCCAGCCTATCACACAAACCAGCCCTCCATCCACTGACTCTGTCTTCACTTCCCACTGCCTCACAAAAGCAACCAGCATAATTAGGGATCGCACGCACCTGGATATTCTCTCTTCCACCTTCTTCCTTCAGGAAAAAGATACAAAAGCCTGAGGTCACATATCAACCGACTCAAGAACAGCTTCTTCCCCGCTGCCATCAGACTTTTAACTGGACCTACCTCGCACTAAGCTGATCTTCCTCTCCACCCTAATTATGACTGTAACACTACATTCTGCAGTCTCTCTCCTTTCTTTCTCTATGAACAGCATGCCTTATGGGCAAGAAAAAATACTTTTAGCTGTATGCTAATCCATGTGACAATAATAAATCAAATCAAATCAAATCTGTGTACCTGCTACAAGATGCACAGCAGCAACTCACCAAGGATTCTTCAACAGTTATTATTGAACCTCATTGCTGTTCTGTTTGAGAGTATTTCAACCTGGCTTTCCGTGGCTTATTGGGTTTTTTTTGATGTTCACAAGAAAAGTTGAAAACTCAGCTCTCTCTTTCTTTAAACAACAAGTGAAAAGTGTTTATTAAAGTAGAACCAAGATAATAAAACCCTACAAAGAGCAATCTTACACTTTGTCAAATTAATAGTCAGCATTCAAAGACTGAAAACCCAAAAGTCAGTCCATTTAGGGTGTTGTGTGCAGTTCTGGTCACCGCACCACCAGAAGCATGTGAAAGCTTTGGAGAGAGTGCAAAGGAGGTTCACCAGGATGTTGCCTGGTCTCGAGGATAATGGCTATGAGGAGAGGTTGTGAACTAGAATTGTTTTCACTGGAAAGACGGAGGCTGAGGGGAGACCTGGTTGAGGTCTACAAAATCATGAGAGGCACAGACAGGGTGCATAGTCAAAGGCTTTTTCCCAGGGTGGAAGTGTCTGTTATAAGGGGGCACAGGTTCAAAGTGAGAGGGGGAATGTTTGAGGGAGATGTGCGGGGGAAGTTTTTCACACAGAGTGTGGTGGGTGCCTGGAAGGCGTTGTCAAAGGAGGTGGTGGAAGCAGGCATATTAGCAACATTTAAGAGGCTTCTGGATGGGTACATGAATAGGGAATGAATAGAAGGACACGGACTAAGTAAGGGCAGAAAGTTTTTTTTGGCTACATTACGACATCATGATCTGCATGGGCTTGGAGGGCTGAAAGGCCTGTTTCTTTCTGTACTTTTCTTTGTTCCTTGCTCTCTTTGTTTCCCCCATAATCCTAAACTCTGCTAAGGCTCCCCTTTCCTAAACAACACCATAAATATATTGGTTAAATCCAGCCGGTGATTACCACACTTCAATGATTAACACTTGGAAATGGGCTTCAGTGCAGTCAAGAAAACAATCTTTTGCACATACTGGCTTTTGTCTTTATCACATCACTAGCTGAGCTGTTTCTTGAGTATGGCTGCTTCTCCTGCATGCTCTTCTGCTCCCTTCATCCCTTAATCTCGGGCGGAGGTATTTCTGGGGATGACAGACTCTCTCTCTCTCTCGCAGCTGCTTTTTCAATACTTCATGCATGGCTACATTGCTTCCTGGATCACAGCACTCTGACTACTAACTGTATCAACTGCAAAGAACTGCCTGTTTCCAATTCTTACTTTTCCTTCCTTGTCTTAGTTGCTGCCAGACATGGTTACAAAATATATGGCAGTTTGAGTTTACAATAAAAAGCATTCATTTTAATAACATCCTACCATTTCATTGCACAGCGCCTTCTAAATCTGCAACTCCAAGGACAGGGTCAGTAGATAGACGAGAACACCATTACCTGCAGGTTCTCCTCCAAGATGTACAACATCCTGCCTTGGAAGTATATTGCTCTTTCTTGATCATTGCTGTGGCAAAAACCTCCGCTACTCTCACTGTCAGTATTTTGGATATACCTACTCGATGAGATATGCAGCATTTCAAGAAGATACCTCATCAACATCTTCTCAGGAGCAGCTAGGAATGAATTTGACCTGAGCCTTGTCAGCAAAGCCCATATCCCATAATTGAATAGTTTAAAAACCTCATACCTCCATGAATGCCAGTTTAATGCTCCTACAATTCCAAAATTGCTCTCCCACATTGCAATGTCAAACGAGGTTATGTGTTGCTTGGAGTTTTTGGAGTAATGTTTTAAACCATGATTTATTTTTCACTAGTGGCGTCATTGGCTGGCCAGCATTTATTGCCCATCCCCAGTTGCCCTTGTTCAGAGGACAGCAGAGAGTCAACCGCATTGCTGTGGCTCTGGAGGCATATGTAGGCCAGACAAAGTTTCCTTCCCTAAAGGACATTAGGGAATCAAATGGGTTTTTCCGACAAAAGTTTCAAAAATAGATTCTTAATTCCAGTTCTTTTTTTTATTGAATTCAAATCCGACCATCTGCCGTGGTGAGATTTGAACCTGGTTCCCCAGAATATTAGCTGAGTTTCTGGATTAATTGTCTAGTGATAACACCACTCAGCTATCGCCTCACTCAATGGAATGATCAAGGTGCCAACATTAAGCTCAGACTGATAATTGAGTCTTCCTTTCCCTGCCCATCTCATCATGCCTCCTTCATAAATACCCATAATGTAGAAATGCCAGTGTTGGACTAGGGCAAGCACAGTAAGAAGTCTCCCAACACTAGGTTAAAGTCCAACAAGTTTATTTGGAATCACAAGCTTTTGCAGTGCTGCTCCTTCATCTGGTGAATCAATAACACAATGTGGAGATGCCGGCGTTGAACTGGGGAAAACACAGTAAGAAGGCTCATAACACCACGTTAAAGTCCAACAGGTTTATTTGGTCCACTAGCTTTCGGGGCTCTGCTCCTTTGTCAGGTGAGTAAGGAGTTCTGATCACAAACAGGGCATATAAAGAGTCAGTTTACAAAATATTGATTAGAATTAAGTCTTTACAGCTAATCAAGGTGCAGACAATGTGAGTGGAGATATCATTAAGCATAGGTTGAAGAGATATGTATTGTCTGCAGACAAGACAGTTAGTGAGATTTTGCAACCCCAGAGTTACAGATAGTGTGACATGAATCCAAGATCCCAATAAATAGAACATAGAATTTAGAACATAGAACACTACAGCACAAACAGGCCCTTCGGCCCACAAGTTGTGCCGAACACATCAAAACCTACCCAGCCATAGACCTATCTATAACCCCAATCCCATTGGATCCCATATACTCATCCAGAAGTCTTTTAAAAGACCCCAGCGAGTTCGCCTCGACCACCACCGACGGCAGCCGATTCCATTCACTCACCACCCTCTGAGTGAAAAACTTTCCCCTAGCATCCCCTCTGTACTTGCTTCCCTGCACCTTAAATCTGTGCCCTCTCGTCGCGACCATTTCAGCCCTGGGAAATAGTCTCTGAGAGTCCACCCTATCTATTCCTCTCAACATCTTGTAAACCTCTATCAGGTCGCCTCTCAACCTTCGTCTCTCCAGGGAGAACAGTCCCAGCTCCCTCAACCTGTCTTCATAAGGCATGCCTCCCAATCCAGGCAACATCCTTGTAAATCTAAATTTACTGTAATTTAGTTTATTGTAATTTATTGTAAATACCCAATAAATACTCATAAACACACAATATGGATTCAGAGGAACATTGTAATCTAAAACAGGAGTACTTCAGTTTTACTTCAGAAAGGATAATAAGTCATAACTTAAAAAATAGCGTTGCTTCAAATTTTGATAAAAGTTTTTTTGTGTTCGTGACGGAAAGCAAAATATTCTGTTTAACAAATTCACACAATGTCTTCAGAATCAAGTAAATAGTTTGTCAATGCAGTTATTTTTATTTGAATATAAATGAATGAAAATGATTTTGCTATTTTAATTAATATACCGTGCATAATCTATATCATGGAACATTAGTTATGTTGAGCTAATTTTTAACTTTGTAAATATAGTACGTTAATTTATTTTGTGGATTTAGTCACAGTTTATAACAATTTCACAGCTTATTCATATACAGCGGGACAGGCAATTTTCCCATTCTCTCTGTGATTTTCTTTCATATATCATAAAGGAACCAAGACAGAAAAGTTCAGCCATGTTAAGTTCTGAGGGAGTAAGGCAAGGCTGGATGGCCTCTACTTTAATGTTAGGATTATTACAGGTAAAACTAATGAGTTAAGGGCATGGTTTGACATGAGGAACTGTGATATGGTTGCCACTCATAGAGATGTTGTTGAAGGAAAGTTTTAAAGTTTATTTATTATAGAATCTACAGTGCAGAAGCAGGCCATTTAGCCCATTGAGTCGACATTAGCAATAGTCCCACTCAGATTCTATCCACGCAACACCATATTTACCTGCCTAATCCCCCTGACATTAAGGCACAATTTATCATGGCCAATCAGCCTAACCTGCACATCTTTGGATGATGGGAGGAAACTGAAGCACCCGGAGGAAACCCATGCAGACACGGGGAGAACGTGCATGCTCCACAGACAGTCCATTGAGGCTGGAATTGAACTCCAGGTCTCTAGCGCTGTGCGGCCACTATCCTACCCTATATCACAAGTATTACAAGTAGGCTTACATTAACGCTACAATGAAGTTATTGCGAAAATCCCCCAGTCACCACACTCCGGCACCTGTTCAGGTACACTGAAGGAGAATTTAGCACGGCCAATGCACCCTAACCAGCGCGTCTTTTGGAAACTGGAGCATCTGGAAGATACCCATGCAGACATCACAACAGCATAAGGTAATAAGGGCAGAATTTCGCCATTCAGCCCATCGAATCTGCTATGCCATTCAATCATGGCTGACATGATTCTCAACCTCATTCTCCTGCCTTCTCCCCGTAACCCTTGATCTCCCTCTTGATCAAGAACTTATCTATCTCTGCCTTAACTATACTCAATGACCCGGCCTCTCCAGCCGTCTGTGGCAAAGAGTTCCACAGATTCACCAACTTCTGGCTGAAGAACTTCCTCCTCATCTCAGTTTTAAAGGAGCTTTGCATTTGTGCCCTCAAGTTCTAGTTTCACCCACTAGTTGAAGAATTCTCTCTACGTCCACTTTATCCAGGCTTCTCAGTATTCTGTAAGCTTCAATTAGATGCCCCCCTGCCCCATCCTTCTCTACTCTGTTGAATATAAGCCCAGACTTCTCAAACACTCCTCATATGACATGGGGAGAACATGCAGACTCTACACAGACAGTGACTCAAGCTGGGAATTGAACCTTAACCCAGGTACCTGGTGCTGTGAGGTAGCACACAGCGGGGCAAGACTGGCCAGCTCCATATTTTGGGATATTGTGCCTGGGATATTGAGCAGAGACAATATTCTCTAATATTTCCCAATAGGAAAGGAATGGCGGGAGTTTAAAAGCAACTACCTTTATCCAGATCAGACACTCTAGGTCTTAGGGGTCTGACTTGTGTACTGTAGCGACAGAAGCGGTGCTTTATTCACTGTGCACACGCAGGGTGTTGGTGATGGAAGACTAGTCTCGGCAAGATTACTACAAAGTGGTGTTGCATTATTAATTAAGGAGTCAGTTACTGCTGTAAGGAGGGATAATTCCTTGGACGGTTTTGTGGGTCAAGTTTAGGATTAACAAGGTTATTAAGGGTGTTATCGGCCCCCAAACAGTCAGCAGGTATTAGAGGAGTAGATGCATAGACAATTTACTGAGGTGTGTAAAAATAATAATAATAAGGTACTTTATTAGGGGATTTCAATTACCCCGACATTAATTGGGATAATGTAAAGGGTGTAGAGGGAGCAGATTCCTTGAAATGCATTTAGGAGGGCTTGTCAATATGTAAAAGATCCAACAGTACTTGATCTAATTCAGGCTTTTGATGTGGCGATGGGGAGCAATTTAGCAATAGCAACCAAAATGCGGTATGGTTTATGGAAAAAGAAAAAGATGGCCCGCATAAAAATGTTTTTGCATTTGGGGAAGGCAGATTTTATTAGAATAAGGCAGGATCTGGCCAAAGTAGACTGAGAATAGTGATCTGTGGGAAAATCTACAGCAGAGCAGTGGAGGGTGGTTAGAATGCAAGGCCAATATGTTCCCCTTAGGGTGGAATGTAGGAGCAATAAGCTCCAGATTTTCCATCCATGTCAGCGATCCCATGGACTGCTATCTCGGAATCAAAATACAAAAATGCTTTCAGTCAGAACTCAACAGGGTGATTTTTTTTTCTACGAAACAGTACTGAGGTTTTTGCCTTTCTATTTTGCAGCTGCTTAGAAAGAAAGAAAAGAATAAATTGATGCAGCACCGAGTTAAACAGTTTGTGAACTTCATAGAATAGATTACAAAAACATCTGGATGTCCTGGGGAAATTTCCAGGCTGCAATCTTCCTTCAGCTTCGGAGTGCAATGCATCGCTTGAGGTGTACCATCACTGTTTCTGATGTTACAAACCTCTCAATTAGATAAGAGCACTGTGAGGATTCCACAGTATCACTTGTTCCCAATGTGGCCATGACCCATTTACCAGAGACCCTACGTATGATTAGCCCTGTTTGCTTCAGTCTATGCAAATACTTCATTAGATATTTCTGCCCATGCAACTAACTCTGCTAAGCTGGACAATTGACTGTTGACTTGACAACATGTAGAATCAGAAGGCTAAAGCTTTGCTAGAAATTGACTGCATTCCTGAAGGGTACACATAACAGCATATCTGCAGCTGCAAGGACGGGGGTGACATGGTAACACAGCAGTTAGCACTGCTGTTTCACAGCGCCAGGGACCTGGGTTCAATTCCCGGCCTGGGTCACTGCCTGTGTGGAGTTTGCACATTCTCCTTGTGTCTGCGTGGGTTTCCTCCCACAGTCCAAAGACATGCAGTTTAGGTTGATTGGCCATGGTAAAATTGTCCCTTAGCATCCTGAGATGTGTAGGTTAGAGGGATTAACAAGTAAATGTGTAGAGGATATGAGGATAGGGCCTGGGTGAGATTGTGGTAGGTGCAGACCCAATGGGGCAAGTGGCCTCTTTCTGCACTATAGGATTTTATGTTTTTTTAAGGCAGACTGTGAAAACAATTCCTATAATGGGATAAGTGTTGAAATATAGTTTGGATTTTAGTGTGTGTTTGTTCAGTGTTTTAAGACCCAATTGAGTGCATTCAAGTTCAGTACAGGGGCTGGCTGAGAAGCCAGTCACCAAGTTCATTTTTTCTTTTCCCTTCTGTCACATTAATCTTTTTAAGTTCTGTTGAATAAAAGAAACCCATTTTAAAACTCGCACCAGTGCTATCCCCTCGTCTGTTCAAATGAATGAATGGATGCAACACCACTTGTAAAAACAAATCATTTATGGGATGTGAATGTTACTGGCCCAGCTTGCATTGCACTTGAGAAGGTGGTAGTAAGCTGCCTGTCCAAACCACTGTGGCATGGTGGCGCAGTGGTTAGCACTGCTGTCTCATAGCGCCAAGAACCTGGGTTCAATTCCCGGCTTGGTGGCTGTCTGTATAGAGCTTGCACATTCTCCCCGTGTCTGTGTGGGTTTCATCAGAGTGCTCCAGTTTCCTCCCACACTCCAAAGGTGTGAGGGTTAGGTGGGTTGGCCAGAGGAAATTGTCTCTTGATGTTCCAAGATGTATAGGTTTGTGGGGTTACGGAGAAAGGGTCTGTATAAGATGCTCTTGGGTGGTATGATGGCACAGTGGTTAGTCCAGCTGCCTCACAGTGTCAGAGGTCTGGGTTCAATTCCTGGCTTTTGTCATTGTCTGTAAGGAATTTGCACATTCTCTCTGTGTCTGCATGGGTTTCCTCCAAGTGTTCTGGTTTCTTCCCACAGTCTTAAAGATGTGCTGGTTAGGTGCATTGTCCATGCCAAATTCTCCCTCTGTGTACCCGAACAGGTGCTGGAATGTAAAAAGGGATAAAAGCAAATTACTGCGGATGCTGGAATCTGAAACCTTGAGAGAAAATCTCAGCAGGTCTGGCAGCAACTTAAGGAGAGAAAAGAGCTGATGTTTCCAGTTCAGATAACCCTTCGTCAAAGCTTTTCTCTTCTTACAGATGCTGCCAGACCTGCTGAGGTTTTCCAGCATTTTCTCCTTAGGTGCCGGAGTATGGTGATTTGCACAGTAAATTAATTGCAGTGTAAGCCTGCTTTTGACACTAATAAGTAAACTTAACTTTAAAATTCTGTTGGAGATTCGGTGCAGACTCAATGGGCCTAATGGCGCCCTTCTGCACTGAAGGATTCTATATTTATCCAGTCCCTGATTTACTACATCTGTTATGTCTCTAACGCTTTAATTGCTTTGACTGTCATCCGACATTAGACAAATTTCTACTGTATATTCAAGTGGATTTTCATATACACGGAGCAGGCTCGAGTGGAGATGTACATGGATGGAGGTATCCCGGGGATTTGAAATCATGATTCACTCTCTCAGCTCTGTATATTAACAAACCGTCTTGTGACTTTCCCAATCATTTGATTCTGTGAATGACTCTCTGTTGGATTTGCCACAAGAGCTTCCAGTGATGCAATGCCTGGGGTTGCCAGCTGGCTGTCAACAAATCAATTAGCACAACACGTTGTAAACATTTGCCTCTTAAATTAAACAGGAGAAATATGTGAATTTCTTGTTCCCATGAATAATTTACCATCGAGTGGAGCAACTATGTACCAGAGAGGTGGAGAGAGAAAGGGAGAAGGATCTGCTCCATTTTTGAAGCCAGAACTATTACCAATAAATCCAAAAAATAAGACAGTCTGCTATGTCCATGGGGCCAAACATTCTCCCGCATGGTAATCTGTCAAACAATCACTGATTCCCCACAGTACGGAAGGAGGCCATTCAGCCCTTCAAGTCTGCACCAACAACAATCCCACCCATGCCCTGCCTGCATGGCACCACATATTTACGCTGCCAGTCTCCCTGATACTAAGGGGCAATTTTGCACTGCCAATCCACCTAACTGGCACATCTTTGGAGTGCGGGAGGGAACTCGAGCACCCAGAGGAAACCCACACAGATGTGGGGAGAAATGCAAACTCCACACAATCACTTAAGGTTGGAATTGAACCTGTGTCCCTGGGGCTGGGAGGCAGCAATGCTAATCACTGTGCCACCATGCTGCTCTGGTATTGATTAAGGACACAATATTAATTAAAAGCCATACAAAGGAATCTAATTGCAAAGACTAACGAGTAACTTGCTTTTTTTTTATTCATTCATGGGACATGGGTACTGTTGGCTGGCCAACATTTATTGCCCATCCCGAGGGCATTTGAAAATCAGCCACATTGCTGTGGCTCTGGAATCATATGTAGTAGGCCAGATTAGGTAAGGATAGCAGATTTCCTTCCCTAAAGGACATTAGTGAACCAGATGGGATTTTTCCTGACAATGATTTCATGATCATCAGTAGATTCTTAATTCTAGATATTTTTATTGAATTCAAATTCCACCATCTGCCATGGCAGGATTCGAACCCAGGTCCCTTGTACATTAGCTGATTTTCTGGATTCATAGTTTAACAATAATACCACTGGGCCATTACTTCCCCTTATGAAGCTAATGTGAACGTGTTAAACAAACGTTCTTGCTCTTCGTTGTTATTACAAACAAGTCTGTCAAAAAATCTCTCTTGGTACAAACACCCTTCTGACGACAGGTCATTTAAACTTGAAACATTGGCTTTACTCAATCTCCACAGATGCTGTCAGACCTGCTGAGATTTTCCAGCATTTTTCTGTTTTGTTTCAGATTCCAGCATCTGCAGTATTTTGTGCTAATCATCCTTTAATTAATCTGCATTGTGGCAGGGTATCTTTTCTGAATTGAAATCTGATATGGATTTCAGTGTTCCTCTCCTTCTTATACCGATAGGCTTTAGGGAGGTGGGCAAGCAGAGGGAGAGAGGAACAGATATATAGCTTGTCTCAGCGCTAACACTCTCACTTGTTAGATGGTTCAAGTTCCACTCCAAGAACTTGCACATATAACTGAGGCTGAAACTGCAGTACAATACTGACTGCCTGTTATGCTGTTGGATCTTGTATCTTCCGGCTACGAAATGTTCAGGTTTCATATTTGACCACTGCAGAGAATTAAATTGATGTGCAGCACAGAAACAGGTCATTTAACCCATCAGGTCTACGCTATTATTTATGCTCCGCAGGAGTCGCTCCCTATCTCTCTTCAACTAAACCTGTCAACATAGCTTTCTATTTCTTCTTTTTCTTATTTTGCTTTCACTTAATCTATGCTATTTAGCTCAGCTATGATTTCCACATTCTCATCATTGCCTGAGTAAAAAAGTCTCTCCAGGATTCCTTCTGGGATTTATTGGTGAGATTTGATAAATTGGAGTTACTTTCCTTGGAATAAAGAAAACAGAGGGGTCACTCGGTAGAGGAGTTCAAAATTATGAGGGAAAGGCATAAAGTGTCCAGGATAAAATTGTTTCCCTTGGTGGAGAATTCTAGAACCAGGGGACTTAGATTCAAGATAAGTGGCAGCAGATGCAGAGGGGGAATAAAGATTTTACACAAAGGTGGTATCTGGAATTCACTGCCTGAGTTGATGGTCACAGTAAAAAGTCTCACAACACCAGGTTAAAGTCCAACAGGTTTATTTGGAATCATGAGCTTTTGGAGCACTGCTCCTTCATCAGTTGAGTGGAGAGGTTGGTTTCACAAGCACAGAATATATAGTCACAGACTCAGTTACGAGATAATGGCTGGAATGTAAGAAACTTGATGTCTGTGTCGATATGCATAATTTTAGAGTCATAGAATGGCAGAGGTTTACAGCATGGAAACAGGCCCTTTGGCCCAACTTGTCCGTGCCTCACTTTTTTTTAAAACCTTAAGCTAATCCTAATTGTCTGCATTTGGCCCACAAATTCCTGTATCCATCTTACCCATGTAACTGTCTAAATGCTTTTTAAAAGACAAAATTGTACCCGCCTCTACTACTACCTCTGGCACCTTGTTCTAGACACTCACCACCCTCTGTGTGAAAAAATTGCCCCTCTGGACACTCTATGCCCTCTACTTTTAGACTCCCCTACATTTGGGAAAAGATATTGACTAGTTGATCTGTGCCCCTCATTATTTTATAGATCTCTATACGATCACTCCTCACCTTCTACACTCCAGAGAAAAAAAATCCCTGTTTATCCAGCATCTCCTTATAATTCAACCCATCGAGTCCCAGCAGCATCCAAGTAAATTTCCTGTATTCAATGTCCTGACTGATGAAGCCAAGAATGCCGAATGCCTTCTTCACCACTCTGTCCCACTTTCAAGGAGCTGTGAACATATATCCCTAGATCTCTTTGTTCTGTAACTGTCTCTAGTCCCCGACCAACTGAGTAAGTCCTGCCCTGATTCAATCTACCAAAATGCACCATCTCATTTTCAAGAGAATCTTGGAGATCCTCTTCACTTTGAGCTGGTGGTTTGCAGTGTTGATGGTAGTCATGTTCTGGAGATGCCTGGGTTTGACAGGTGGTGGAGGGAATAACCCTAAACTCTTTCAAAATAGATCTGAATCTGCACCTTAAGTACTGGAAGCTACAGGACTATAGGTCAGGTGCAGGAAAGTGGGAATAGAAAGGACACTTGAGTGCCTTCAGGCTGGATGAGATGGGGTGAATGCCTCCTTCTGTATTGTAACTTTTCTATGATTCTATTGTATTTATGGATATTAGTTTTGGTCTTATCTGTAAATGGAAAGATTGGTAATATTGTGACTCAAACCAGATCAAACATCAATCAGTGAGAATGCAAATAAGCTCAAGGCCTTGGCAGTGAAATGCATTATCAACAAATATTTGCAATGAAGTTGCAGATTGTTGAGTAATGGTTCAAATATGTTCCATACAAGATGTAACACTAAAACTGTATTGTAAACACAAGTCATATTTAACTTGGCTCAATCAATAATAATCCTAAATTATTTCCAAAACTTACTGTGGAAGACTAAAACTAGTTATAAATTGTTTTATATGGGTCGTTTTAATACTTAATCCACTAATGATACCAATATTTGATCCTGAAGATGTTTTTTCAAATTTGCTAATGGCTGACGAAGAGAACTTATTAAGAATAAAATGTAGATTGACCTGTAAACAGGTACTTTCAAGGGAGACTTTCAAAACAGATTTCTTTCCTCTAAAATGAATGACAGTACTTAAATATAAAGATGTTGAAGCTCTAATGGCTGTGATAATTACTTTACAGAAAAATACTCCTCCCTGCAGCTTCCTTCTCTTATGATGTACTTAAATAATAATTAAAAATGCCAATGAAACTACCAGAGTTACTGTGAGTCTGAGACCATGGCATCATCACATTTCATATTCAAAATTAGGAGCAGCTCCCAATTGACAGCTCTTGAGGAAGGGTTGGCTGAGCTCTCATAGAACCATAGAATCCTACAGTGCAGAAAGACAATCTGCAATCACAATCCCAAAAGCCCTGTCCCCAGGACCCCATTCATTTACCCTAACTAGTCCCCATGACACTAAAGGGCAATTTACCATGGCCAATCCACCTTACCTGTGCATCTTTGGACTGTACAGGAAAATCGGAGCCCCCGGAGGCAACACATGCAGACACATGGAGAACATGCAGATGCCACACAGACACTAACCCAAGCCAGGAAGTGAACCCAGATCCCTGGTGCTTTAAGGCCTTTGTGCCTCTCTGCAAAAAATAATTTCTTGTTCATTTTCTTTGGTTCTTAAATTCGATGACTACGTTTTTGTTTATGTAGTGCCTTTAACATGGTCAAGTGTCCCAACATACTATGTTATAGAATAGAATCCTACCAGTGCACTAAGAGGTCATTTGGCCCATTGAGCTTATACTGATAACCCCATAACCCCACGTATTTACCCAGTTAATCCCCCGATACTAAAGGACAATTCAGCATGGCCAATCCACCTAACTGGCACATCTTTGAACTAGGGGAGGAGACCAGTGGAAACTCATGCAGACACAGTGAGAACATGCAAACTCCACACAGACAGTGACCAAGGCCAGAATTGAACCCAGGTCCCTGGCACTGTGAGGCAGCAGTGCTGCTGTGCCACCCTAATGTGACCAAATTCATGGCTAGAATATCCCAGAATGATCATAAGAGAGTGATTTCAACCTGGAGATCACACAATACAATAATCATGAACAAAGATTATGTCAAGGGAAACTATAGAACATTAAACTGAATTGATGGCTTTATCCAACGTGGCCCTATTCCATCAAGCAATCTTCAATAGCAGGTATTGTTACAAACTATTATAAAGCACTGACAAAGCAGAGGCAGTCCATTCAGCCCATCAGGTCAATGCTAGTATTTGTGCTTCACATGAACCTTTTCAAACCCTACATCATCCAGCCTCACCAGCGAGCACCCTCATGTGGAGCAGTGGGTAGTATCTCTACCCATGAGGAAAAAACTCTGGGTTTGAATGTTTGAATCCCATCATAGCAATCGATGTCTATGAAGAGTGCAACCCTGGTGTAGATTGTTAACCTGTAAATCGTTCCCATGTGTCTCTGGCAGCGGCAAGAGCTGGAGAGATTCCTGGTCAGCCAGAACCCTGGGTTGTAAATTGCACCACAACAGCCTCCCTATGTTAAAGGTTTCCACAGGCAAGCTCTTGTCAGGGGCTCTGTGACAAGCCTCCTTCTCCTTCTGAGGAAATTCTGGAGAAAATTCTATCCCTCTCCCTTGTGTGTGTCATCGATTCCCTTCAGTGCAGAAGGAGGCCATTTGACCCATCAAACCTGCAGCGACAAAAACCCCACCCAGGCCCTATCCCCTAAACCCCACATATTTATTATGTGTTGATGCCTAAACATTGAATGTATTCAAGAAGCAGCTGGATATAGCACTTGGTGCAAATGGTATCAAAGGTTATGGGGAGAAAGCAGGATTAGGCTATTGAGTTGGATGATCAGCAATGATCGTGATGAATGGCAGAGCAAAGAACAAAGAACAAAGAACAAAAATGCACGGGAAACAGGCCCTTTGGCCCAATGAGCCCGCGCTGCCACCCCAATGTTCCCACCTCTACCCGTGGTCCCTGTCTATGTTTATAGATCTATGGATTAAAAACCAAATTTGAGACAATTTAGGGAGAGTTTTGTTTTGCCAATTAGCCTAAGAGCACATCTTTGGGATGTGGAAGGAAACCGGAGCACCCGGAGAAAACCCATGCAAGCACGGGGAGAATGCGCAAACTCCCACAGACACAGGCCCAAATCCATGTATCTGCACAGCACAGCGATAGTCACTGAGCTGTCGTGTTGCCCATCAAATGGTCCAGGTCAAGAGTACACTAACGACGTGAAGCACTAGGATACTCTCGAAAAAAATCCAAGAGCAGCCCTCTCACGACCCCTCGCGTGTATGCCCCTTGTTAGACAACAAGGTGGACCAAAGCACCTGTAGGATAAAAACAAGTACATCAATATCATCATCTATTTACACACTTCCCAGGGACTCCCAAGGCTCATGATCCCTATTTAAATCAGTTTTCTATACCCCTCCATTCCCATTCTGTTCATGTGCCCATCTAAGTACTTCTTAAATAACTCCAGAGTACCTGCCTCCACACTTTACTTGGCAGTGCATTCCATACCCCCACCACCCTCTGTGTGAAAAAACTCCCTCTAGCATCCAAATTATATCTTACCCCCCTCACCCTAAGCCCATGACCCCTCGTGCTATTCGAGTCCATTCTAGGAAAAAGCTTAACCCTGTTTACTCTATCTATACCCCTCATAATCTTGTACACCTCTATTAGATCTCCTCTAAGTCTACGTCTTTCTAAGAAAAACAGTCCCAATTTGCCTAACCTCTCCTCGTAACTCAGACTTTCCATACCAGGCAGCATCCTGGTAAACCTCCTCTGCACTCTCTCCAGAGTCTCCACGTCCTTCCAGTAGTAAGGCGACCAGAACTGGACGCAATATTCCAAATGAGGTCTAACCAGCGTTTTATACAACTGCAACATTAAAGGCCAGCTCTTGTACTCTATACCCTTTCCTATAAAGGCTAACATACTATATGCTTTCTACACAACCTTCTCCACTTGCTCTGCCACCTTCAGAGACTTGTTCACCTGCACCCCCAGGTCCCTCTGCGTTTCTATACTCTTAATAGGTCTACCCTTTATCATATACCGCCCCCTTACATTCTTTCTCCCGAAATGCATCACCTCACATTTATCAGGATTGAATTCCATCTGCCATCTGTCTGCCCAAGCTACCAGCCTATCTATGTCCTGCTGCATCGCCTGACAATGCTCCTCACTATCCGCAAGTCTAGCCATCTTTGTATCGTCTGCAAACTTGCTGATCACTCCACTTACTCCCTCTTCCAAGTCATTTATATATATTACAAATAGAAGAGGTCCCAGTACCGAGCCCTGCGGCACACCACTAGTGACCGACCTCCAGCTAGAGCAACACCCTTCCACCATTACTCTCTGTCTCCTATTACCAAGCCAGTTACTTATCCATCTAGCTACCTGTCCTTGTATCCCATGAGCCTTGACTTTCTCAACTAACCTCCCATGAGGGACTTTGTCAAACGCCTTACTGAAATTCATATAGACAACATCAACGGCTCACCCTTCGTCCACCGTTTTCGTCACATCCTCAAAAAATTCTACCAGATTTGTAAGGCACGACCTCCCCTTAACAAATCCATGCTGCGTATCCCTAATTAGATCGCAATGCTCTAAGTATCTATACATCCTATCTCTAAGAATCCCCTCCAACAGCTTCCTTACCACTGACGTCAAACTCACCAGCCTATAATTTCCAGGGTTATCCCTACTACCCTTTTTAAACAACGGTACAACATTAGCTATTCTCCAGTCCTCTGGGACCTCACCTGTGTCCAAAGAAGAGACAAAGATTTGCGTCAGAGGCCCAGCAATTTCACCTTGCACCTCCCTAAGCAACCTGGGATAAATGCCATCAGGTCCCGGAGATTTATCAGTTTTAATGCTACCTAGAAGCTCTAACACTTCCTCCCTTGGTATGGATATTTCCGTCAACTGGTCCACAGCTCCCTCAGAGGCCGGAGCTGTCAACAAGCCCCTCTCCTTCGTGAATAGTCGACGGGCCGAATGGCCTCCTTCTGCTCCTATCTTCTATGTTTCTATGTTTACCCTTCTAATCCCCCTGACACTTAAGGGCAATTTAGCATGGCCAATCAACCCTACTTGCATATTTTTGGACTGTGGGAGAAAACTGGAGCACACATAAGACATAGGAGCCGAATTAGGCCATTTAGCCCATCGATCAATCACGGTTGATATTTTTCTCATCCCCATTCACCTGCCTTTTCCCAGTAACCCCTGACCTCTTATCCAGAGGAAACCCACGCAGAGACGGGGAGAATGTGCACACTCCATTCCGTGCTGACCAATCTTCCAGTAGATTCTTCTATGCTATTTGTTAACCTTGCGGTAGTGTATTCCACACTCTTGCCACTCTCTGGGTAAATAATTTTCTCCTGAACTACCTGCTGGGTTAATATTTCATTTCTAGAAACATATTTTATTCATAAGAATGACAGAAGTGCATTGTATAATAGCTCAAATTGGACATTTCAAAAGATCAGTTTCTTTCAACACAGTATGTGGGCCTCTTAGACACGGCGCTACATTTACAATGTACACTTTCATTTCATCTGAAATACTCTGTGGATCACAGAGCCTAAAGGGTTTGACATAGTTTGCAGCTAGTTGATGCCTGGGCCTGATTTACAGGGTCTTATTCAATGACCTTGCCTTACGGAGCCTCAGTGGCGGCTAGCCCTAAGCTTTGTGTGTAGCCCTGGACTTTGGACTGTGCCAGTTAGCAACACTTGGTCCACAGCAGCTCTTTACGCTGGAAGCCCAGCAACCTACGGGCATAATAAGCATGTCTCTCACTGAATTAATGTTCCTTCAGCAGCAGTTGATCTTAGCCTTGAAGTGCCTCACTAAATGAGTTAGGGACCTATGTGGAAAGAGCCATATGGAAATGAAATGAAATTGCAAAGATTCAAAGGGGAGTGCTCTTCTCAGCCAAGCTACGTTCTGACAATGAAGTATTCTGCTAACTAGCTGTCAGTCTCTGCTCAGGGAATTTTCCAACAGAATCAACCATCACATTTTCCTGCAGTGACCCAATAACTTGCACAGGGCATTGTCAGCTGAACTTGTGCTCAAAGCTGTATTTCTGTGCAAACATTTCCATTTATGGTGAGCACTGCTGCCCCACAGTGCCAGGGACCCAGGTTCAATTCCCATCTTGTCTGTGTAAGATTTGCAATTTCTCCCTGTGTCTGCGCAGACTTCTTCTGGGTGTTCCAGAATTCTCCCATACTCCAAAGATGTGCGGGTTAGGTGGATTGGCCATGCTAAATTGCCCTTTAGTGTCAGGGGGATTAGCAGCGTAAATATATGGGGTGATGAGGATTGGGCCCAGATGAGATTGTTGCCAGTGCAGGCTTGATGGGCTGAATGGCCTCCTTCAGTACCGTAGAGATTCCATAATTCATATTGACTGTCACATTTCCTCCCCACTTCCTTCCCCCTCCCCCATTCCCCTACCCATTCTCCTCCTCCTCCCACTTCCCCCTTCTCCCTCCCCCTACCCCCCCATACTTCCCCCAACTTCTCCACCCCTCCTTTCCCCTCCCCCTCCTCTTCCCCTCCCCTTCTCCCCTCCTCCTCCCCCATCCTCCTATCCCTCCTCCTCCTCCCCCTCCTTCCTCCTCCTCCCTACCCCCCCTCATCCTCCGCCCTCCCCCCCTCCCCTGCTCCCTCCGCCTCCCCTCCTACTCCCCCTTTCTCCTCCCCTCTCCCCTTCCTCCTCTAGTCTCCCTCGCTGCCTTCTTTCCTTCCTGAACCTTGGTGAACAGACAGTCCTTGTGATGTAGTTATACACAGAGCTGCCACGAAAGAGGTTGTAGTATTCATTATATGTACATCCCTTCGCTTCTCTCTCTCTCTTGTCAACTGTACCACATCTAGAAGTGCACTGGTCAGACCTTTGTCTTTCTCTGTGGCTAATAATTCCTGGAACAGGTCTGTTTCTGGGGGTCCCATCAACCTGCCTTCTCATCCTATCCCTTTCTCTCAGAGGCCATTTGGCCCATTCAACATTTAGTTAATGGTTGAGGGGCACAACACCGCATTAACCATAGCCACACTCACACACACAAACAAGGGGGCAATCTAGCATGGACCATCCACCTAACCTGCACATCTTTGGACTGTGGGAAGAAACCAGAGCACCTTGAGGAAACCCATGCAGACACGGGGGGAACATGCAGACTCCATACAAACAGACACCCAAGGCTGGAATTGAATATTCCATTGTGAGGCATTGTATGTGGTATAAGTATGGTGGAAACCAATTGAATCGTGACTTTCAAAATGGAATTGGGTGAGTACTTGAAAAGGAAAATAATTGCCAGAGCAATGGGTGGCACGGTGGTACTAATACCTCACAGCGCCAGGGTTCGATTCCGAACCTGTGGCCCTGTGTGGAGTTTGCACATTCTCCCTGCATCTCTGGTTTCCTCCTGCAGTCCAAAGATGTGCAGCTTAGATGGATTGGCCATGCTAAGATTGTCCCCGATTGTCCCAAAATGCGTAGGTTAGGTGGATAAACCATGGTCAATGTGTGGGGTTCGGGAGATAAGGTGGAGGAGAGGTCTGGCTTGAATGCTCTTTTGGGGAGTTGGTGTAGGCTTATGGGGCTGAATGACCTCCTTCTGCACTGTAGGGATTCCCTAATTCTTGAATAGAACAGCAGAGGCGAATCAATTGGACATCACAGAATGGACTCACTTTGTTCTCCTTCTGCATTATTCTGTGAAATTCAAGATATGTATGTTCTCACATCACGAGGATAAAACAGGTTTGAGCTTGATTTGACTCTGTAATGGAGATCCACAGTGACTGCTGTCTCTGGGTAGACGAGAACATGTGGAGGATAAAATGAGGGCGGCAGAAGGTAATTGGGATTATAATAAATGACCAAATCACCTTCATCATGCTCATTACAAGCCAAACTGATGTTTCAAATTATTGCTGCTATTAGTCACCATCAGAATCCTAAATGAGGAGATATTAAAGGTGAGAACACATTTCATTAATTCTTGTGTTTTTTTTTGCACAAGGTTTCTTGATTCCTGGTTTCACAGTTTCAGAATTGGATTTAATGATATAAGTACTATTACCAAGAGGATGAGAAAAGCTTCTTGTTATAGCCCCTTTCTGTACATAACACCATCAACCTGCCTTCTCATCCTATCCCTTTCTCTCAGAAGCCATTTGTCCATTCAACCCACTCTATCATTTAGTTAGTGGTGTCAGTTTTAAAACTCCAGTTCCATGACCTCTCTCCGAATCTCTGCTTTGTCAGGTAGGTACATCTGGAGATTTGATTTGATTTGATTTATTATTGTCACATATAGAAATTAAAGAAACCCTACAGTCAGAAAGAGGTCGTTTGGCCCATCAAATCCGTACCAACCATAATCCTAACCAGACCCTACTCCCAAATCCCTACACATGTACCCACTAATCCCTCTAATCTATACATTTCAGGACACAAAGGGCAATTTTTTTTAAAGCATGTCCAATCAACCTAACCCACACAATCTTTGGATTGTGGGAGAAAACTAGAGTACCAGGAGGAAATCCATGCAGACATGAGGACAACGTGTAATCTCCACACAGACAGCGACCCAAGCCAGGAATCGAACCCAGGTCACTGGAGTTGTGAAGCAGCAGTGCTAACCACTGTGCCATCGTGTCGCTCCAATGTATTAGCATGCAATGAAAAGTATTGTTTTTTGTGTGCTCGACAAACAAAGCATGGAGAAGGAAAGGAGAGAGTGCAGAATGTAGTATTACAGTCAAAGCTAGGGTATAGGATGTACTTGTTTTTATCCTACAGGTGCTTTGGTCCACCTTGTTGTCTAACGAGGGGCATACACGCGATGGGTCGTGAGAGGGCTGCTCTTGGATCTTTTTCGAGAGTATTCTAGTGCTTCACGTCGTTAGTGTACGCTTGACCTGGACCATTTGATGGGCAACACGACAGCTCAGTGACTATTGCTGTGCTGTGCAGATACATGGATTTGGGCCTGTGTCTGTGGGAGTTTGTGCATTCTCCCCGTGCTTGCGTGGGTTTTCTCCGGGAGCTCCGGTTTCCTCCCACATCCCAAAGATGCGCTCTTAGGCAAATTGGCAAAACAAACTCTCCATAAATTGTCTCAAATATGGTTTTTAATCCATAGTTCTATAAACATAGACAGGGATCACGGGTGGAGGTGGGAACATTGGGGTGGCGGCACAGGCTCGTTGGGCCGAAGGGCCTGTTTCTAGTGCTGTTTTTGTTCTTTTTTTGTTCTTCTTTATAGAGAAAGATCAATTTAATATAAAATAGGTCCACTCAAAAGTCTGATGGCAACAGGAAAGAAGCTGTTCTTAAGCCAGTTGGTACGCACTCTCAGACTTTTGTATCTTTATCCCAATGGAAGAAGGTGGAAGAGAGAATGTCTGGGGTGAATATAGAACATAGAACAATACAGCGGAAACAGGCCCTTTGGCCCACGAGTTGCGCCGATCACATCTACCAATCCACAGACCTATCTATAACCCCCTATCCTATTCTTTTCCATATACTCATCCAGAAGTCTTTTAAAAGACCCCAGTGAGTTTGCCTCAACAACCTCTGACGGCAGTCGGTTCCATTCACTCACCACCCTCTGAGTGAAAAAACTACCCCTGACATCTCCTTTGTATTTGCTTCCCTGCACCTTAAATCTGTGTCCTCTCGTAGTGACCATTTCAGCTCGGGGAAATAGTCTCTGAGAGTCCATCCTATCTATCCCTCTCAACATTTTATAAACCTCTATCAGGTCGCCTCTCAACCTACGTCTCTCCAGTGAGAAGAGTACCAGCTCCCTCAACCTATCTTCATAAGGTCTGCCTCCCAATCCAGGCAGCATCCTTGTAAATCTCCTCTGAACTCTCTCAATAGCCTCTACATCCTTCCTATAGTGAGGTGACCAGAACGGTGCACAATACTCCAAGTGGGGTCTGACAAGAGTCTTATAGAGCTGCATCATTAACTCCTGACTCCTAAACTCTATTCCTCGATTAATGAAGGCCAGTAGACCATACGCCTTCTTGACCACTTCCTCCACTTGCGAGGCCGATTTAAGAGTCCTATGGACCCGGACCCCAAGATCCTTCTGCTTGACAACACAGCTAAGACTCTTATCCCTTATATTGTACTCCTTCATCCCATTATTCCTGCCAAAATGGACCACTACACATTTATCCGTGTTGAAGTCCATCTGTCACTTCTCCGCCCAGTCTTGCATCCTGTGCGTGGGTCCTTAATTATGCTGGCTGCTTTTCTGAAGCAGCAGAAAGTGTAGACAGAGTCAATGAATGGGAGGCTGTTTGCGTGATGGACTGGGCTACATTCACAACCCTTAGTGGTTTCTTGTGGTTTTGGGCAGGAGCCATACCAAGCTGTGATACAACTAGAAAGATTGCATTCTATAGTGCATCTGTAAATGTTACTCCGTATCAATGAAATCCTGCAAAATTCTCAAAACCCTTTGAATGAAGGGAAGATGGTGTCTCTGGTCGAGCAGTCCAGAGGCCCAGGCTAATGCTCAGGGGATATGGGTTCCAGTCCCACCGTGGCAAATTGTGGAGCTTGAATTCACTTCAGAGATCTAGAATATAAAACCAATCTTATTGCTGGTTGTAAAAATGAATTTCCTTCTCTAATGCCCTTTAGGGAAGGGAGCTTACCATCCTTACTTGGCCTGGCCTAGACGTGTCAGGGACCAGATCAGAAACTCCAACATGTATTATGAAGTTAGCCTCAGCTCCAATTACTTTTGAATTTTGCATTAGAACTAGCAAATGGTATATTGCTTATGGTGTGAATCCATTGACCTCCTTGGAAGCTGATATTAAAGTAATCTTTATTTAACAATTTCTCTCGAGGAGAGGTCGGATAAACTTGGTTTTTTTGCACAGGAACGACGGAGGTTGAGGGGAGGGACCTGATAGAGGTTTACAAGATTATGAGGGGTATGAACAGAGTGGATAGTCAGGTGCTCTTTCCTAGGGCAGAAAAGTCAAGTACTAAGGGACATAGGTTTAAGGTGCGTGGGGAAAAGTTTGGAGGAGATGTGCGAGACAAGTTTTTTACATAAAGGGTGTGAAAGCGCTACCCAGGGAGGTGGTGGAACCAGGTGCAATAACAGCATTTAAGGGGTAACTAGATGAATAGATGAATGGAATGGGAATGGAAGGATATGGACTCCATAGGTGTGTACAGTATTAGTTTAGGCAGGTATCATGATCGGCGCAGGGCTGAAGGGCCTATTCCTGTGTGGTACTGGTCTTTGTTCTTTGTAATACAGTTTAACTATTGTACACAGAATTAGCAAAGACTTTACTAACTGAAATACATAAACATGACAAGATATTGGGCCTTGGCCCACTGTGGTTTTGAGAAGCACAAAGGACTAGGAAGTGTCAGTAGAGGGGGCTATAGCAGGAGTTGTGTCCAACCGGTTCAACTTTCCCAGGCCATTTTTTAATGGCGCAATCAGCTTCATGATCTTGCCTCTTTTGTACAGAGTTCTTTGAGGAAGGAATAAGTAATGTTACAAGCAAAAAGGGGAACCTGTGAATGTGGTATATTTACATTTTCAGAAAGCATTAGGCACTATGTAAGAACATAAAAAATAGGAGCAGGAGTAGGCCATCTAGCCCCTCGAGCCTGCCCACCTTTCAATAAGAGCATGGCTGATCTGATAGTGGTTCTGCTCTACTTACTCACTTGTTCCCCATAACCCTTAATTCTCTTATCGGTCAAAAATTTATCTATCTGTGACTTAAACATATTCAACAAGGTAGCCTTCACTGCTTCAATGGGCAGAGGATTTCAGAGATTCACTACCCTCTGGGAAAAGAAATTCTCAACTCTGTTCTAAATTGACTCCCCAGTATTTTGAGGCTGTGCCCATTGCCCATTCTTGTTTCCATTCTAAGTGAAAATAAACTCACTGCTTCTACCCTGTCTAGAACATAGAACATAGAACAATACAGCACAGAACAGGCCCTTCGGCCTTCGATGTTGTGCCGACCAAAATAAAAAGCAATGCCCCTCCAAACTAAACCATTCCCTTCTCTTCCATATACTATCAATTAACCTCTTAAACGCCACCAAACTTGGCGCATCTACAACAGCTGCAGGCAGGGCATTCCACTCCCTAATCACTCTTTGAGTAAAGAACCTACCTCTGATATCCGTCCTATAACTCATACCCCTTAATTTAAAGCTGTGTCCCCTCGTGCTAGCTTTCTCCATCCTAGGAAAAAGGCTATCACTGTCCCCCTATCTAAACCTCTAATCATCTTATATGCTTCAATAAGATCCCCTCTTAGCCGCCTCCTTTCTAACGAAAACAACCTCAAATCCTTCAACCTCTCTTCATAGGACCTGCCCTCCATACCAGGCAACATCCTGGTAAACCTCCTCTGTACCCTCTCCAATGCCTCCACATCTTTCTTATAATGTGGCGACCAGAACTGCACACAATACTCCAAGTGCGGCCGCACTAGAGTTTTGTACAGTCTAGCCCACTTATTATCTTATATGTCTCTATAAGATCTCCCTTCAGCCTTCTAAACTCCAATGCGCACAGGCCTAGCCGACTGAATCTCTCTTCATAAGCTAACCCCCTCATCTCCGGAATCAACCTGGTGAACCTTCTCTGCACCCTCTCCAAAGCTAATATATCCTTTCTTATATAAGGGGACCAAAATTGCACACAGTACTCTAGTTGCGGCCTCACGAACGCCTCGTACAATTGCAGCAAGACCTCCTTGTTTTTATACTTCATCCCCCTCGCGATAAAGGCCAACATTGCATTCGCCTTCTTGATCACCTGCTGCACCTACAGATGAGTTTTTGTGATTCATGCACAAGGACCCGCAGGTCCCTCTGCACAGTAGCATGTTGTAATTTTTCACCATTTAAATAATAGTCCATTTTACTATTATTCTTTCCAAAATGGATAACCTCATATTTACCAATGTTATACTCCATCTGCCAGATCTTTGCCCATTCACTTAGCCTATCCAAAGCTCCCTCTTTCTGTTTCCTCCATGCAATTTGCTTTCTCACTCATCTTTGTGTCATCAGCAAACTTTGTTACCCTACTCTCAGCCCCCTCCTCCAGATCATCTATGTATATGGTAAATAGTTGAGGCCCCAGCACCAATTCCTGAAGCACACCACTAGTCACCAACTGCCAACCGGAAAAGCATCCATTTATTCAGACTCTCTGCTCCCTGTTCGATAGCTAATCCTCAATCCACGCTAACACTTTATCCCCCAAAATCCGTGTACTTTTATCTTATGTGCCAAAGAAGCTAATCCAATCTTGCTTAAAGTTTAATTATTAGTTTCACGAGTAGGCTTACATTAACACTGCAATTAAGTTACTGTAAAATTCGCCTAGTTGCCACACTCTGGCTCCTGTTCGGGTCAACACACCTAACCAGCATGTCTTTCGCACTGTGGGAGAAAATCGGAACATCCAGAGGAAACCCATGCAGACATGGGGAGAAAGTACAAACTCCACACAGACAATGACCCGAGGTCAGAATTGAACCTAGGGCCCTGGTGCTGTGAGGCAGCAGTGTTAACAACTGTGCCACCATGCGAGCCTGGAATTAACCTCTTGATTTATGGCACTGTGGGGGTGATCTTTATCAAAATAATTCTAAGTCCAGGACGTGCAGGGAAATGGAAAGTTTTTTGAGTGAGTTCATATCTGTTATCTCATCCATTCAGTGCAGGAAAAAAGATCAGAAACATTTTCTCACCTATAGAGTGAGGGGTGGAGTTTAAGTCAGCTGAGAGCAGCAGAGGGCGTCATTGCGCACGCGCAGCTCGCCAACAGCAGAGACTTGTAACTCACCCTCTGCAGCTCTCTGCCAGCCTCTTCGTCTTAAGCACAACAACACCCACACTCCCCAGCTTATTGCGGGGGCTCATGGCCTATTCTGACCTCCACCCCTACTACCAGCCCAGGGTGAACTTTCCCTCTATCCCTACCCTCCGTGATCAGCTGCCCGATCTCTCTCTCATGATCAGCCATCCGATCACCCCCCCCTAGCTTGCAGTCAGCCGTCCAATGTCCCCCTCCACAAATGGTCTGCTCTGATTGTCCCCCTCTCTCCACCTACTGATTCCAGTGCAGACCGGCAGCAGGTCCCCACCCCCCCCCCCCCCCCCCCCCCCCCCCGCCCCCAATACCAATCCCAATGTAAAGTGTGCATTGTTGGGGACCAGCTGTGATCCTTGCCGGAGTGAATCTCTCCCCATGAGGCCACAAAGGCAAGTGAACACGGATGATAGTGTCCCGGGCTCAGTAAATCTATATAAGAACACAAGAAATAGGAGCAGGAGTAGGCCATCTAGCCCCTCGAGCCTGCCCCACCATTCAACAAGATCATGGCTGATCTGAAGTGGATCAGTTCCACTTTCCCACTTTCTCCCTATAACCCTTAATTCCCTCGTCTATCAGAAACCTATCTACTGTGACTTAAGTATATTCAGTGAGGTAGCTTCTACCACTTCAATGGGCAAAGAATTCCAGAGACTCACCACCCTTTGAGTGAAGAAGTTCCTCCTCAACTCCGTTCTAAACTATTCCCCCTTTATTTTGAGGCTGTGCCCTCTAGTTCTGTTTTCCTTTCTAAGCGGGAAGAATCTCTCTACCTCTATTCTATCTAGTCCCTTCATTATCTTATAGGTCTCTACAAGATCCCCCCATCAGCCTTCTAAACTCTAACGAATACTACCCAGTCTATTCAATCTCTCCTCATAAGCTAGCCTTCTCATCTCTGGTATCAGCCTGCTGAACATTCTCTGCACTTCCTCCAAGGCCAATATATCCTTCTGCAGATGCAGCGACCAAAACTGCACACAGTACTCCAGCTGCGGTCTCACTAGTACCCTGTACAGTTGCAGCAAGACCTCCTGCTTTTATATTCTATCCCCCTCTTGCTCTAAAGGCCAACATTCCATTCGTCTTCTGCTGCACCTGCAGACTGAGTCTTTGCGATTCATGCACAAGGACCCCCAGGTCCCTCTGCACTGTAGCATGCTGCAGCTTTTCACCCTTTAAATAATAGTCTCTCCTTCATTATTTCTATCAAAGTGGATAACCTCACATTTGCTAACATTATACTCCATCTGCCAGGTCTTTGCCCACTCAAAGAACAAAGAACAAAGAACAAAACAGCACGGGAAACAGGCCCTTCGGCCCAACGAGCCCGCGCCGCCGCCCCGATGTTCCCACCACTATTCGTGATCCCTGTCTATGTTTATAGATCTATGGATTAAAAATCAAATTTGAGACAATTTAGGGAGAATTTGTTTTGCCAATTAGCCTAAGAGCACACCTTTGGGATGTGGGAGGAAACCGGAGCATCAGGAGAAAACCCACGCAAGCACGGGGAGAATGCACAAACTCCCACAGACACAGGCCCAAATCCATGTATCTGCACAGCGCGGCGATAGTCACTGAGTTGTCGTGTTGCCCATCAAATGGTCCAGGTCAAGCGTACACTAACGACATGAAGCACTAGGATACTCTCGAAAAAATCCAAGAGCAGCCCTCTCACGACCCACTGCGTGTATGCCCCTTGTTAGATAACAAGGTGGACCAAAGCACCTGTAGGATAAAAACAAGTACATCAATATCATCATTTATTTACACACTTCCCCGGGACTCCCAAGGCTCATGATCCCTATTTTAAATCAGTTTTCTATACCCCTCCATTCCCATTCTGTTCATGTACCCATCTAAGTATTTCTTAAATAACTCCAGAGTACCTGCCTCACCACTTTACTTGGCAGTGCATTCCATACCTCCACCATCCTCTGTGTGAAAAAACTCCCTCTAGCATCCAAATTATACCTTACCCCCCTCACCCTAAGCCCGTGAGCCCTCGTGCTATTCGAGTCCATCCTAGGAAAAAGCTTAACCCTGTTCTCTATCTATACCCCTCATAATCTTGTACACCTCTATTAGATCTCCTCTAAGTCTACGTCTTTCTAAAGAAAACAGCCCCAATTTGCCTAACCTCTCCTCGTAACTCAGACCTTCCATATCAGGCAGCATCCTGGTCAACCTCCTCTGCACTCTCTCCAGAGTCTCCACGTCCTTCCGATAGTAAGACGACCAGAACTGGACACAGTATTTCAAATGAGGTCTAACCAGCGTTTTATACAACTGCAACATTAAAGGCCAGCTCTTGTACTCTATACCACTTCCTATAAAGACTAGCATACCATATGCTTACTTCACAACCTTCTCCACCTGCTCTGCCACCTTCAGAGACTTGTGCACCTGCACCCCCAGGTCCCTCTGTGTTTCTGTACTCTTAATAGGTCTACCCTTTATCGTATACCTCCCCCCTACAGTCACTCAGTCTATATGGATCTCTCTGCAGACTTTCCACTCCCTCCATGCAATTTGCTTTTCCATTCATCTTCATGAAATCAGCAAATTTTGTTACTCTAGAAAGTAAGATTAAAATATATTTAAATAATTTATTTGGCCTCGTGACCTTACCAGCTTACCCCCCCCCCAAATTATATAATAATTTATAATATAATATGTAAAATAGCTTCCTGTGGGGGTGAAATTGGACTGGGTAGAGACTCAAGGCAGGTGGGAATGTGTTCGGTCATCGGTTAGATGCTCTGTCCGGTTCCAATGATATCAATGTTCCCGAATATAACGTGTGTGGTAAAAAGATGGAAGACATAAAGAATAATAAATAAACTTAAATAATTCTGTCTGCTTATTATCCATGGCAAATTTATCCCTAGACTTTCCCATTGCAATACACTGTTTGCATGTTCTCCTCGTGTCTGCATGGGTTTCCTCCAGTGTTCTGATTTCCTCCCACAGTCTGAAAGAAATGCTGGTTTGGTGCATTGATCTGAACAGATGCCGGACTGTGGCGGCCAGTGGAATTTCACAGTAACTTCATTGCAGTGTTAACGTAAGCCTTACTTATGACTAATAAATAAACTTTGCTTTGCTTGATTTTTGATCAATGTATCAAAAAGAAGTCAAAATTGAAAGTAAAGTTTATTTATTAGCCACAAGCAGGCTTACATTAACACTGTAATGAAGTTACTATGAAAATCCTTTAGTTGCCACACTCCAGCACCTGTTCGGGTACACTGAGGGAGAATTCAGCATGGCCAATGTACCTAACTAGCAAGTCTTTCAGAATGTGGGAGGAAACTGGAGCACCCAGAGGAAACCCAAGCAGAAACAGGGGGAATGTGCACAGATAATGACTCGCGTGGGGAATTGGAGCTGGTGCTGTGAGGCAGTAGTGCTAACCACTGTGCCGCTGTGTCACTGCCTAGGGTTACTGGTGCTAATGGAAGGATTAAGGAACTTTTGGAGAAAATAACAATTTTTCTTCAGCAAATCTTCACAGACAAGGTAATAATGGAGGTAGGAGGAAGAATTTGTCACCTCCCAAAAATAGCTAAAATTAAAGCTTATAAAAGAGTGATGGTAGGTGGTTGGGCAAATTAGGCTCTGTATAAATTTTTCTGAAGGATTCACATTATAAAAAGATTCTTTAATTCCCTTTGCAGTGCATTAATATTTAAAGAATGTCGGCAAATAAAAAATGGGCAGTTATTAAAAGTGGAGCTAACCTATTTTACACTGTTCTGTCAGTGCTTCTATATTGTTCCTTACAGGAACTTGTTTTATGAATGATAAAACATTGCACCTATAATACTGTACTCTGTGGGTAAAGTGCTGCTCTGTTAACGCGACCTGTTATTTTAAGGCACCTAAAAAAAGATCTATTGCCGTAAATGGATATTGCCTGATGTTAATTGAAAATTAATTGTGTCGGTGAGCAAAATATTTGAACAAAAAAGCCTAACTGAAATCAATCTGCTAAACTTGAAGGTCAGATTTATAGAAAGGGATTTGGGTTATTATCTGTACAACATAAAGGGCCCCATGTTAAAGTAGGTCAGTGGAAGTTGTGTGATTCCACTAATTTGTTATCCTAAAAAGATCAGAAAAAGCCAGGAATTTGAAAGGAGTCTGGCTTTAATTGTGGAATTGGGCAGATAATATGAGAGAATCTTTATTGATTCAGGACCAAAAATTTGGTTCTGCTGTTCAGCGAGAGAGATGATGATGAATAGGGGTGACATGGTGACACAGTGGTTAACACTGCTGTTTCAGGTGCCAGGGACCTGGATTCAGGTGCCCGGGCCTTGGGTCACTCTCCGTGTAGAAATTGTACGTTCTCCCCATGCCTGCATGGGTTTACTCCAGGTGCTCTGGTTTCCTCCCACAGTCTGAACATGTGCAGGCTAGCTAAATTGCCCCTTAGTATCAGGGAAGCCCATAAGATATAGAATGAGATGGGTGCAGGCTTAAGCCCTCATCCTAAGAAATCCCCCCAACGCCGTGGATCAAAAGAACAAAGAATGAAGAATAGTACAGCACAGGAAACAGGCCCTTTGGCCCTCCAAGCCTGTGCTGTTCATTGGTCCATTCGTTTGTATCCCTCCATTCCCAATGTAACATAAACAGGGCCTAATTTTTAAGGCTGAAAAAATTGGATATCCTAAATTAAAGAATTGAGTGAATTAAAAATCAAACACAGTCAAATCTTAGGCAGGCCAGTTGTACAAGCCTGATTCATCAATGTCCACTGCACCCTACTGATACTTAGCAGGAGATCATTGCACCCCATTGAAATGAACCGGCCTATTGTTAGAAGCCTAAATCAGGCCAGACTTTCTGTCACCAAGAGTTCCTGCAGTTAATCTGATAACAGGTCACATGTAAGCAGCAGCATGGAGATGGACCCCTGGGGGCGGACCCTGGTGTCCTGTCAGACAGACATCAAGAAACCCACTGGGTATTGGAACCCCCTCTTGGGACCTCATTGGAGGAAGCCAGAGAAGTTTCTGGAAAGGCAAGCAGACAGGGGATAAAGGAACACACTTTCAGACACCAGCAGTGAAGTCTAGCGAAGACTCAATGAAGGAGGCGACCGTTGACCATTTGGAAGACTGACCAGAGAAGGAAGGAAGGAAGAAGCTGCCATTGAGACTCACCTTCATGACGACAGACCAGAGGGACTCCAAGAATCAAGCCTGCAGTTTTAACCAAAGCATCTTTGCGGGTAGTATGTCTGATTTTGGGGTATCCTCTTGTTTTATGTGGGTAATTTAAGGGTCAGTAGTGTTATTGTTAATAAACTTGTTGAACCTTTACTTGTGTTTGTCCTTAGTCCATCTTGCAAATAAGGGCACCGGGGTAAAACATTGGAGTAAGCAAACTGGTCGAAAGCAGAAGAGATTTTTAAAATTACAACACCAAGCTGCTCATATAACTATCCAGGTAATTTTTAAACAATGCCAGTGTGTCTGCCTCCACCACCCTCATTGGCAGTGCATTCCAGGCCCCCACCACCCTCTGCGTAAAAAACGTCCCTCTGAGATCGGAGTTATACCTCGCCCCTCTCACCTTGAGCCCGTGACCCCTTGTGATCGTCACCTCCGACCTCGGAAAAAGCTTCCCACCTTTCATCCTATCTATACCCTTCATAATTTTGTATACCTCGATTAGGTTTCCCCTCATTCTCCGTCTTTCCAGGGAGAGGAACCCCAGTTTACCCAATCTCCCCTCACAGCTGAGACCCTCCATACCAGGCAACATGCTGGTAAACTTTTCTGCATTCTCTCCAAAGCCTTCACATCCTTCTGGTAGTATGGTGACCAGAACTGGATGCAATATTCCAAATGTGGCCTAACTAACGTTCTATACAGCTGCAACATCAGTTTTTTTTTACTCTTTCAACCTAATGAACCTTCTCTGAACTGCCTCCAATGTCAGTATATTCTTCCATAAATAAAGGGACCAAAACTTTTCATAGAATCCATACAGTATGGAAGGAGGCCTATCAAGCCTGCACTGATAGCAATCCCATCCTATCCCCATATATTCACCTTGCTAATCCTCCCAAAACTTGGGGCAATTTAGTATGGCCCATCAATCTAAGCTATACATCTTTGGACTGCAGAAAGAAACTGGAGCATTCAGGAGGGAACCTATGCCAGCACAGGAAGAATGTGCAAACTCCACGCAGACAGTAACCAAAGGCTGGAATTGAACCTGGGTCCCTGGCACTGGGAGGCAGCAGTGTTAGCCACTCTGTCACCATGCCATCCTATTCATTATTATTTCTTCCCCTCTGTTCACAATATTCCAGGTGTGGTCTGACGAGTGTCTTGTACAGTTTTAGCAAGACTTCTCTATTTTTGTACTCTATTCCCTTTGAAATAAAGGCCAACATTCCACTTGCCTTTGCAATTACTGGTTGAACTTGCGTGCTAGATTTTTGTGATTTATTCCAGAGGGCCTCCAATTCCCTCTGAGCTGCCGCTCTGTGCAGTCTCCATTTAAATAATGTTCATCTCCTGTGTTCTTCCTACCAAAATACGTAAAATCACATTTTCCGTCATTATATTCCACTTGCCAAGACTTTGCTCTCTCACTTAACCTGTCCATATCCCTCTATAGACTCTCTTTGGCCGGAATTCTACCGGCACGCCCATCCCAATTCTGGGAGCGGATGAGGCTCGGGCAGATTTAGAGTTTTATTTTTTTTATTTAGAGCAACACAGCACGGGAAACAGGCCCTTCGGCCCATGAGCCCGTGCCGCCGTCATAACTATATAGTAACAATTCCATTATCCTATTCTAATTTTAGGTTATTCCTAATATGGAAGAATCTCAATGTAGGGACAATTTGTTTCCCAATCAGCCTAAGAGCGAATTTTTGGGATGTAGGAGGAAACCGGAGCGCCCGGAGAAAACCCACGCAATCACGGGGAGAACGCGCAAACTCCCGCAGACACCGGCCCAATTCCAAATGTCTGCACAGCTACAGCGATAGTCACTGAGCTGTCATGGTGCCCTTCAGATGGTCCAGATAAAGCACTCATTTACGACATGAAGCACCAGGCAACCCATGAATCAACATCCAAGAGCTGTCCTCACATCACCTGCTGAATGCATGCTCCTTGTTGGTCAAGTATGGACCAAATTACCTGTGGAAAAAAAAGCCATAGTTAAACAGTCCTACTATATCCCTCTATCTGCATGTGTGCCGGTAAATTTCTACACTTTGAGTGCAATCTTCTTAGAGTAACAGTTTAAAGTTTATTTATTAGTCACAAGTAAGACTTACATTATTACTGCAATGAAGTTACTGTGAAATTCTTGTAGTCACCACACTCCTCTGTTTGGGTCAATACAACTAATCAGCACTAACCAGCATAACCAGAAATACTTAGATGGGCACATGATCAGAATGGGAATGGAGGGGTATAGAAAACTGATTTAAAATAGGAATCATGAGCCTTGGGAGTTCCTGGGAAGTGTGTAAATAGATGATGATATTGATGTACTTGTTTTTATCCTGCAGGTGCTTTGGTCCACCTTGTTGTCTAACAAGGGGCATACACGCGATGGATCGTGAGAGAACTGCTCTTGGATTTTTTTCAAGAGTATCCTAGTGCTTCACGTCGTTAGTGTACGCTTGACCTGGACCATTCGATGGGCAACATGTGTGGGAGTTTGCGCATTCTCCCAGTGCTTGCGTGGGTTTTCTCCGGGTGCTTCGGTTTCCTCCCACATCCCAAAGATGTGCTCTTAGGCTAATTGGCAAAACAAATTCTCCCTAAATTGTCTCAAATTTGGTTTTTAATCCATAGATCTATAAACATAGACAGGGATCACGGGTAGAGGTGGGAACATTGGGGTGGCGCAGGCTCATTGGGCCGAAGGGCCTGTTTCCCGTGCTGTTTTGTCCTTTGTTCTTTTTCAGACTGTGGGAGGAAACCCACGCAGATACAGGGAGAACATGCAGACTGCGCAGTATCCAAGCCAGGAATCGAACCTGGGTTCCTGGTGCTGTGAGGCATAAATGCTGACCGCTGTGCACTGCTGTTGTGAATGGTGAGATTTTTTTTTGAACTTTATTCCAATCCAATCAAGTCAAATTAAATCCAATTCAGAGTCCCAACAAGTTGAGACATTCCCGATCCACATTGATAAGACAGGCCTCTCACCTCCTGTCTTGGGCTTGATTTACATGATCCAAGCTGATTGGAGTAGGTGTAGCTCCTCCTCCACAGCTTGATCTCATTTGCAACTTAGCCAAAAGGCCGAGATGCAGCTTTAAAAAATTGCTCCAAATGAAGCTGAAATGTAGAACAAGAACAAAGAACAAAGAAGAACAAAGAACAAAACAGCACGGGAAACAGGCCCTTCGGCCCATCGAGCCCGTGCCACCACCCCGATGTTCCCACTTCTACACGCGATCCCTGTCCATGTTTATAGATCTATGGATTAAAAACCAAATTTGAGACAATTTAGGGAGAATTTGTTTTGCCAATTAGCCTAAGAGCGCATCTTTGGGATGTGGGAGGAAACCGGAGCACCCGGAGAAAACCCACACAAGCACGGGGAGAATGCACAAACTCCCACAGACAAAGGCCCAAATCCATGTATCTGCACAGCACAGCGATAGTCACTGAGCTGTCGTGTTGCCCATCAAATGGTCCAGGTCAAGCGTACACTAACGACGTGAAGCACTAGGATACTCTCGAAAAAAATCCAAGAGCAGCCTCTCACGACCCATCGCGTGTATGCCCCTCGTTAGACAACAAGGTGGACCAAAGCACCTGTAGGATAAAAACAAGTACATCAATATCATCATCTATTTACACACTTCCCCGAGACTCCCAAGGCTCATGATCCCTATTTTAAATCAGTTTTCTATACCCCTCCATTCCCATTCTGTTCATGTGCCCATCTAGTATTTCTTAAATAACTCCAGAGTACCTGCCTCCACCACTTTACTTGGCAGCGCATTCCATACCCCTACCACCCTCTGTGTGAAAAAACTCCCTCTAGCATCCAAATTATACCTTACCCCCCTCACTCTAAGCCCGTGACCCTTCATGCTATTTGAGTCCATCCTAGGAAAAAGCTTAACCCTGTTTACTCTAGCTATCCCCTTCATAATCTTGTACACCTCTATCAGATCTCCTCTAAGTCTACATCTTTCTAAGGAAACAGTCCCAATTTGCCTAATCTCTCCTCGTAACTCAGACCTTCCATACCAGGCAGCATCCTGGTAAACCTCCTCTGCACTCTCTCCAGAGTCTCCACGTCCTTCCGGTAGTAAGGCAACCAGAACTGGACACAGTATTCCAAATGAGGTCTAACCAGCGTTTGAGACAACTGCAACATTAAAGGCCAGCTCTTGTACTCTATACCCCTTCCTATAAAGGCTAGCATACTATATGCTTTCTTCACAACCTTCTCCACTTGCTCTGCCACCTTCAGAAACTTGTCCACCTGCACCCCCAGGTCCCTCTGCGTTTCTATACTCTTAATAGGTCTATCCTTTATCATATACCTCCCCCCTACATTCTTTCTCCCGAAATGCATCACCTCACATTTATCAGGATTGAATTCCATCTGCCATCTGTCTGCCCAAGCTGCCAGCCTATCTATGTCCTGCTGCATCGCCTGACAATGCTCCTCACTATCCACAATCTAATGTAATCTAATGACTTCAACCAAGTGCAGCATGTCAATATTACACTTCATCTTAGCCAAAAGGTCGAGAAGCGAACGGTGAAAATACTTTAATTCTAACTGTTACCGGAACTTTACTGCTCTGAGGCTCGTAAGATCCCACCCGAGGAGTTTGGATAACGCTGTTCTGTGAGCCTTGCCTGCCCTGATTGTGGGGCAGGCGGGGCAGCAACATTCCGGCTGTCGTAACAGTCCAGGTTATCAGGATCCGCAGATTTTGAATGTTTCCTTCCTTCAGCTGCTCTTTATCACTGACAGAAGGATTCGCTGGCTTGTTAATGCTATCGCTTTCATACCCGGCTGGAGATTCTTATCCTGCCTTTTAAACATTTCATCTTTCCCTGCTGCTGTGCTTGTACAGGAGGCAAACCTCAGTACCATGGGATGTATTTTAGTCTAAATGATGTTTTCCAAGTTGTGTGAAGAGATCGAGGTCCTTCTGTTTTTGAGAGTTTGATACAGCGGGTTATTGAGACGATATTTTTAAAAATCAATCTCTTTTTGAAAGAATGCAAGCTTGCAACCAAGTTGGGTGCAGGCAGGAGATTAAATAGCTTCATTAATGTATTGCTGATGCCTCCCATTCGCCTCTTTCTAATGCAAATTTGTTACCAGTTTTCTGGTGTTTGTTCATTCCTATATATTCAAATTGAACCTTGTTTGCAATCGCTGGAGAATTTGACATCTCAATCTCTTTTGGTAGCCAAGGCACTTTCTGAAGGTGCAAACTGTTTTTCACATCACTCTTAGTGAAACACGGGATTCTGTCTGCTATTCTCTGCAAGGCATAGTGGCACAGAAGTTAGTGCCGCTACCTCACAGCACTAGGGACCCGGGTTTGATTCCCGATTTGGGTCACTGTCTGTGTGGAGACTACACATTCCAGCATTTAGTAATTGGAAAGTTGAAGATATCTCTCTCTGTTCATTACTGGCATTGGCAGCACAATGGCACAGTGGTTAGCACTGCTGTCTCACAGTGCCAGGGACCCAGGCCTTGGGAGACTTTCTGTGCAGGCTCTGCACATTCTCCCCATATCTACATGGGCTTCCTCCAGGTGTTCTGGTTTCCTGTCACAGTCCAAAAGGCATGCTGGTTAGGTCCATGCTAAATTCTCCCTCAGTGTACCTGAATATGTGCCAGAGTGTGATGACCAGGGGATTTTCACATTAACTTCATTGCAGTGTTAATGTAAGTCTACTTGTAACACAAATAAATAAACTCAGAATAAATAATATTCCTGGGCTAAGGATTTTTGATTTGATTTATTATTGTCACATGTATTAACATGCAATGAAAAGTATTGTTTCTTGTGTGCTATACAGACAAAAAATATCACTCGTAGATAAGGAAGAAATGTAATATTACCGTCATAGCTAGGGTAGAGAGAAAGATCAACTTAATGCAAGGTAGGTCCATTCAAAAGTCTGACAGCAGCAGGGAAGAAGCAGTTCTTGAGTCGGTTGGCATGTGACCTCAGACTTTTGTATCTTTTTCCCTGCTGCTTTGCTGAGGCAGCAGGAAGTGTAGACAGAGTCAATGGATGGGAGGCTGATTTGCATGATGGATTGGGCTAAATTTATGACCTTTTGTAGGTCCTCGTGGTCTTGCGCAGAGCAGGAGCCATACCCAAGCTGTGCTACAACCAGAAAGAATGCTTTCTACGGTGCGTCTGTAAAAGTTGGTGAGAGTTGTAGCTGATATGTCAAATTTCCTTAGTCTTCTGAGAAAGTAGAGGCGCTGGTGGGATTTCTTAACTGGCAGTCTGCAAATTCAATGCCAGTTTTGATTTTGTGCTGCCCCCTTCCACTCTCTCCAGCCATGCCTCTCTCTCTTGTTCTCTATCAAAAATCTAATGGTTAGACAGAGAGTCACAAATATGGGAGGGGGGATTAACCATGCACAAAACTATTGAAGAATCTACTGAACTGCCCAGGATAGATGGCAGAATTAACAGGTTCGAAGCGGTGCCTTTCACCCCCATGGTAGTCAGAAATTACTCCCGCAGTTTTCCCCAGTCATGGCTGTCAGTGGTAAGCTTGGACAGTGTAAGTGATAGCAGGCGCTAATCACAGCTAACATCCATCTGATCAGCTTCTGGAGAGACCCTGGGCAGAGACTCTGATGCAAGTTGTGACAGTAAGATTAGATAGAAGATTGCCCTGTGTTGGAATTAACTAAACTAAGCTAAACAGACATGTCACCGGTAAAGGCTTGGCCAATGTGAGTAAAACTATAGGGCTACAAGAAATAGGAACGGGAGTTTGGTCCCTTGAGCCTGCTCTGCCACTCACTAGGATCATGGCTAATCCGACATTCCTCACGTCCATTTTCCTGCTCTTTCCCTAAAATTTAATGGGATGGGGAGTTACAGGTAGTCCTATGGCCTGGTAGGTACTGATATGATTGGCACAACTTGTGGGCCGAAGGGCCTGTTGTGCTGTCGTGTTCTATGTTCTATGTTCTAAAACCCTTGATTCCCTTACTGATCAAAAATCTTACCTGTCTCAGCCTTAAATATACACAAGGGCTCTGACACCACAGCTCTCTGCAGCAAGGAGTTCCAAAGACACTCAATCCTCTGAGAGAAGAAATTCCCCCTCATCTCAAGCTTAAATTGCTGTTGCTTTATTCTGAAACTATGCTGTCTTGGCCCTGGGTTCTCCCATGAGGGGGGACATCTTCTCAGCCGCTTAAGAATCCTATATATTTCAATGAGGTCACCTCTCATTCTTCTGAATTCTAATGAGTAGAATCCCAAACTGTTTAACCTTTCCTCATAAGACAATCCCTCCATACTGGGGGTTCATTCTGGTGAACCTTCACTGAACTGCCTTCAATGAAATAATGTCTTTCCTTAAATAAGGGACCAAAACTGCTCACAGTAGTTCAGATGTAGTCTCACCAGTACGGTTGCAGCAAAACCTCCCTATTCTTATACTCCTACCTCCTCAAAGTAGGGGCCAATGTTCCACCAGCCTTCCCAAGTATCTCTTGTACTTGTGTGCTCGGTGTGAGATAATTAGCTTCCAGCTTAGGGGAATGTTCCACTTGTCAATGGCATTCTCTATGCATCAGACCAGTTCCCCACATTGATTCCAGACGATAACAGCATTGGAGGCAGCTATACTGCTCACAACAGCGGGGCAAAATACAAAGAACAAAGAATATTACAGCACAGGAACAGGCCCTTTGGTCGCCCAAGCCTGTATCAACTATGCTGTCCGACACAAATAAAATCCCCTACGCTTCCAGGGACCATATTCCTCTATTCCCATCTCATTCATGTATTTGTCAAGATGCCTCCTTAAAAATCACTATTGTAATCGCTTCCACTACATCCCCCGGCAGCACCCACCACACTCTGTGTAAAAAACTTGCCTTGTACATCTCCTTTAAACATTGCCCCTCACACTTTAAATCTGTGTCCCCTAGTAACTGACTCTTCCACTCTGGGAAAAAGTTTCTGACTATCCATTACATAGAACATAGAACATTACAGCACAGAACAGGCCCTTCGGCCTTCGATGTTGTGCCGACCAAAATAAAAAGCAATGCCCCTCCAAACTAAACCATTCCCTTCTCTTCTGTCTGTGTGCCTCATAATCTTATAGACTTCTATCAGGTTGCCTCTCAACCTCCATCATTTGAATGAGAGCAAATCAACCTCTCCTCAAAACTGATGCCCTCCATACCAGGCAACATTTTAGGAAATCTTTTCGGTACCCTCTCCAAAGCCTCCAATTTCTTCTGATAGTGAGGCAACCAGACTTGAACATTATATTCCAAGTGCAGCCTAACTAAGGTTCTGTAAAGCTGCAACATGACTTGCCAGTTTTTAAATTCAGTGCCGTGGCCGATGAAGCATGCTATATGCATCTTGACTACCTTTTCCATCTGCATTGCCACTTTCAGTGACCTGTGTACCTGTATACCCAGATCCCTCAGCCTGTCAATACACTTAAGGGCTCTGCTATTTGCTGTATATTTCCTATCTGTATTAGACCTTCCAAAATGTATTACCTCACATTCATCTGGGTTAAAGCCCATCTGCTATCTCTCCAAGCAAGCCTCCAACCAATCTATATCCTGATGGTCCTCATTACTATCTGCAAATCCACCAACCCTTGTGTCATCTGCAAACTAACTAACCAAACTGGTTACATTTTCCTTAAATCATTCGTACATATTACAAACAGCAGAGGTCCCAGCACTGATTCCTGAGGAATGCCACTAGTCACAGATCTCCATTCAGAAACATATCCTTCCACTACTACAGTCTACCTTCTACGACTGAGCCAGATCTGTATCCATGTTGTCGGCTCACCTCTGATCCCATGCGACTTCACTTCTGCACCAGTCTGCCATGAGGGACCTTGTCAAAGGCCTTACTGAATTCCATGTAGACAGCATCCACTGCCCTTCCCTCATCAATCCACCTTCGTCACTTCCTCGAAAAACTCAACCAAGTTAGTGAGTGGTCAGGCCACAGACTTCCCCATTGAGAAGTTTCTGTTGAAGTTGTGGGCTCCCCTTATAATCAGGCCTCCATTCTGAGGCAGTCCGGTGGTCACCTATCTGCCTGAGCAGCTACATCCTCACGCAGTGTAGTCCCATTGGGTACTCCTATTGGTTGCCCACCTCAGAAACGCATCCTCTTAATTAGCTTCTTCTTAAAATTTTTATTCATTCATGGGACGTGGGTGTCGTTGGCTGGCCAGCATTTATTGCTCATCCCTAGCTGTCCTTGGAGGGCAGTTGAGAGTCATAGAATCATAGAGTAGAATAGAGTCATAGGATCCTTACAGTGCAGAAGGTTTGCACCAACAACAATCCCACCTAGGTTCTATCCTCGTAACCCCACGTATTTACCCCTGCTAATCCCCTTAACACTAAGGAGCAATTTAACATGGCCAGTCCACCTAACCTGAATATCGCTGGATTGTGGGAGAAAACTGGAGCATCCAGAGGAAACCTATGCAGACACAGGGAGAATGTGCAAACGCTGCCCAAGACTGGAATTGAACCTGGGTCCCTGGCAGCTGTGAGATAGCAGTGTTAATCACTGTGCCACTGTGCTGCTCACGTTGGTATACAGTGCCACCCATAGCGATATTCTCACTGGATTAGTAATCCAGAGCAAAGTCTGGGGGACCTGGGTTCATAAGAACATAATATAAGAAATAGGAGCAGGAGTAGGCCATCCAGCCCCTGAAGCCTGCCCGCCATTCAACAAGATCATGGCTGATCTGTAGTGGTTCAGTTCCACTTTCCTGCTTTCTCCCCATAACCCTTAATTCCCTTGTCAATCAAAAACCTATCCACTCTTTTTTTTACATATATTAACCTACCAAGCATCCCACAAGTACTATTGCAATCTATATAAAGCAGCATTAATCAATGCACTCGTATACCAGACAGTCCTACGGACTTGTTTGGCGAGCTGGAATTCAAGCTTGTGAATGACACATGAAATCCAGCTCCATTGGAATTTGTTCATGCAAATTTACAATTTCTACAATGAAAGCAAGAGCAACCAGGCAGTAATCATGTACTGCTTTAGTTTTGCAAAGGAGGGAGCTACGGACTACCACAAAGTATGTTCCAAAAACAGGAAACATTGCTTAGTTGATTTATCTCCACACAGCACTGCAACAAGATGCCATCATTCCTGGGTAGTTCTGGGACTATCATGACACGAAGCATTTATTGACTCTGGGCGGAGGTCTGTGCTTGCCACTGATCTCATTGTTTTCGGTCCCATGTGGAAATTATACATTTCATTGAAGGATTGTAGTGTTCATTCTCTGGATGTCTGCAAAAAGTCTCAACAGCATGTGTTGCACCCTAACAATTCACTCAAACTCAATATTGCAATTAATTATTGCTCTGACTGCTCTGAAGCAATCAGTACTTAAATTGCTTTAAAAAATTCTCTAATCTACAAATCTTGACTGAACTATATTCAGTGAGGAAGCCTCCACTACTTCAACAGGCAGAGAATTCCAAAGATTCACTACCCTTTGAGTGAAGAAATTCCTCCTCAACTCTGATCTGAACTGCCCCCCTCCCTTATTTTGAGGCTGTGCCTCCTGCTATCTTTATTAAGCAGGAAGAGTCTCTCAATCTCCACCCTATCCATCCCCTTCATTATCTTATACATCTCTATAAGATCCCCTCTCAGCCTTCTAAACTCCAACAAGTACAAACCTAGCCTATTTAATAGGATTCAATTGTGAAATTTGAATTCAATGAAAAAAAGTCTAATGGTGTCCATGAGTTGTATAAACTCATCACGTGCACTAATGTCCTTTAGGGAAGAAAATCCAGCGTCCATTCCTGGTCTGCCCAACATGTGACTCCAGAGCACAGCAATGTGATTGACTGCCTTGCAATGATCTACCAAGCGACTCAGTTCAAGGGCAATTGGGGATGTGCAATAAATGCCCAAATCAATTACATACATTCACATTCAGTCACCTGCATGCAGAAGCGCACTCTCACTCACACACATTCAATCCACAGACAGATATATTCACCTGTATGCACAATTATACTCACACACATGCTCACACACATTCATAGTCATACATACACACTCATTGATACAGCCGCATACAGTGACACACATATGCAGACATGCACTTGTGTACACAGAAAAACACTCTCACACAGACGCACAAATACAAATACATACTCCTATACACACACCTAAATACACAATCACTCACACTCACAAAGTGCTGCACAGTGGCACAGCAATTAGCTCTGCTGCCTCACAGTGCTAGGGATCCAGTTCCCAGTTTGAATTCCCAGTTTGGGTCACTGTCTGTGCAGAGTTTGCACATTTTCCCTGTGTCTGTGTGGGTTTCCTCCGGATGGTCCGGCTTCTCCTCACTCCAAAAGGCGTGCATTGACCGTGCTAAATTCTCTCTCAGTGTACCCAAACAGTTGCCAGTGTGTGGTGACAGAAGGGTTTTCACAGTAACCTCAATGCAGTGTTAATGTAAGCTGACTTGTGACACTTGTCCAAACTCTCACGCATGCGCACTCACACATGTACACAATGAATGTTCTGGGGATCTGGGTTCAAATCCCTCCAGGGAAAATGGTTGAATTTGAATTCCACAAAATAAATCTGGAATTGAGAACCTACTGATGACCATGAAACCATTGTCGATTGTCGGAAAAACCCATCTGATTCATTAACGTTCTTCAGGGAAGGAAACCTTCCATCCTTACCTGATTTGGCCTACATGTGATTCCAGATCCAAAGCAATGTGGTTATCTCTCAACTACCCTTGGGTAACAGATGGACAATAAATGCCAGCCAGCACAAGTTGAATAAAATAAACCCCAGCTGATATTGATATTGGGTAATTCAGAACCCAGAATGAGTGTCTGCTTGATAGATCTCAACTTTGTTTTTTAGAAATCATACATAAATATTACTGAACAAATTTACAGGAATTTACCAATGAATATTTAACATAAAGAATAAAACATTTATTAGACTGGGAGGAATGAACAATATTACACCAAACAAAATGGCTGAAGAAATCTCAGCAGAAGAACCAGAAAATGAATCAAACTCACACTATTCCTTTTATGATGTGGAGTTGCCAGTGTTGGATTGGGGTAGGCGCACTAAGTGGCCTCACAATACCAGGTTAAAGTGTGTTCTGATCCCACCATGCTGATGCTATAGTTAAGAAAGCTCACCAACACTTCTACTTTCTCAGGAGGCAACAGGAATTTGACATGTCAGCGATGACTCTCACCAGCTTTTACAGATGCACCATAGAAAGCATCCCTTCCGGACGTATCACAGCTTGGTATGCCTCCTGCTCTGACCAAGACCGCAAAAAACCAGTCCATCACGTAAACCAATCTCCATCTATTAACTCTGTCTACACTTGCTGCTGCCTTGGCAAAGCAGCCAACATAATTAGGGATTCCATGCACTCCGGACATTCTCTCTTGTTAGGAAAAGGTTCAAAAGTCTGAAGACACGTGCTCAAGAACAGCTTCTTCACTGTATTCATCAGACTTTTGAAGGGTTTTTATAAGACTTTTATAAGCTAATCTTTCTCTATGCCCTAGCTATGACTGTAACACTACATTTGCATTCACTCCTTTCCTTCTCCTTGATGCACTCTATGAATGGTGTGCTCTGTATACTGCACCAGAAACAATACTTTTCACTGTATCTTGATACATTTGACAATAATAAATCAAATCAGATCAAATCAAAGTATTCCAGGTGAGGTCATGTACTAACCAACCTAAGAACAGCTTCTCCCCTCCTGTCATCAGACTTTATAGAGTCATAGAATTCCAAGAGTGCAGGAGGACGGTATTCAGTTCATCAAGCCTACACCGACAACAATTCCACCCAGACCCCATTCTTGCAACCCCCACAACAGTAAGGGGCAATCCTACCCAGACCTGTTCCCCATTTTATTAAGAATGGATCTACCATATATTAAACTTTCTCACCCTCGCTATGACTGTAGCAAGATATTCTGCAGTCTCTCCTCTTCTCCTCTATGCACTCTTTGAGTTTTGGCTGTATATATGTTTTGCCTGTATAGCACACAGTAAACAATACTTGTGTGGCAATAACAAATGAAAGCAAATTTTTAAAAAAATGCACAGGGCTCAGGAATGATGCTTATGGTGTGGGATAGCATGGTATTAGCTCTGCTGCCTCACAGCTCCTGGGTTCGAATCCTGACTTGTGTCACTGTCTGTGAGAAGGTTGCATGTTCTCCCTGTGCCTGCATGGGTTTACTCCCACATTCTGAAAGACATGCAGGTTATTTGCATTGACCCGGACAGGTACAGGAGTGTGACGACGAGGGGAATTGCACAATAACTTCATTGTAGTGTTGATGTGAGTCTCACTTGTGACTAATAAATAAACTTTAACTTAACTCTAATCTCAGAAATGGAACTCTTGCGTTTCATTGGATTTGGAACTCTGATTGGAGTTCCAATTCGAATCCACCAAAGTTTACCCAATAAGAAATTTTAATTTTCCAGTAGGGATGAGTTGAGAAAGGATATACTGGCATTGGAAGGGGTGCAGAGGAGATTCACTAGGTTGATTCCAGAGTTGAGAGGTTGGCTTAAGAGGAGAGATTGAGTAGACTGGGGCTATAATCTTTGGAATTCAGAAGAATGAGGGGAGATCTTACAGAAACATAGAAACAGGGAAGTTGTTTCCACTGGCGGGTGAAACTAGAATTAGGGGGCATAGTCTCAAAATAAGGGAAAACAGATTTAGGACTGAGTTGAAGAGGAACTTCTTCACACATTAGGTCACTTAATTACAGGAAGAATATAAATAAGTTTGAAAGAGTGCGAGTGCAGAGAAGGTTTACAAGGATGTTGCCGGGACTTGAGAAACTGAGTTACAGAGAAAGGTTGAATAGGTTAGGACTTTATTCCCTGGAGGGTAGAAGAATGAGGGGAGACTTGATAGAGGTGTACAAAATTATGATGGGAATGAATGCAAGCAGGCTTTTTCTGCTGACGCTAGGGGAGGTAAAAAACTAGAGCTCGTGGGTTAAGAGTGAAGGGGGGAAAAATTTAAAGGGAATATTAGGAGGGGGACTTCTTCACACAGAGCATGGTAGAAGTGTGGAATGAGCTGCCAGATGAAGTGGTAAATGTGGGCTCACTTTTAACATTTAAGAAAAACTTGGACAGGTACATGGATGAGAGGGTTTGGTCCAGGTGCAGGTCATGGGACTAGGCAGAAAAATGGTTCAGCACAAACAAGAGGGGTTAAAAGGCCTGTTTCTGTGCTGTAATGTTCTATGGTTCTAAAAGGCTGTGAATCTGTGAAATTCCCTGCCCAGTGAAGCAGTTGAGGCCACCTCATTGAGTGTTTTTAAGGCAAATTTAGATAAATTTTTGAACAGGAAAGGAATTAAGGGTTATGGTGAGCGGGCGGGTAAGTGGAGCTGAATCCACGAAAAGATCAGCCACGATCTTATTGAATGGTGGAGCAGGCTCGAGGGGCCAAATGGCCTACTCCTGCTCCTCGTTCTTACGTTCTTGTGTTTCACCAGAATTAGCCTAAAAATTCAAGGTCAATTTTGAATACTGAACTCAGCCGCAGATGCCTTTTAAGGGAAGTTTTAATAATTTATATTCATTTTCACTGATGGGTACAATTTCACTAGCCTATTACGGGGTTGATAACTATTTATTTTGTTGCTGAAGTGATCATGTCACTGTCTGTTTAAGCGATAATGTACGAGTGTGCACAGTAGTAGAAAATTCAGCTCCAGCTAGTTACAATTTTATCCTTCAATTAGCTTAACTGCAAGCCCCAGCACAAGTTCATTTCGGAGCGTTCTGATTATGCTTGAAAGTTATGAGCAAAATGGCTATCGCTCAGCAATTTGAAAATGTAATGAAATACCAGGTCTTTCCACGAAATCTGGGTCTATAGGAATTGTCAAGCTCGCAGGAGTAATGTAGCAATGAACTATGCTAATTAGAGGTAATGTATATGCAAATTAGCTGCAATTAGCACAATTTATGAACATTACCTCAACGTTACAATTATTCTTTCCATGTTCCATTAGAAAGGACATATTTTCTTCTGTTATGGAAAATGGCTAATTTTTTAGTCAGTGAGATTTCCATATGTAAATCTGGTTTAATTACCAAACTATCTTTAGTCAGGTAAAAAATAGAGTGAAGATTCCGTGGGTAATTTTGCCTGCTATGCAGTGTGAGCCTTGGATTAAAGTTTTGATATACGTTGAATTAGGCTAATTGAATTAGTCGCTCATAATCGGCTGATCGCTATAGTGGAACGAATTGTATTACCCTCGAGTTAATGAAGGAATAAGGGGCCCCTGATCCTGAATTCCGTTTCGTGAATCTATATCAACTGAAGTCTGCAGTTGGATAGCCGGCAGCTCTCACAATTTACTCTCCACACATGATCTCCACACATGGGTGCCCTGGTGGCACTGCTGCCTTGCCAAGGATCCGGATTCGATTCCTGCCCTGGGTGACTGTCTGTGCGGAGCCTGCATGTACTCTCGTTGCCCTTAGGAAGGTATGGGAGGAACTGCCTCCCTGAACCGCTGCAGTTCCTGAGATGTAGGTACACCAACAGTGCAGTTAGAGAGGGAATTCCAGGATTTTGACCCAGCAACTGCGAAGGAACGGCGATCTATTTCTAAGTCAGTGCCTTGGAGGGGAACTTGCAGGTGGTGGTATTCTGCTGCCCTTGTCCTTGTAGATGATAGTATTAGTGGGAGTCGGGTGGCACAGTGGTTAGCACTGTTGCCTCACAGCGCCAGAGATTCAGGTTCGATTCCTAGTTGGATCACTCTCTGTGTGGACTTTGCATGTTCTCCCCAAGTCTGCGTGGGTTTCTTCCCACAGTCCTAAAGACTTGCTGGTTAGGTGCATTGGCCGTGCTAAATTCTCCATCAGTGTATCCGAACAGGCGCTGCAGTGTGATGACCACGAGATTTAAACGGGACTTCGTTGCAGTGTTAACATAAGCCTATTTATGCATGGCTAATGCTCCTAACCAGCACATCTTTTGATCTGTGGGAGGAAACCAGAGCACCTGGAGGAAACTGCAGGCACGGGGAGGAAGTGCAGACTCCGCAAAGACAGTGACCCAAGCCAGGAATTGAACCCGGGTCCCTGGCTCAATTCCCCCTGTGAGGCAGCGGTGCTAACCATTGTGCTACTGTGCCAGTGATGGTCTATATGCTGAAGTAGAAAGAAGTTGGGAAGTTTGCTAGCCTCTGGAAATCTCTTCCTGAAAATGAGGTGGAAGCAGGGGATTTAAATATTTTCAAGCAGCAGTTAGTAATATTGTTGGCAAGTGAGCTGGTGATAGGTTACCATAGAATCCCTACAGTGCAAAAGGAGGCCATTCAACCCATCGCCCACAATCCCACCCAGGCCCTGATTGCCATAATCCCACATATTTACCCTGCTAATCCCCCTGACACAAGGGTCAATTTAACACGGCCAATCAACCTAACCCGCACATCTTTGGAGTATGGGAGGAAACCGGAGCACCCCCACGCTGACATGGTGAGAATGTACAAACTCCACACGGACAGTGGCCCTGTGGCCAGAACTGAACTGGGGTCCCTGGCGTTGTGAGGCAGCAGTGCAAACCACTGTGCCAACATGCTGCTCCTAGATTTGCAAATATAAATTGTTGTTATAGCATTGTGAGGTTGATAAGGTGAATACAGAACAAACCCCCCTACCCCCCACATTAGTTGATAATCGAGGCAATACTTTTATTTTTGAGGATTTAGAATATTATCATCTTAAAATAGAATTTGCACTTTGCTTCAGTACACAGCTAACATGGGCTTGATTGGCTGGAGACTCCAGTGGAAATTAGAATAAATTTGCATTAACAGTCTCTAGTTAAACACCATATTGCATTTACTCAGATTCTCACAATGCCTGCTAAACACAGCAAGTCATTAAATCAGTCACATTAGCGACTTGGCCACATCCTGCAATGCTTTAGCTTAGCTTAATCAAAGAATATGCTGTGCTGGTATGAGTTTACAAGTTCCAGGAGAATCGATCACCTCTCACCAAGGAGTGACTGGTGACCAACGTGTGACTGAAAATCTCTCAGCCTCGGCCTGTTCAGGTCAACTGAACAAAAGCCTCTCTGAGAGGTTCAGGTAAGAAAGGCTCAACTGCTCGGCTCTGCCTGAAGACCAGCCCCAACATCCTCGTGAGACAATTGTTTTGTAAATCAGTCCCAAAGGCATCGAGCCTACTTCATGATGACCATGCTCACTCTGTACAAACAATCGTAGAAACGTAGAATGCACAAGAGGCCCTTTGGCCCATCGATTCTGCACTGCCACGTGAGGAGTACCTGAACTCCCACCTCATGAGGTGGTATGGACAGAGTGGATAGCCAGAAGCTTTTTCCCAGGATGGAAGAGTCAATTACTATGGGGCATAAATCGAAGGTGTGAGGAGCAAGGTTTAAAGGAGATGTACGAGGCAAGTGTTGTTTTTACACAGAGGGTGGTGGGTGCCTGGAACTCGCTGCTGGGTGAGGTACTGGAAGCAGATACAATAGTGACATTTGTTACGTCTTGACAAATACATGAATAGGATGGGAATAGAGAGATATGGTCCCCGGAAGGGTAGGGGTTTTAGTTCAGTCGGGCAGCATGGTTGGTGCAGGCTTGGAGGGCGGAAGGGGCCTGTTCCTGTGCTGTAATTTTCTTTGTTCTTTGTTTTAATTCCACCTGCCAGCACTTGCTATGATGTGCCAAGTGTTCATCCAGATACTTTTTAAAAGATGTGAGGCATCCCACCTCCATTACTTTCCCAGATAGCGCATTCCAGACTGTCATCACCCTCTGGGTAAAAATGGTTTTCCTCACATCCCCCCTAAACCTCTTGCCCCTCCTTTTGAACCTATGTCCCCTTGTGACTGACCCTTTAACTAAGGGGGAACAGCTGCTCCTTATCTATTCTGTTCATGTCTCTCATAATCTCGAACACTTTGATCAGGTCACTCCTCAGTCTTCTCTGCTCCAACGAAAACAACTCAATCCTATCAAACCTCTCTTCATAATTTAAATGTTCCATCTCAGGCAGCATCCTGGCGAATCTCTTCTGCACCCTCTCCAGTGCAATCATATCCTTCCTATAAAATTGGCGACCAGAACTGCACACAGAACTTCATGATCTGATTTATTATTATCACATGTATTGGGATACATTGAAGAGTATTGTTTCTTGTGTGCTATAAAGACAAAATATACAGTACATAGAGTACATTGGGGAGAAGGAAAGAAGATGTGCAGAATGTAATGTTACAGTCATAGCTAGGGTGTACAGAAAGATCAATTTAAGGTAATCCATTAAAAAGTCTGACAGCAGCAGGGAAGGAGCTGTACTCCTGTCGGTTGGTGCATAACCTGACTTTTGTATCTTTTTCCCGACGGAAGTAGATGGAAGAAAGTATGTCCGGAGTGAGTGGGGTCCTTAATTATGCTGACTGCTTTTCCAAGGAGGCTGGTTTGCGTGATGGACTGGACTTTGTTCACAATAGTTCTCATCGTTTGCCCAAAACCTTTCACCATTGTTTGCCATCAGCTGCGTTAAGTCCTCAGCTGGATTCAAAACATTGCCTTTCATCACCTTCCCATTTATGCACAAAAATTTTAAAGTTTATTCGTTTGCCACAAGTAGGGTTTACATTAACACTGCAATGAAGTTACTGTGAAATTCCCCCAGTTGCCACAGTCCTGCACCTGTTTGGGTCAATGCATCTAACCAGCACACCTTTCAGAATGTGGGAGAAAACCTGAGCACGTGGACGAAACCCAGGCAGACACGGGGAGAATGTGCAGACCCCACACAGACAGTGATCCAAGCTGGGAATCGAACCCAGGTCTCTGGCACTGTGAAGCGGCAGTGCTAACCACTGTGCTAGTTAGATGAAAGTGTGATGACTTGTATATCTGGAATGTGCACTTCCAGAGGAGGTGATTGAAGCAGATATAATGTCACTATTTAATGGCAGAGACATCTTGACAAATACATGAATAGGCAGGGAATAGAGAGATATGGGCTAGGTTGAGGCAAAAGGTCGTTAGTCATGTGTCAGCACAGGGTTGTTGGGCCGAAGGGCCTGTTCCAGTGCTGTATTGTTCTTCGTTCTTTGCTTTCATGACATCTGCTTTTCATTTCTGAGAGGTTTGGCTCCCAGGATGTGGCGGCCAATCTTAAATTAGTAATCCATCAGCAATAGCAGGTTCAGATCATTCACTGTCCATTGGTACCACCATTTATATTCTGCAGGTGTCTGAGACATTTGTATCTAACTACCAGTTCAGACCAGGCTATACTTCTCAATTGTCCTCTTTAACTTTGCTTAGTTTTAGTGTTTCACTGGAATATTACAGAGTTCCTTTCATCTCACACAGTCATCCAGAACCTCCCCACCAGCTGTGTATATTGGAAAGTGTGAAGTAGAAAAATTAGTCCTCTACATTCCCAAATCAGACTGAATTACACAGTCACCTTTCTATCTGTAGTGTGCGATTTGAGCAACTGTACAGCGTGAAGATTATAAAATAACATTTATACCACCGGCATCTCAACAGTTTGAACACTCAAGGGAATCATTGAATTCCTGCAGTGCAGAAGGAGGCCATTTGATCCATCAATGCTTCAAACAAGCATCTTACCCAGGCCAGCACCACCCCATCCTATCCTCATAACCCTAAGTATTTCAATGACAATCCACTTAACCTACACATCTTTGGACAATAAGGGGCAATTTAGCATGGCCAACCCATCTTTCCTACACATCTTTTGACTGTTGGAGGAAATTGGAGTAGATTCATAGTCACAGAGTCCTAGAGGTTTACAGCATGGAAACAGGCCCTTTGGCCCAACTTGTTCATGCCGTCCCTTTTTTTGAACCCTAAACAAATCCCAATTGCCGGCATTTGGCTCATATCCCTCTATATCCATCTTACCTATGAAATGCTTTTTAAAAGACAAAATTGTAACTGCCTCTACTGCTACCTCTGGCAGTTTGTACCAGATACTCACCATGTCCTATGTGAAAAAAATTGCTCCTCTGGACACTTTTCCCAAAGGTAGGGGAGTCTAAAACTAGAGGGCGTAGGTTTGGGTGAGAGGGGAGAAAGCCAAAAGTGTCCAGAGGAGCAATTTTTTCACACAGAGGGTGGTGAGTGTCTGGAACAAGCTACCAGAGGTAGTAGTAGAAGCGGGTACAATTTTGTCTTTTAAAAAAAGCATTTAGACAATTACATGGGTACGATGGGTATAGAGGAACGTGGGCCAAATGCGGACAAATGGGATCAGTGTAGGGTTTTAACAAAAACTAGCGGCATGGACAAGTTGGGCGGAAGAGCCTGTTTCCATGCTGTAAACCTCTAGACTCTATGAATCAAACTCGGATCCCTGGTGCGTTGAGGCAGCAGTGTTAACTGTCTTGGAGATGCAAATCTTACTTGCCACTTATGCCTGAAGTCTTACTGTTGTCCGGGTCTTGTTGCAGATGGGCACAGATGAGTCGCGAATGACGTTGAACATTGTGCATTCAGTCCCAATTCTGGCCTTGTGATGGTGGGACGATCATTAATGAAGTAGCTGAGGATGATCAGGCCTGGGATACTACCCTGAGGACTAAAATAAATACCTAGAGGAAACAAAAGCAGAAAATACTGGAATAAGTTACTCCTGGGTCTCCAAAATACAGCCTGCGGGCTGCATCCGGATTGGAGTTTGGAGACAGCTGAGTTAATCTATTCACGCTCAGGTTAAAGAAAAGATTTCCTTTTTTGCAGTAACAGTTCAGACCAGTATCTTTATTTCCCCATTTTATTGATTTTTCCCTTCTGGGAATTCGACTAACTCTGTAGGTGCTCTTATGGGGAAATAAGTTATGGGGAAAAGGCAGAGAATCACAAAACCCTGCAGTGCAGAAAGAGGCTCTTTGAGTCTGCACCAAACACAATCCCATCCAGGCCCTATCCCCATATCCTTACATATTATACCCCTTAATCCACACATCTCTGGATACTAAGGGGCAATTTCTTAGCATGCCCAATCAACCTAACCCATGCATCTTTGGACTGTAGGAGGAAACCAGAGTACCTGGAGGAAACCCACACAGACATGAGGAGAACATGCAAACTCCACACAGACATGACCCGAGCTGGGAATCGAGCCCAGGACCCCGGAACTGTGAAATAGCAATGCTAACCACTGTGCTACTGTGCCGCCTAGAGAATGGGGATGGAAAAAATATTAGCCACGATTGAATAGTGGAGGGGACCCGATGGGCTGAGTGGCCTAATTCTGCTCCTATATCTTTTGGTCTTGCAGAACAGTGGATAGTGCGCCTGTCACTGGACCAGAGCTCCGGGTTTGAGTACAGGGAGCTTGTTGGTCATGGAAGGAGCGTTTAAAGTGGTCCAACAGGCTGATAATCAGTTCAAAAATCCTTACATCACTTCCCCCACGACTCCCCGGGGAGGGGGACAGACAGTGAGATTGTGAAGATACTCAACAGAAAATAGAAAACAGTTTTCGAAGCATGAGGATTGAATTGTGTGGATGTGAACAAAGTGAATTTGAACAGTTTGACCTGAGATAGAAGAGAAATGAAAGTGCCAGGCCTGCAACAATTTCATTTTCAGATTGCGCCGGGTAATAATTTTCCATCCGCAGACATGCAAAACAATGTTTTTCTTTCATTCTCGCCAACTCTCCGAAAGATCTTCATTTGCAATTAAATCATCTCTCTCTAAGCAGACAATTGAAGATGCCCCCTTACCGTCTATTTGATGAAGTGTTGCCATGGAGATGATCGGATGGCATTAGGAGGAATGGAGTCGCGGAACACTGTCGGAGATGATTCCAAGGGCTGGAAGTGGGACTCAGAGAAATGTTGTTGACCTTTGATTGAAATTGTGCGAGGCTGCAAGTACTCGAGGTATAATTTTACAATCAGCATACTGATTACTTGCTCTTGGGGCACCATCTGTGTGATACGCTTGCTGTGGTTTACCTTTCCCAAGAAGGATACAGCAGGTTAACTGCGCTCCACTGCATCGAAGTGTTTGCACGCACCTTTACTCAGTCGATGCTGTTTACACTCACGTTACAGATTTTATTCTACTTAAACCAAACCTCTAACCTGGTATGCTGTCAAATTACAATTTCAAATCACCACTTTTTACCTCAGTAAATACAGTCCGCCCCCAGAATACAACCCAAAAGCACCTTGGTTAGATTGCATTTTCAGTGTTGAAAAGTAAAGTTTATTTCTTAGTCACAAGTAGGCTCACTGCAATGAAATTACTGTGAAAATCCCGCAGTGAGGCATGCAGTGCAGAAGGAGGCCATTCAGCCCATCGAGTCTGCACCGACCACAATCCCACCCAGACCCTATCCCCATAACTCCATGCATTTACCCCAGCTAGTCCCCCTGACGCTAAGGGGAAATTTTAGCCTGGCCAATGTACATATCCTGCACATCTTTGCAGTGTGGGAGGAAGCAGGAGCACCCGGAGAAAATTCACGCAGACACAGGGGGAATGTGCAGATTCCGGAAAGACAGTCACCCAAGCCGGGAATTGAAGACAGAGTCCCTGGCACTGTGAGACAGCAATGCTAACCACTGTGTCACTGTGCCGCTCCAGAAAAACATCCACTTCGGTACTGAGGGGTACATGAGGTTCTGGTCACCACACAACCAGAAGGGTGTGAACGTTTTGGACAGAGTGCAAAAAAGGATGTAAAGTTAAGAAGTTTATTTACTAGTTGCAAGTCACCTCAATACCACACTCTGGTGTCTGTTCAGGTCAGTGCACCTAACCAGCATGTATTTCAGACTGTGGAAGGAAACCGGAGCACCCGGAGAAAACCCACGCAGGATTTTGGGGAGAATGTGCAAACTCCACACAGACAGTGACCCAAACCATGGATCAAACCCGGATTCCTGGCACTGTGAGGCAGCAGTGTTAACCACTTGCTACTGTGCCACCCTGGGATGATACCTGGTCTCAGAGGTGTTGGCTGTGGATAGAGATTGAATAAAATAGGATTGTTCTCAATGGAAAGATGGAGGCTGAGGGAACACTTGATAGAGGTCTAAAAATTGTGAAAGTCATAGACAGGGTAGATAGCCAAAGGCTTTTGATGACTCTTTTGGGCAACAGGGAGTCTCCAAAGTGGTCAAGATTGAGTCTTGAGTTGTAATGTTAGTTTAGCCCACATTTAGCACAAGATACCAGCTTGGTAAAGAGTTGGAGTTTATACATGGCATTTGGGTGCAGCGTGCTTGATCTAATACCCCCTCCTAAGCAGCTGATTGGAAGGAAACTGGTAATGCTGAGGATTTTGAGAATTACTTAAACATAGAAGATGGGAGGAGAAATTGACATCACTGTTTACTGTTCCCCAGCTGACAAAGGCTTGAAACACATCAGGAGACTTTCTGTTCCATTTTATCAAGAGTTCACCAAAATACTTTTATGCTTGAATTTGTCTGAGGGCTTTACTTAAAAGCACTAAAATCCATCTCAATGGACCATTCTGGGGAACGTTTCTTCTCGGTTTGGTCAAGGTATGAGTTTTAACTGTCTCTGTGGCGGTTTCTGCACTCTTGCTTCTGGTCTGCTACTTAGAACAGGCTGACAGGATGCCTAGTTTGCCTAGTCTGTCTGGAACCTACTAATCTTAATTCTGAGGGATTCACAGCCTGTGAAATGCCTTTCAAAATGCTGGTGACTTCTAACCTGTTAGCTTTGTCACATCCTTATTATAAGACACAGCCATGAAATATAAGTCTGCTTGGCTGTTTGTGTGGACCTTCCTCCACCACCCCCCCGTACCCCTGTCCCCCCAGCTTTATTTCAGGCCCATCTGGCAGCCAATTGGCTCTGGTTGGGGTTCCCATCCACTTCAAAGACTTGAGACTATCCTCAAGACTTACTAGTTGGAGGGCTGCTCACTCTTTAGTCCCAACAGTGCTGTTGGAGTGCAGTGGTCACTACTGGGACTGCACCCAGCCTTCAGCTCCATTGGAAGAAAACCAAAAGACAAGCATTGTAAGGTCACGATCCTCCATTATCCCATCTTGGGACAGACTAATAGAACTGAATTAGCAAGTTAATTCCACGATAATGAAGAATAAAATCCTCAAGCCAGTCAACCATGGGTAATCATAGAAACTTATTGTGAGGTAGGTCCACTCAGAAGTCTGATGGCAGCAGGGAAGAAGCTGTTTTCTTGAGTCAGTTGATGCATGACCTCTGATCTTTGTATTGTTTTCCCGCCAGAAGAAGTTGGAGGATATCTGGGATGCGTGGGATCCTTAATTATGCTGGCTGCTTTGCTAAGGCAGCGAGAAGTGTAGACCACGAGTCAATGGATGGGAGGCAGGTTTGCGTGATGGGTTGGGCTTCATTCATGACCCTTTGTAGTTCCTTGCAGTCTAGAGCAGAGCAAGAGACCATACAAGCCATGATACAACCAGGAAGAACACTCTCTATGGTGTGTGGTTGATCATAGAACATAGAATGTAGAACACTACAGCACAAACAGGCCCTTCGGCCTACAAGTTGCGCTGATCACATCTATATCTACCAAGCCACAGACCTATCTATAACCCCCTATCCCATTAGTTCCCATATACTCATCCAGAAGTCTTTTAAAAGACCCCAGCGAGTTCGCCTCTACCACCACTGATGGCAGCTGATTCCATTCACTCACCACCCTCTGAGTGAAAAACTTACCCCTAACATCTCCTCTGTATTTGCTTCCCTGCACCTTAAATCTGTGTCCTCTCGTAGTGACCATTTCAGCTCGGGGAAATAGCCTTTGAGAATCCACCCTATCTATTCCTCTCAACATTTTATAAACCTCTATCAGGTCGCCTCTCAACCTACGTCTCTCCAGGGAGAAGAGTCCCAGCTCCCTCAACCTATCTTCATAAGGCCTGCCTCCCAATCCAGGCAGCATCCTTGTAAATCTCCTCTGCACTCTCTCAATAGCTTCCACATCCTTCCTATAGTGAGGCGACCAGAACTGCGCACAGTACTCCAAGTGGGGTCTGACAAGGGTCTTATAGAGCTGCATCATTACCTCCCGACTCCTTAACTCAATCCCTTGATTAATGAAGCCAGTACACCATATGCCTTCTTGACCACATCCTCCACCTGCGAGGCCGATTTAAGAGTCCTATGGACCCGGACCCCAAGATCCTTCACTCTTCAACACAGCCAAGACTCCCACCCTTGATATTGTACTCCTTCGTCCCATTATTCCTGCCAAAATGGACCACTACACATTTATCCGCATTGAACTCCATCTGCCACTTCTCCACCCAGTCTTGCATCCTATTTATGTTCCGCTGCAACTTTTGACATCCCTCCAGATCATCCACAACACCACCGACCTTTGTATCATCGGTGAACTTACTAACCCATCAGTGGGCCTGGGAGCGGCTGTGGTTCCCTTTTCCATCCGGGCATGAAGGGACAACCTGGCACGGTTAGAGAATGGTGGTTGCTAGATCTGATGGTGACCTGAAGGAGGAATGAGTGGGGAGGGGCTGGGGGACAAGGAGAGGGCAGAAGAGTGGGGTGGGAGGGGGTAACTCCCCGAAGTTTTGGAGAAGAAAATTTACTATTTTGCCGAAGTGATGGCCTCAGTGCCCAATGGGCACAGCAAGTGGGAAGGCCACAGGGCACTGTGCCCCACCATTGACTGACTGTCTCAGCACTGGTGAGGGCAGTGAGTGGCCAGTGTGATATATTAATGCCCCAGAGTGGCACAAGGTCCTCCTTCAGTCTCCTGTGTTCCAAAACAACATTGGCCTACACCAATCACTCCATATAAATTCTCCTGAGCAGGTAACATAAATCTCTCCTGTACCCTTCCTAATGCGAAAATACAGATTCACAGAATTGGTACAGGAGGCCTTTCAGCCCATCATGTTTGCACCTACTGCCTGAATGAGAAATTCACCTCATGTCCTTCCCATGACCCTGTATATTCTTCCTTTTCAGATAACAATACAACCCCTTCATGACGGCTTTGATTGAACCTGCTTCCACCACCCTCATTCAGCAGGCAGCTCATTCCATATCTCAAACACTCACTGCATGAAGGTGTTTTCCTCCATGTCAATATTGCGTCTTTTCCTAATCACTTGAAACCCTCTCATTCTCAATCCTGTCAGAGTAGGCACAGTTCCTCCCTATCCATTCTCTACGGACCCCTCAGGATTTTCATGGAATCCCTACAGTGCAGAAAGAGGCCATTTGGCCCATTGAGTTTGTACCAATCACAACCCCACTCAGGACCTAGCCCTGTAACACCTAGCCCGCTAATCCCCTGACACTAAGTAATAATTTAGTCTGGCCAATCCACCTAACCCATGCATCTTCGGAATGTGGGAAGAAACTGGAGCACTTGGAGGAAACACACGCAGACATGGGGAGAACATGCAAACTCCACACTGACAGTGACCCAAGGCTGGAATTGAACTGGGGCCCCTGGCGCTATGAGGCAGCAATGATGACCACTGTGCCATCCCTAATGGGTGATCATGCCAAAATGATTACAACTGCGGGAGGACACAATAGATCTGAGGACATAGAATCGTAGAAACCCTACAGGGCAGAAGGAGGCCATTTGGCCCATTGCAGCGAGACCAACCCCACCCAGGCCCTATCCCTGTAACTCCTTCTATTTACCCTGACACTAAGGGGCAATTTAGCACGCCAATCAATTTAACCTGCGCACCTTGGACTGTGGGAAGAAACTGGAGTACTTGGAAGAAACCCACGCAGACACGGGAGAACGTGCAAACAGACAATGATCCAAGGTCAGAATTGAACTCGGGTCCCCGGCGCTATAAGGCAGCAGTGCTTTATCAAATCTCCTCCCAACCCTCTCCTCTAAGGAAACAATCTTGTTTTTACTCAATTACTGCCACTAAGAGCAGGCCAACTGGTCATTCACCTCATTGCTACACATTTAATTCCATATTGCTGTTGAAAAATGGCTGCCCTTTGTCCCTGGGGCTGACGCCTGAAAGTCAGGCGTTGAGAGCGAAATACATTTCTGAGAGGCATGGAAAGAAAGTCATAGAATCTCTACAGTGCAGAAGGAGGTTTTTCGTCTCATCGAGCCTACACCGACCGCAATCGCACCCAGGCCCTATTCCCATATCCCCACACATTGACCCAGCTAATCCCTAATCCCCCTGAATCTCTGGTCAATTTAAGCAAGGCCAATGCACCTAACCTGCACATCTTCGGACTGTGCTAGGAAACTGAAGCACCTGGAGGAAACCCATGCAGACACGGGGAGGACGTGCAAACTCCACATGGTCCGTGACCCAAGGCCGGGATTGCGAGGCAGCAATGCTAATCATTGTGCCACTCTGCAAATGTAAGCCTTTCAATGAAGGGTTTAAACATTGGATTCATGCGGTTTGTGAACAAAAAAAATCGGATAAAGCTTCCAAAGACAATATAATGTGACAGAGGGAGAGAATATTGGAGAGAAGCAACAGTTTGTGTGTGTGTGTGGGGGTGTGTGAGAGTGTAAGGAGAAATAGCTCTGGCTGTTCTCGCTGAGTGGCACACATAGCATTCAGCCCGTTAAGATCCTTGGAATTTTCGAAGTAATTAAATGAACTAATGTAGATTGCCGCAGTTGAAACTGCTTAATTGCAATCTGCTTACAGTGCGACCGCAATGTGGAATGCTTGGCATAATTTTGCATCATGCAAATCAGACTTGAAGATCAATGAAGTGATGATTCCGTTATTTGCTCAGCCTGTTCCGGGGAGGCGGCAGAAGGGGGGGTGGTGGTGGGGGGTGGTGGTTGTGCCAATCATTTGATGGAAGGGGTATTCAGTACCTTTGGAGCTTGTTTTGTTTTTAATTTTGCAGACCTTTCCTACATTTAAGGCCCCTGAGCAAGTGCTAATGCAGCACTGCAGGATGTCCAATGTGCTTCAGGGGCACCTGTCCCTCAGAAAGGTATCACCGGGGGATAACACTTGTGCAGTACAATTAGAATTCTGCTTCATCTTCCAGGGAAAGGTTGCAATGCATGGTATTAGGACTAATAATGAAGGGTTCAGGGACACGCTGACTGGTGTTTGTTATGCATTTTAATAAAAACAACTTTTTCTCACTAATTATATACTAACCAAAGCCTTTTGAAAGATCTTGAGTCACACCATTATTCTCAATTCCCCAGGAGCTGAGAACTGTGCGCTGTTTACTGTAGCCTTTCCCTATCTTAATTACCACATTGGCTCATATTAACATTGGTTTCCTTCAGAGGATTTTAGGCATATGGTTTCGACATTAGGCAGCATGTTTCAGCTGTATATAAATGCTCAGCTGTGCAACCCCTGAAGTAGTTATGCCACTGGTATTTAATGCTTGACTGGTCAATAGTATAATTCAAAGTCACATGGTGGAGGGAGTAAAGCCTGGTTTATTTTGACGTGATGTAGAGATGCCGGCGTTGGATTGAGGTAAACACAGTTAGAAGTTTGACAACACCAGGTTTAGAGTCCAACCGATTTATTTTAATAGCAAACTCACAATCTTTCGGGGTTATGCCCCTTCATCAGGTGGATGGAGAGCTCTGGCCTCAGACAAACAGTAACCTGTAAACTGTGCTGTTATATGCTCTGTCTGAGGCCAGAACTCTCCATTCACTTGATGAAGGAGCAAACCCCGAAAGCTTGTGATTTTACTATCAAATAAACTGGTTGGATGTAAACCTGGTGTTGTCAGACTTCTCATTTTAATGGCCAGGAGTGTCTCAGTGCTTCATATTCGGATGGTGGCACAGTGGTTAGCATTGCTGCCTCTCAGTGCCAGGAAACCCGGTTCAATTTCCAGCTTGGGCCACTGTTTGTGTAGAGTCTGCATCTTAGAACATAGAACATAGAACATTACAGCACAGAACAGGCCCTTCGGCCTTCGATGTTGTGCCGACCAAAATAAAAAGCAATGCCCCTCCAAACTAAACCATTCCCTTCTCTTCCATATATTTATCAATTAACCTCTTAAACGCCACTAAACTTGGCGCATCTATAACAGCTGCAGGCAGGGCATTCCACTCCCTAATCACTCTTTGAGTAAAGAACCTACCTCTGATATCCGTCCTATAACTCATACCCCTTAATTTAAAGCTGTGTCCCCTCGTGCTAGCTTTCTCCATCCTAGGAAAAAGGCTATCACTGTCCACCCTATCTAAACCTCTAATCATCTTATATGCTTCAATAAGATCCCCTCTTAGCCGCCTCCTTTCTAACAAGAACAACCTCAAATCCTTCAACCTCTCTTCATAGGACCTGCCCTCCATACCAGGCAACATCCTGGTAAACCTCCTCTGTACCCTCTCCAATGCCTCCACATCTTTCTTATAATGTGGGGACCAGAACTGCACACAATACCCAAGTGCGGCCGCACTAGAGTTTTGTACAGTTGCAACATGATGCTGCGGCTCCTAAATTCAATCCCCCTACCAATAAAAGCTAAGACTCCATATGCCTTCTTAACAACCTTATCCACTTGACTGCCTACTTTCAGGGATCTATTGACACATACACCAAGATCCTTCTGTTCCTCAACACTATTAAGAGCCCTACCATTAGCCCTATACTCTACACATTTATTGTTCCTGCCAAAGTGCATTACCTCACACTTTTCCACATTAAACTCCATTTGCCACCTCTCGGCCCAGCTCTGCAACTTGTCCAAGTCACTCTGTAAACTATAACACCCCTCTTCACTATCTACCACTCCACCGACTTTAGTGTCATCTGCAAATTTACTGATCCAATCTTCTCCTAACTGTGACTGTAACGCTACATTCTGCACCCTCTCCTTTCCTTCTCTATGCACAATCTCCTCATGTCTGTGCGGGTTTCCTCCAGGTGCTCTTGTTTCTTCCCACAGTCTAAATACACAAGAACATAAAGAGTAAGAGTAGGCCATTTGGCCCCTCAAGCCATGTTCTGCCATTCAATAAGATCATGTTTGATCTTTTTGTGAACTCAACTTCACTTATCCACCCGTAATTCCTTTACTTAGTTTCTTTCCTGTTCAAAAAATTTATCTATCGTTGCCTTAAAATAACATTCAATGAGGTGGCCTCAACTGCTTCACTGGGCAGGGAAATCCACAGATTCACAACGCTTTGGGTGAAGAAGTTCCTCCTCAACTCAGTCCTAAATCTGCTTCCCCTTATTTTGAGGCTATGACCCCTAGTTCTAGTTTCATCCGCCGGCGGAAACAACTTCCCTGCTTCTATCTTATCTGTTCCCTTCATAATTTTACATGTTTCTATAAAATCTCCCCTCATTCTTCTGAATTCCAATGAGTATAGCCCCAGTCTACTCTCTCCCTCTGTGCTGGTTAGGTGCATTGGCCATGCTAAATTCTCCCTCAGTGTACCAGAACAGGCGCCAGAGTGTGGCGACTTGGGGATTTTCACAGTAACTTCATTGCAGTGTTAATGTAAGCCTGCCTGTGACAATAATAAATAAACTTTAAACTTTAAACAGTGTTTGCAGAATGGAAATCAAATCACATTTCCATTCTCTCTCCATGCTAGCATTTATAACATTTGCTGCTTAAATTACATCTAATTATTCATTGAGAGGCACCATCCTGCCAATTTTCCATTTTTGGAACTGCTGAAATTGTCTGTTCCCCTCAACAGTTTGGAGGCTCGAGAACGGAACAGAATGGTGTGGGGTGTAGTCCAGGTCACCGAGGGTTCATGGGGCATCATATTGGAAGGACATGACTTGAGGTAAATTCACCCATTATTTGACTTGATTTGATTTGATTTATTGTCACATTACTAACATTCAGTGAAAAATATTATTTCTTGTGCACTATGCAGACAAAGCATACTGTACATAGAGGAAGAAATGAGAGAGTGCAGAATGTAGTGTTACAGGCATAGCTAGGGTATAGAAAAAGATCAGCTTAGTGCAAGGTAAGTCCCTTCAAAAGTCTGACAGCAGCAGGGAAGAAGCTGCTCTTGAGTCGGTTAGTACATGGTCTCAGATTTTTGTACCTTTTTCCCAAAGGGAAAAGGTGGAAGAAAGAATGTCCGGGGTGCGTGGGGTCCTTAATTATGCTGGCTGCTTTGCCAAGGCAGCAGGAAGTGTAGGCAGAGTCAATGGATGGGAGGCTGGTTTGCCTGATGCATTAGGTCCTATCAATGTAAATCAGGTGAGTTGCGGCACCTATCATGCTGAAGCCCAGATTGTGAGTCTGGTATGCAAGGAGGGAGAGGAAGGAGAGTGTGAGATGATTGTGAGTGGTATGGGGTAGGGGTTGGGGTGGAGGTGTCTGCGGGGGGTAAGGGAGAAAAAGTGGATTTCCAGAGACCAATACTTGTTTTGTGGGACCAGGAGGAGAACCTCCTTCCAATACCACAAACTGTGTCCCCTCCCACCCAATTCAAACGATTGGGCCTTTTCTCGAGCAGCTTCCCAATGTCATGAAAGCAGAATGCCTGTTGCAGCTTGAGGAAATTCGTAGATTCCATACAGTGCAGGAGGAAGCCATTCAGCCCATTGAGCCTACACCAACACCAATCCCAAGAGGCCCTACCCCCTGTAACTCCATATATTTACCCTGCTAAACTTCCTGACCCTAAGGGGCAATTTAGCAAGGCCAATCAACCTAATCTGTACATCTTTGGACTTTGGGGGGAAACTGGAGCACCCGGAAGAAACGCAGACACGGGGAGAATGTGCAAACTCCAGACAGGCAGTCACCCGAGGCCGGAATCAAACCCGGGTCCTTGGCGCAGTGGGGCAGCAGTGCTAATCACTGTGCCGCCAACCACCCCGACCATTCTGGATCTCAGGAACTTATTTCAGGCAACTACCCAGGGTAGCCTGAAAAGAAAAGCCCCTGAATAGTTGGCTTGAATACAGATCAGGCCTCTGGTTTGTGAAATTGGTCAGTGCAGTGCCCATTCTGGAACCATAATAATGCGCATAACAAAGTCAATTTGACAACACTTCGAAAATAATAATTTAAAAAATTGAGCCTGTATCAAATCTGTCAGCTTGGTCTGAAGGGTTATGACTGTGCTCTCTCCTATCATTAAGGACATCATGTTGAGTTCATTTATTCACTGCCAGTAGATTCGATCACAGCATTTTTATTGAAAATTTAATCTATGATGATATATAGAATGGGACAGAATTAAATTCAGATGTTTTGATTAACAACAGAATGTCTAAATGTATCTCATGCTCCCTGACAGTATGTGGTGTCTCACTGTTAAATTGGAAGCAGATTTAAATCTAACCTAAAACTGGAATGTTCTGTCCATCCATGCTGCTTGAACCTCCTAGCCCTGCCAATAGTGAACCCCTGCCTAGTGTCTCCTGGATGTGGGGGATGTAACAGACGGGGAACCTCACTGACAGCGGAGGAACCAGAAGATCCCGCCAATGATATGCTGTCTCTGCTGCTGCGAGATGCATTGGCACTACATTTGGTGATCTCAGCAAACCCTTAGGGAGTGTGCCCTGCTGGTAAATTTGGCATTGGAGCACCACAATCAGATATGAATGCCCTCTCATCATATATATTCAAATGGTCGAAAGCTTCAAGTTTCTACTTGAGCACGAACAGCCTGTTCTGGTCCCCCCTCATGCCGACACTATAGCTAAGAAAGTTCACCAACGCCTTTTTCCTAGGATGGAAAAAGCTAGCACGAGGGGACACAGCTTTCAATTAAGAGGTGGTAGTTATAGGACGGATATCAGAGGCAGGTTCTTTACCCAAAGGGTGGTTAGGGAGTGGAATGCCCTGCCTGCAGCGGTTGTAGATGCGCCAAGTTTGGTGGCGTTTAAGAGGTTAGTTAATAAGTATATGGAAGAGAAGGGAATGATTTAGTTTGGAGGGGCATTGCTTTTTGTATTGGTCAGTGCAACATCAAAGGCCGAAGGGCCTGTTCTGTGCTGTAATGTTCTATGTTCTATGTTCTATGTTCTACTTTCTCGCAAGGCTAAGAAAATTTGGCATGTCAGCTACAGTTCTCACCAACTTCTACAGCCGCACCGTAGAAAGCATTCTTTCCAGTTGTATCACAGCTTGGTATGGCTCCTGCTCTGCCCAAGACTGCAAAAACCACAAACAGAATGAAGCCCAGTCCAATTGTAAACCAGCCTCACATCCATTGACTGTTTACACGTTCTCTGCCTCAGAAAAGCCAGCAGAATTAAGGAACCCCATGCACCCCTGGCATACTCACTACCACCTTCTTCCATCAGGAAAAAGGTACACATGCCTGAGGTCAATTACCAACCGACTCAAGAGCAGTTTCTTCCCTCCTACCATCAGACTTTTGAATGGATCTACTTTGCATTAAGTTTGGTCTTTCTCTACACCCCAACTATGACTGTAACACTACATTCTGCACCGTCTCTGTTCCTTCTCTATGGATGGTACACTTTGTCTCTATAGCATGCAAAAAGCAATACTTTTCACTATATACTAATACATGTGATAATAATAAATCATATTAAATCAAATCAGAAAGCCTTTGTTAAAGTTCCACATGACAGGCTTAAGGCAGAGAGGTAAAATTAGGAGATAGATCAGCAATGTGTTTGAAAAGGGGAAACCTGAGCATTAATAAGATATTAGAACAAGATTGGGAGGTTCCCACGGACTAGTGCTGAGGTCATTTCTCTCCCAATGATTCTGAAATGCATTCCAGAACAGGCTGTCGAGTTTGGCCGATAAATATAAGCGGGCAGAACTATAGGAAATGAAATTCAGTGCAAATAAGTGCAAAACCTTGCAAATGCAAGCAAATATAGAGTAAACTTGGGGGAGCCTGAGGCGATCAGGGAGCCGGGGGAGCAGACTGATGTAGCAGATTATGGACCAATGGAAGAAGGTTGAAGGAAAGCCACCAAAGGCTCATGGCACTCAGCTGACCCTGAATGGTGTAGGCACCTATCCCAATCACTGGGAATAGCAAATCTTTGGAAATTTCCAACTAGCTGCCAGAAACAATCAAATAAGAGTTCATGGCGCCCTACTCAATGCATTTACAAAACCTCCATTCATCCACTCCGCTACCCCCTCACCACTTCAACTATAACACTATGCAAATGCCAGGCAATGACAATTTTCAACAAGACAAGATCCAACTCACACCTCTTTACACCAATGCTGAATCCTCCACTATCAACATTCTGGGGGTAAAACTGACCAGAAACTGAACCAAACTAGCCATATAAATAAGAGTCTTGCTGAAGTTGTACGAGACATTGGTAAGGCCACACTGGGAATAGCTTAGGTGTTTAAAACAAAGGGGCAGCATAGACAATTTGGGCCAAAGAGCCTGTTTCCATGCTGTAAACCTCTATGACTCTATATCATGACTACAAGAGCAGGTCAGAGACTACTGTGGGGAGTAACTCACCTCCAGACCCCCCAAAGCCTGTGATCCGGGGCCATTTCAGAGACTTGGGTAGAGCAGGGACAGGAATGGATGTTGCAGGTTGCGGGGTTCAAATGCTTTAGTCGGAGTAGACAAGGAGGCAGATAAGGAGGAGTAGCATTATTAGTCAAAGACTGTATCACAGTGACAGAGAAGAAGTTTGATGAGGACTTGTCTGTTGAGGTAGTATGGGCTGAGATTAGAAACAGGAAAGAAGAGGTCACCCTGTTGGGAGTCTTTTATAGACCTCCTAAAAGTTCTAGAGAGGTTGAGGAAAGGATTGCCAAGTCAATTCTGGTCAGGAGTGAAAGTAATAGGGTAATTGTTATGGAGGACTTTAACTTTACTAATATTGATTGGAATAGCTATAGCTCTAGCTCGTTAGAGTGGTCAGTTTTCGTACAAAGTGTGCAGGAAGGTTTTTTGACTCAGTATGTAGATAGGCCAACTAGAGGTGAGGCTACATTGGAGTTGGTGCTGGGCAATGAGCCAGACCAGGTGTTAGACTTGGAAGTTGGTGAACATTTTGGTGATAGTGACCACAATTCGGTTACGTTCACCTTAGTGATGGATAGGGATAGGCATGAAGCTGGGGGCAGTAATTATAGCTGGGGGAAGGGTAATTATGAGGCCATAAGGAGAGAATTAAGGTGCATAGATTGGACTAGGAAACTACAGGGACGGGGAACATCTGAAATGTGGAGCTTATTCAAGGAGCAGCTGCTGCGAGTCCTTGATAAGTATGTCCCTGTCAGGCGAGGAGGAAATGGTCGAGTAAGAGAACCTTGGTGTACGAAAAAAGTTGATTTGCTGGTTAAAAGGAAAAAGGAGGCTTATGTCAGGATGAGGCTTGATGGCTCGGTTAGTGCAATGGATAGCTATAGATTAGCAAGGAGGGAGCTAAAGAATGAATTGAGGAGAGATAAGAGAGGACACGAGAAGACTTTGGCTGATAGGATTAAGGAGAATCCTAAAGCTTTCTTTAGATATGTTAAGAATAGAAGATTGGTTAGGACAAGATTAGGGCCAGTCATAGACAGCAGTGGGAAGTTGTGCGTGGAGCCTGAAGAGATTGGAGAGGCACTGAATAAATATTTCTCTGCGGTATTCACGCAGGGAGATGTAAATGTAGTTGTGGAGAACACTGAGGTACAGGGTTGCAAACTGGAAAGTATTGAAGTAGATAGGGAGGACGTGCTAGATATTCTTGAGGGTTTGAAGTTAGATAAGTCCCCTGGGCCGGACGGGATTTACCCTAGGATTCTCTGGGAGGCAAGAGAGGAGATTGCAGAGCCTCTGGCTCTGATCTTCAGGTCGTCGTTGGTTAAGGGTGTGGTTCCGGAGGACTGGAGGATAGCGAATGTGGTCCCATTGTTCAAGAAGGGGAAGAGAGACCTTCCAGGGAATTATAGGCCAGTGAGTCTTACTTCTGTTGTGGCCAAAGTATTGGAGAGAATTATTAGGGATAGGATTTATAGTTATTTAGAGAGAAATGAATTGATTGGGGATAGTCAGCATGGTTTTGTGAAGGGTAGGTCGTGCCGTACTAACCTCATTGAGTTTTTTGAAAAAGTGACTAAAGAGGTGGATGGGGTAAGGCGGTTGATGTGGTATATATGGACTTTAGTAAGGCGTTTGATAAGGTGGCCCATGGAAGACTTCTGCAGAAAATGCAGATGTATGGGATAGAGGGTGATTTAGCTAATTGGGTAGGAATTGGCTAGCAGATAGAAGACAGAGGGTGGTGGTTGATGGGAGATATTCATCTTGGAGTTCGGTGACAAGTGGTGTACCTCAGGGGTCTGTTTTGGGGCCCTGCTGTTTGTAATTTTTATAAATGATCTGGATGAGGGTATTGAAGGATGGATTAGTAAATTTGCAGATGACACTAAAGTCGGTGGAGTGGTAGATAGTGAAGAGGGGTGTTATAGTTTGCAGAGGGATTGGACAAGTTGCAGAGCTGGGCTGAGAGGTGGCAAATGGAGTTTAATGTGGAAAAGTGTGAGGTAATGCACTATGGCAGAAATAATACATGTGTAGAGTATAGGGCAAATGGTAGGGCTCTTAATAGTGTTGATGAACAGAGGGATCTTGGTGTGTATGTGCATAGATCCCTGAAAGTAGGCAGTCAAGTCGAGAAGGTTGTTAAGAAGGCATATGGAGTCTTAGCTTTTATTGGTAGGGGGATTGAATTTCTGAGCCGCAACGTCATGTTGCAACTGTACAAAACTCTAGTGCGGCCGCACTTGGAGTATTGTGTGCAGTTCTGGTCCCCACATTATAAGAAAGATGTGGAGGCATGGAGAGGGTACAGAGGAGGTTTACCAGGATGTTGCCTGGTATGGAGGGCAGGTCTTATGAGGAGAGGCTGAGGGATTTGAGGTGTTTTCGTTAGAAAGGAGGCGGCTAAGAGGGGACCTGATCGAAACATATAAGATGATTAGAGGTTTAGATAGGGTGGACAGTGATAGCCTTTTTCCTAGGATGGAGAAAGCTAGCACAAGGGGACACAGCTTTAAATTAAGGGGTGATATTTATAGGACGGATATCAGAGGTAGGTTCTTTACCCAAAGGGTGGTTCGGGAGTGGAATGCCCTGCCTGCAGCAGTTGGAGATGCGCCAAGTTTGGTGGCGTTTAAGAGGTTAGTTGATAAGTATATGGAAGAGAAGGGAATGGTTTAGTTTGGAGGTGCATTGCTTTTTATATTGGTCGGCGCAACATCGAAGGCCGAAGGGCCTGTTCTGTGCTGTAATGTTCTATGTTCTATGTTCTATGTTCTAAAACCTTTTCTGTTTCACACAGTCAGCCAGTGGACACCTGTCAGCCTAAATATTGAAGCTGGGTGGATAAAGGCCCTTAAGTGGCCATTAAGTCTGGGGCGAGGCAGGCAGAAACCTGGAGGGAATTCTGTCCATGCTCCCCCTCTGCCCCAGAACCTAAAGGGTAGGAGAGTATAAAAATATGGCCATGGAATCATTAACTTCTGAACTTAATTAAAAATGGCACAGTCTGGCCCTTGAGAAATGATTTTCTGAGACACAAGGACCTTTAGCTATTTAGAGAAAAGGAAGATAGGAGCAGAAAGTTTTGCACTTATTTGCACTGAATTTCATTTCTCATCGATCTGCCCACTTACTTTGAGCCTGCTCCACCATTCATCACGATCATGGTTAATCATCCAACTCAATAGCCCAATCTTGCTTTCTCCCTGTAACCTTTAATCCCATTCGCCCCAAACCAGCCGCTTTTTGAATACATTCAATGTTTTGGCATCAACTACTTCCTGTGGTAATGAATTCCACAGACTCACGACTGTTTTGGTGAAGCAATGTCTCCTCACCTCTGTCCTAAATCATCTACCCTGAATCCTCAGACTGTGACCCCAGGTTCTGGACTGCCCGATTCTCAGAGACATCCTTCCTGCATTCTACCCTGCATCGTCCTGTGAGAATTTTATAAGTCTTTATGAGATCTCCCCTCATTCATCAACATTCCAGTTAAAACAATCCTAACCTAGTCAATCTCTTCTCATACATCAGTCCCACCATCCCTGGAATCAATGCTTGAACTGTAAAATTCTGATTTCTTTCCTCTGAAATAGTCAAAGACTGGGGTTTTCTGATTTGATTTGATTTATTATTGTTGCATGTATTAACATACAGAGAAAGGTATTTCTTGCACGTTAAACAGATAAAGCATATCGTTCATAGAGAAGGAATGGAGAGGGTGCAGAATATAGTGTTACAGTCATAGCTATGATGTAAAGAAAGATCAACTTAATGCATAAGAGATTGAGTTGAAACATTTGTTAGAGGGTTAAAAAGAGATAGAATGAAGTTTTAGAAGCATAGAATGAGAGTAAAAGATAAAATTAGAGGGTCTGCTGGACACAGCTTGCAAAAAGTCATCTTGCTCCAGTGTTATTTTGCCTTGTTTCTGAGTCCGAGGATATTCAAGCAAAACAGACAGACACAGGAAAGGAAACCTTACTTAATCAGTGCTGGCTTTACACAGCAGCAGGTGTACGTGTAAGACTCTCATCTCAGTTTGAATGCTGTGCTTTCAAACCCCACACTACAAACCTCAGCACGAAAACTCAGTTAGCAATCCAGTGCAACACTGAGGAAGCACTGCACTGCTGGAAGTGCTGTCTCTCAGTAAACCAAGGTCCCACCTACACTCTCAGGTGGTCAAAAAAAGAACCCTTGAGATAGCATTTGAAGAAGACCATGATGGCACAGTGGTTAGCACTGCTGCCTCTCAGCACCAGGGTCCCGGGTTCAATTCCAGCCTTGGGTTACTGTCTGTGGAGTCTGCATATGTCTGTGTGGGTTTCCTCTGAATGTTCTGGTTTCCTCCGACAGTCTGATTGGCCATGCTAAATTACCCCTTAGTGTCAGGGGTAAATACATAATGTTTTGGGGATAAGACCTGGGTTGTGATTGTTGGCATTACAGGCTCGATGGGCCAAATGGCCTCCTTCTGCAGTTTAGGAACTCATGATTTTATGAGATTACCCTGGTTAACATTTATCCCACGAGCAATGTCTAAAACAAATGATTTGGGGTGGCACGGTGGCACAGTGGTTAGCACTGCTGCCTCACAGCATCGGGATTCGGGTTCGATTCCCAGCTTGGGTCTCAGTCTGTGTGGAGTATGCATATTCTCCCTGTATCTGTGTGGGTTTTGTCCGGATGCCCCAGTTTCTTCCTGAAGTCCAAAGATAGGTGGGTTAGGTGGATTGGCCATGCCAAATTGCCCCTTAGCATAGGGGGACTAGCAAGAGTAGATGATTGGGGTTATGCGGAAAGGGCCTGAGTGGGATTGTGGTCGGTGCAGGCTCGATGGGCTAATTGGCCTTCTCTACACTGTCAGGATTCTATGATTTTTTTTCTTGGGAGCTCGCTGTGCACAAATTGACTGCCACTTTTTCTGCATTGACTTGGCTGGTTTCCAAATATCATCCATTGGCCACGAAAGGTGTTTCATAAATGCTAGTCTCTCCTTCCCTTTCTCCTGAGAAAGTATCGGAGGTAACAGTGATTCATCATATCTGTTCCTTCATAGCCTGTGTTTAAAAGTGCACCATTGCTCACTTAACCTGCAAGGAAGGATTCTGTAAACCCTTGCTATGTTCCCCAAAAGGGGTATAAATAATCAAAACTCCAAGATAATCATTCAATCTTGTATCCTATGCAAAATATCCCGAGCCAATTAACTCTCCTGCCACAAAACATTCAGTAGCTCAGGCTCTGTCATGTTCAAAACTGCAGTCAATTATCTCGTTCTAGTTATCCGTCAAACCCTCAATACCAATGTTAATGAAATATTCATCTAGTTCTGTGTAAAGAACCATTGACATCCCATTAAATACTGCGGCTGAGACCTTTCCATAACCTACAATTCCTTTTCGTTTCATCGTTGATGCCTTTCAGTTTGTGTTCACTGTTTCGACTTGACAATTTCCACCCTGTATAACACTTTATAGAAAAGATCATGTTCCTTTTCTACCCTATTCTCTACAACACAAACAAGCTCTGTTCTTTCAAGCCTCCCTTTGTAACTTCAAGCTCCAAATTCTTGTCCTTTCATGTTTCATCACCATTTTCAGTACAGGTGTCTAAATCTGTAAACAATCTCACACTATGTCGTTCTCCAAGTGATGGATTCAACATTAGAACAGCATATTTTCAGTCTTGTCAAATCCTCATCCTTATTTACACATCCCACCATAGTCTCATTTCTCCCTATCTCTATAAATATCCACGACACGCCGGAATATAGAACATAGAAGGAGAAACAGGAATATAGAGTTCTGCGCTAATGGTAAGATTCTTGGTTGTGTGGATGAGCACAGAGATCTCAGTGTCCATGTGCATAGATTCCTGAAAGTTGGCACCCAGGTTGATAGGGTTGTTAAGAAGGCATACAGTTAGCTTTTATTGCTAGAAGGATTGAGTTTCAGAGTCATGAGGTCATGTTGCAGCTGTACAAAATTCTGGTGCAGCCACAGTTGGAGTATTGCGTACAGTTCTGGTGTCAGCGTTATAGGAAGGATGTGGAAGCATTGGAAAGGGTGCAGAGGAGATTTACTAGAATATTGCCTGGTATGGTGGGAAGGTCTTATGAGGAAAGGCTAAGGGACTTGAGGCTGTTTTCATTAGAGAGAAGGTTAAGAGGTGATTTAATAGAGGTACATAAGATGATCAGAGGATTAGATAGGATGGATAGTGAGAGCCCTTTTTCTTGGATGGTGATGGCTAGCACAAGGGGACGTAGCTTTAAATTGAGGGGAGAAAGATATAGGATAGATGTCAGAGATAGATTCTTTACTCAGAGAGTAGTAAGGATGTGGAATGCCCTGCCTGCAACAATAATGGACTCGCCAATATTAAGGGCGTTCAAATGGTCATTGGACAAACATATGGATGATATTGGAATAGTGTAGGTTAGATGGGCTTTAGGTTGGTTTCACTGGTCGGTGCAACATCGAGGGCCGAAGGGCCTAATATTGCGCTGTAATGTTCTATATTTTATGTTCTATGTAACGATTGTGAACATAGCTCTTCACACAAAGCAATCTGCCACTCCTTGACTCTGTCTACACTTTCTGCCACCTTGGAAAAGCAGCCAGCATAATCAAGGATCCCACGCACCCCGGACATACTCTCTTCCACATTCTTCCATTGGGAAAAAAATACAAAAGTCTGAGGTCACATATCAAGGATAGTGTGGCATGATGGCACAGTGGTTAGCACTGCTGCCTCACAGCACCAAGGACCTGATTTATGGGTTCGATTTCTGGCCTTGGGTCAGTGCCTTTGTGGAGTCTGCACATTCTCCCCGTGTCTGCAGGTGCTCCAGTTTCTTACCACAGTCCGAAAGAGGTTAGTTGCATTGATCATGCTAAATTGTACTTTAGTGTACCCGAACAGGTACCGGAGTGTAGTGACAAGGGGATTTTCACAGTAACCTCATTGCAGTGTTAATGTAAGCCTATTTGTGATATTAATAAAGATCAAAAGGATCCACTTCTTCCCTGCTGCCATCGGACTTTTGAATGGACCTACTATATGTTAAATTGATCTTTCTCTATATCCTATCTATGACTGTAACACTACATTCCATACCCTCTCCTTCCTTCTCCCCTATATACTCTATGAATGGTATGCTTTGTATAATACATGAGAAACAACGCTTTTCACTGTATCCCAGTTTAGATCAAATCAAATCTTTCTTTGAAGCACACCTGTTAAAGATGCTATATACATATTAGTTTTTGCTGTTACAGCGTAGTTAAATTGCTTTGAGATCTGATTAGCTTTGCTTAATATTGAGTACAAGGCTACTGTAGACTGCTAGCCCACTGAAGTGTGAAGACAGACAGGCAACAAGTTCTGATAATACAATACCCATTTGAACTCATGACTGAGAGACAATACTGCCTTATAATGACTCTGTGTGCCCTTAGAAAGACTATTCATTAGCCTTGGAAGATTGTGGATGGTTCCTGCTCTTGAGGTTAAGAGCCTTTAGGAATTGATGATGGATACAAGAACCCTAGCTTGGATGTTAAAGTAGGGAGAGATCCTGGGAGATGGGAAACCAATAACAATGTAGTCAGTGACTTGGATTGTTTGCTGTTAGTTTGATGATCCACATGGAGATGCTTTGCAAATCAATTTCGCTTCATCAATAACGTCTGAATCCTCATCTGTAACACCATATCCTTTCTTGATTAATTCCACTTTGAGGCTTTTAGAACATAGAACATTATAGCGCAGAACAGGCCCTTCGGCCTTCGATGTTGCGCCAACCAATTAGGAAAAATCAATGACCCTCTAACCTAAACCATTCCCTTTTCGTCCATAAACTTATCTACTAACCTCTTAAACGCCACCAAACTTGGCGCATCTACAACTGCAGCAGGCAGGGCATTCCATACCCTTACCACCCTCTGGGTAAAGAACCTACATCTGACATCCGTCCTACAACTACCACCCCTTAATTTAAAGCTATGTCCCCTCGTGCTAGCTTTCTCCATCCTAGGAAAAAGGCTATCAATGTCCACCCTATCTAAACCTCTAATCATCTTATATGTTTCAATAAGGTCTCCTCTTAGCCGCCTTCTTTCTAACGAAAACAACCTCAAATCCCTCAGCCTCTTTTCATAAGACTTGCCTTCCATACCAGGCACCATCCTGGTAAACCTCCTCTGCACCCTCTCCAATGCCTCCACATCTTTCTTATAATGTGGGGACCAGAACTGTACACAATACTCCAAGCGTGGCTGCACTAGAGTTTTGTACAGTTGCAACATGATGTTGCGGCTCCGAAATTCAATCCCCCTACCAATAAAAGCTAAGAGTCCATATGCCTTCTTAACAACCTTATTGACTTGATTGCCAACTTTCAGGGATCTATACACACATACACCAAGATCCCTCTGTTCATCAACACTATTAAGAGTCCTACCATTAGCCCTATACTCTACTTTGAACAATTAGTGTCTTTTTAGGATCAGAGATTGTTGCTATTTAATAAATATGTCTTGTTCATCATTTCCTCAAGTATAAAGTCTTACTGACTCACAGAAATGTGCAGAATGACAAAAATGTCCAATTATAGATGTCTAGCATTAATTGTTTGCCTGTATTTTGCTATTCATTCTTGGGATGTGAGCTTCGGTGGTTGGGCCAGCACTTGTTATTGATCCACATTCTCCCTGCGGTAGGTGGTGGTGAGCCATTTCCTCGAATGTCCATGAGGTGTAGGTGTAGGTACATCCACAGGGTGTTCCAGGGTTTTGACTCTGTTGCAGCGAAGGAATAGCAATATATTTCCCAGTCAGGATTGTGGATGGCTCAGGGGTGAATTGAAAGTTGTGGTGTTCGCATTAGACTGCTGCCATTTTCCTTCTAAATGATGAGTAGCACTCACACCACACGAGTGCCAGACAATGACCATCTCCAACAAGACAGAACCTAACCATACCCCCTTTTGGCATTCAATGGCATTGAATCTCCCACTATCAACATCCTGGGGTTACTAGTGAGCAGAAACGGAACTGGGCTAGCCATGTAAGTACAATGGTGATGAGGGCAAATTGGAAGTTGAGAACTCTGTGGCGAGTAACTCACCTCCTGAGTCCCCAAAGCCTATCCACTATCTATGAGGCACAACTCAGGAGTGTGATTGAATACTCCCCACTTGCCTGGTTGAGTGCAGCTCCAACAATACATCATCCAACAAGCTTGGTCATTATCTCATCCATCACCTTAAACATTCACTCCCTCCAGTACCAATAGAAGTGTATACCATCTCCTAGGTGCATTGCATCAACTCACCAAGACTCCTTAAACAGTACCTTCCAAACTTTTACCCAATCCCATGCCAAGTAACATTCAAACAACACAAGTGCCAGTCAATGACCATCTCCAACAGGAATGGATCTACCCATCACCTCTTGACATTCAAGAGCATTACTATTACCGAATCCCCCATTATCAACATCCTGGAGGTCACCACCAAACAGAAACTGAACTGGACTAGTAGCCATTGAACTGGGCTAGCCATATAAGTGCTGTGGCTGCCAGAACAGGTCAAAGACTAGGAACTGTGCAGTGAGAAGCTCACTGCCTGACTCCCCAAAGCCTGTTCACCATCTACAAGGCACAAATCAGGGGTGTGATGGAATACTCCCCATTTGCCTAGATGGGTACAGCTCCAACAACATTCAAGAAGCTCGATACCACCCAGGCTAAAGCGACCCGCTTGATTGCCATCCCTTTCTTAAACAGTCAGTCCTTCTCCATAATGGTAGCAGTGTGTGCTAACTACAAAATGCACTGCAAGGCCCTTTAGAAAGCACCTTCCAAACCCATAACCACTGCTATTTAGAGGGACAAAGACAGCAGATACATGGGAACACCACCAACTGGAGGTTTTCCTCCAAGGCACTCACCACCCTGAATTGGAAATATTTTGCCATTCCTTCAATGTCTCTGGGTCAACATCCTGGAATTCTCTCCCTAACAGCTCTGTGGATGTACTTAGACCTCAGAGATTACACCGACTCAAGAAGGCAGCTCACACCACCTTTACAAGGGCAACTAGGGATGGGCAATGAATTATGATCTAGCTGGAGACTCCCATACCCTGGAAAGAAACAATAAAATAAAACATGTGGCTCTTCGGCCCATAGCATATGGGTTCTACCCTGATCCTGAGATCCCTCTTTGGAGGATCAGAAGGGAAAATAGGCAGAAGCAGAAGTGAAAAATGCTTCATGGTGTGAGGGTCTTTCTAAAATAGTGCTGTGGAGAATTGGATTAAAAAAATAAATAGTCTGAATAGAAACGACAAAAAGTATTGCTGAAAGTCAGGGGTCACTTGCAGGGAATGGGAAACTACAAGAGAAATCTCTCCGCACTGTTGGAACTAACATTGACCATCCTAACTTTCTCCTGTTTACTGATTAATTCTAGCATTATCAGATTTCTTTTGTTCTCACACACTGGGCCTTGTGACTCTGAGCAGCCATTTTCTGAATCTGACGGTTCATGAGGAGGAACAGAAGATTTTCCTTTTCTTTGAGGCCCTTCTTTTTTACCTCTCTCTTTCCTGTTACCCAGCCTTCCCCACCTTTCACTTCCCTTTTCTGATGCTTTGACTGATGTCCCTGCTTTGCCTAGGCCCTACCCCATCCTATTCCAAACTTCTCAGCCTGTTTCTCGGTGGTGGGAAGGTCTTGTGTCGATTGCTGGCGGCAGATTCTCTGTCGCTGTCAATGGGATTTTCCATTGCCTTGGACAGGCAGGAAAATGGGATAATTTCTCATCTATTTTTTGTCTGAATTCAAATCCGAAATTCTTTCCATTAAAAAATTGTCTGAACAATCCCATGTCTGTAGGAGAAAGGGGCTGGGATTAAATCACCAGCCAGCCAGCTATAGCAGCAGAGAGAGCAGACCACTGTGGCTGTACATGTATAATTGCAGCAATAGAGATCTGACACATCTGAGAGATTTGTCAGGCCTCTGCTGCTGCAGACAACCTAGGCCCAGCTACCCCCTTCCCCAGCTATTGTGGGGACCTGCCGCTAATCATGAGTCCCATCCTGATTGGAAATATTGCTCTCTCACCCCCACTGGTGAAAGATTATCAGGGGTAGGCTGGAGGTTACAATTAGATCTGCCATGATGTTTTTGAATAGTGGTGCATACTCGAGGGGCTGAGTGGCCTACCCATGCTCCTAATTTGTATTTCACATGTAACAGAAAGAAATTCAACCGACATCTTCATCTTCAATGTCTCCTTCATCACTGTAACTTTTAACATCTCAAAGTCTCAAATATCTCAACCAAGATCTGTCTTGGTTACAAGAGTACTTTGCGATGAATAGCTCACCTTGGAGTTTCTCAAACCCTTGCTGTTGTCAAGTCGGACATATATGCAAGAAAAGGAAAGAGGATGAAAAGATGAAGGAAGAGTTATGATCCTTGGTCGCACCCCCTAGGTCTTTGATATGATCTAGTTAGTCACCATTAACATTCCGTTTAAAGTAGACAGTGCCTGGCATTTTCTGGCCATTCCCATTGGGAGGAATTGTCACACCACTGGTTCCCCAGCATCAGAAGATGCGAACAACAGGAAAAACCTTTGATAGCAGTGGGAGTGTATGATCCTGCTGTTGACCAATGATGGACAGGCTTTCACCAATACAAAACACATTGACAGTTCCTGCTAAGGAAATAAAGCCACAAGACTCCACAGGTTTTGAACAAATAAAAATAACCTTTATTTTACTAGGTCAAGAAGAATGAATAAAATATTGATCTTATACTCTTACATTCAAGGTAAATATGAGGTACATGTGGATTTGCAGCCAAACTATGATTGGGCCACATCACACTGCACAATAAGTGCCAGATCTGATCAAAGCAAATCTCACAAATTTCAAAAATAATCGACCCTGATGTGATTAAATACTCTTGCTCTCAGTGCTGAATGAGTGTGAAAACTGGAGGGCTCTCAGACACTCTTATCACACTCAGAGAAATAAATCAGATGAAGCATGATTCTCGCCAGTAGGAAGAGTGGATAGAGTCTCTACACTGTGGGAAGCTGGCTGCTGAATGTTAACAGGTACCATTGCACATGCGCCTGATTTCCCAATGCACTGTGTACACAGCCATGTGCAAGTTAAGTTGATTAATTGCTAAAATGTCCCTTATTATCAGTGTAAATGTGTGGGCTACAGGGATAGGGTGGGATTGTTGTCATGCAGGCTCGATGGGCCAAGTGGCCTCTTTCTGCACTGTGAGGATTTTATTACTCAATGACGTTGTGCATATGGCATTGACGTTATGTCAATGCCATAGACAGCAGTGGGAAGTTGTGCGTGGAGCCTGAAGAGATTGGTGAGGCACTGAATAAATATTTCTCTTCGGTATTCACGCAGAGTGCTGGGAATGTAGCTATGGAGATCACTGAGGTACAGGGTTGCAAATTGGGAAGTATTGTAGTAGATAGGGAGGATGTGTTAGAAATTCTCGAGGGTTTGAAGTTGGATAAGTCCCCTGGGCCGGACGGGATTTACCTAGGATTCTCTGGGAGGCAAGAGAGGAGATTGCAGAGCCTCTGGCTCTGATCTTCAGGTCCTCGTTGGTTACGGGTGTGGTTCCGGAGGACTGGAGGATAGCGAATGTGGTTCCATTGTTTAAGAAGGGGAAGAGAGACCTTCCAGGGAATTATAGGCCAGTGAGTCTTACTTTTGTTGTGGGCAAGGTATTGGAGAGAATTATTAGGGATAGGATTTATAGTTATTTAGAGAGAAATGAATTGATTGGGGGTAGTCAGCATGGTTTCGTGAAGGGTAGGTCATGCCTTACTAACCTCATTGAGTTTTTTGAGAAAGTGACCAAAGAGGTGGATGGGGGTAAGGCGGTTGATGTAGTATATATGGACATTAGAAAGGCGTTTGATAAGGTGGCCCATGGAAGACTTCTACAGAAAATGCAGATGTGTGGAATAGAGGGTGATTTAGCTAATTGGATTAGGAATTGGCTGGCAGATAGAAGACAGAGGGTGGTGGTTGATGGGAGATATTCACCGTGGAGTTCGGTGACAAGTGGTGTGCCTCAGGGGTCTGTTTTGGGGCCCCTGCTGTTGGTAATTTTTATAAATGATCTGGATGAGGGTATTGAAGGATGGATTAGTAAATTTGCAGATGACACTAAAGTCGGTGGAGTGGTAGATAGTGAAGAGGGTGTTATAGTTTTCAGAGAGACTTGGACAAGTTGCAGAGCTGGGCCGAGAGGTGGCAAATGGAGTTTAATGTGGAAAAGTGTGAGGTAATGCATTTTGGCAGGAACAATAAATGGGTAGAGTATAGGGCTAATGGTAGGGCTCTTAATAGTGTTGAGGAACAGAAGGATCTTGGTGTATGTGTCAATAGATCCCTGAAAGTAGGCAGTCAAGTGGATAAAGTTGTTAAGAAGGCTTATGGAGTCTTAGCTTTTATTGGTAGGGGGATTGAATTTAGGAGCCGCAGCATCATGTTGCAGCTGTACAAAACTCTAGGGCGGCCGCACTTGGAGTATTGTGTGCAGTTCTGGTCGCCACATTATAAGAAAGATGTGGAGGCATTGGAGCGGGTACAGAGGAGGTTTACTAGGATGTTGCCTGGTATGGAGGGCAGGTCCTATGAAGAGAGGTTGAAGGATTTGAGTTGTTTTCGTTAGAAAGGAGGCGGCTAAGAGGGGATCTTATTGAAGCATATAAGATGATTAGAGGTTTAGATAGGGTGGACCGTGATAGCCTTTTTCCTAGGATGGAGAATGCTAGCACGAGGGGACACAGCTTTAAATTAAGGGGTATGAGTTATAGGACGGATATCAGAGGTAGGTTCTTTACTCAAAGAGTGATAGGGAGTGGAATGCCCTGCCTGCAGCTGTTGTAGATGCGCCAAGTTTGGTGGCGTTTAAGAGGTTAATTGATAAGGATATGGAAGAGAAGGGAATGGTTTAGTTTGGAGGGGCATTGCTTTTATTTTGGTCGGCACAACATCGAAGGCCGAAGGGCCTGTTCTGTGCTGTAATGTTCTATGTTCTATGTTCTATGTTCTATGTATCAGATTATTGCCCATAATTGTTAGACAATGGGGCAGATCCAAAGAATGTTTTTAGATTATAGTTTTGCATCATTGGCACATCAATGGTTAAAAATGTGTACCTGATGTACACTCAGCACTCAGGTTACAATAGTACTCTGTTCATCTGGCAGTGCCTTCCACTTGTAACTGCACCTGGAGTGCAGTTACAAGTGATGTACCTCAAGGATCTGTTTTGGGGACACTGCTGTTTGTCATTTTTATAAATGACCTAGATGAGGGTGTAGAGGGTTGGATTAGTAAGTTTGCTGATGATACCAAAGTGGCGGGAGTTGTAGACAGCGAGGATGGATGTTACAGTTTGCAGAGGGACATAGATAGGTTGCAGAGCTGGGCCATGAGGTGGCAAATGGAATTCAATATGGATCAGTGTGAGGTGATTCACTTTGGTAGGAATAACAGGCATATGAAATAAAGGGCTAATGGAAAGACCCTTAATAGTGTTCTCGAGCAGAGGGATCTTGGGGTACAAGTACATAGCTCTTTGAAAGTTGGCACCCAGGTTGATAAAGTTGTTAAGAAGGCGTACGGTGTGTTAGCTTTTATTGGTAGAGGGATTGACTTTAGGAGCCGTGAGGTTGTTACAACTGTACAAAACTCTGGTGCGGCTGCACTTGGAGTATTGCGTACAGTTCTGGTCGCCGCATTATAAGAAAGATGTGGAAGCATTGGAAAAGGTGCAGAGGAGGTTTACCAGGATGTTGCCTGGTATGGTGGGAAGGCCTTATGAGGAAAGGCTGAGGGACCTGAGGTTATTTTCATTAGAGAGAAGAAGGTGACCTAATTGAGGCGTATAAGATGATCAAAGGACTGGATAGGGTGGATAGTGAGAGCCTTTTTCCTCGGATGGTGATGACCAACACGAGGGGACATAACTTTAAATTAAGAGGTGGTAGTTATAGGACGGATGTCAGAGGCATGTTCTTCACACAGAGGGTGGTGAGGGCGTGGAATGCCCTGCCTGCAGCAGTTGTGGACTCGCCTACTTTGGGGGCATTCAAATGGTCGGTGGATAGGCATATGGATGATATTGGAATAGTTTAGGTTAGAGGGTCCACTGGCTGGTGCAACATCGAGGGCCGAAGGGCCTGTACTGCGCTGTAATGTTCTATGTTCATCACTGACCCACAACGATAGAATTACCTCGAAAATAGTTATCACTGCATAATCACGAAGTACCCACTAGACAACTATAACTAAAGCCTTGATAAACCCCAGCATCTCCCTCACAGCACAATTAACCACTCTATGTTTTTAGAATCATAGAATCATGGAATTCCCGACAGTGCATTCGGCCCATCACGCCTGCACCAACAATGAGCCTACCCAGACCCTATTCCTGTAACCCCATATATTTACCCTGCCGTCCCTCTGACACGAAGGAGCAATTTAGCATGGCCAATCCATGACCAATCCTAACTGCACATCAAGTACCAGAGCACTTGAGGAAACCCTCGCAGATACAGGGAGAATGTGCAAACTCCACACAGACAGTACCCTGAGGCTGAACGTGGGTCGCTGGCGCTGTGAGGCTTTTTAGACTTTCTCTATGAAGATAGTTACAGATAGGGAAGGTATTTGACCCATCTTAATTCATTCACTCAGGAAAGCTGTGTACACTCCGCATCCCGCACACCCGTCAGGATTTTCACCTCCATTATGAGTTCAAATCCTCCTTTCCCTAACCCCTCCTGCCAGCCTGGAGGTGGGAGCTGGGATTAATTCAGCCAATACAGCCTACAGTTTTGACAGCATGACTCAACCAGCATTCTGCCCTGAGCAGTGGGGGCAAGTCCTTTCATCTGTGCTTACTAATGTGGGTGGCCCATTAAAATTCAATTATACATATCATCAGTCTTTAACACGTTCGGGCCATTCGTAATTGCTTTTGTTCCGTTGGTACTGCTCATGTGTAATGCCTTTCGGATTACACTCTTCCATGACTTTAAGATGAAGTTCTTGGGGTTTCCTATCTGCAACCTTTTGTTCCTAGTGATTAACTATCGGGGGAAAAGATAGGTGTAATGGTTGCAATTTCGAAAGTCTGCAAAGCACGCTGAGGTGGTTATTCTTTGGTCAAGCTGTTCTGTAGAGGCTTTTAAGTAAATAAAAACAAAACGCTGTCAGAAGATGTGCTTTGTAATAGTTCAGAAACAGCAGTGTTTTGAACTGAATGCACGGTTTATACAAAGATCAAATGCTGCCTGTGTGATCATGGAAACTTGCAGCACAGAGGAAGGCTGTCCTCCTGTTGTCTCTGTACATGCTCTTTGAAATATGTCTCCAATTTAGCTCCACACCCTCCTGTTCTCCCCATCACCTCACAAATTGAGCAAGTCCTGTTGCCTTTGGGATCATTTCTGCAGAATTTGCTTCTCTGAACCCCCATTGAGAGTCTTCCAGATCATGTCAACCAACTGTGCCAAATACATTTCCCCTCAGCTTACCTTCTCAATTACCTGACATCTACAATGTCTTGTTATCTACCTCGTGCTTACTTTCCCAATTACTTGATATCCATGAAGTCTTGCTATCTATCCTTGAACGGGGAAACAGATTTGCTTTGTCAAAAGGTCTCACAATTTTGAAGGCTTTATTAGGACTTCATTTCAGTCTTTCTGCATGAGAACAGCTTCTCCAATCAGTTTGTGAAACCGGACTCCTTGTCCCCTGCTATGCTCCAAAAGATGTGCTGGTTAGGTGCTTTGGCCAAGCTAAATTCTCCCTCTGTGTACCCGAACAGGGACAGGAATGTGACGACTACTGTGAAGTTCACAGTAACTTCATTGCGGTGTTAATGTAAGCCTCTTTGCGACACTATAAACTTATAAACTTTCAGTGGTGAGATTTCTGGACAGCTATACTTGGTGTGGAGCAGCGCCCCTCAGGAGGGTAGCAAGGTAGCACAGTGGTTAGCACTGCTGCCTCACAGGGGAGCAGTAGATACCTCGGTTCAATTCTGGTTTTGGATGGAGTTTGCATGTTCTCCCCATGTCTGTGTGGGTTTCCTCCTACTGTTCTGTTTTCCTCCCACACTCCCAAGATATGCTGGCTGGGTGCATTTACCGTGGTAAATTCTCCCTCAGTGTTCTTGTACAGGTGCCGTGAGTGTGGCGACTCGGGGATTTTCACAGTAACTTCATTGCAGTATTAATGTAAGCCGACTTGTGATAATAAAAAATAAACATTAAAAAGAAACGTATTCTGGAAAACTGCCTTTAGTAGCCCTCATGTTGCATTCTCTGTAACCCCCATGACTTGCCTGGGCTTGTAAAATCTCACTTACTGTCCTGTCTGGAGACAACACGCATCTCTTTAACCTGTGCTCAGTGCTCCTTCCACCCACATTGTCTGCATCTTTAAGACATTAGTAGCAAGTTAGATGCAAAGACTTGCATTCCAATCAGTACTCTGTAAACCATGCGTGACTTTATATGTCTTTCTCTGGTCAGAACCTTCCACAGAGCTGACGAAGGGACACTGTTTCCGAAAGCTTGTGAGATTACTATCAAATAAACTGGTTGGACTCTAACCTGGTGTCGCGAGACTTCTTACTGCGTTTAATAGCCTTACAGGGTATTGACATCTCTCTTGAAATGTTGTGCAAAGAAGTGCTAACTCAGCATTTGTGGGGGAAATGTGATGGAAGAGAGACAGTGGATGGGATTTTCCAATCTTCCCAGCCGGCAAGATCTTGCAGTTTTACCCCTGCTGACTCCAAAGCGGTTTCCCCGGCAGTGGGACAAGTGAGCCACGCAAATCTCTGTCCATATCGGTGTGATGGAAGATCTGTCCAGCAACGACAAGCTACCCTGGGTGCTGGAAAAATTTGGACTGAGGGGTCTAGAAACCCTGCCTTCTGTGGAATAAAAGCCTATCCTTCAGCTGCAGCCTCTGAATTGGAAAAGGTTGATTTCCTCTCAGAAGGTGAGCGTGCGAATGGAGAGAAGCTAATCGTGTCCAACACTGCAACTCACAGATTGCAGCAACTATGAATTAAAACCCAGGGGTAATAAACAATATAATCTCAGTCGGATCCAACACTAAGCTACATGGACCACCTGGTCCTTGTTTACTCAGGGTCGCATTAATGGAGTCTGACTATGAATATAAGAACATAAGAAATAGGAGAAAAATAAGTAGGCCATCTAGCCTTTCAAGCTTGCCCCGCCATTCAATAAGATCATGGCTGATCTGAAAGTGGTTCAGTTCCACTAAACCATTTGCTTCCCATAACCCTTAATTCCCTTATCGATCAGAAATCTATCTACCCGTGGCTTAAACATATTCAACGAGGTAGCCTCCACCACTTCAATGGGCAGAGAATTCCAGAGATTCATTACCCTCTGAGTGAAGAAGTTCCTCCTCAAGTCTGTTCTTAACTGACTCCCCCTTATTTTAAGACTGTGTCCTTTAGTTCTTGTTTCCTTTCTAAGCAGAAATAATCTCTCTGCCTCTACCCTATCTAGCCCCTTCATTATCTCATGAGTCTCTTATAAGATGCCCCCCAGCCTTCTAAACTCCAACGAGAACAGGCCCAATCTCTCCTCATAAACTAACCACCGCATCTCTGGTATCATCCCAGTGAACCTTCTCTTCATTCCCTCCAAGGCCAATATAACTTTTCGCAAATAAGGGGAGCAAAATTGCACACAGTACTCCAGTTTGGTTTGGTTTCTGGTTATGAAGATATGTATTGGTGGGAAGAGACACGCTGAGAGCATAAATACTCATGTGGATCGCAAAAACCTGTACTTATTTACATCCTGTCATGAGATGCAAAGGTCGCTGACAGGGCCAGCGCTTTTGTTTCCTATTCCCAATTGTCCTTGAGAAGGTGGTGGTAATTGCTGAACTCATTGATCAGAGCATTGAGTTGCAACAAAGAACAAAGGAATTTACAGTACAGGAATAGGCCCTTCAACCCTCCAAGCCTGCACCAACCAAGCTGCCTGACTGAACTAAAGCCCTCTACTCTTCTGGAGACCATATCCCTTTGTTCCCATCCTGTTCATGTATTTATCAAGATGCCCCTTAAAAGTCACTATCGTATCTGCTTCCCTCCCCCGGCAGCGAGTTCCGCCCTCTGTTTGAAAGATCTATATTAAGTTATGTTATAACTGTATAAGACATTGGTAAGGCCACATTTGGAGTACTTTTGATTTGATTTGATTTATTATTGTCACATGTATTAGGACATAATGAAAAGTATTGTTTCTTGCGCACTACACAGACAAAGCATACCATTCATAGAGAAGGCAAGAAGGGACTGCAGTATATAGTATTACAGTCACAGAGAAATATCGATTTAGTGCGAGGTAAGTTTACTCAGAACTGTAAAATTCTGGACACCCTGCTATAGAAAGGATGTTATTAAGCTGGAAAGGGTGTAAACGATTTACAAAGCTGTTACTGGGACTGAAAGGTTTAAATTATAAGGAGAGGCTGGGGCTTTTTCCGCTGGAATGTGAGGGAATGAGGGATGACTTTATAGGAGTCTATAAAATCACGAGAGGCACAGGTAAGGTGAATAGCCAGGTGAAGGGGAGTCCAAATCTAGAGGGCATAAAAGTTTAAGGTGAGAGGGGAAAGATTTCAAAGGGACCTGAGGGGTGACTTCTTCACACAAAGGATGGTACGTGTATGAACGAGCTGCCTGAGGAAGTGGTAGAGGTGGGTACAATTACAACACTTAAAAGACATTTGGACAGGCACCTGGATAGGAAAGGTTTAGAGGGATGTGGGCCAAAAGGGGGCAAACGAGACGATTCAGTTTAGGAAACTTGGACAAGTCGAGCTGAAGGGTTAATTTCCAAACTGCATTTCTTTATGACTCTCTACGACTAAGTCCATGTGGTGTGGGTATAAACACAGGGCCTTTAGGGATGGAATTCCAGGATTTTAACCCAGCAGCAGTGAAGAAAAGGCAGTATATTGCCAACTCAGGAAGGTGAGCAATTTGGAGCAGAACATGCCCCGGTTCTTCTCGATGGTAGAGATCATGGATTTGGACAATGCTGTTGAAGGTATCCTGAAGAGTTATTACAATGCATCCTGTTTATGGAACTATATACTGTAAGTTTCCATAATTCAGAGAACTGTTTAACACAGAAGAAAGCCATTCAGGTCATTGTATCTGTGCCAGTCTATCAAAAAGCCATTCAATATGCCCATTCCCTTACCCTGAACATTCTCTTGCAATTTTTTTTTTTGGCTTGAAATATTATTTATCCAATTCCCTTTTGAAAGTTAACGTTGAATTTGATCCCAGCAGCCTTTCAGGCAGTGTATTCCAGATCACAACAACTCGCTGCAAAACATTTTTGAATGTAAAACCCAGCCATCTGCTTGTTCAGAATGAATATTGAACAGTTTGCTGACGTGAGGAGTTACATATTCAGTGTGAATAACTTCCCCATTATCGAGCAAGAGTTGAACTGAGTTACACTAAGTCAGAAAAATGCTGGAAAATCTCAGCAGGTCTGACGGCATCCGTGAAGTGGGAACAGGGCCATCATTCCAAGTCTGGATGACTCTTCATCACAGCTCTGATAAAGGATCATCCAAACTCGAAACGTTGGCTTTGATCTCTCTCCAAAGACGCTGTCAGACCCGTTGAGATTTTCCAGCATTTTTCTGTTTTTGATTCAGACTCCAGCATCCACAGTATTTTGCGTTTCTACTTGCTTGCCCAGTAACCATATGCTGTCTATATCCTGTTTATTTCTGACATTTGAACAAAATAGCAACAACTATATGTGGAAATTGTCTAGTGAGCAATTTATAAAATGCTTATGAGTGTTTTAGCTCATTTATCAGTGCCACAAGTAAACTTACATTAACACTGTAATGAAGTCACTGTGAAAGTCCCCCAGTCGCCACACTCTGGTGCCTGTTCGGATACACTGAGGGAGAATTTAGCACGGCCAATGCACCTAACCAGCACGTCTTTTGGACTGTGGGAGGAAACCGGAGCACCCAGAGGAAACTCACATAGACTCAGGGACATCCTATCTCCTCTGATCTACCCCCCCAGAGGCCCTGCTCCTTTAGGCCCCAACCCCTCTGCTCCTGCCCAATGGCACAGCCTGATATCTGGTGGGCGGTGTTAGACCACCCTACCCTGAGCATTGCCACTTTTCTCCTTGGGCAGTTCTGGGGGCCAGACTGGCACTGCCAAGCTGGCAATGCCTAGGGAGCACCTCTTTTGTAAGCCCAATCTCCTGGGGGGCCTGCATGGCCACCCATCACTCCTGCAGTGTTGGGCTTCCAGCTCCCCATTAGTGGGGAGCTGTTGTAAACCCCATTCCTGACAGTTGGGAGAGCGAGTGGGCCTGGAGACTTTGGTCTCCGGCCTGCTAATCAGATGGAAATCTTAATATGAATAATTTATTTAGCTCCGCGTTAATTTCTGATGTGGAGCTGATGACTCTGGTGGCCCAGAGTCACATGGCCAACTCTATTAGGCCCCACTTCTCGAGGCGTCAATCGATCTCCACTGATATCTCTTGGTCCACTGCAGATCCTGAAGTAGTTCTAGATAGAATTAACCCTAACATTGAAAAAAATGGCAATTTTCTCACCATCTTGTTAGGAACATGCAGCATCAAAATTTTGAAACGCTCACACGAGTTGACTTGAAGGTTGACTGGGTGTTTACCAAAAATGTTTAATATTACGGGATGGTAGCTTCACCGAGATGAGAGTAAAGGTTTTCCTTAACATTTGCAACTATGTCAAGGGTTACAGCATTAACACTGATATCCACGGTAAATGGACGAGCTGTCAGATTTTTATTACTCGTTCATGGGAGGTGACCATCATTGCCCATCCCCGAGGGTATTTAAACTGTGGCTTTGGAGTCACATGTAGGCCAGACCAGGTAAGGATGGCAGATTTCCTTCCCTAAAGGACATTAGTGATCCAGATGGGTTTTTCCAACACTCGACCACGGTGAATCTTTCAATTCCAGATTTTTATTGAATTCAGATTTCACCATCTGCCGTGGTGGGATTTGAACCTGGCTTCGTAGGGCATTATCCTGGATTTCTGGATGACTAGCGCGGAGACAAAACCATTACACAACTGCTTCATCAGCCTTTTGTTTATTCAACAGTACCTATACTAACAACAGGCGAGAAATGGACTACACCCAAATATTCCAATGCTACACATCCAGAGTTTTAAAAATTGGGCATCACTGGCAAGGCCAGCATTATGGTCCATCCCAAATTGCCCTGAAGAAGGCAGTGGTGATTGACTTCTTGGATCCCATCGGTGACTTACAGTGGTGCAATATACTAGATTGCAAGACCATGTCAGAGGCTAGTTAAGAGTCAGCCAATTTACTGTCACATGTGGGCCAGATCAGGTAAGGATAGCAATTTTCCTTCCCTGAAAGGCCATTGGTGAACCGAACCAAACTAATTTTAATGACAATCAAAGATAGTTCCATGATCACCATCCAGATTTCAATTGCAAATCGATGAACTGAGTTTAAACTCGGAAGTGGCAATGCTGGGGTTTGAACCATTGCTCCCAGAGCAATTTCCTGGCTCTCTGGATTGGTGCCTTAATCACAACACCGCCATCGTTCAAGTTTTGGAGAGTTCCCAACCTCTGATTGTGGGACTTCCTGTCCCTGAAGGAAGTGGAATTCTCTCTCCAATTCTATCAATGGCTAGTTGGCCGTTAAATGGTGTTGCATCTGGACACTCCACTCACTAACCTTTTAGCCAGGATGGGCATGGGAGAATCAGGTGCTTTGTCGCATTGCCAACTCTATTAGGTCCCATCTCTAGACGCATCATCCGAATGCCAACATGATGGCACAGTGGTTAGCAATGCTGCCTCATAGCGCTAGAGACCCAGGATTCAATTCCCAGCTTGGGTGGAGTTTGCACCTTCTAGCCGTGTCTGCGTGGGTTTTCCCCAGCTGGGAGAATTTGCCGCTGGTTGCTCAGAATGGCAACACGGAGCTACACTATGCTTTGAGTCACCATGAGGCAGGGCGGCGGCAGAGAAGGAATGAAGAAGGAACAAGTCCGAAGGATCAAATGGCTCAACTTTAATAAATTCAAATCACACAATAGCAGCTGGGGAATTTCAATCCAGTTAATTTAAATAAATCTGGAATGAAAAGCTAATATCTGTAATGGTGATCATGAAGCAATAAAAATCCATCTGCTTCATGAATGTCCTTTAAGGAAAGAAATCTAACTTTTCAGGCTAATGTTTGCCTCTGCTGTTCTCCAGCCGTTCACATTGACAGGATTCTCCATCCTGCCGTGGTGAGACTTTCCCGGTGGTGTGGGATCCCGCCACCAGCGAACAATGCATACTAAGATACCTGGGGATAGGCCAGAGACTCCTTCCTGCAGTCCACTGCAACGGCACTGGTTCTTAACTCCACTCTGAAATAGCCTCACTCTGTTGGGCATCAAGACAATGGGCTTTTCTCAAGGGCAGTTAAGGATAAGACGTAAATGGTGGTTTAAATTGCAAGGGGGGGATTGTAACATTCTGCCTGACAATTTTGGTTGGTGACCTTTCATCCAAACTGGGAAGGGTGAGTGATGTAATGAGAGAGTGAAAGGCGATTGGTTGGGAAAAAGAATAACCAGGGCAGTAGAACACGGTGGTTAGCACTGCTGTCTCAGAACACCAGGGGACACAAGTTTGATTCCCACCATCACTGTCTGGATGGAATCTACACGTTCTCCCTGTGTCTGCGTGGGTTTCCTGAGGATGCTCCAGTTTCGTCCCACAGTCCAAAAGATGTGCTGGTTAGGTGCATTGGCCATGCTAAATTCAGCCTCAGTGTACCCGAACAGGCACTGGAGTGTAGCAACAAAGAACAAAGAACAAAGAAAGTTACAGCACAGGAACAGACACTTCGGCCCTCCAAGCCTGCACTGACTATGAATTAAATAAAATGCCCTCAGCTTCTGGGGACCAGGTCACTCTGTTCCCATCCCATTCATATATTTGTCAAGATGCCCCTTAAAACTCACTATCGTATCTGCTTCCACTACTTCCCCTGGCAGCGAGTTCCAGGCACACGTCACCCTCTGTGTAAAAAATCTGTCTAAGGTATTTTCACAGTAACTTCATTGCAGTGTTAATGTAAGCCAACGTGTGACTAATAAATGAACTTTAGGATGGAAGAAAGGAGGATATTAGCAAGAAAAGAATTGATGGTGCAAGGCTAAATGGACAAGAAACCAAAGGCTTTTCCTAAGGGCGGAATTTTATCACTGCTTTATGAACATTTTGCGGTGGGAAAATCAGGCATAAAGCGGCTAGTGTGATTGGTGCCGCTTTTCACGATGAACATGTTTGTACGACACCCGGATTTCTGGCACTGTCAACCCCTCGCTGGAAATGGGCAAGAGGATGTTTAATTTCTTTACCCAGAGGGTGGTAAGGGTATGGCGGCAGTTGTAGATGCGCCAAGTTTGGTGGCGTTTAAGAGGTTAGTAGATAAGTTTATGGATGAAAAGGGAATGGTTTAGGTTAGAGGGTCATTGCTTTTTCCTAATTGGTCGGCGCAACATCGAAGGCCGAAGGGCCTGTTCTGCACTGTAATGTTCTATGTTCCATGTTCTAATTTATTTAAATTTATGGAAATGTTCATCTACGTGTGTTTAATGAGCCCGGCGCTCAATTGTCCCAATTCGCTTACCTTTCTCGCCTTGCTGGCTGAGGTTCCCTCCGGCGAGGATAACACCCGCTCTCTATTAACGGGGAACAGGCATGTGGGCTTCACTGGTGAAACTGGAAGCGGAAGCCATTGAGGCCTCCCGGGGAGGTCGAGTGCAAGACAGGGGTGCCCCTAGGGCACTGCCAGATGGGCAGTGCCACCCTGGTGTCAATGACAGGATAATGAACAGCAGCTGGCTGGAAACAAGATGGGGGAGAGGTTATGATCTGAATAATTCAACATTTCGAGTCTGGAAATGTTTCATCTAAAGTTTAAAGGGTGTTTTCTTTCTTGCGTCAATGAAAGAGAAGGCCATTCAATCCATTGTGTCTCTGCTGGCTGTCTGCAGAATGAAGGTCAATCTAAGTCACCCGCTGAGACACAAAGGGAGCTATGTGACCAGCCCAGTGTAGACTAAAAGCATTAAAGGATAGTGGCACTGTCTCTGTAGGAGGGTCTCTTGTGTCATTGTGGGCACCATCCACAAGATGGCAACTCCTTTTTGTCCCTCCCCCTTTGGCCTCTCAAACCCTTCCTCCTCTCTCTCTCTCTCTCTCTCTCTCCCTTCCTCCCCCCATCCTCTACCCCTGTGATTGCTGGGTTATCCCACCCGTGCCTGGTCGAAATCCTGGAGATCCATCTTTTCTTCTTGGGAACTGCTTGTAGTCCCAGCAGTGGCCACTATGCTCTTCTGGCGCTACTAGGACATGATGTGAAGGTGCTGGTGTTGGCTGGGGTAAACACAGTATGAAGTTTCACAACACCAGGTTAAAGTCCAAAAGGATTATTTGGGAGCAAAAGCCACCATCTTTTGGAGTGCTTGCTGCCCCTTTGTCATGTGAGTGCAACTGGGACTTCATAGCCACAGGTCAACCTAATTCTGACACAGGGTCACCCAGGCTTGAACTGTTGGCTCTGTTCTCTCTCCACGGACGCTAAAAGACCCACTGCGATTTTCTAGCATTTTCTGTTTTTGGTTTAGGCCAATCTAATTGTCCAGTCACACTCTGGAGTTGGACTTCCTGTCCCTGAGGGATGGAAATCCCACTCTCACCCTATGGTGTGGCACGGTGACACAAAGGTTAGCACTGATACCTCACAGCACCAGGGACCTGGGTTTGAACCCTGGCTTGGATCACTGTCTGAGCGGAATTTGTACGTTCGGGTGATCCTGTGTCCTTCCACAGTCTGCAGATGTGGCGGTTAGATGAATTGGCCGTGCTAAATTGTCCCTAAATATCAGAGGGGCTTGCTAGGGTAAGTGTATGGGATTATGGGGATAGGGCCTGGGATGGGATGGTGATCGATGCAGATTCGATGGGCTGAATGGCATTGTTCTGCACTGTAGGGATTCTATGATTCTACGTCCCGGTTTATTCTCAGAAACTAAAGTTCACCATTTCAGATTGTGGTACTAGTCCGTGACAGAAAATGAAGCTTCCATTCTGTGCCCTCACCACGTCCCTCTCCCATCTCCCATCCTGCTGTTAAGAGCTGAATAGACCAGCTTGCCAACGCAATCTTTCTTCCTGTGATCGTTTCATTGGTAGAATAAGTTGTAATGTCTGCTCTTTCGCCAAGCACTGTAAGATTGGAGTAGGACAAAGTTTCCTTCACTGAATGTATGTGTTTTCAATTGTAAAGTTAACACTGTGTCTGTTTTCAACTCGATAGATTGCTGGGATTAAGTAACATGCTCCAACAAGCTTTTCGGAGCTAATAGTGAAATCAGTTTAATTCTCAAGAGGGCTAGAACGCTTTGCAGGCCGGCTTATGTGTTGTAAACATGAAGCCATCCATTTTTAGCCAAGCTTACATAATTCTCTCAGGCAGTCTAATTCCTTTACCAGAACAGATAAGGAAAAGACACGCTCGCGGGAAGAAGTCAGAGGATGAGCGATTTCCTCTCTGGGAATTTCGCCAGCTTCGTTAATCCCACTTCCAGCATATTTTCCCTGGCTCAAGGGTCAATCAAAATACCCTCGCAAAAGGCCTTCCACTGGCAACAGCAAGAAGTCTCACAACACGGCACGGTGAGGACTGCTGCCTCACAGTTTGGCTGTGATTTGATTCCTGGCTTGGGTCACTGTATGCATGGAGTTTGCACAGTCTCCCTGTGTCTGCGTGGGTTTCCTCCGGGTGCTCTGGTTTCCTCCAAAGATGTGCGGATTAAGTGCATCGGTCATGCTAAATTGTCCCTTAGTATCCTGGGATGCATGGATCAGAGGGATTAGTGGGGTAAATATGTGAGGTTACAGGGATAGAGTGTAAGTGGGATTGTAGTAGTGCAGACTTGATGGGCTGAATGGCCTATTTCTGCACTACAGGGTTTTTACGATTCTATGATACTCCCAGGTTAAAAGTCAATGGGTTTATTTGGCATTGCCAGCTTTTGCAGTGCTGCCTCTTCATCAAGTGAGTGTGTGAGGTGAGCAGAGTCCAAAAGCTTGTGATTCCAAATAAACCTGTTGGACTTTCACCTGGTGTTATGAAACTTCTGACTGTTCCAACGCCGGCATCTCCACATCACGGCTTCCACTGACAAGGTCACGTCTGCCAATATCATGTAATACAGCCCTAGACAACATTCAGACTGATAATGGCAAGTAACTTCTGTGCCATGCAAGTGCCAGGCAATGACTATCGACAATAAGGGACAATCTAACGGCATTACCATCACTGGATTCCAGCCTACTATCAACATCCTGGGGGTCACCATTGATCATAAACTGAATTGAACTAAACAAACACTGTGACTACCAGAAAGCCAGGAAATTTGTGTCACTGTTTGATTCCCAGAACCATCTGCAAGACACAAGTCAGGAGTGTGATGGAATACTCCCCACTTGTCTGGATGGGTGCAGCTCCAACAATACTCAAGAAGCTTGACACCCTCCAGACCAAAGCAGCCAAGGTGTCACGACATCTACAAACGTTCAACCCCTCCACCACTAATGCTCAGTAGCAGCAGTGTGTACCATCTACAAGAAGCTCTGCAAAAACTCACCAAGCCTCCTTGGACAGCACCTTCCAAACATAAGATTTTTGATACCCAGAGGGTATCGGGGTATGGGAACGCAATCGTCTGGAAGCTTCCTGTGAATCTACACATCATTCTGATTTAGAAACATATCCCTGTTCCTTCATCATTGTGGGATCAAAACCCTGGAATTCCTTCCCTAAGAGTAGTGTGGGTGTACATACACCACACGGATTGCAGTGATTCAAGAAGGCAGCTCATCACCACTTTCTCAAGGGCAGCTAGGGCAATAAATGCTGGTCTGGCCAGCGATGCCCGCATCCCATAAAATAATTAACAAAATGTTAGTAATTATAGAGCATCTTCAGCGTTGTGATGATGTCTAAGTCACCACACACCAAACGCACTGAGTAAAAGTAGAAGATATTCGTGCGGATAGTCAGAAGCTTGCGCAAAAAGATGGGCTGCCTCGCAAAACACCAATTCCCCAATTTTCAAATCCTCCCTTAGTTTTCACATCCTGCCATCACCTCATTCCTATCTCTAACCCTCTACAGCTCCCTCCGTCGCCGGGATCTCGGTACTCCTTTAAATCCCCTCCTTTGCACAGCCCTGACCTTTCTTTGCCATACCATTGACACATCGTTATCTTTGCCCTTTGTTCTGGAATTCCTTCTCTAAATCTCTCTATCTCCACACCTCTTCTCCATTTCCCCAATCCCCTCCTCCCTCCCTTCACCCCTCCTTACTACTTCTGCTCCAATCTTTCTCCAAATGTCACCATCTCCATCTCTCCCCTTCATCACCTCCCTATCCTCCCCATTTCTACCTCTCCCCCTCTCCCCTTTCCTCCCTCTCCCTCTCTCCGCCTCTTCCTCTTCCCTCCTTCTTCACCTTTCCCCTCACCCTACTGCCCTTCCCCCTTTCACCCTCTCCCTGTCCCCCCCAAGCTCTTTCCACACTGGGCCTCTGCACCTCTCCCTCTCCATAACTCCAGCACTCCTCCACTGTCTCGCTGTCTCCCCACCTCTCTGCCCTCTCTCCCTCTTTTCCCTTCTACATCTCTCAGTTTCTGCCAATTTTCCTCTACTTCCTCTCCAACTTTCCCCCTTCTCCACAGCTCCCGCACTCTTTCGCTGCCTCTTGTCCCCCACTTCTCTCTCTCCCTCTCTCCCACTTCTCTCTCTCCCTCTCTCCCCTTCCCTCTCTCTCTCCACACCTCTCCCAAGCTCCCATTTCTGCACTCCATCTCTTCCCATCTCCCCCCTCTCCCTCTCCTGCACACCTCACCTCTCCCACTCCACCTCTTCCCCACTCCCCCTCTGTCTTGCTCCTGCACACCCTCTTTCCCCCTCACCCCTCTCCCTCTCTCCCTTTCCTCCTCGGCCCCTCACAGATTCTACCTCTTCCCCTCCCGCTCTTTCCCACTCCCCCTCTCCTCTCCTCTTCTCTGCGAAGATGCTGCCTCAAGTCTCTCTGTTTGACAAGGTTTCTGGTCACCTGTCCAATATCCTCCTTTTCTGTTTTGGGGATTGGAATTTCTGGAGTATCTGACAAAGTGGAATCCTGCAGACATGGGGAGCGAAAGAAAATGCTTGAAACATTCAGCACCCCCGGGAGTCTTGGTGAAGTGAGGAAGGTCACAGATCTGATACGGCAAACCCTACCCCTTCCCCGACCATGCCGGGATCCCTGATGGCAGAGGGTGCGAATAACAGGAGGTGAAGGGCAGAGGGGGTAGGGTAGGTGGAAGATTCAGTTGCCACAAAGCACATCCTGCGGGGAGTTTTCTCATCCCATTTGCCACGGGAATTGTAGTGGATTGGTGAGGTGGAGGGCAGGCAGAAACCAGGTAAAGATCTGTTGACCTCGAGCAGGATTTTCCAGTTTTGGGTGAGTGTGGCTGGAAAATTCTGCCCCTTGTGTGTAGGGGGGGGGTCAGAGGCGGTGTGTGAGTGGGGTTGTGGGGGGGAGTGGGGAGGCGGAAAACTCCTTTTCTCCCTCTTCAGAACCCAGATTCTGTCTGACCCACTGAGCATGCCCATCATTCCTGATACCCATGTTGAGACCACAGTTAAGAAAGTCCACCAATGCCTCTGCTTTCTCAGAAGACTAAGAAAATTTGACATATCAGCTATGACTCCCACCAACTTTTACCGATGTACCATAGAAAGCATTCTTTCTAGTTGTATCACAGCTTGGTATGGCTCCTGCTCTGCCCAAAACTGCAAGGAACTACAAAAGGTTGTGAATGTAGTCCAGTCCGTCATGCAAACCAGCTTCCTATCCACCGACTCTGTCTACACTTCCCGCAGTCTCGGCAAAGCAGCCAGCATAATTAAGGAATCCACGCACCCAGACATTCTCTCTTCCACCTTCTTCCATTGGGAAAAAGATACAAAAGTCTGAGGTCATGTACTGACTAACTCAAGAACAGTTCTTCCTTGTTGCTGACAGAATTTTGAATGGACCTACCCTGCATTAAGTTGATCTTTCTCTACATCCTAGCTATGACTGTAACATCACATTCCGTATTCTCTTGTTTCAATGAATGGTATGTTTTTTGTCTGTATAGTGCACAAGAAACAATACTTCACTCTGTATACTAAATCAAATAAAATCAAAATCAAGTCAAATCAAAATGTAATTTCTTGCATCTCCAGTTGTAGCTCAGTGTTACATTTTGTTTGATCATCTCTCCCATGCTGCAGAGTTGGATATTGCCTTATTCTAAAGGCACTACATAAATGCAAGATGTTGTTGTTGTTGGTTGGTAGGAGGAGGGGCTGATGGAATGAGGATTGCGACATGGCGAAGCTCGCTGGATGTCTGGCGATGATGTAACAGGAGAAGGAGATTGGCATTGCACAATCATAGAGTCAAAACCTTGACTGGATTGCAGAGATTGCTGCATGGGGCTCTGAGTGACACATCAGCTGTCTCATTGCTTCTTGCACCCAAGGGAATGTTATTTACAGAACTGGAAAGCTCTTTGAGTCAAGCAGCCAAACACTGAAGATACTCAGTGGGTCAGGTAGCATCTGTCAAGGTAACAATGTCAGAGGGCGTGGATTGACAACTTCCAAAATAGAAAGGAAATAGCGTCAAAAAACACAAATAAACACAAGCATACATACATGTGCAAATGCACATTTATGCAGATACGCTCAGGCAGAACCACAAATACAGACACACTCTCACAAACACACATGCTCACACACAGACACATGTGCAGACACACACACACACAGTCATGATCCACAAACATGCACATACACACACACACAAATTTACGTGTGCAGACATATACAGGCAGAAAAACAAACACGGACCCACTTTTGCGAAAGCAAGCTCACACACAACCACATACATACAGAGACACATTCAGACACAAATACACTCATGACTCACATACATGCACACACACAGTCACACACACGTTGGCACACCACACATGAATATAGACACAAACACGCAGACGCAAAAACTCAGTCTTAAACTGAATACATACACACTTACAGACACACACACCCAGACACACATGCTTACATGTACACACATGCACAGAAAAATATATGCATATATGCAAACATATACACAAGCATACGATCATACATGTAAGCACACACACAGGTGCACAAACACACACACAAAGCATACACATATGTCCAGGCACACATGTATACACATAAACAAACACTGATCTGCGAAAGTTGCAATTAAGAAATTGTTTGAGAGCAGAAGCGATATGCAGAGGAGAGAAATAGGGGCATGGGGTGAGAAATAAAAAGTAAAAATAAAAGAAAACCTTGAGAGAAGCTAAAGGTGAGTAAAGAGATTGCATTGACATAGCACCTTTCTCCAATTGTCCCAAAGCACTTCCCGCCAATGAAGTGATTTGGATATGTAGTCACTGTTGCAATGTTGAAAATATGGTGGCCAGTCTGTCGCACAGCAAGATCCCACAAAGCAATAATGATTAAATGACCTCTTTAATCTGTTGCTAATTGCAGAATAAATATTGGCCAGAAATTCTCCTTGAATAGCAGTCATGGTGTGGAGATTCTGGCTGGATTTTGGTGGGCACAGTAAGAAACCTCATAACACCTGGTTAAAGTCCAATGCAGGTGAATATTCTGTGTTGAATAACAGCACTAAGTATTTTCCATCTAACTGTGAGAGCAGTGGGTTTAACGGTTACATGTCACGGCTGAAAGATGGCACCTCCAGAAGTATGGATAAATCAACATGAGAAACTGTCCGAGGGATTGAGTGAAAGGACAAAAATGACCAGCACCAGGGGTGCTGACCACTCATCCGCAATTCCACTTCGAGTCACACACCATCCTGACTTGGAAATATATCCATTCCTTCACAGTCACTGGGTCAGAATGTCGGAATTCCCTTCGTAACAGCACTGTGTGTGTGCCTATCTAACATGCACTGCAGTAATTCAAGTGGGCACCTCACCACCACCTTCTCAATGCAACTGAGAAGGGCAATAAAGCTGGTCTAACGTGTGATGCACAATCCCATGGATGAATAACTAAATCGTTATTGTGAGAGTTGCAAAACCCCACCAGGAAGGAGGTTATCTAAGCCCTAGAAATTAATATCTTGAGTCGAATGGAATAAGGCTAATAACAGGTTCTGGACCAAGATGTGAAGGAAATTCAACATCGATCCCTGACAGCAATATACAAAACGATGTTACTCACCTGAAGACACCTTCCTGAAGTTGTTATGATTATTACCATTATGCATTAACATATAAACCCAGTAGGTCATGCAAACGCCCATGGACAGAGGAAGATAGGTTTAACATTTGAGGTCAATGATCTTCCATCACCTTTGGGCAGCATGGTGGCACAGGGTGGCACAGTGGCACAGTGATTGTTAACACTGCTGCCTCACAGCATCAGAGACCAGAGTTCGATTCCCATCTTGGGAATTCTTCCCGTGTCTGCATGGGTTTTCTCTGGGTGCTCTTGTTCCCTCCCACAACCCAAAGATGTGGGGTTAGTTTGATTGGCCTACTTAATTGACCCTAGTATCAGGAGGATTAGCAGGGTAAATGTGTGGGCTTGGTGGAACAGGGTCTGTGTGGGGTTGTGGTCGGTGCAGACTCAATGGGCCGAATGCCCTCCTTCTACATTGAAGGGATTCTATAATGTGATCGCACTAGTTATATAATGGTGGTAATTACTTGTGGCAATCTTGGGTGAAAATCTCGGGTAAGTGGCTTGGAGAAGATATCTTTCGGCAAGGAAATGTGCTCTCCTTACCCAGTCTGGCTTATATGTGACTCCAGTAATGTGGTTGCTTCTCAACTGCCCTCTGAAATGATCTGGCAAGCCACTCAGTTGTCAAGAGGACAGCTCACCAGCATCTTCTCAAGGGCAACTTGGGATGGGCAATAAATGCTGGCCAGCCGACAACGCCTACGGCCCACGAACAAATAAACAGAAAAGGTGACGTGAAGGAAATAACCCCGGGCTTCATGACCTCATCACACCAAATTAGCAAATCAAATTCCAGATTGGTCTTCACAGCACAAGAGATGGCCTGAAGGAGGAATCTGGTGCAATGTATTGGCAGTGGAGTTAGGTTGGTTGCATCTCTTCTACCCCTATAACCTGGAGTGAAGGGACAATTCAGATGGGCATCCTACTGATTGGCTCCTGTTGCTGGGGGAGTCCAGGGCAAGAGAAGAGAAGTTAGGGGACACGCCTTCACCCAAAGTGGTAAAAGTGTTTAATTTCTTCCACAAAACATGGAAGATTCCAGCTTAACTACTACTGTAAAATCTGAGTTCGGTAGACCATAAGGCGTAGAGGCAAAAATGTTACCAACGTTCTCACTGGCAGGATTTTCCCAACTAGTGAATGGTGCTTTGGTTGGATGCCAAATTCTCTGACCTCGCTTCAACAGGAGCATGGCATGAATGGCAATGGTCGATAATAAATTCTTAATTTCAGATTATTTTTGATTGAATTCAAATTCCACCATCTGCTGTGGCGGGAATTGAACCCGAGTCCCCAGAACATTAGCTGAGTTTCTGGATTAATGGTCTTGCCATAATATCACTCAGCCATCACCTCCCCGGGATGAAAAGCTCTTTTCACCAATATCTTATTATTGTGGAGCAGCTTCGATCTTAAATCTAACAGGGAAGTGATATAAGAAGGTTAATGGTCATTGCTCGACACTGGGAGATTTGGGGAAGCAAGCAAACTCAGTATTTAAGAAGATTGCTGTTCTTGATCATATCGCGGATCCTTTGCAGATTACAACAGAAAAGACATTTACACAAGATGCAATTCAGTGATTTCCAAACCTGCTGTTCACAAAATTGATACTGATTGTTGCTTTTTAGATCCAGTTCTTTACAGAGATGGATAATCTTTTCGCAATTTCAAAACGCGAGGGGACGTACTGAAGTAACTGAAACATTTAAGTGGTTTGTCAGGAAACATCTGTTTCAAAGTGTCGGAAGCTTGTAGTTCAGAACAATGCTTTCATTAACATGATCAATTTGATTTTAATGTTTTTCATAGCAAGTCACTTTTGAAGTGGCACGGTGGCACAGTTGCCTCACAGCTTCAGGGACCCGGGTTCAATTGCTGGCTCAGGTCACTGTTAGTGAGGAGTTTGCATGTTCTCCCTATATCTGCATGGGTTTCCTCTGGATGCTCTGGTTTCCTCTCAGAATCCAAAAATGTGCAGGCTAGGTTGCTTGGTCATGCTAAATTGCCCCTTAGTGTCTTGGGATGCAAAGGTTGGAGGCATTAGCAGGGTAAATATGTGGGGTTATGGGAATAAGGCCTGGGCGGGGTTGCTGTAGGTGCAGGCCAATGGGTCAAATTATCTCCTTTTGCACTGTGGGGATTCTATGATTCTATGACTTATAGAGAAGCAGCGTGGTACAGTGATTAGCACTGCTGCCTCACAGCGCCAGGGACCAGGTTTCGATTCCTGGCGTGGGTCACTGTTTGTGCAAAACGTGTTCCCCGTGTCTGCGTGGGTTTCCTTTGGCTGCTCTGGTTTCCTCCTACAGTCCCAAGATGTGCGGGTTAGGTGGATTGGCCATGCTGATTTGCCCCTTGGAGTCAGGGGGACTAGCTAGGGTAAATGCATGAGCTGGGTGGGATTGTGGTTGGTGTAAACTCAAGGGGCTGAATGGCCTCTTTCTGCACTGTAGGGACTCTATGCTTAAGCTAAGAGTTTTAACTTGTCTTGAAATTATTTTCTAGATAACAGATATATTCAACAATCAGTATTGAATCGTGGGGGGGAATGAACTGGTAGAAATCTCAATGGCTTTGAAATCTCTTCACTAACTGCCTTTGCTCCCTGCCCTCCCCTCTCCTGGTTTATGTCCAACCAGTTTATTTGATAATAATCCCACAAGCTTTCAGAAACTGTGCTCCTTTCTGATCAGAGAAAGACAAATAATACTAATTTAGAATTCTGCACACATGAGGACAGCCTCAACCAGGATCTGGGGTTCATGTCGCATTATCTGTAACCCCCGTGACTGGCCTGGGCTTGCAACATCTCACTTACTGTCTTGCCTGGAGACAATACACATCTCTTTAACCGATGTTAATGCTATCTCCACTCACATTGTCTGCATCTTTAAGACTTGAACAGCAGGTTAGCTGCAAAGACTTGCATTCTAATCAGTATTCTGTAAACCGTGTGTGACTTTATATGCCCTTCTCTGATCAGAACCTTCCACACACCTGCTGAAGGAACAGCGTTTCCAAAAGCTTGTGGGATTACTATCAAATAAACTTGTTGGACTCTAACCTGGTGTTGTGAGACTTCTAACTGTGTTTACCCCAGTCCAATGCTGGCATCTCTACACCATGATTCCCCTCTCTTTCCATTGTAGTCGGGGGTTAACTCCTGTACATCTCTGTACATCTGCAATTACTATAATTCCCCGAGAAGCCCAATTCGTTTGAGGCCAATCCTTGCAATCATAGTTCAGATAATTTAATCAGCCAATCATTCCTTGAAAAGTCAGGATTTAAGCTATTGCTGGCAAGAATGCACTCATATTAGAAAGGAATTCAACCGATTAACTTGGATTGTATGGACTTCAGTCGATTAGATCACTTGTTGCAACTTAGTGGCACTGTGGTTAGCACTGCTGTCTCACAACACCAGGGATACGGGTTCAATTCCTGGCTTGGGTCACTGTCTGTGTGGAGTTTACACATTCTCCCCATGTCTGTGTGGGTTTCCCCTGGATGCTCGAGTTTCCTCCCACAGTCTGAAAGATGTGCTGATTAGTATCATAGAATCCCTAAGGAGGCTATTCAGTCCACTGAGGCTGTGTGGACCACAATCCCACCCAGCCCCTATTCCTGTAACCTCAAATATTAATACTGTTAATCCTCTGACATGAAGGACAATTTATCATGGCCAATCAACATAACCTGTACATCTTTGGACTGTGGGAGGAAACCAGGGCACCCAGAGGAAAACCCATGCAGACACTGGGAGAACGAGCAAACTCCACACAGACAGTGACCCAAGGCCGGAATTGAACCCGGGTCACTGGCACTGTGAGGCAGCAGTGCTAACCACTGTGCCACCAATAGCATTCTTCCTCAGTGTTCCCGAACAGGTGCCAGAGTGTGGTGACTTTCAACATCACTTCACTGCAGTGTTAATGTAAACCTACTTGTGACACCAATACTTAAAATTTAAATATCTCAGAGTCAATCAAAGGCTTGATTCACAAGAAATATAATTGACAAGAGTAGAGAAAGTGAGTTATTGCCAGTTTACTGCAACTTACTTCTTCTCAATCCAGTGACTAGCTATTAGTAATTAACTCTGAGGAAGATTTTGCCCCAGGTTAACTTGATAGAGAAATATCTCATTTGGTATTAAGAGCTTTCAAATTAACATTTCACAAGGAAATTGATCGCACTGTTACTCGGGAGAACTCATTTTCATTACCCGGGCCCAAATTTTGAATGAGCGTTCTAAAAATAATCTCTGAACTCTCATATTTATCAGACCATAAGACTGAGGAGCAGAGGGTGGCCATTCGGCCCATTGAGTCTACTCCACTATTCAATGAGATTGTGACTGTTCTGACCTGAAATAATCCTCAACTCCACTTCCCCGTCTTATCCCTACAACCCTTGATTTCCTTATTGATTAAAAATCTGTCTATCTCAGCCTTGAACGTACTTAATGATCCTTCCTCTACAGCCCTCTATGGTAAATTCCACAGATATAGTATTCTCTTGAGAGAAGAAATTCCTCCTCATTTCATTTTAAATTGGTGATCCCTTGCTCTGAGATTATGCCCCTGGTTCTAGACTCCCCCAAACAGGAATCAGCCTCTCAGCATCCACCTTGTCAAACCCCCTGAGAATCCTATATGTCTCAATAAGGTTACCTCTCATTGTTCTAAACTCCAATGAGTACAAGCCCAACTGACTTATAAGAAAGTCCCTCCACACACAGGATCAAAATAAGTGAACCCTTCTCTGGAATGCCTCCAATGCCAGCGTACCTTTCCTTAGGTAAAGGGACCAGAATGTGAGAGTTAAGAAAGCTCACTTTCTCAGGGATCTAAGGAAATTTGGCATGTCTGCTGCAATTCTCACCAATTTTTACAGATGCACTATAGAAAGCATACTTTCTGGGTGTATCACAGGTCAATATTGATCCTGCTGCAACCATGATTGAAATAAACCATAATAGATCATGAATGTAGCTCAGTCCATCACACAAACCAGTCTCCCATGCATTGACACTGTCTACTCTTCCTGCTGCCTTGGAAAAGTAGCCAGCATAATCAAGCATCACATGTACTCCGGACATTCTCTTTTCCATCTTCCATCAGGAAAAAGAGACAAAAATCTGAAGTTGTGTACTAATTACCTCAAGAACAACTTCTTCCCTGCTACCATCAGACTTTTGAATTGTCCTACCTCTCACTAAGTCGATCTTTCTCTATATCCTAGCTATGATTGCAACACTACATTCTGCACTCTTTTCTTTCCTTCTTCATGAGTGGTATACCCACTAGGATGCTATCAGGACTTGATGGATTGAGTTATAAGGGGTGGCTGGATAGACTGGGATGTTTTTTCTCGGGACCGTAGAAGGCCGAGAGGTGATCATATAGAGGTCTATAAAATAATGAGGAGCACAGATCAGCTGGATAGTCAATATCTTTTCCCAAATGCCAGGGAATCTAAAACTAGAGAGCATAAGTTAGAGGTGAGAGAGGAGACATACAGAAGTGGCCAAAGGAGCAATTTTTTCACACTGAGAGTGGTGAGTGTTTGGAATAAGCTGCCAGAGGTAGTAGTAGAGGTGGGAACAATTTTGCCTTTAAAAAGCATTTAGATAGTTACATGAATAAGATGGATAGAGAGAAATGGGCCAAATGCGGGCAATTGGAATTAGCTTAGGAGTTTAAAAACAAAAGGATGGCATGGACAAGTTGAGTCAAAGGGCCTGTTTCCATGCTGTAAACCTCTATGACGCTATGATCTTGTCTGTATTGCGTGCAAGAAACAATACTTTTTACTGTATCCCAATACATGTGACAATAATAAATCAAATCAAAGTTTAAAATTTATTTATTAGTCACAAGTAGAGCTTACATTAACAGTGCAATGAAGTTACTGTGAAATTCCTCTAATTGCCACATTCTGGCGCCTGTTCGGGTCAATGTACCAGTACATTTTTCAGAATGTGAGAAGAAACAGGAGCACCCAGAGGAAACCCACGCAGACATGAGGAAAACGTGCAGATTGCAGAAAGACAGGGACAGAAGGTGGGAATAAAACCTGGATCCCTGATGCTGTGAAGCAGCAGTGCTAACCACTGTTCTACTGTGCTGCCCCAAAATAACTGTAACACTATATTCTTCACTCTCCCCTTTCCTGACCCCATATGTACTCTATGAACAGTATGTTTGCTTTTATAGCATGTCAGAAACCATACGTTACACTGTATACTAACACGTATGATAGTAATAAATCAAATCAATGCATTCCAGGTGTGGTCCATTTTAGTCCAGTTTTAGCAAGACTTCCTTATTTTTATACTCCAATTCCTTTTGAAATTAGGATGCTTTTGGAAGCATCATTCAATCGAGTGAACATCCCGAGCCTTTGCCGGTATCAGACCAGGTGTCAATAGGAACATGTGAGAATCTTCTGTCTGATGGACCACTCGGTAAATTTGCCGGTCACAATGGAATTTGAGATACACAGAGATCAATAGCTGAGTGTTGCTGGATTAGCTGATCTGTGTCAACGTGACAAAGAGGCATGTTCAAATTAGATTTACTCTCTCTCTCTCTCTCTCTCAGGCTGGGTAAAAATAGCTCCAACTGTAAGACATTCTATTCTTATTTGTACACAGGATTAGAATTTGGGTTAATCCCCCATGATTAGGTTTTTTTGTTTCCTTTTCACGTACAAAATATTTGCTCTTCCTTTTTTGGCCACCTCAAATAAACAACATCAAACTTCCCCAGGGACAAAGCAAGAAGGCAGTCCCCAAAGACAAATAAAATAAAAGACAAAGCATGAACTTCAAACATCAAACCAAAATGTGATTAAAGGGGTCAATAATATAACCCAGCCCCTGTGAGTACCACAGGTATGGAAGGTTAATTTTTTTAAAAAATTCATTCGGTTGGCTGTCACTGGCTGGCCAGCATTTATTGCCTGTGCCTTGTTGCCCTTGTTCAGAGGGCAGTTGAGATTCAATCGCGCTGCTGTGCCTCTGGAGTCACATGTAGGCCAGACCCAGCTAAGGGCAGCAGATTTCCTTCCCCAAAGGACATTAGTGAACCAGATGGATTTTTACGACAATCGACAATGGTTTCATGATCATCAGTACATTCTTAAGTCCAATTTTTAAAAAAATTGAACTCAAATTCCATCATCTGTTGTGGTGGGATTTGAACCCGGGTCCCCAGAACATTAGCTGAGTTCCTAAATTAAAAATCTAGCTATCACCTCGGATGTCAAGGTGATCATTCCCAGAATTCCTCAGAGTAGAGAAAAAAACGGGTCATCCATTAGAATCATAGAACCTCTACAGTGCAGAAAGAGGCCATTCAGCCCATCGTGTCTGTACCAACAGCAATCTCACCCAGGCCCTATCCCCATAACTCCACAGATTTACCCTGCTAATTCCTCTGAACTATGTATCCCAGGACACTAAGGAGCAATTTAGCATGGCCAATGCACTTAACCTGCGCATCTTTGGACTGTGGGAAGAAACCCATGCAGACATGGGGATCATGTGCAAATTCTGTACATTCAGTGAACCAAGCTGGGAATCAAACCTGGGTCCCTGGCTCTGTGAGGCAGCAGTGTTAACCACTGTGCTGTTCATATAATGTGCTTGATAAGGGATCAGTGCTCTTGCAGAGGATTACCTGTAACACAAATAAAGAAGTGAACGGATTAAGAAAAGAAATGAACATTTTAAGCGATGGGTGTGCATGCCGAGAGACCTGCTGATATCTAAGCTGGCTTTCAAAAGTCATTTGGAGTGAGGGAACAACAAATTGGAAAGCACCTCGTTCTGTTTATTTCTCTGTATGGTTAGTATTTAATATGTTGGAAGTATTTCATTGGCCAGAGGATGAAAACAGCAGATAAATAGTTATAGTACTAATGGGACTAATCAGTATGTATTTAGCATTTAATTTTGTTTTTAATTGGTGATTATCATAACTTGAATTTGCCTGGAGATGTTAACTAGAAGCTTACAAGTTTAACATCCAAGCGCAGGAATATACATGAGTTCCTCAATTCACTTCCATGGGCAATAGAGAGAGCTCTGATTGGCACACAGCAGCTCATTTCAGGATACTTAAAAATTATAAAAATTTCGCTCGTGGGACGTGTGAGTAACTGGCTAGGTCAAAAGATTATAGAACAAAAAACAAAACAGCACAGAAAACAGGCCCTTTGGTCCAACGAGCCCATGCCGCCACCTCGATGTTCCCATTTCTACCCTTCTGTGATGCTCTCCCTAACTAACAATGCCACTCCCCCACCGCTTCTGGACCCTCCTCTGTTATGCCTGAAACACTTATACCCAGGAATATTCAGCTGCCACTGCTCCCCTTCCTTTAATATGTCTCCGTCACTGCAACCACATCCAAGTTCCTCACAAACATTAAGGCTCTAAGTTCATCTGTTTTTCCTGTTATGCTCCTTGCATTGAAACAGATGCACTCCAGACCTCCAAGCCCACTTGGAACCTCCTTCTCCCTGGTGTATTTCCTCTCATCCAAGCTTACTCTATCTCCCATCTCGCTCCCTACTGTAAGCCATAGGAGCAGAATTAGGCCACTTAGCCCATTGAGTCTGCTCCACCATTCAATCGTGGCTGATATTTTTCTCATCTCCATTTTCCGGCCTTTTCCCTATAACCCCTAATCTCCTTATTAATCAAGAATCTATCTCTGTTTTAAAGACACTCAATGACCTGGCCTCCACAGCCTTCTGTGACAATGAATTCCATAGATGCACTACTCCCCGGCTGAAGAAATTCCTCCTCATCTCTGTTTTAAAGGATCGTCCCTTCAGCCTGAGGTTGTGCGCTTGGGTTCTTGTTTTTTCTACTAGTAGAAACATCCTCTCTATGTCCACTCTATCCAGGCCTCAGTAGACCCTCAGTGCTGTTAGTGAAGTCCAGGATCCTGAACTGAAGGAATGGAGATGTATTTCTAACTCTGAATGACGCTGTCTGCTGCCTTTGTCCTTCTGGCTGGTAGTGGTTGTGGATTTGGAAGATGCTGCCTAAAGAGTTTTGGTGCGTTGCTGCGGTGTACCTTGTAGATGGTACACTGCTGTCACTATGCATCAACGATGGAGGGAGTGAATGTTTGTGGAAGTGGTAATATTCAAGAGTCTGTTTTGTCCTAGATGTTGCTATGCTTCCCTGACTGCTGTTAGAGGTCCACCTATCCAGGCAAGTCAAGTGTATTCCATTAATTTCCTGATCTGTGCCTTGTAGATGATGGACAGGCTCTGGGGAGTCTGGAGGTGAGTTCATAGAATTATATGGGTCCATGATTATGCTGGCTGCTTTGCTGAGGCAGTGGGAAGCATAGACAGAGTCAATGGATGATTTGCACGATGGACTGGGCTGCATTCACGACCCTTCGTAGTTCCTTGCGGTCTTGGGCACAGAAAGAACCATACCAAGCTGTGATACAACGAGAAAGAATGCTTTCTATAGAGCACGTGTCAAAGTTGGTGAGAGTTGTAGCTGACATGCCAAATTTCCTTAGTCTCCTGTGAAAATAGAGGCCACACTTTCCCTTTTGCCTTGTGACTCTTATAAAATGTCCAGTCAGAATGGAATAACAGAGCCCTTGCTGGGTTTAGGGAAACTTCTCAGACAATTTCTGGAATAGAAGTTGCTCGATGCTTGCTGTCCCAGATGTGGCCTCAATGTGTTTCTCAGAATCTCTTCACACCTCCACACAAAGTGAATAAGAGACTATCTCTATAGTATTAAGAAAAAATCTAAGAAAAAATCTGCTTACATTCCTCCTGCTGGCCGTACAATGGGAAACCCAATAAAGCAGCGTTGGGGTGAATATATGTGCGTGAGTATGTTTTTTAAAATTCATTCAAGGAATGTACCAGGCCAGCATTCATTAGCCAAACATAACTGCCTCGGAAAGATAAAGATGAGCTGCAGCCGATATACCCAGGTATATCCACAGTGCTGTTAGGGAGGGAGTTCCAGCAACCAAGAAGAAGTGGCCATATTGCTCCGGATCAGCATGATGAGTGGTTTGGAGGAGAAAATTCAGGTGGTGGTGTGCTCATGTGTCTGTTGCTCCTGCCTTTCTAGATGGCAATAATCATGGGTGTGGAAGGTGCTGTCTCAGGAGCCCTGTAGATACACACTGAGTGTTGGTGGTGAAGGGAGTGAATATTTGTGGTTGGCGTGTCAATCATGTGGGCTGCTTTGTCCTGGATGGTGTCAGGTTTCTTGAGTTTCTTGCACCGAACCAGGCAAGCGGGGAGTGTTCCATCACGCTCCTGACTTGTGTCCTGTAGATGGTGGACAGAGGGATGACGGGTAAAGAGGATGTTTGTTTTAAAGCTTATTTATTAATGTCACAAGTTGGCTTACATTAACATGGCAATGAAGCCACTGCGAAAATTCCCTAGCCACCACACTCTGGCGCTTGTTGGGGAAACTGAGGTAGAATTTAGTGCACATAACTAGTACGCCTGAGGGGTCACAGGCTCAAGGTGAGAGGGGCGAGGTTTAACTCAGATATCAGAGGGATGTAATTTACACAGAGGGTGATGGGGGTCTGGAATGCACTGCCAAGTAGGGTGGTGGGTGCCGACACGCTGGGATCATTTAAGACTTATCAGGATAGCCACGTGAACAGACTGGGAATGGAGGGATACAAACGAATGGTCTACTTGGACCAATGAGCGGAGTAGGCTTGGAGGGCCGAAGGGCCTGTTTCCTGTGCTGTACTGTTCTTGTTCTTTGTCTTTCAGACTGTGGGAGGAAACCGGAGTGCCTGGAGGAACCCACACAGGCATGGAGAGAGTGTGCAGAGTCCGCACCGACTCAAGCCGGGAATCAAACCCGGGTTCCCGATATTGTGAGGCAGCTGTGCTAACCACTGTGCCACCCGTGCCATCCTGCGTGAAGCTGCAATTTGATGAAGAATGTCATCGCTTTACTTCTAAATGCCTAATGGAGATTGATGACTAATCTAAGTGTGTAGAGGAACAAATGAACACAGAGGATCGGTAATTATGTTGATGAGATGTTTCATCAATTGAGGATTATGTCCTCTATCTCGGTGACATCAAGGATTAATTCACCGATTTCTGACTGCTTTGAAAAGTGTCATGACACTGGGGGTTTAGGATTATAATTGTTGTACTACCTTGTTTCATCAGGAGGTATCCCGGAGATTCCCGAGCATGCCTGAATAAATCTTTCCGGTTGCTGCCTTTGTGACAGCATCAGACGTTTCTTCCCGATTATTCCACACTGCATTAAACCTTGGCAGCCAATCCAAGTTGGTGAGATTCTTGACTGTTTATTAGCAAATGTTTGTCTTGGCCAAGAGGAATAAAAAAGACAGCGATGCCTTGGAAGAGGTAAAGACAGAAGGGGATGTGGGCATGTCAGGGTGAGCAGCAGGAGGAGGAGGTCACTCGGTTTTTCCAGCCTCCTCTGCCATTTGATAAGATCCACACTTGCCAAGTTTCAACACTGCTTTCTATTTGGGACGAATGCTTTCAGTCCAGTAAAGGTTTAGGAACAAGTTATAGAGGGGGGCAGCGTGGAGAGAGGCATGCCCAGTAAAATTCCAGCCTTTACGTCCCGTTTATTTGCATTTAAGTATCAGAGACCCAACGTCTTCAACTGGGGCAGGCAAGGCTTACAAAATGGCATCCTCTATTGCCTTGGGTGGGGGGGCAAAGTGCTAAAATTCTGCTAATAGGGCGCAATTTTCCCAAGTATGCTGCATTGCTCGAGTGGTTCAACGGGCCAGGAAATGTCAGTGGAAGGGGAAAAATGCGATTCGTAACTGGTGTCCGGACAGTCACGATCGCCAAGGTCTATTTGGTATGAGGAGCAGAACCAGCCTGGGACTCAATTGTTTGGGCTCACTAAGGCTTCTGACCCCACCAGAGGTGGGGGGTCATGTATGCTCCCCATCAATGGGGACCAAGCGTGATGGCCTTGCAAGTGGAACCAGAGGTCATTGAAGCCCCCTGGCACACTAGCAGAGCCTAGCAAGCAGCAAGCAGTGCCCAGAGAGAGTGACCTGAGGAGGAGTGGAGCCAGAACAGGATTGGGGGAAATAGGAATGGAGTGAATTGTGCATTAGGAGGACAGGGGTTGGTGGTGGGTTCGGAGTTGGAGACTGGATGTGGCCCTGAGGAGGATGGCCATTGGTGGGGTCGGGGAGAGGAGGTCTGGGGGTGTGGGGGGGTGGGGGGCAGGGTTCGGGGCCGGTGATGTGGGCTGAAATGTGCTCGTCAAGAAATCTCTCAATGTGCTGGAGAATTGGCGTATTGCGCTGGTGCCCTCAGTATGCTGATGCCAGCCTCCTGAGTAGGATTTGCATCCCTTATACCCACCCCTCCAGCATTAATCTCCTGATGGACTCTCCGATGCACAGAAAGCTGTAAATCCGTTCAACAACTAACCTCACCCCCCCAAAAAAAAGCAGGGAAAGTGGCCTTGTTCCCACCCATTGGGCACTTGGTTTTCTTTCAGGAAAACTGTACCCACAGTTGTCACGAGTTCACTTTTGCATACATTTTGCTTTGTGTCATTACTGTCTCGCTAAGTTAAGGGAATACTAAGGACCTTCTCTGGGGGTGTTTCACTGCAAACATGACAAATAATTCTTACTCAATGATGGGTCTTCATAGTTGGAGAATATGTTTCCAACTCGAGCCCAAGAGCCCACCCCCTGTTGTTCAGAAGTTGCCTTGTGAGGTTGGCTGTCATGGATGTGGGTGCCAGTCCTAATCTCCCCAAAGAAATCCTTTCATTTGCTTCCATTCATTTGTGAGATATTGGCATCACTGGCTGGCCAGCTTTTATTACCCGTTCCTAGTTTCCCTTGTTCAAAGAGCAGTTGAGAATCAACCACATTGCTGTGACTCTGGAGTCACGTGTAGGCCAGACCAGGTCAGGACAGCAGATTTCCTTCCCCAAAGGACATTAGTGAACTCAATGGTTTTCCCAACAATCAACAATAGTTTCATGGCCTTCGGTAGATCCTTAATTCTAGATTTGTTCTTGTTGAATTCAAATTCCACCATCTGCCATCGCGGGATTCGAACCCTGGTCCCCAGAACAATTTGCTGAGTTTCTGGATTAAAAGTCCAGTGATACTATCACAAGGTCCACTTTGTTTGGTGCCTTTCACAACCACCGAACGTCTCAATGCACTTGACAGCTGTAATACTGCACTTTCAGAGACTTACTTTATCCATTAAAAACAAAGGATTTATTTACAAAGATTGATGTGCTGCTCATTCTGGAATGTCTCTGCCTGGGAGAACTTCTCTCTTTGGGATGATTCCCCACTCTGCATTCCCAGGTGACCCTTTCTCTGTCGTACTGTCCTTAAAGGGACAATCATCACGCCAGCCAACCAGGATGCTTCTTTTTCTGAAGTGTAGTCACAGTTATAATGTAGGAAACAGAGAAGGCCCACAGCAAGTTGCTGCAGAAAGTAATATGATAATGATCAGAAAATTTACCTTTGTGATGAGGGTTAAATATTAATCAGGACACTGCTCCGTCTCAAATGGCACCGAGGGATCCTTAACATCCAACTGAGAAGGCCTTGATTCAACATCCTATCCAAAGTACACAATCTCCATCAATAGAGAATGTCCTCAGTACAACACTGTAGTATCAATATTGATCTTATGTTCAAGTGGAACTTGAACCCACAACTGTTGATTCAAAGGCCAAACTGTTACTAACTGAGCCACAGCTTAACTCAAGTTTCTTTTTAATTCATTCATGGGATGTGGACATTACTCTATGAATGGTATGCTTTGCCTGGACAGCATGCAGGAAACAAGATTTTTCACTGTGTACTAATAATAAGAAATCAAATCACATCAAATTTCTTTTATTCATTTGTGAGACACAGGTATCGCTGGATGGCCAGCATTTATTGCCCATCCCTAGTTGCTCTTGGGGGGCAGTTAAGATCCTATCACATTGCTGTGGCTCTGGAATCATATGTAGGCCAGACTGGGTAAGGACAGCAGATTTCCTTCCTTGTGAACCAGATGGGTTTTTCCAATCATTGACAATGGTTTCATGGTAAGGTTCTTAATTCCAGATTTTTTAATTGAATTTAAATGCTACCAGCTGCTGTGGTGTGACTTGAATCCAGGTACCTTGACTATTAGCTGAGTTTTTGGTTTAATGATTTAGTGATAATACCACTAGGCCATCATTGCCCCAAGATGAAAAGCTTCGATGTGAGTCTCTTTTCAGCAGTATCATGCCAATGATTTAATATAGAATATATAAATTATAGACAGATAGTTAATCAGATAGACAAATAGAAAAACAGGTAGACAGATAGGTAGATAGACAGATAGACAGGCAGATAGGTATGTGATATGTAGACAGAGAGAGATAGATAGCTGGATAAATAGATAGATAAATGGACACTTAGACAAACAGAAGAGAGAGGTGGATAGACACAGACAGAGATAGATTGATAGATAAACAGAAAGGGAGAGAGGGGTAGATAGATAGAAAAACAGATAGACAGGCAAACAGATATATACAGATAGATAGAGAGAGATATAGATAGATAGACAGAAAGACAGATAGATAGATAGTCAGATAGACAGATAAACAGAGATAGATAGATACAGACAAATAGAGAGATAGACAGACAGACAAACAGATAGAGAGAGGTAGATTGACACAGACAAATAGAGAGAGAGAGATTAGTCATTCAGGTAGATAGGGAGAAAGAGATGATAGGTAGGAAGATAGAGAGATAGATTGATAGAAGACGGACAGACAAAAAGATAGAGAAAGATGCATAGACGTAGACAGATAGAAAGATAGATAGATACAAAGACAGATAGATAGATAGATAGAGCGGAAGAGAGAGAGATAGAACATAGAACATAGAACATTACAGCACAGAACAGGCCCTTCGGCCTTCGATGTTGCGCCGACCAATATAAAAAGCAATGCCCCTCCAAACTAAACCATTCCCTTCTCTTCCATATACTTATCAACTAACCTCTTAAACGCCACCAAACTTGGCGCATCTACAACTGCTGCAGGCAGGGCATTCCACTCCCGAACCACCCTTTGGGTAAAGAACCTACCTCTGATATCCGTCCTATAACTATCACCCCTTAATTTAAAGCTGTGTCCCCTCGTGCTAGCTTTTTCCATCCTAGGAAAAAGGCTATCACTATCCACCCTATCTATACCTCTAATCATCTTATATGTTTCGATTAGGTCTCCTCTTAGCCGCCTCCTTTCTAACGAAAACAACCTCAAATCCCTCAGCCTCTCTTCATAAGACCTGCCCTCCATACCAGGCAACATCCTGGTAAATGATAGATAGATTGATCGACAGACGGACAGACAGATAGACAGAGGGAAAGAGATAGATAGACAGATGGGTAGATGGACAGATAAGCAGACAGACATATACCTAAATACTGCAGTAATCACCCACATGTTCCATTATGTGCGTGTGGAATCCCCATCTTCAAAGCACTCTTAGAAGGATTGCACTCTGAAACATTGAGCATATTTACTGTCGGCCTATGGGTGCATGTTAAACAACACACACTGTTAGTTCCCATGTGCCAATTGATCAATGTGGGCAGAAACCCTGGGGCAGTGGGATAAACGACTTTCGTGTTGACACACCAGGGTTTGTAGCAGAGCTGGTGCCAAAGTTCAGATAGAAATTCTGGAGGATATAGGAGTAATCTGATCCCTCACTGATAGTTTTTTAGTCAAGTTTTACAACACCAATTTTAAATCCAACCAATGCAATTTGCCTGATGAAGGCTATAGAGTTGAAAGCTCGCGAATTTACTATCAAATAAATTGGTTGGATTTAAAATTGGTGTTGTAAAACTTTACTGAGTTTACCCCAGTCCAACGCCGGCATCTCTACATCATGATAGTTTTTTACACAGGGAAACTGGGTTAAAATTGGCTGAAAAGAAAACAGCATCCAAACCTCAAATGGGCTTTTTAACAATTTTTAATTGAAAGCTGTACGTACCATATACTCTTAATATATTCCAAATACATGATGACACCATTAACTGGATGACATTTGAATGAAGTAAACCTGAGATAGCTTTTTGAAACTTTTGAAATGTGCAGTTTCATTGATACTTGTACCTTTTTATTCTGAGCTAAATATGGAGAAAAAAATCAATAAATTTTAAAGTATCCATTCACACAGTCTCTCCATTTCTATTGATAAAATTGTTAAAATTTGATAAAATCTTCCATACTAGCCCTTCCAATACATCTTCCTTTTTCCTTACCTCAGGATACCTTCCTGAATGTGACTGACAGGTCCCTCAACCATGTCCACCCCTAACTATGATTTGATTTGATTTATTATTGCCACATGTATTAGCATACAGTGAAAAGTATTGTTTCTTGTGCATTATACCGACAAAGCATACCGTTCATAGAGAAGGAAAGGAGACAGTACAGAATGTAGTGTTACAGTCATAGCTAGGGCGCAGAGAAAGATCAACTTAGTGCCAGGTCTGACAGCAGCAGGGAAGAAACCGTTCTTGAGTTGGTACTCGACCTCAGACTTTTGTATCTTTTTCCCAACGGAAGAAGGTGGAAGAGAGAATGTCTGGGATGCATGGGGTCCTTATTGGCTGATTTGCCAAGGCAACGGGAAGTGGGTGGGAGGCTGGTTTGTGTGATGGATAGGGCTACATTTATGACCTTTTGTAGTTCCTTGTGGCCTTGGGCAGGGCAGAAGTCCATACCAAGCTGTGATACAGCCAGATGCTTTCTATGGTGCATCTGTAAAAGTTGGTATGAGCTGACATGCCACATTTCCTTAGTCTTCTGAAAAAATAAAGGTATTGGTGAGCTTTCTTAACTATAGTGTCAGCATGGTGGAAACCAGGATAAGTTGTTGTGATCTGGACACCTAAAATCTTGAAGCTCTCGACGCTTTCTACTTCATCCCCATTGATGTAGACACGGGCAAGTTCTCCTTTACACTTCCTGAAGTCGATGACAACCTCCTTTGTTTTGTTGATAAAACACTACATTCTGTGCCTTTTCCTGTCCTTCTCTATGAACAATATGCTTTGTCTGTATAGTACACAAGAAATAATGGAAGTGAATTCCCCATTCCACTGTGCTGCCAAGAGACCAATTCACAGGCTTGCCACTGGATGCCACAGTTTCCACGCCCGAAACGTTTTGGACTATTTGTTTAAATATGAATTTGTGCACAATTTTCTTAGTTTTAATGGACCTGGGACTGAAGGCTCCAGGGTCTTTACCCTCTCCCTTTCCCCTGCTGGGAGTATTTCATTCTAACAGGACTTACTATAGCTGCGTACATGTGGGAGGGCCCTATAGGGTCCAGCACCAGGGAGGGAGTGCTTCTCGGACATTGCCACTTTGGCACTGGGCCCACTGGCACTGCCCAAGTGGCAAACTGCCAATGCTCAGGGAGCACCGTGGCACTGCACCAATGTGCATCGGGCAAGGTCAAGAGGGTGGAGCCAAATGAGGGCAGGACCTAATGGGGTGTGGACTGTGGGGGGCGATGGGTGTGGGTAGGGGGGCCACACTCTGCTGTTCCCCCTGTGACCCCTACTCTCCACTTTGGTCAGCTCTCACATCCGTCCATTTCCTCCTGAGCCTTTCCATGCGAGTGCAGAAGATGCAACTTCAGCCTTTTTAACCCCATCCCTTCTCACACCTGACACACTGCTCCCAAGTGAAGCAGTGATATAGATTTTCCAAGTTAGTGCACTCTGCTCAAAATGTCAGGCAGGATTCTCCTTTCTATAATGGGGTGATCAGAACTGTACACAGTATTCCAAGTGTGGCCTCACCAATGTCTTGTACAACTTCAACAAGACATCCCAACTCCTATATTAAATGTTCTAACCAATGAAACCAAGCATGCCGAATGCCTTCTTCACCACTCTGTCCATCTGTGACTCCACTTTCAAGGAGCAATGAACATGTATCCCTGGATCTCTTTGTTTTATAACTCTCCCCAACACCCTACCATTAACTGAGTAAAACCTGCCCTCATTCGATCTACCAAAATGCATCACCTCACATTTGTCTAAATTAAACTCCATCTGCCACTCATCAGCCCACTGGCTCAATTGATCAAGATCCCATTGCAATCTTAGATAACTTCCTTCACTGTCCACTATGCCACCAACCTTGATGTCATTTGCAAGCTTAAATCTGAGCACATTTTTCAATTCATTCCTTCTCCCATTGCCACAAGCTTTCACCATTTAATCTCTTCCACCCTCCACATTCCATCAAAAACTTGCTCTTTTTTTCCCCCCGTCTCTTCTCCGCCCTTTGAGCGATTCGAAGTTTATGTTTTCTCAGGCCTGTTGAAGGATTCTCACTCACTCGAAAGGCTAACTCTACTTCTCTCTCCACAGATGCTGCCTGACCTGCTGAGTATTTCCGGCACCTTCTATCCTTATTTCGAACTTCTGCAGCATTTTGTGTTTGCCGTGATAATACTTCACTAAAAAGTTGGAGAATCATTTGCGGCGCATGAGGGGGGCATTTGGCCCATCGATTCTCTGCCAGCCCTCTGCAGAGCAATTCAGTCAGTCCCAATCCCCTGTCCGATCCCCGTAGCCCCGCAGGATTGCTTCAAGTGCCTATCTTATTTCCTTTTGAGATCATTCATTATTTCAATTTCTGCCTCCCTCGCAGGCAGCACATTCCAGGACACAACATGCTGGAGAAGAATTTCCCCTGATGCTGACTGTCTGCATCTCAGTTACATGAAAGACCCAGAATGACAGTCTACACTGAGTCTGGAAACGCATATTTAGTGTGGTGTTCATTTCTTTGATGAATAAAACGTTTGCAGATTTTTTTAATGAAAGGATCGCTACAGTGCAGAAAGAGGCCATTCAGCCCATCAAACCTGCACCTATAACATTCCCATGCCTTTCCTAACCCTACAACCCCAGTATTTAACCTGCTATAACCCCCTGAAACTAAGGGGCAATTTAACATCGCCATTGCACCTAACGAGTTTGGACTGTGGGAGGAAACCGAAGTATTCATAACCTCACATATTTACCCTGCTAATTCCTCTGACACTAAGGGGCAATTTAGCATGGTTAATCAATCTAACCTGCTCATCTTTGAATTGCGGGAAGAAACTGGAGCACCTGGAGGAACCCATACAGACACGGGAAGAGCGTGCAAACTCCACACAGGCAAAATAAAGTAAATTAAGTAAAGTTTGTTTATTAGTCACAGGCAGACTTACAAAGAACAAAGATCAAAGAACAAAACAGCATGGGAAACAGGCCCTTTGGCTCAACGAGCCCGCACTGCCACCCCAGTGTTCCCACCTCTTACATTAACTCTGCAATGAAGTTACTGTGATAATCCCTTAGTCACCTCATTCCAGTGCCTATTTGGATACACTGCGGGAGAATTTAACATGGCCAATACACCAAACCAGCACACCTTTCAAACTGTGGGAGGAAGCAGGAGCATCTGGAGGAAACCCATGCAGACACAGCGCAGACTACGAACAGTGACCTAAACCGGGAATCGAACCTGGGTCCCTGGTGCTGTGAGGCAGCAGTGCTAACCACTGTGCCACCATGCCGTCCTCCATCACTCACTCTCTCCTGGCACCTCCGAACTTCCACGTCCTTTACAAAGGGGGAACAAACTGCTCAGCACAGTGACATCAGTGAGCATTTTGGTGTGCCAAGGGATCCAACGGACTGGAAGTGACCATCCCACACAGGTTGCGGCTGCCAAGACTGGAATGGTGGAAAGGTGGAGCAAGTTGGACACTGCGAGTTCCTTCTGTCCACTGCGGCAGTGACACAGAGGCAGCACCGAAATCCGCTTTGCAATTAGTTTGTAAATAGCACGCATTAGGGAATGCAATGCCTGGGGAGTGTGTTTTTTGATGGAGCATTCGTTTTAGTACAATGAGCCTCAAGCCAGCCAACTAATTATTTTTGCAATTGAATATTCTATTAATTATTGAAATGATTGAATATTCAGGTACAGTAAACCACTCCACAAATGGTGGCACTCTACGCATTGATTAAAAGTTAATTTAGCATTCAGCATGATAATGTGTTGCAGCTCACTGATGAGACCTGGTACAATCTGGTTAGATTTTCAATGAAGCCCCAATCATGCTAATAGCCCAAAATGTCAACTGCATTTCAAGGTTTGCTTTGTTTACTGTAGAACTTAATCTAAACAATTGGATCAAATTTGTTTATAGCATCGTGTAATGACTGCACCGAATGGCGCCGTTAAATGATAATTAATGAACTGATTTATTTTAGCTGGCGTAGTCCCCCCTATCCAGCCCACGGCTTAGCTAGCAGCACTCTCAACTCTGACCCAATAGGTTGCGAGTCCAGGATCTCACTTGGGACGCAAAAGGTTGGCCAACAGTGCTTCCAGTGCAGTGCTGAAGGAGTGCTACACTGCCAGAGATACCATTGTTTGAAGGTAAGCATGAGGTGTGGTTAAAAAGGACAAACGGCATGTTGCCCTTCACAGGATTCGAGTACAGGATATCTTGGTGCAATTCCTCATTGGAGCCACACCTGGAATATTGAGTGAGATTTTCCAGCCACGCTTGCCCCAAAACCGGAAAATCTTGCTTGAGGTCGACTGACCGTTCAGTGGACTTTGCCAGCTACGATTCCCTTGGCAGGAGGAGTGGGAAAATTCACTCCACTGGGTGTACAGTTTTGATCTACTTATCTAAAAAAGAAGCATGTTCTTACTCTGGGAGCAGTGCAAAGAAAATTTATCAGACTAATTCCTGGGATGGAATGCTGACGTATGAGTTTAAAATTTATTTATTAGTGTCACAAATAAGCTTGCATTAACACTGCAGTGAACTTACTGTAAAAATCCCCGAGTTGCCTGTTCGGGTACACTGAGGGTGAAATCTGCATAGCCAATGCACCTAACCATCTTTCGGACTGTGGGAAGAAACCGGAGCATTTGGAGGAAACTCACGCAGAGAATGTACAGCCTCCATACAGGCGGTGATCCAAGACAGGAATCGAACCCAGGTCCCTGGCGCTGTAAGAAAGCAGTACTGACCATTATGCTACCTGCCGGTTAGGATTAAATTTGCTGGAGTTCAGAAGAATAAGGTCTTATAGAAAGATATCAAATTCTAACAGGACTAGACAAGATGGATGCAGGAAGGCTGTTCCTGATGATGGGGGCATCCAGAGATCACAGTCTAAGGATACAGGGTAGACTGTTTAGGACTGAGATGAGGATAAATTTCTTCATCCAGAGAATGATGAGTGTCTGGAATTCAATACCAAGAAGCAGTTAGATATAACAGTTGAGGTAAAGGGGATTAAAGGATTTGGGGAGAAGGCAGACTATTGAGTTGGATGATCAATCATGATAATAATGAATGACAGAACAGGCTGGAAGGGCCAAATGGCCTCCTCCTGCTCTTATTTTCTATCCTGCTGGCGGGAAGAGCTGGAAAAGTGATCCCCTCAACAGGGGATCTCTCAACAGAGATCGTCTGGCCATTATCACCTTGTGAGAGCTTGCTGTGTCCAAATTGGGTAGCAAGCCTCCTACGTCACAACAGTGCCCGCACTTCCAAAGTACTGTACAATGCTTTGAGCTGCCTTGAGAGTTGCATAGGTCTTTCTATTTCCCATCTCTCCAGCTTTTTTGGCTGCGAGGGGAATGGACAACAACAAGATAGCTCACTTTTCAGACTACTTGTTTCCATGATGTTAGAAATGGTTATTCTGTTGCAAATTTTGCCTTTTTTCTTTAGCTTAATACAGCTGAAAGTGCACTTCTGCCATGCCCATTAATGTAACCCATTCAGGGATGTATACAATCTTTGGACACAATGAGGAACAGCTTAAATCAGGACTTTGCATTTTTAATTCCACTCTTTTGTACAAGTTTTTCACTGCGGCAATTCATAGCAGAAGTTTACTCTGCTGAATTCTTTTCTTATTCTGAATAATATTACCTCAGCTCTGTGTGCTGTAATTTATTTTTCTTGATTGCCTCTTGTTGCAATAGGTTTATTTTCTACCTGCAAGTTAGAGGCAAAGAAAATGTGGATGTGTACGCAGAGAAACTTGGAAGAGGACGCTGCTGCCAATTTCATTGGATTGAAGCATTATTATTCTAAGAGTGCCAGTTCATAAATCACAAGTTAACAGGGTGATAAAAAATGCAACAATGCACCAAGGCCCACTCTCAGAGAAAACAAAAAGCAATGTTTCATATTAAGACTGGCAGAGAGCAATTGGCTCAAATGGTTTCCTTATCACGGTTGTGGGGGTGGGGCGGGGGGGGGGGGGGGTGTAGAAGTGGTTGGGAGGGGGGTGGTGGCACGGTGGCACAGTGGTTAGCACTGCTGTCTCACAGCTCCAAGGACCCGGGTTCGATTCCTGGCTTGAGTCACAAGATGATCAGAGGGTTAGATAGGGTGGACAGGGAGAGCCTTTTTCCTTGGATGGTGATGCTTAACAAGAGGGGACGTAGCTTTAAATTATGGGGTGGTAGTTATAGGACGGATGTCAGTGGTGGGTTCTTTACTCAGAGGGTAGTAAGGACGTGGAATGCCCTGCCTGCAGCAGTTGTGGACTCGCCAGCTTTGAGGGCATTCAAATGGTCAGTGGATAGGCATATGGATGACATTGGATTCGTTTAGGTTAGAGGGTCATTAGATACGTTCCACTGGTTGGTGCAACATAGAGGGTCGAAGGGCCTGTACTGCGCTGTAATGTTCTATGTTCTATCACTGTTTGTGTGGAGTTTTCACATTCTCCCTGAGTCTGCGTGGTTTTCCTGCCACAATCCAAAGATCTGAGGGTTACATGGATTAGCCATGCTAAATTGCCCCTTGGTGACAGGGGAACTAGCTAGGGTAAACACATGGAGGTTATAGGGATGAGGGCCTAGATGAGATTGTGGTCCGTACAGACTTGATGGGCCAAATGGCCTCTTTCTGCACTGTAGGATTCTATGATTCTATTTGAGGAAGAGAGGGAGTACAGCAAAGGTTTAGCAGGCTGATTCCTGGGTTGGCAAGTCTGTCATATGAAGAGAGACTAAGTCACTTAGGATTCTATTCATTAGAGTTTAGAAGAATGAGGAGGAATCTCAAAGAAGCATATAAAATTCTAACAGGGTTAGACAGGGAAAATTCAGAAAGATTGTACCCAATTATGGGGGCATCCAGATCTAGGGGGGGTCATAGCTTGAGGATAAGAACTCAGGCGAGGAGAAATTTCTTCACCCAGACGGTGATGAATGTGTGGAATTCACTCCCACAGAAAATAGCAGAGGCCAAATGTTGCCTGATTTCAAGAAGAAATTAGATGTAGTCCTTGGGGCTAAAGGGATATGGGGGGAAGAGGGGGATCAAATATTGAATTTTATGATCAGCCATGATCAAGATGAATGGTGGAGCAGGCTTGAATAGCCAAATGGCCTGCTCTTGCCTTTAGTTTCTATGGTCTGTTTCTGGTTTAATTCAGTCACTTTGCTGTGCAGCACTTGAATCTTTTTGAAAGGAGACATGTTGCCAAAGTTTTTCATCTTGCACTCATCAGGACAAATGTGAAAAGGCTAAATTTTAAAACAATTGTAGCAATTGAAGAAGAGGGTGCTGATTGGTTGGTAAGTGGACTCCGATTGGCCAAAACATTGCGATTGAGAAAACAACAAGAACTTTAGGGTTGCCCAAGCTCCTGGATAATTCAAAGAAGGGGGCAAAGTTTGGACATATTCCTTTTGATTGCAGGGAAAGGGTTCCTGAGTATGAATGCCTCTTGGTTTGAACAAAGACAAATGAAACAAGTTACCAACTCAACTGATTATCTGAAATGGGTTGTTAGTGTAGTTTTCAGCACACTCAGGATTGTTTAGCGATTGCTGCCTATCTAATAGCAGGCATGTTGGCTGCGATCCTCCCATCTCATTGTGTTGATTTTTTAGTGCAGCGGGCCTGGAGGAATGCACGTTGGCCGATTCATGGGGTTACAAAACAAGAACAAAGAACAACACAGTGCCGGAAACAGGCCCTTGGGCCCAACAAGCACGTGCTGCCATCTTAACAGTGTGAGTTCCCTCTTCCACCTATGACCCTTGTCTATGTTTATGGAAATCCACATTGGAAACCAGATTGGGGAGACAATTTAGAGACAACTTGTTTCACCAATTAGCCGAAGAGCACATCTTTGGGGTGTGGGAGGAAACCGGAGTACCTGGAGAAAACCCTCGCAACCACCGGGAGAATGTGCAAACTCCCACAGACACTGGCCCAAATCCATGTATCTGCACTGCAAACAGTGATAGTCACTGAGCTGTCATGTTGCCCTTCAACTGGTCCAGCGGATTCCCGTGATAATTTGTGCACGCTTGCGTCTCCCAGGCCTGGATTTCCAGCAGTGTCTGTGCAGTGCTGAAATTTGATGACAGTTGGGGCTATTTTACATACTATTTCAATACTTATAATGAGCCTGGGACTGAATCCTCCAGACCCACCAGCCTCTCCCAACCTGGTAGAACATTTCACTCCAGCGGGGATTATAGTAGCTCTCCACTTTCAGGGAGTTAGAGCCCTGACCCCACTGGATTGAAGGGGGGAGGGTCAAGCGAGGACCGCCAGGGGGTGGGGCAGTGGGGATGTGGTGGGGGATGCCCTCCTGGCATGGGCACTTTTGTATTGACCAAAGTTATGCTACTCATTTTTGTTATATTCTAACTGTGTTCTTAAATGAAGTTTGCTTTGATAAAAGATTCCTAGTAGGTCACTTGGATCATACCTAGGGTGAAACACGTTTTGCTCACCCCAATGCCAAAATCAAATGCAAGAGTTGAGGTGCAGGCTAACTGCATAATACATCATCACCCATGGTGTGGCGTGGTGGCACAATGGTTAGCACAGCTGCCTCACAGCATCAAGGACCTAGGTTTGATTCCAGGCTTAGGTCACTGTCTGTGGGGAGTTGCACATTCTCTCCGTGTCTGCAGGGTTTCCTCTGTGCACTCTGGTTTCCTCCCACATTCCAAAGATGTGCTGGTTCGGGTGCATTGGCCATGCTAAATTCTCCTTCCGTGTACCCGATCAGGTGCCAGAGTGTGGAGACACGGGGATTTTCACAGTAGCTTCACTGCAGTGTGAATGTAAGCCTACTTGTGACTAATAAGTAACCTTAGCCTAACCTTGGATTTTCTGGTCTGGGCCTTTACGCAGTCTGGGTTTAGAAAGTGCTGTCTCAGGGACCCTGGTGTAGTGTATCTTGTAGATAGTACACACTGCTGCCACTGTGTGATGGTGGTAGAAGGAGTGGATGTTTGTGGGTGGTGTGCCAATCAAGCGGGCAGCTTTATCTTCGATGGTGTCAAGTTTCTCGTGATCTCTTGGAAATGCATTTATCCAGGCAAGTGAGTAATTGGTTGATTTTATCTTTTTAAGATTTAACCTTGTCTAGTGATGTCATTTAACTTTCAGATTGTAAAAAAAAGTCTAAAATCGATGTTTTAAATATAATCCTTGAAATAACTTGACAACCTGCATGGAACAGAAAGTTCAACGATAATCACAAGGGTTTCATAGGAAGTGCATTCTATTGCAAATAATACTTGCTCCTGCTGCCAAGTAACTGTCACTTTAAAACATTTCTCTAGAATGTGTTCGAATGATACATCCAAGTGTGTGACGGAACAGCTGCAGACATACTTCAGGGAGAAGGTAAACAGCCTTGTGGTCCATGCTGCTACCAATCACTTAGGTAGGAAGGGAGGATGAAAACCGACATTAGGGAGACTGGAAGAAAATTAACAAATAGAGCCTCGAAGGCAGTAATCTCAGGGTTATTCCCAGGCCCACACACTGGCCGCACGGTAGCACAGTAGTTAGCACTGTTGCTTCATATCCCCAAGGACCTGGGTTTGATTCCCAGCTTGGGTCATCATCTGTGCAGAGTTTGCACGTTCTCCCCATGTCTGCATGGGTTTCCTCCAGGTGCTCCAGTTTCCTCTCACAGGCCCAAAGATGGGATAGGCTGATTGGCCATGCTATGTTGCCCCTTAGTGTTCTGGGGTGCATAGGTTAGAGGGATTAGTGGAGTAAATATGCAGGGTTAGAAGGACAAGGCCTGGATGGGATTGTCATCAGTACATACTCAATGGGCTGAATGGCCTCCTCCTGCACTGTAGGGTTCTATGATTCTCTGATTCAATAGAAACATAAGAATTAAGCGATAAATGCATGGCTGAAAAGTGGTTTAGGAGGGAAGTCATCAGGTTTCTGAGGCATTGGGACCAGTTCTGGAGAAGGTGCGGCCTGCATTAGTTTGATAGTCTACATCTGAACAGGATTGGGATGAATATCCTTGAAGGGGAGATTTACAAGTGTTGTTGGGGTGAATTTAAACTAGGTTGGTTGGGTGTGGGGTTCCTAAGGGAAAATTCAGAACAGGGAATGAAAGATGAAGAATTTGAGAGTGACTGAAAGATAGAATTAGCACAAGTTAAAGAATGCGCAGCACAGTTAAATGGTTTATATATAAATGCCAGGAGCATAGCAAGGATCCAAGATGTGCGGGTTAGGTGGATTGCCATGCTAAATTGTCAGGGGATTAGCAGATTAAAGGGGTCACAGGTTCAAGGTGGCGGGGGTGGGGGGGGGGTGAGGTTTAACTCAATTATCAGAGGGACATATTTTACACAGAGGGTGATGGGGGTCTGCAATGCACTGCCAAGCAAAGTGGAGGAGGCAGACATGCTGGGATTGTTTAAGACTAATCTGGATAGTCACGTGAGCAGACCGGGAATGGAGGGATACAGAAGAACAGTCTCGTTGGACTAATGAGTGGAGCAGGCTTGGAAGGCCAAAGGGCCCATTTTCTGTGCTGTATTGCTCTTTGTAAATATGTGGGGTTACGGGAGGAGGGTCTGGGTGGGATTGTGGCTGGGGCAAACACGATGGGCCAAATGGCCTCTTTCTGTGCTATAGGGATTTGATGATTCTATGAAATACAGTCGATTAGCTGAGGGCAAAGATAGACACATGGGAATATGATGTCATCACCGTGATAGAAACCCAGTTTAAGGAGGGAAAAAAATGGTATCTTATCATCCTTGGAGAGAGGAAGGATAGGAAGGGGAACATAAATGGTGGGGGTTCCACATCATTGGTTAAAGAATCAATTACAGCTGTGAGGAGAGGTGATATACTGAATAAAACATGAAATGAGGCCATTTGGGTTAATCTCAGGAATAACAAAGGAACAGCCACACTGACTGTCATCCTGACTCGAAACATTCTCTCTCCACAGATGCTTTCCGACCTACTGGGATTCTCCAGATTCCAGCACCCGCAGTTTTCTGCCTTAAAAAAAAATGTTAAAAATAGATTCACTAATAGCAATAATGTGGCAACAATCATGTAAGTGCGTGAGATGGATGACAACATAAAGAACTAGTGTAACTCTTAGATAAAGACTTGGGGGAGGTGTAGTATAAGTGAAGGGCACGAACAGGGTTAATGCAGAACAGTAGCCCCCGCACAGTGGTGCAAGATGACACATGGCCCAGATCCAGGGTGAGTATGGTTTTGAGCAGAGATTTAAGCATGGTGATACCTCCTCGCCTGTAGCCTTTATAACATGTGTCACAGTTCTGCTTGTCAGTAAAGATTTACAATCTTCCAACTGAAGACTTTGATTTGATTTGATTTGCTATTGTCACATGTATTGATATACAGTGAAAAACATTGTTTCTTGCACACTCTATCGACAAGGCATATCATTTATAGGGGAATGAAAGGGGAGTGGGCAGAATGCAGTGTTACAGTCATAGCTAGGGTGTTGAGAAAGATGAACTTAAAATAACATAGTTATCTTAAGTCTGATGACAGCAGGGAAGAAGCTGTTCTTGAATCGATTGGTATGTGACTTCAGACTTTTGTTTGATTTAATTTGATTTAATTGTCACGTGTATTTGTATATGGTGAAAAGTGTTGTTTCTTGCCTGCTGTACAGATAAAGCATACCATTCATAGAGAAGGAAACGAGAGGTTGTACAATGTAGTCATAGCTAGGGTGTGGAGAAAAATCAGCTTAATGCAAGGTAAGTCCATTCAAAAGTCTGATAGCAGCAGGGAAGAAGCTGTTCTTGAGTCAGTTGGCATGTGACCTCAGGCTTTTGTATTTTTTTCCTGATGAAAGGAGGTGGAAGAGAGAATGTCTGGGAGCGTGGAGTCTCTAATTATATGAAGACATCTTTAAGAGACATTGTTCCGTGTCTCCTAACAATTAAACATTTCCAGTAGTGAGACCTGTGCTGTTGTTAATGTTTGATGTTTTAGACTAAATGGCTGCTATTTGTTGGGAAATCTCTTTAAGTGCAAGTCTGTTCTTTAACAGAAGGTATTACTTTTTTTTAAGTGACAACCAGATCTGGTGTTCCTTTATCATCCGAATGATAAAGGACAGTTTTTGAAACTTAATCACCCTAAATCCTTCCTGCACAGAGTCTGGGATGTAAGTGCTGATGGAGAGGGCAGTGTCAAACTATTTATGGCACCAAAGTCATTGAAAAACTTTCCTTGCGCACATTGTGCAGAATTAATTCATTTACTAAGTGCAATCTTCAGGATGAGAGATTGAGGGTGGCGGAAAAATGGTTCAAAGGCATCGTGTGTAAAAGTGTGCCACGGACAAATTGCTGGACAATTTGTCAGGGCCACTCTATGGCGCAAGCCACTTGACTTTCTCGGGCAGAGAGGTGATTAAGCGAAATTGAGCGCTGGAGCAGCCGATTGTACTTGAAAGCTTGCTGTCCTTCCCTTGGCAGGTCTTTGAATTTGGTTGTGTGCCAGTGAGGAAACATAACAGTGCGTTTATCTTACATATGCACTGTGCAGCATATTTTTAGAACATAATTATCTATGTGAAGTCCATTATCACATTCATAATGTGCCCAAAAAAAAGCGCACTGAGAATAAACTCCACAAGGCTCGCTTGCAGAGATTACTCTAGAATAAAGAACAAAGAACAGTACAGCACAGGAACAGGCCTTTCGGCCCTCCAAGCCTGTGCTGATCACATTTATGTATCTAACCGGCTGCTTATACCCCTCTAATCCCCGTTTGTTCATGTGCCTATAAGTCTTAAATGTGGCTAACGTAACTGCCTCAACCACCTCGCCTGACAGTGAATTCCAGACCCCCACTACCTGCTGTGTAGAAAATATCCCCTATACAATCTCTATTGAATATTTCCTACCTTATGTTGAACTTGTGCCCCCTTGTAATTATAATTTCTGCATGAGGAGAAAAGCTTCCAATTGTTCACTCAATCAGTGTACTTTTATGTTTTTGGTGGCACTGTGGCACAGTGGTTTTCGCTACTGCCTCATAGCGCCAGAGATCTGGGTTCAATTCCAGCCTCAGTCATTATTTGTGTGGAGCTAGCACTTTCTCCCCGTGCCTGTGTGGGTTCCCTCCAGATGCTGCGGTTTCCTCCCACTATCCAAAGGTGTGCAGGTTAGGTTGATTGGCCAGGCTAAATTGCCCCTTAGTTTCAGGGGAATTAGCAGGGTAAGTGTGTGAGTTGCAGGGATAGGGCTAGGGTGGGATTGTTGTTGGTACAGGCTCAATGGACTGAATGGCCTCCTTCTGCACTTAGGAATTCTGTAGGATTCTTGGATTCACTACCTCAAAAAAAAATCAGAATTACTGTGAATTGGTCCTCCTGCTATCTCTGATTCTCTAATGTATGTTCTGACTGAATTACACATGTGCCAGAGGAACGGGAACAATTTATCCTTACTTACAGGTAACTTCCAGTCATTTTTGGGATTCAGGGCTGGGATAGCATTTATTGCCCATTCTGCATTGCTCTTGAACTGAGTGGTCATTGAGGGTAGGTGGTGGCATAGTGGTATGGTCACTAGACTCCTAATCCAGAGAGCAGGGCAAGCTCGAAGGACCGCGTTCAAATCCCACCATGGCAGATGGTGAAATTTGAATCCAATAAAATTCTGCAATTATAATTCTAACGATGGCCATGAAACCATTGTCAGTTGTTAGAAGAGCACATCTGGTTCACTAATGTCCTTTAGGGAAGGAAATCTGCCATCCTTAGCTGGCCTGCATGTGACTCTAGATTCTCAGCAATGGATAACTCTCAAGTGCCCTCTGAAATGGAGGGAAGTTAGGGACAGGTAATAGAACATAGAACATAGAACATTACAGCACAGAACAGGCCCTTCGGCCTTCGATGTTGCGCCAACCAATATAAAAAGCAATGCCCCTCCAAACTAAACCATTCCCTTCTTTTCCATATACTTATCAACTAACCTCTTAAACGCCACCAAACTTGGCGCATCTACAACTGCTGCAGGCAGGGCATTCCACTCCCGAACCACCCTTTGGGTAAAGAACCTACCTCTGATATCCGTCCTATAACTATCACCCCTTAATTTAAAGCTGTGTCCCCTCGTGCTAGCTTTTTCCATCCTAGGAAAAAGGCTATCACTGTCCACCCTATCTAAACCTCTAATCATCTTATATGTTTTGATTAGGTCCCCTCTTAGCCGCCTCCTTTCTAACGAAAACAACCTCAAATCCCTCAGCCTCTCTTCATAAGACCTGCTTAGATCCTGGCCCAGCCAGTGAGGCCCACATCCCATTAACAAAAGAAAATTCTGAGGGCATTTACAATCAGCCACATTACTGTGGACGTGGAATCACATATAGACAAAATTGGGTAAGGATTTCTTGCCCTGGAAGGACATTACTGAACCAGATGGGTTTTTTTTAATGATAATTGACAATGATTTCACAGTCACCATTTAGACTTCTACTTCCAGATATGTAATACTACATTCTAGAAATAAACCTATTGATAAGTAAAGGATTGGTGTTGAATTTGATATTTCCCTATTTAAAAATATTCATTTATATGATGTGACCATCGCTGGCTGGCCAGCATTTATTGTCCATCTCTGATTGTACTTCAAAATCTGTTGGTGAGCTGCCTTTTGAGTCATTGTAGTCCTTGAAATGTAGGTACACCCATGGTGCTGTTAGGGAGGGAGCTCAGGATTTTGACCCAGTGATAGTGAAGGAACAGCAATATGTTTCCAAGTCACAGGGTGGCACGATAGTACAATGGTTAGCACTGCTGCTTCACAACGCCAGGAACCTGAGTCTGCATGTTCTCCCCATGTGTGCATGGGTTTCTTTGGGTGCTTTGGTTTTGTCACACATTCTGAAAGACATGCTAGTTATGTGCATTGACCCGAACTGACGCCAAAAATGGCGACTAGAGGAATTTCACAGTAACTTCATTGCAATGTTAATGTCAGCCTTAGTTGTGACTAATAATTAAACTTTTACTTTAGCTCAGGATTGTGAGTCACTTGGAATGGAACCTCTAAGTGGTGTTCCCATGTATATGCCACACTTGTCCTTTTAGATGGTAGCAGTCATGGGTTTGGAAGATGTTGCCTAAGGAACCTTGGTGAATTTCTGCAGTTCATCTTGTAGGTGGTACACATGGCTATCACTGTTTGTTGGTGGTGGAGATAGATTGAATATTTAAGTTTAAGTTTATTTATATAAAAGTGTAGTGGGCGTATATTAACACTGCACTGCGGAAATCTGTGAAAATCCCCTAGTTGCCACACTCTGGCACCTGTTTGGGCACACTAAGGGAGAATTTAGCATGGCCAAATCAGCATGTCTTTCAGACTGTGGGAGGAAACCGGAACACCCAGAGGAAACCCATACAGAACAAGGAGAACATGCGCAGACAGTGTGGGATAGCAATTAAATGGGATACATTGCCCTGGAGTGCAGCAAGCTTCTTGAGTGTTGTTGGAACTGGACTTATCCAGGCAAGGGGAGATTATTCCATCATACTCCTGACTTGTGTCTTGTAGATTGTTGGGGAGTCAGGAGTGAATGACTCACCACAGTATTCCTAGCCTTTGATCTGCTCTGATAGCCATAGGTTAGTCTAGTTGAATGGCTAATCCTGTTCAGAAGTAACCCCAAGGATGTTGATAATGGGTGATTCGGTGATTGTAATGCCATTAAATATCACCACCCCCGGTCTTGTGTCGCCGTGTGAGAATGGATCAGGAGGCCGGACAGGATTGAAGAAGAAAAGTTTACTTCCTGATTGGTGAGAGAGGTGATGTAGGAAGAAATGTGAACTGAGTGTGCCTTTCAGATCAGTGAAGCCTTTCATGTTGTGTCACACACTTCTCCATGGCTTCTCAGACTGGAAGCATGAACTGTGAACAGAGAAATATACTCCGAGTGGTTAGCTGCTTTGATCCTGTCTTATTGGAGATGGTCAATGCCTGATACTTGTGTGGTAAGAACGTTATTTGGCCTGGGATTGATTTTAAATTTGGCGCTATTCAAATGTGGAGTTCAGGCTGTGATTACAGTAACAAGGTCTATGTGATGGACCTGTTAGAATGCAAACTGGTTTGAGGCAGTTAGAATCATAGAAACCCTACACTGTAGAAGGAGGCCATTCGGTCCATCGAGAATGCGCCAACAGCAATTCCACTGAGGCCTTATCCCCACTGCACCACAAATTTTACCTCATTAATCCCTCTAACCTACACATCCCAAGACACTAAGGGGCAATTTAGCATGGCTAATCCACTTAACCAGCACATCTTTGGACGTGGGAGGAAACCGGAGCACCCAGAGGAAACCCATGCAGACGCAGGGAGAATGTCTATGCGGAGTTTGCACAATGACCCAAGCTGGGAATTGAACACAGGTCCTTGGAGCTGTGAAGCAACAGTGCGAACCACTGTGCCACTGTGTCGCCTGCTAACACTGTCTAATCTGGGAGACCTGCAGCAGTGTATAATGTGGAATGTCTGGGTTACTGGTCCTCAGGGTATGTATTCTGTACTGGGAAATACCTGTCTGTGCATTGCTAACTATTGTAAATAAAGCTAAGTTTGGTGAAGGCTCACTGGTCTCAGTGGAGTATTTCACAGTGTCCCTCAGTTGAAACCATTGAAACAGATTAATTGATTGTTGATTTCATTGCTTTTTGTGGAATCTTACTATGAATAAATTGATTTCTCTAAATTAGGGATTATTGCTCTCTACCTCATACTGTGCCCCATCCAAGCCTCTGTTGCTTGTATCCTATCTTGCACCAAGATCTATTCTCTGTTCACCCCGGATGCTTCCTGACTGACATTGACTTCCAATTTTCATTTGCTAATGCTCATCCTTGTGTTTAAATCCACCCCATTCCTACCACTGAAATCTCCTTCAGCGCTACAACTCTCTGAGAACTCTGTGTTCCTCTAACTCTCACCTCTTGTGCAACTCAGTCTCCTCCACCATTTTTTTTTCTTAATTAGAACATTAGAACATAGAACATAGAACATAGAACATTAGAACATAGAACATTAGAACATAGAACATAGAACATAGAACATTAGAACATAGAACATTAGAACATAGAACATAGAACATAGAACATTACAGCGCAGTACAGGCCCTTCAGCCCTCGATGTTGCGCCGGCCAGTGGACCCTCTAACCTAAACTATTCCAATATCATCCATATGCCTATCCACCGAACATTTGAATGCCCCCAAAGTAGGCGAGTCCACAACTGCTGCAGGCAGGGCATTCCACGCCCTCACCACCCTCTGTGTAAAGAACCTGCCTCTGACATCCGTCCTATAACTACCACCTCTTAATTTAAAGTTATGTCCCCTCGTGTTGGTCATCACCATCCGAGGAAAAAGGCTCTCACTATCCACCCTATCCAATCCCTTGATCATCTTATACGCCTCAATTAGGTCACCGCGTAACCTTCTTCTCTCTAATGAAAATAACCTCAGGTCCCTCAGCCTTTCCTCATAAGGCCTTCCCACCATACCAGGCAACATCCTGGTAAACCTCCTCTGCACCCTTTCCAATGCTTCCACATCTTTCTTATAATGCGGCGACCAGAACTGTACGCAATACTCCAAGTGCGGCCGCACCAGAGTTTTGTACAGTTGTAACATAACCTCACGGCTCCTAAATTCAATCCCTCTACCAATAAAAGCTAACACACCGTACGCCTTCTTAACAACTTTATCAACCTGGGTGCCAACTTTCAAAGAGCTATGTACTTGTACCCCAAGATCCCTCTGCTTGACAACACTATTAAGGGTCCTTCCATTAGCCCTATATTTCATATGCCTGTTATTCCTACCAAAGTGAATCACCTCACACTTATCCGTATTGAATTCCATTTGCCACCTCACGGCCCAGCTCTGCAACCTATCTATGTCCCTCTGCAAACTGTAACATCCATCCTCGCTGTCTACAACTCCCCCCACTTTGGTATCGTCAGCAAATTTACTAATCCAACCCTCTACACCCTCATCTAGGTCATTTATAAAAATGACAAACAGCAGTGGCCCTAAAACAGATCCTTGAGGTACACCACTTGTAACTGCACTCCAGGTTGAATATTTCCCATCAACCACCACCCTCTGTCTTCTATCAGCTAGCCAATTCCTAATCCAAACTGCTAAATCACCTTCAATCCCATGCGTCTGCACTTTCTGCAGTAGCCTACCATGGGGAACCTTATCAAACGCTTCTTAACAACTTTATCAACCTGGGTGCCAACTTTCAAAGAGCTATGTGCTTGTACCCTAAGATCCCTCTGCTCGACAACGCTATTAAGGGTCCTTCCATTAACCCTATATTTCATGTGCCTGTTATTCCTACCAAAGTGAATCACCTCACACTTATCCGTATTGAATTCCATTTGCCACCTCACGGCCCAGCTCTGCAACCTATCTATGTCCCTCTGCAAACTGTAACATCCATCCTCGCTGTCTACAACTCCCCCCACTTTGGTATCGTCAGCAAATTTACTAATCCAACCCTCTACACCCTCATCTAGGTCATTTATAAAAATGACAAACAGCAGTGGCCCTAAAACAGATCCTTGAGGTACACCACTTGTAACTGCACTCCAGGTTGAATATTTCCCATCAACCACCACCCTCTGTCTTCTATCAGCTAGCCAATTCCTAATCCAAACTGCTAAATCACCTTCAATCCCATGCATCTGCACTTTCTGCAGTAGCCTACCATGGGGAACCTTATCAAACGCTTTGCTAAAATCCATATACACTACATCAACTGCCTTACCCTTATCTACCTCTTTGGTCACCTCCTCAAAAAACTCAATAAGGTTTGTGAGGCACGACCTACCCTTCACAAAACCGTGCTGACTATCCCTAATCAATTTATTTCTCTCTAGATGCTTATAAATCCTATCCCTTATAATTCTTTCCAAGACCTTGCCCACAACAGAAGTCAGGCTCACCGGTCTATAATTTCCAGGATGGTCCCTACTCCCCTTTTTGAACAAAGGGACAACATTTGCCATCCTCCAGTCTTCCGGCACTATACCTGTAGATAACGACGACATGAAGATCAAAGCCAAAGGCTCTGCAATCTCCTCTCTAGCCTCCCAGAGAATCCTGGGGTAAATCCCATCTGGCCCAGGGGACTTATCAATTTTCATACCCTCAAGATTCGCTAACACCTCCTCCTTATGAACCTCAATCCTACCCAGTCCACAACCTGGTATCGCAGTATTCTCCCCGACAACACTGTCTTTCTCCTGCGTGAATACTGACGAAAAATACTCATTCAGTGTCTCTCCTATCTCCTCAGGCTCCACGCACAACTTCCCACTGCTATCTCTGACTGGCCCTAATCTTGCCCTAACCAATCTTTTATTATTTATATACCTGTAAAAAGCTTTAGGATTCTCCTTAATCCTATCCGCCAAAGTCTTCTCGTGTCCTCTTCTAGCTCTTCTCAACTCCCTCTTTAGCTCCTTCCTGGCTAATTTATAGCTCTCCAGTGCCCTAACTGAGCCTTCACGTCTCATCATTATATAAGCCTCCTTCTTCCTCTTCACCAGAGATTCAACTTCCCTAATACACCATGGTTCCCTCACTCGACCACTTCCTCCCTGCCTGGCAGGTACATATTCATTAAGGACATGCAGAAGCTGTTCCTTAAATATGCTCCATATTTCAGATGTCCCCAGCCCCTGCAATTTCCTGCTCCACCCTATGCATCCTAAATCTCTCCTAATAGCCTCATAATTACCTTTCCCCCAGCTATAACTACTGTTATTCGGTACGTGCCCATCCCTTTCCATCACTAAGGTAAACGTAACCGAATTGTGGTCACTATCACCAAAGTGCTCACCCACCTCCAAGTCTAACACCTGGTCTGGTTCATTACCCAATACCAAATCCAATATAGCCTCACCTCTTGTTGGCCTATCTACATACTGAGTCATGAAACCTTCCTGCACACATTGAACAAAAACTGACCCCTCTAACGTACTTGAACTATAGCTTTTCCAATCGATATTAGAAAAGTTAAAGTCCCCCATTACAACTACCCTGTTACTTTCACACCTATCCAGGATCAACTTTGCAATCCCTTCCTCTACTTCTCTGGAACTTTTTGGAGGCCTATAAAAAACTCCCAACAGTGTGACCTCTCCTTTCTTGTTTCTAATCTCAGCCCACACTACCTCAGCAGACAAGTCCACATCAAACGTCTTTTCTGCCACTGTAATGCTGTCCTTAACTAACAATGCCACTCCTCCCCCTCTTCTACCACCACCTCTGCTCTGACTGAAACATCTGAACCCCGGAACCTGCAACAACCATTCCTGCCCCTGCTCTATCCACGTCTCTGAAATGGCCACAACATCGAAGTCCCAAGCACCAATCCAGGCTGCAAGTTCATCCACCTTATTGCGTATGCTCCTCGCATTAAAGTATACACATTTCAAACCACCGTCCCGTTTGCCACTATACTGCTGCGACCTAGAAACCATGACCTCCCTATTCACATCCTCCTGTATACTGGCACAACAATTCAGGTTCCCATCCCCCCCTGAATTGGTTGGCGCAACATCGAAGGCCAAAGGGCCTGTTCTGCGCTGTAATGTTCTATGTTCTATCAGCTGTTGTATCAACTGTCATTGAATCCTAGAATCCCTACAGTGCAGAAGGAGGCCATTTGGCCCATTGAGACTACATTGACCACAATCCCATCCAGGACCTATCCCCATAACCACATGCGTTTATCTTAGCTAGTCCTCTTGATACTAAGGGGCAATTTAGCATGGCCAATCCACTGAACCTGCACATTTTTGGACTGTGGGAGGAAACTGGAGCACCTGGAGGAAACGCATTTGACATGGAGAGAAAGTGCAGACTCCATAGATAGTGGCCCAAGCGATAGTCACTTAAGACCTTAATTGGACTTGTGTCCCTGGTGCTGTGAGGCAGCAGTGCTAACCAGTACATCATCAAATACATCTACTGTAAGTAAAAGTCCCTAATCAATCTTCCTTTCATGGGCACTCTCTCTGTCTTCATCCTCAAATGTTCCTTTTGTCCCAAAATCCCCTTCTCTCTGTGCCTTTATCTAAATCCCTTTCATTTTCCATCTGGCCCTTCTCTTATCTCTCAACCTATCTCACTGTCCCCCACCTTTCTGTCTTCATTCTGCCAGAGCTCACCCTGCCCTCACTCTTGTCCTTCACATCTCTTCTTTCTGTATGACACTAATCTCCTTCTTTGGAGACTGATCTCTTTCATTGTGCCCTTAATCTGTCTGACACTTTTACAATGATGTTTCTGTGTATTTGGAGACTAGCTTAGGGACTTTCATTGTATTTTCAAATGGAGTGTTGCGACCCACTTAGTATTTTTAGTATGTAATAGATTATTATAGGCACAGGTAGACACATGTAGTTTAGAATTCCGAACTGACAAACCACAGTTGAAAGAGTGAACACGTACCAGAAATTAAGGTGCCCTACTTAACCTGAGTTGAACTATCATCTATTTCCATCTCTCTAAGGATGTCCAGTACCCAATATTCAAATGCTTACTTGTTTGGTGTTGATTAAAGCCAAAGTTTATTTATTTTATTTATTAGCCATAAGTAGGCTCATATTTACACTGCAATGAAGTTACATAGAAACATAGAACATTTACAGCACAGTACAGGCCCTTCAGCCCTCAATGTTATACTGAGCTGTGTCCAATCCCAAGATCAAGTTATCCCTTCCCTATAATTCTGGAGTGCTCCATGTGCCTATCCAATAACTGCTTGCAAGTTCCAAAGGTTACTTGAAAGTTCCTGTGAAATTCCCCAAGTTGCCACACTCCAGCACCCGTTCAGGTCAATGCACCAAACTAGCACATCTTTCAGACTATCTTCTAATTTCTTTTATTTATTTGTGGGACATGGGTATTGCTGGCTGGCCAGTATTTATCACCCATCCCTGGTTATCCAAGAGCAATTGAGAGTCAACTACATTGCTGTGGCTCTGGTGTCACATGTTGACCAGATTGGTTAAGGATGGCAGATTTCCTTCCCGAAAGGACATTAGTAAAGCAGATGGGTTTTTCCCCGACAATCGGCAATAGTTTGTGGTCATCAGTGGGTTCTTAATTCCAGATTTTTTTTATTGAATTTGAATTCCACCATCTGTCATGGTGGGATTTGAATCCAGGCCCCCCGATCATTAACTGAGTTTCTGGATTAACAGTCTAATGTTAGTACTATCAGGCCATAGCTTCCTCTCTTTACTAGTTTTAGTTTTAATGTTTTAATTATTATTAGTTAGTGTCACCAGTAGGCTTGCATTAACATTGCAAAGAAGTTAATGTGGAAATTCCCTAATCAGCACAGTCCGACATCTGTTTGAGTACACTGAGGAGAATTTAGCATGGCCAATGCACTGGAGCAGTATGGTGGCATGATGGTTAGCACTGCTGCATCACAGTGCCAGGAACCCAGGTTCGAATCCCAGCTTGGGTCACTGCCTAGCAATCATTGCAAATCACAGTGAAGAAGGGGGCTATTCGGCCCATCGACTGCACCAACCACAATCCTACCCCCATATCTCTACATATTTTACCTGATAATCCCTCTAACCCTTATGCATCTCAGGACACTAAAGGGCAATTTATCATGACCAATCAACCTAACCCGCACATCTTTGGACTGTGGGAGGAAACCGGAGTACCCGAAGAAAATCCATTCAGACATGAGGAGAATGTGTAAACTCCACACAGACAGTCTGTGTGGCGTTTGCATGTTGTTTGCGTGGGTTTCCTCCAAGTGCTCCAGTTCCCAGCCGCAGTCCAAAAGATGTGCTGGTTAGGTGCATTAGCCATGTTAAATTCTCCCTCAGTGTACCCAAACAGGCACGAGAGTGTGACGACTAGGGGAATTTCACAGCAACTTCATTGCAGAGTTAATGTAAGCCTTACTTGTGACTAATAAACAAATAAACTTTAACCAGCACGTATTTGGGACTGTGGGAGGAATCCAGAACACTGGAGGAAGCACACACAGACTCTGCACAGATAGTGACCCAAGGCCAGAATCCAGGCTGGGTCCCTGGTGCTGTGAGGCAGCAGTGCTAACCACTGTTTTACTGTGCTGCAGTGGGGACAGCCAACCAACCTTTGCCTGTTTCTGGGTCAGATTATGATCCTTGGTGCACCTCAGATACTGAAGCCATTGTGTCACCAGAATGTGGAGCATTAGTGTGAAACATGCTGTGGTATTATCGGCCCCCAAGAATTGCATTATCAACATCAAGGTCATTGTCAGTCCTTCGATAATTCACAGACCTTTCCAGGTTTTGTTCCCTTTATAGCCAGGCGTAATTTTTTTGAAAGCTGGTGGAAACTGAAAGCTATTTAATGAAATGCCGTAGCTCATTGCAAAGCAGGTTTTGGTTCAATCCACGAAGGTTGAATTTACATTAGTCTGACAACTTGGAAAAATTGGTTTGGAGCTGAGGGAAAACGTATCAAGTGCTGTTTGTTACATGAAATAATAATAAATCTAATGAGGTTCTAATCGGTTCAATAATTACGTTTAACTGCATATGTTTGTCTATTTCTTCCTATTTATCTGCCACTAATTACCCACAGTCACACAAACAATGTGCTTTAGAAATATTGGACAGGATCATCCGTGAGACCAATTCAAGTTTGTGGGTTTTGTTGAGTGCTAAGACCATGAGTAACATTGATCCTTTGGCTCTGAATTTTCACCCTTTGCTTTCTCATCTATCTCCTCCATCGTTTTTGTGGGTAGTTTTTGAGAGAAGTGAAGAAAAAGTGGCAAATACAGTCAATTCACCAGGAGGCACTGCCAATCTCCCACAAAAACTTAATGGTCGTTTAAGGAAGGAAATCTGCTGTTCTTACCTGGTCGGACCTACAAGTGACTCCAGAGCCATAGCAATGGGGTTGACTCTCAATTGCCCTCTGAAATGGCCGAGCCAAAGGTAACTAGGAATGGGCAATAAAGGCTGACCAGCCAGCGATGCGCATGTCCCATGAATGAATAAAAAATAGTGCCATGGTCGCAATAGGGTCTAACCCTGTCAAATTCAGGGCTGTGTTTGATCAGGGGAGACAGCTACACCTTTACAGAAACCTTTCAAAGACAGACTTGACCTGAAATGTCCAATGACCCAAAATGAGTGCTTGAAACTTTCATTGTTGCCTCACATAGCCTGGCACAGTGGTTAGCATTGCTGCCTTACAGCGACAGGAGCCCTGGATCAATTCTGGGCTTGGGTCACTGTTTGTACAGAATCTGCAGGTTATCCTCATGTCTGTGCGGGTTTCCTTGGGTGCTCTGGTTTCCTCCCACAGTTCGAAAAGCATGATGGTTGAAACCTGCTCACTTCCAATCTTAATGGAAGTGAAATGAGGAACAGGTGACCAATCAATTCCCAGGGCGTGAGATGAAATATTTTCATGAGGCTACCTGCCTTCAATTGAATAATAATTATTATAAACCACTGTGTTTTCTACTCTTTAGGAGTCTCAACAGGTAAAAGGAGGCAAGGAGAGCTGAGTCCATGAGGTGGGTTCGCACTGTCTGACTAACTACCTGGTAAAACTTGCATTCCAACCGTTATCTTGTAATTGAGTTTGTATCTATATAATGTCCTGTTTGCGAGCTCAACTCTTCACTCACCTGATGAAGGAGCAGTGCTCCAAAAGCTCGTGATACCAAATAAGCCTGTCCGACTTTAACCTGGTGTTGTGAGACTTCTTACTGAACCCAGGAGTTAAGTGCTTTTACAGCACCGCTTGTGGGTCATAGAGTGATAGAGTTTTACAGCACTGAAAGAGATCCTTTGGCCCTTCCAGCCCCCATCTATTCTAATTCTATTTTCCAGCACTTGGTACCTAGCCTTGTATGCTGCAGTGTATCAAGTGCTCATCTAAATACTTTGCAAATGTTGTGAGAGCCCCCATCTCTAGCTTTCAAGCAGCAAGTTTTATAATCCCACTACCCTCTGGATGAACAGATTTTTCCTTAAATCCCCTCTAAATCCCCTGACTTACTTTACATCAATGCCCCCTGGCTATTGATCCCCACACTGAAGGGGAAAGGTTTCTAATGCATTAGATGTTGGGGAATCGATTATACGGGGGGAGAGATAGGTGTTTCTCTGGCTGCAAATGAGACTCCAGGATGGCATGTTGCCTCCCTGGTGCTAGGGGTAAGGGTGTCTTAGAGCGGTTACAGAACATTGCAAAGGGACAGTATAAACAGTCAGTGATTGTGGTGCACATTGGTACAAATGACATAGGTTAAAAAATAGGATGACGTCCTAAAAACAAAATATAAGAGTTAAGAAGTAAACTGAAAAGTATCACCTCCAAGATTGTCATCTCAGGATTACCACTGGTGTCAAGTTCTACTCCGAGCAGGAATAGCAGAATGTATTGGATGAATACATGGTTGAAGATACGGTGTCAACGAGAGGGTTTCAGATTCCTGGGACATTGGGATCTGTTCTGGGAAGAGTGCAAACTGGACAGATTACACTTGGGTAGGACAGGAACTGATGTCCTATGTGAGTATTTGCCAGAATGGTTGGGGAGGGTTTGAACTAAAATGGGAAGGGGATGGGAACCTATGCAAGGACTGAGAGCAAGGGGAAATCAAGGACAAGAACAAAAGACAGAAAGGGGAACAAGAAAAGTATCAGGCGGAGAAATAAAGGGTTAGAGTCAAAACTGGTCACGGTGAAAAATAGTTGGAAGTGAGAAATAATATTAAGAATACAAACCTAAGTCTATGCCTTAATGCACAGAGCATTCACATTAAGTGAATGAATTAATTGTATAAATAGATATAAAAGGCTATGATATTGTTTGGATTATAGAGGCATGGCTTCAGGGTGACCAGGGATGGGAATCGATCATCCACAGGTATTCAGTGTTTAGGAAGCACAGACAGAAAGGCAAACCAAAAGAGAAAATCTCAGCAAGTCTGGCAGCATTTGGAAGGAGAGAAAAGAGCTGATGTTTCAAGTCTGCTTTGACAAAGGATCAGCTGGACTTGAAACGTCAGCTCTTTGCTCTCCTTACAGGCGCTGCCAGACCTGCTAAGATTTTCCAGCATTTTCTCTTTAGGTTTCAGACTCCAGCATCCGCAGTAATTTGCTTTTATGACAAAAGAATTAAGATGGCGTGAGTGGCATTGCTGGTTGAAGTGGAAATTAGCACCTCGGTGAAGAAGGAGATTATATAAAGTGGAATCTGTATCGGCGGGGCAAAATACGTTAATGGGGATTGCGTGTGGACCTCTAAACTGCAGTATAGGAATGGAATAGCATGGCACACAGTTAAAGGGATGGGCAGTATATTGCCAATGATGCCAGGGCAGAAGGAAAAAATAAAAATTGATCCAAACTGATCCTTTTTTCTTGTTGAACTGTATTTTTCTTCAAATGAACAAACACTTATGAAAGAAATCATCCCTTACAAATGAAGATAAAGTATAGACTAATCTGGATTCCCAGCTACATGCCGACCATACGGAATATTTAAGTACTGTAGTTAGCGGCAAATTGACATTCAAACAACTTAATTTCAGAGGACCCATTAACTGACTGGTCACACAAAGGTGAAGAATCCCATTTCACTGCTTTGCCGCCAGAGAGATTATTAATAATAGACCGCTGAGTAATTAAACAATTTTGCAATTTTCCGACCCATGGTGGTGTCAGTGCAAAGATTAATACCATGGATACCGGGTTTGTCTAAGAGATTTGAAGCGTAAAATATGTAGAGACTGCAAAGATGAAGGGAGGCTATTCCTGTACCTCTCTGTTAAAGTTCAATAGCATCTCCATCATTGTTAAGTTGAAGGCACCAATAATAAAACACTCTTCAAGAAGTAGAAAAGGAAAATGCGGTCAGTCTAATTGAGGTTTGTGTGAGAGGATGGCTGGTAACCCATTATTATTGCAGTAACTCCTCATTGATTTTCTAAGGGTGGTTCAATCACCGTGCTGTCCTACGCCACAGATGTTGCCGCTTGATTTACCAGACCTGGAGCCTATCTATACCTACCCGGGATGATTATATTGCCTTAGTTTGCAGAGCTGAAGAGATTTCGCTTTTCAGTAAAACAGGTTGAGAGTCAAAATTTCACAATCTCTTGCTGTGTGAATTGAAACTTAGCTTCTCACACAATAACAGCAAGGTCATATCCAATATCCATCCCTTGTTTTTGCTTCCTTTGTAGAGATTGTTTCTATGCAGAGGTTACCCACTTCAAGTTGGCACACAATTAGGAAGCTAAGTGGTGTGGGCGGTACGGTGGCACAATGGTTAGCACTGCTGCCTCACAACATCAGAGAACTGGGTTCGATTCCCAGTTTGGGTGACTGTCAGTGTGGAGTTTGCATGTTAGAACATAGAACATAGAACATAGAACATTACAGCACAGAACAGGCCCTTTGGCCTTCGATGTTGCGCCGACCAATTAGGAAAAAGCAATGACCCTCTAACCTAAACCATTCCCTTTTCGTCTATAAACTTATCTACTAACCTCTTAAACGCCACCAAACTTGGCGCATCTACAACTGCCGCAGGCAGGGCATTCCATACCCTTACCACCCTCTGGGTAAAGAACCTACCTCTGACATCCGTCCTATAACTACCACCCCTTAATTTAAAGCTATGTCCCCTCGTGCTAGCTTTCTCCATCCTAGGAAAAAGGCTATCACTGTACACCCTATCTAAACCTCTAATCATCTTATATGTTTCAATAAGATCCCCTCTTAGCCGCCTCCTTTCTAACGAAAACAACCTCAAATCCTTCAACCTCTCTTCATAGGACCTGCCCTCCATACCAGGCAACATCCTGGTAGACCTCCTCTGTACCCTCTCCAATGCCTCCACATCTTTCTTATAATGTGGGGACCAGAACTGCACACAATACTCCAAGTGCCGCCGCACTAGAGTTTTGTACAGTTGCAACATGACGTTGCGGCTCCGAAATTCAATCCCTCTACCAATAAAAGCCAAGACTCCATATGCCTTCCTAACAACCTTCTCGACCTGACTGCCTACTTTCAGGGATCTATGCACATACACACAAAGATCCCTCTGTTCATCTAGACTACTAAGAATCCTACCATTTGCCCTATACTCTACACATTTATTATTTCTGCCATAGTGCATTACCTCACACTTTTCCACATTAAACTCCATTTCCACCTCTCGGCCCAGCTCTGCAACTTGTCCAAGTCTCTCTGCAAACTATAACACCCCTCTTCACTATCTACCACTCCTCCGACTTTGGTGTCAGCCGCAAATTTACTAATCCATCCTTCAATACCCTCATCCAGATCATTTATAAAAATTACAAACAGCAGGGGCCCCAAAACAGACCCCTGAGGTACACCACTTATAACCGAACTCCACAATGAATATCTCCCATCAACCACCACCCTCTGTCTTCTATCTGCTAGCCAATTCCTAATCCAATTAGCTAAATCACCCTCAATCCCATACATCTGCATTTTCTGCAGAAGCCTTCCATGGGGCACCTTATCGAACACCTTACTAAAGTCCATATATACCACATCAACTGCCTTACCCCCATCCACCTCTTTGGTCACTTTTTCAAAAAACTCAATAAGGTTAGTAAGGCACGACCTACACTTCACAAAACCATGCTGACTATCCCCAATCAATTCATTTCTCTCTAAATAACTATAAATCCTATCCCTAATAATTCTCTCCAATACTTTGCCCACAACAGATGTAAGACTCACCGGCCTATAATTCCCTGGAAAGTCTCTCTTCCCCTTCTTGAACAATGGGACCACATTCGCTATCCTCCAGTCTTCCGGAACCATACCCGTAACCAACGACGACCTGAAGATCAGAGCCAGAGGCTCTGCAATTGCCTCTCTCGCCTCCCAGAGAATCCTAGGGTAAATCCCGTCCGGCCCAGGGGACTTATCTAACTTCAAACCCTAAAGAATATCTAGCACATCCTCCTTATCTACTTCAATACTTTCCAGTTTGCAACCCTGTATCCCAGTGTTCTCCACAACTACATTTACATCGCCCTGCGTGAATACCGTAGAGAAATATTTGTTCAGTGCCTCTCCAATCTCTTCAGGCTCCACGCACAACTTCCCACTGCTGTCTCTGACTGGCCCTAATCTTGCCCTAACCAATCTTCTATTCTTAACATATCTAAAGAAAGCTTTAGGATTCTCCTTGATCCTATCAGCCAAAGTCTTCTCGTGTCCCCTTTTAGCTCTCCTCAACTCACTCTTTAGCTCCCTCCTGGCTAATCTATAGCTATCCAGTGCACTAACTGAGCCTTCAAGCCTCATCCTGACATAAGGCTCCTTTTTCCTTTTAACCAGCGAATTAACTTTTTTAGTACACCATGGTTCCCTTACTCGATCATTTCCTCCTTGCCTGACAGGGACTCGCAGTAGCTGCTCCTTGAATAAGCTCCACATTTCAGATGTTCCCAGTTCCTGTAGTTTCCTAGTCCAACCTTATGGCCTCCTTATGGCCTCATAATTACCATTCCCCCAGCTATAACCACTGACCCCAGCCTCATGCCTATCCCTATCCATCACTAAGGTGAATGTAACCGAATTGTGGTCACTATCACCAAAATGTTCACCAACTTCCAAGTCTAACACCTGGTCTGGCTCATTGCCCAGCACCAAATCCAATGTAGCCTCACCTCTAGTTGGCCTATCTACATACTGAGTCAAAAAACCTTCCTGCACACTTTGTACAAAAACTGACCCCTCTAACGAGCTAGAGCTATAGCTATTCCAATCAATATTAGTAAAGTTAAAGTCCCCATAACAATTACCCTATTACTTTCACTCCTGACCAGAATTGACTTTGCAATCCTTTCCTCAACCTCTCTAGAACTTTTAGGAGGTCTATAAAAGACTCCCAACAGGGTGACCTCTCCTCTCCTGTTTCTAATCTCAACCCAAACACATGTTCCTCAGCCCACATGTTCCTCATGTGTCTGCGTGGGTTTCCTCCGGATGCTCCCGTTTCCTCCCACAGTCTGAAAGACATGTGGGTTAGGTATATTGGCCATGCTAAACTATCCCTTGGTATCTCAGGATCTGTAGGTTAGAGGGATAAGCAGGGTAAATAAGTGGGGTTACAGACTCATGATTGGGAAAAAACTCCTTCTAGTATCCAAATTATACCTTACCCCCCTCACCCTAAGCCCGTGACCCTTCATGCTATTCGAGTCCATCCTAGGAAAAAGCTTAACCCTGTTTACTCTATCTATACCCCTCATAATCTTTTACACCTCTATTAGATCTCCTCTAAGTCTACACCTTTCCAAGGAAAATAGTTCTAATTTGCCTAACCTCTCCTCGTAACTCAGACCTTCCATACCAGGCAGCATCCTGGTAAACCTCCTCTGCACTCTCTCCAGAGTCTCCACGTCCTTCCGGTAGTAAGGCGACCAGAACTGGACGCAGTATTCCAAATGAGGTCTAACCAGCGTTTTATACAACTGCAACATTAAAGGCCAGCTCTTGTACTCTATACCCCTTCCTATAAAGGCTAGCATACTATATGCTTTCTTCACAACCTTCTCCACTTGCTCTGCCACCTTCAGAGACTTGTTCACCTGCACCCCCAGGTCCCTCTGCATTTCTATACTCTTAATAGATCTACCCTTTATCATATACCTCCCCCCTACATTCTTTCTCCCGAAATGCATCACTTCGCATTTATCAGGATTGAATTCCATCTGTCATCTATCTGCCCAAGTTACCAGCCTATCTATGTCCTGCTGCATCACCTGACAATGCTCCTCAGTATCCGCTGTATACTTCTGAGAAAGTAGAGTGATTGGTGGGTTTTCTTCACTATAATGTCAGCATGGAGGGCCAGGACAGGTTGTTGGTGATCTGAACACCTAAAAACTTGAAGCTCTCAACCATTTCTACTTCATCCCCATTAATGTAGATGGGGCATGCCTTCCACTACACTTTCTGAGGTCAATGACTATCTCCTTTCTTTTGCTGACATTGAGAGAGAGATTATTGTTGTTGTACCAGTTCACCAGATTCTCTATCTTATTCCTGGTCTCTGTCTCATCATTGTTTGAGATCCGACCCACGACACTGGTGTCGTCAGCAAACTTGAAAATTGAGTTGGAAGTGAATTTAGCCCTACAGTCATATGTGTATAAGGAGCATAGTAGGGGACTAAGGACACAGCCTTGTGAGTCACCCGTGTTAAGGATGATCGTGGAGGAGATATTGCTTCCTATCCTTACTGATTGTAGTCAGTGGGTTAAGAATTCTAGAATCCAGTTGCAGAGGGAGGAGGCGAGGCCCAGGCCATGGAGTTGGGAGATCATTTTGGTAGAATAATAGCGTTGAAGGCTGAGCTGTAGTTGTCATCTACATGTTCCAGGGTTGAGTGTAGGGCCAGGCACACTATAGTGGAACTAGACAATCTGGGAGGCCAGAATTGACTCGTGCCATGACGAGCCTTTCGAAGTATTTCATAATGATGGGTTTAGAGCCACCGGATAATAGTCATTCAGACATGCTACCTGACTAAGACACTGGCCTGACTGCTTTGGACACTAAAGGTCAATTTAGCACGGTCAATGCACCCTAACCCACACAACTTTGGAATGTGGGAGGAAACCAAAGCACCCAGAGGAAACTCACTCAGAAATGGGGAGAACTTGCAACTCCACAGTGAGTGACCCAAGACTGGTAAATCCCGCCCAAAGTCAATGGACCTTTGTGTGGTCCTGTCTATGGCTAGCTTTTTCCCATCCTGGTCGCCACGGGAATTGTAGTGGGTGGGATGCCACCCACATAATCCCTACAGCCATTTGGCCCATCAAGTCTGTTCCGACAATAATCTTACCTAGGCCCTATTCCCATGACCATATATTCACCTGCTAATCCCCTAACACTACGGCCAATCCACCTAATCTGCAAATGTTTGGACTCTGAAGTCAAACCAGAGCACCCGGAGGAAACCCATACAGATACGGGGAGAATATGCAGATTCCATACAGACAGTGATCCGAGGCTGGGATTGAAGCCGAGTGCTGTGAGGCAGCAGTGTTAAATATTGTGCCAGCATGCCAGCTACCTCTCACCAGCAAGATTAAATTGAAGGGCTGGATGTGACATTTGATCCTTTGTCCTGTGAATTAGGTAACCTCTCGGTAACATGGCTGGATAAATTAATAGGAAGTCTGGTCTGGTAATTACCCACAGGTCTTGGCGTGATCCTGTATTCACAGAGAATCCCAATCTGTGGCTGCGGAAATCAGTCAAGCCTCACACAGATGACATTGTTAAATTTAAGACATCAAAGCGATTGGTGAAGCAATGAACAAGAGACTGATTTGAAAAGTGTAATCATTTGTCTTTGCCTGATTAGAAATGCTGCGGTTAACTCCCTGCTGCCATAGTTAAGGGGTTGAGCTTTATGCGCGCACTCACCGGGCCCAGAAGCACTCACGATGGACCCTGGGATCGCAATTCTACATTGCTTGGCCGATTATTGAGCAGCTAGTGTGAAACACAGGCAGAGAAAGGCTCAGCGAGTGGAAGTGAATTCCACACATTCTGCACTCATGAATTGCAGATATCCTATCTAAAAGATGCACTGCAGCAATTTACCAAAAATTCTTAGACAGCATCTTTCAAACCCAGATTATTTCCATTTGGAAGGACAAGGGCAGCAGATAATGGGAACACCACCACCTGCCACTCAAGCCACTTACCATCCTGATATATTGCTGTTCCTTCACAGTCGCTGGGTCAAAATCCTGGAATTCCCTTCTTAACAGGATTATGGGTCCACCCATAGCACGTGGACTGCAGGAATTCAAGAAGGCAGCTCACCACCATGTAAAAGGTCTTCGGAGGTAGAAGACATCTTTACCAAAATCCCTTTATTTACAAACTTTTGACAACAGCACACAGAGTGCTATCAGTTAACCATCTACCTCCCCAGGGTGCCAGAGGAACTGACACTCCCGGTTAAATACAAGACATAGTTCTGGTCTCCCCCCCGTCAGGAACACTATTTCTGAATCTAGTCTGTCTAACTCTGTCATCCTTGCCTGGTTTGACCTACATGTGACTCCCGACTCACAGCAACGCGGTTGACTCTTCACTGCCCTCAGGAATGGCCAAGCAAACCACACAGTTTGATGTTCAATTGCCAGGGACAAATAAAAAAATAACGCTGTACAGGGATGTTGATATTGTGGTGTAGTGAGGTGAACCGCGCCCCACTTTAAACATCTCGCAGTCCGCAGGGCTAATTTCCTCCGGTGTGATGTCATGTCTGCAGGATTTGCAATAGGGCTTGAGCAATGGTACCTGGCGATTGGTTCCCACTGGAGATGCACAGATATGTACAATTCTGAGGGGGGAAAGTACCATGCCTGGGCAGTATCCTGGCACTGCACCCAGCCACTACCCACTGGGACCCATCTCCAGGATTCTTTTTGGCAATGTGTCAAAAAATATGGTGGGAAAGCATCCCAAGTTACACACCAGCACTTCCCACCTCAACGTACACAGCCAAAAAAAAAGGAAGTTCTGCCTAAGGATAATACTTTCAAAATCTTGATGCTGCTTGACTGGGGGCCAATGGAAGTCAGTGAGCACAGAGGTAATAGGGGAATAGGATGAGTCGCGCACTAAATCACAGGGTTAAGGATGGCTTCAAATTTATAGAGGGGGGAATATGGGAGACAAGCCAAGAGTGTGATGGAATAAGTTTATTTATCAGTCTCACAAGTAGGCTTACATTAACACTGCAATGAAGTTACTGTGAAAAGCTCCTATCACCACACTCTGGCACCTGTTTGAGTACACTGAGGGAGAATTTAGCATGGCCAATGCACCTAACCAACGCGTCTTTTGGACTGTGAGAGGAAACTGGAGGAAATCCATGTAGACCCAGGGAGAATGTGCAGACTCTACACAGACAGTGACCCAATCAGGGAATTGAACCTCAGTCCCTGGGAGTAGTGCTACCATACTGCCCTAATTGAGTCTTGAGGCAATAAAGTCAAGAATGAGGATTTCAGCAGCAGAGGAACTGAGATGCGCTGACGTTGGGGCAGATGTGACAGAGGTTTGAAGATGCACATCTGGTTTGTAATGCCTCCAGATGTATTCAGCTCAGCATATTTGGGTGTTAAATGCTCATTTATTGCCTGAGACATGGTTGTAATGCCACTGAATTTCTAGATGATTTTCTGGAATGAATAGATCAAGTGTTTGTTTGTAGGGAGGTGGCAGTGTTTAAATCAGATGCCACACAGTACCATGTGACCTAACTTCAAATGAACCTCCTTGGCTCGAATGTGCTTCAAGATATCTTCAGATCATTAACAATACTGTGGAAATTCAAATACTTTTCTTTCCTTTTCTCTTCTTCACTTGCTCTTGAGTCGCGGAGTCTGGAGTTGGACCAACATTTTGACAATGAGAGTGGTATGATGGCACAGTGGTTAGCACTGCTGCCTCACAGTGCCAGGGACTTGGGTTCAATGGACCGGTCTTGGGTCATGGTCTGTGTGGAATCTGTGCATTCTCCCTGTATCTGCGTGGGTTTCCTCCGGGTGCTCTGGTTTCCTCCCACAGTCCAAAGATGTGCAGGTGAGGTGGATTGGCCATGTTAAATTGCCCCTTAGAGTCCCAGAATGGGTAGGTTAGAGGGATTAGCGGGATAAATATGTGGGGTTACGGGGATAGGTGAGATTGTTGTCGGTGCAGACCCGATAAGTCAAATGCTCTCCTTCTGCACTGTAGGGATTCTACAATTTTATAAGGATGACTGGCTGTTAAAATGTCTCTACAGCCTGGAGCTCAGAGTCAATTGGGTAGCTTTATTGAAGAGACATCACGGATATGATGGGCTGAATGGCTTCACTCTGTGCTGTACCCTTTAATGATTCTGTGATCCTAAATTGCGCTTGGATGAGTAAACTCCCCTCAGTACACCAAGAGTCAACAGTAGCCTGTTTAGATTTACAAATGAGATTCATAAAGTGCAAATGCAGCAGAAAAAACAATATTTGGAAACCAGCCAGCTGAATCGCAAAATGGCAAATATAATTAAAGAATCATAAGCGCATCAATGAGATAAAGAAGAGAAAACAAATGATATACAAAGGCTGACTAAACAAGATAGCGTCACACGTCTGTGTCAACAAATGCAGAAATACAGCAGTTATTGAGGTGGATAAGTGGTGACATGTAAACTACAGAATAGCAATGATACTAATAAATTATTAAAAAGACTACAGGTAGAATATTTGCCAAATTCTTATGATGTATTTATGCAGTGATACATTTTGTGACAGCATAACTCCTGAGTACTCAATTTCAGGGGGATGTGGAGGCAGAGTATTATTGTCACTGGACTAGCAATCCAGAGACCCAGAGCAAGATCCGGGGATCCGGGGCAGCGTAGCAGCACAGTGGTTAGCGCTGTGTTCGATCCGCGGCGTGGCTCACTGTCTGAGTGGAGTCTGCATATTCTTCCAGTATCTGAACATAGAACATAGAACATTACAGCGCGGAACAGGCCCTTCGGCCTTCGATGTTGCGCCGACCAATTATGAAAAAAGCAATGACCCTCCAAACTAAACCATTCCCTTCTCTTCCATAAACTTATCAACTAACCTCTTAAACGCCACCAAACTTGGCGCATCTACAACTGCCGCAGGCAGGGCATTCCGCTCCCTAACCACCCTCTGGGTAAAGAACCTACCTCTGATATCCGTCCTATAACTATCACCCCTTAATTTAAAGTTGTGTCCCCTCGTGCTAGCTTTCTCCATCCTAGGAAAAGGCTATCACTGTCCACCCTATCTAAACCTCTAATCATCTTATATGTTTCGATTAGGTCTCCTCTTAGCCGCCTCCTTTCTATCGAAAACAACCTCAAATCCTCAGCCTCTCTTCATAAGACCTGCCCTCCATACCAGGCAACATCCTGGTAAACCTCCTCTGTAACCTCTCCAATGCCTCCACATCTTTCTTATAATGTGGCGACCAGAACTGCACACAATACTCCAAGTGCGGCCGCACTAGAGTTTTGTACAGTTGCAACATGACGTTGTGGCTCCGAAATTCAATCCCCCTTACCAATAAAAGCTAAGACTCCGTATGCCTTCTTAACAACCTTATCGACTTGACTGCCTACTTTCAGGGATCTATGCACAAATACACCAAGATCCCTCTGTTCATCAACACTATTAAGAATCCTACCATTAGCCCTATACTCTACACATTTTTTATTCCTGCCAAAGTGAATTACCTCACACTTTTCCACATTAAACTCCATTTGCCACCTCTCGGCCCAGCTCTGCAACTTGTCCAAGTCTCTCTGCAAACTATAACACCCTCTTCACTATCTACCACTCCACCGACTTTAGTGTCATCCGCAAATTTACTAATCCATCCTTCAATACCCTCATCCAGATCATTTATAAAAAATTACAAACAGCAGGGGCCCCAAAACAGACCCCTGAGGTACACCACTTGTCACCGAACTCCACGATGAATATCTCCATCAACCACCACCCTCTGTCTTCTATCTGCTAGCCAATTCCTAACCCAATTAGCTAAATCACCCTCTATCCCATATATCTGCATTTTCTGCAGAAGTCTTCCATGGGCCACCTTATCAAACGCCTTACTAAAGTCCACATATACCACATCAACCGCCTTACCCCCATCCACCTCTTTGGTCACTTTTTCAAAAAACTCAATAAGGTTAGTAAGGCACGACCTACCCTTCACAAAACCATGCTGACTATCCCCAATCAATTCATTTCTCTCAAAATAACTATAAATCCTATCCCTAATAATTCTCTCCAATACTTTGCCCACAACAGAAGTAAGACTCACTGGCCTATAATTCCCTGGAAGGTCTCTCTTCCCCTTCTTGATCTGCATGGGTTTCCTTCAGGTGCTCTGGTTTCCTTCCACAATGCAAATGATGTGCTGGTTAGTTGCATTGGCCGTGCTAAATGCTTCCTCTGTGTACCCGAACAGGTGCCGGGGTGTGGCGACGAGGGGATTTTCACAGTAACTTCATTGTAATGTTAATATAAGCATATTTGTGACACTAATAAATTAAATGGCACTGGGATAGCCTGAATTGGAAACACAGAGATAGAGGCAGCAGATAAATACCCTGGAGCAGTGATAAACATCCAAACCATAGAATCCCTACAGTGCCATTCAGCCCATTGAGTCTGCAGCGACTCTCTGATAGAGCACCGTACTCAGGCCCTATCCCTGTAATTCTAAATATTTACCTCACTAGTTTTCACAACTGGGAGTGGGAAAGGGTAATTTAGCATGACCAATCCACCTAAAGCTAAACTTAAGGTGAAACTGAGCATGAAATGAGATAGAAGAGGAGGAAGAAAATACAGAGAGGTGGAATAAATTGGGAGGTGGACAGAGAAAGACAAGTTGCAGAGCTGGGCCGAGAGGTGGCAAATGGAGTTTAATGTGGAAAAGTGTGAGGTAATGCACTTTGGCAGGAACAATAAATGTGTAGAGTATAGGGCTAATGGTAGGGCTCTTAATAGTGTGGAGGAACAGAAGGATCTTGGTGTATGTGTCAATAGATCCCTGAAAGTAGGCAGTCAAGTGGATAAAGTTGTTAAGAAGGCATATGGAGTCTTAGTTTTTATTGGCAGGGGGATTGAATTTGAACTCATGGCTGTGTGGATGGTGCAGGAGGGAGGGGTTCAGGTTCCTTAACAATTGGGACTCATTCTGGGATAGGTGGGACCTCTTCAAGAGAGATGGTCTACACCTGAACCAGAGGGGGACTAATATCTTGGGGGAAAATTTGCTAAGGCTATGATGGGGGCTTTAAACTGATTCGGGGGGGGGGTGGGATCCTAAGTAGTTGGGGTGCTGAGAGGGATGAGAGTAAGGGGGTTATAGAAGAGAGTTGTAAAACACAGCGGCGTACGGGTGGGGTGGGGCATGGTTTGAAATGCGTATACTTTAATGCAAGGAGTATTCGCAATAAGGGGGAGGAACTTGCAGCTTGGACCAGTACCTGGAACTTCGATGTTGTGGCCATTTCAGAGACTTGGGTAGAGCAGGGACAGGAATGGATGTTGCAGGTTCCGGGGTACAAATGCTTTAGTCGGAGTAGAGAAGGAGGTAGAAGGGGGGGAGGAGTGGCATTATAGGTCAAAGACTGTATCACGGTGATAGAAAAGAAGTTTGATGAGGACTTGTCTGTTGAGGTAGTATGGGCTGGATTAGAAACAGGAGAGGAGAGGTCACCCTGTTGGGAGTCTTTTACAGACCTCCTAATAGTTCTAGAGAGGTTGAGGAAAGGATTGCAAAGTCAATTCTGATTAGGAGTGAAAGTAGTAGGGTAATTGTGATGGGGGACTTTAACTTTGCTAATATTGATTGGAATAGCTATAGCTCTAGCTCGTTAGAGGGGTCAGTTTTCGTACAGAGTGTGCAGGAAGGTTTTTTGACTCAGTATGTAGATAGGCCAACTAGAGGTGAGGCTACATTGGATTTGGTGCTGGGCAATGAGCCAGACCAGGTGTTAGGCTTGGAAGTTAGTGAACATTTTGGTGATAGTGACCACAATTCGGTTACGTTCACCTTAGTGATGGAAGGGATAGGCATGAAGCTGGGGGCAGTAGTTATAGCTGGGGGAAGGGTAATTATGAGGCCATCAGGAGAGAATTAGGGTGCATAGATTGGACTAGGAAACTACAGGGACTGGGAACATCTGGAATGTGGAGCTTATTCAAGGAGCAGCTGCTGCGAGTCCTTGATAAGTATGTCCCTGTCAGGCAGGGAGGAAATGGTCGAGTAAGAGAGCCTTGGTGTACGAAAAAAGTTGATTTGCTGGTTAAGAAGAAAAAGGAGGCTTATGTCAGGATGAGGCTTGAAGGCTCAGTTAGTGCAATGGATAGCTATAGATTAGCCAGGAAGGAGGTAAAAAGTGAATTGAGGAGAGCTAAGAGGGGACACGAGAAGATGTTGGCTGATAGGATTAAGGAGAATCCTAAAGCTTTCTTTCGATATGTTAAGAATAGAAGATTGGTTAGGGCAAGATTAGGGCCAGTCATAGACAGCAGTGGGAAGTTGTGCGTGGAGCCTGAAAGATTGGTGAGGCACTGAATAAATATTTCTCTTCGGTATTCACGCAGAGTGCTGGAAATGTAGCTATGGAGAGCACTGAGGTACAGGGTTGCAAATTGGGAAGTATTGTAGTAGATAGGGAGGATGTGTTAGAAATTCTCGAGGGTTTGAAGTTGGATAAGTCCCCTGGGCGGACGGGATTTACCCTAGGATTCTCTGGGAGGCAAGAGAGGAGATTGCAGAGCCTCTGGCTCTGATCTTCAGGTCCTCGTTGGTTACGGGTGTGGTTCCGGAGGACTGGAGGATAGCGAATGTGGTCCCATTGTTTAAGAAGGGGAAGAGAGACCTTCCAGGGAATTATAGGCCAGTGAGTCTTACTTCTGTTGTGGGCAAGGTATTGGAGAGAATTATTAGGGATAGGATTTATAGTTATTTAGAGAGAATGAATTGATTGGGGATAGTCAGCATGGTTTCGTGAAGGGTAGGTCATGCCTTACTAACCTCATTGAGTTTTTGAGAAAGTGACCAGAGAGGTGGATGGGGGTAAGGCGGTTGATGTAGTATATATGGACTTTAGTAAGGCTTTTGATAAGGTGGCCCATGGAAGACTTCTACAGAAAATGCAGATGTGTGGAATAGAGGGTGATTTAGCTAATTGGATTAGGAATTGGCTGGCAGATAGAAGACAGAGGGTGGTGGTTGATGGGAGATATTCATCGTGGAGTTCGGTGACGAGTGGTGTGCCTCAGGGGTCTGTTTTGGGGCCCCTGCTGTTTGTAATTTTTATAAATGATCTGGATGAGGGTATTGAGGGATGGATCAGTAAATTTGCAGATGACACTAAAGTCGGTGGAGTGGTAGATAGTGAAGAGGGGTGTTATAGTTTACAGAGTGACTTGGACAAGTTGCAGAGCTGGGCCGAGAGGTGGCAAATGGAGTTTAATGTGGAAAAGTGTGAGGTAATGCACTTTGGCAGGAACAATAAATGTGTAGAGTATAGGGCTAATGGTAGGGCTCTTAATAGTGTTGAGGAACAGAAGGATCTTGGTGTATGTGTCAATAGATCCCTGAAAGTAGGCAGTCAAGTGGATAAAGTTGTTAAGAAGGCATATGGAGTCTTAGCTTTTATTGGTAGGGGGATTGAATTTAGGAGCCGCAGCATCATGTTGCAACTGTACAAAACTCTAGTGCGGCCGCACTTGGAGTATTGTGTGCAGTTCTGGTCCCCGCATTATAAGAAAGATGTGGAGGCATTGGAGAGGGTACAGAGGAGGTTTACCAGGATGTTGCCTGGTATGGAGGGCAGGTCTTATGAAGAGAGGCTGAGGGATTTGAGGTTGTTTTCGTTAGAAAGGAGGCGGCTAAGAGGGGACCTAATCGAAACATATAAGATGATTAGAGGTTTAGATAGGGTGGACAGTTATAGCCTTTTTCCTAGGATGGAGAAAGCTAGCACGAGGGGACACAGCTTTAAATTAGGGGTATGAGTTATAGGACGGATATCAGAGGTAGGTTCTTTACTCAAAGAGTGATTAGGGAGTGGAATGCCCTGCCTGCAGCTGTTGTAGTTGCGCCAAGTTTGGTGGCGTTTAAGAGGTTAATTGATAAGTATATGGAAGAGAAGGGAATGGGTTAGTTTGGAGGGGCATTGCTTTTTAGTTTGGTCGGCACAACATCGAAGGCCGAAGGGCCTGTTCTGTGCTGTAATGTTCTATGTTCTATGTTCTATGTTCTATATTCTATGAATTTAGGAGCCGCAGCATCATGTTGCAACTGTACAAAACTCTAGTGCGGCCGCACTTGGAGTATTGTGTGCTGTTCTGGTCCCCACATTATAAGAAAGATGTGGAGGCATCGGAGAGGGTACAGAGGAGGTTTACCAGGATGTTGCCTGGTATGGAGGGCAGGTCCTATGAAGAGAGGTTGAAGGATTTGAGGTTGTTCTCGTTAGAAAGGAGGCGGCTAAGAGGGGATCTTATTGAAGCATATAAGATGATTAGAGGTTTAGATAGGGTGGACAGTGATAGCCTTTTTCCTAGGATGGAGAAGCTAGCACGAGGGGACACAGCTTTAAATTAAGGGGTATGAGTTATAGGACGGATATCAGAGGTAGGTTCTTTACTCAAAGAGTGATTAGGGAGTGGAATGCCCTGCCTTCAGCTGTTGTAGATGCGCCAAGTTTGGTGGCGTTTAAGAGGTTAATTGATAAGTATATGGAATAGAAGGGAATGGTTTAGTTTGGAGGGGCATTGCTTTTTATTTTGGTCGGCACAACATCGAAGGCCGAAGGCCCTGTTCTGTGCTGTAATGTTCTATGTTCTATGTTAAAACAACACAGAAGAGGCAAGACCCAAGTCAATGAGTCAATTAAGGAATGGTGACAATGGATTTGACTGATTTAAAATAGGGATCATGAGCCTTGGGAGTCCCTGGGAAATGTGTAAATTGTTGATGATATTGATATATTTGTTTTTATCCTACAGGTACTTCGGTCCGTCTTGTTGTCTAACAAGAGGCAAACATGCGATGGGTCGTGAGAGGGCTGCTCTTGGGTTTTTCGAGAGTATCCTAGTGCTTCACGTTGCCAGCGTACACTTGACTATCACTGTGCTGTGCAGATACATGGATTTGGGCCTGTATCTGTGGGAGTTTGAGCATTCTCACCAGCTTGCATGGGTTTTCTCCGGGGGCTCCGGTTTCCTCCCACATCCCAAAGATGTGCTCTTAGGATAATTGGCAAAACAAATTCTCCCTAAATTGTCTCAAATTTGGTTTTTAATGTATAGCTCTATAAACATAGACAGGGATCACGGGTAGAAGTGGGAACATCAAGGTGGTGGCATGGGCTCATTGGGCCAAAGGGCCTGTTTCCAGTGCTGTTTTGTTCTTTGTTCTTTGTATGTCCACTACAACTTTTGTCAATTTTTACAGATGCACCTTAGAAAGCATATTTTCTGAATGTATCACAGCTTGGTATGGCTCCAGGTCTGACCAAGGCTGCAAGAAACTGCAAAGGGTTCTGAACGTAGCCCAATCCATCACACAAACCAGCGTCCCATCCGTTGACTCTGTCTATATTTGCTACTGCCTCGGCAAAGTAACCAGTGTAATTAAGGACCCCATGCACTCCAGTCATTCTCTCTTCTATTTTCTTCCTTTGGGAAAAAAGATACACAAGATCATGGACTAACAGACTAAAGAACAGCTTCTTCCCTGCTGCCATCAGACTTTTGAATGGATCTAGCATACATTAATCTGATCTTTCTCTTCACCCTATCTGTGACTGAAACTCTATATTCTGCCCTTCCACTTTCCTTCTCCCCTATCTATTCCAAGAACGGTATGCTTTGAGGAAAGTATTTTTTCTAGGAACAGTATGTTTTGTTTGTATAGCGCACAAGAAATAATACTTTTCACTGTGTATTAATACATGTGACAAATAAAAAATCAAACCTAAATCAACAATCAACAAAATACAGAAATGCAAATAGTAGCTGACACCAAAACATTGAATGCATTCAAGAGACAGCTAGATATAGCACTTGGGGCATCTGGGATCAAAGGTAATGGAGAGAAAGCAGGATTAGGCTGTTGAGTTGGAAGATCAGCCATGACGGGGATGAATGGCGGAGCAGGATCAAAGGACCAAATGACCTCCTCCTGTTTCTGTCCCCGATGTTTCTATGTTTGAGAATGTGAAGATGAATGCTACATTAGATTCAATGCAATAAAATGTGGCATTGTTCATTTTGTCAAAAACCTACTTCAGAAAGTCAAAGAGAGCAGGCGGAGGGGAGAATTGAGATGTCCTCAGGATCAATGGGAGAATAGACACAATCTTGGTTTGTGTTTTGGGAAGGGGGAGTGTGGTTAGTACCGAAAATGAGGGGGATAGGGAGATATGAGTCAGCGTTAAATTGGGAGACTAATTCTGAAAGGAGGGCAGAGAAAGGCTGGTGGGCTCTGAAGAAGGGTCATCCAGACTTGAAACATGGACTCTATTCTCTCTCCACAGACCTGCTGAGATTCTCCAGCATTTTCTGTTTTGTTCCAGCATCCGCAGTGATTTGCTTTTTGACATAGAAATGCTAGTGTGTGCTGGGTACGGGGGATGGTGTGGCGGCTGGTGAGGTGGGATAAGAGGGAGAAGAAGCAAGCATTCCCGTCGGGATGAGGGAGGGAATGGCCGAGCTCAATCAGCTCGTGTTAAACAGAAGCTGTTACCTCCTTTGTCCTCAGCATGGGAAATATCCAGCAGGTCACGGGGTAATCCTGAAGGAATAACTACTTCACATCAAATTGATTTAAGACAACAAATTGAATTAAGACGTTTATTGAGCACGGTAAATACTGTGACTGATTCACTAAGATATCGGATCAATCAATTCCTACTTCTGTAAATATTGAAAAAATACAAATCTGAAGTGGAAGGTCAGGTTAGGTTACAAAACTGTTCTTGGATAATGTTGAATTGTGTAGAGTCTGAAGTACAAAAACAGGCCATCCAACCCTTCTGCTCTCTGCCAGTCTTTGCACATGTTATACACCTCTTGGATTGAAGAAAACAGCGCATGGGATTGATAAACTGTTGATTCTACCCAGTCTTGATCTAAACTAAGGGACAAAGAAAATTACAGCCCAGGAAAAAGCCCTTTGGCCCTCCAAACCTACACCGACCATACTGCCCCTTTGAAGTAAACGCCCCTCCCCCCACATCCTTCCTGGGACTATATCCCATCCCTCCATTTGCATCACAGAAAAACCTGCAAAACAGCTGATAACATCACAAATTCTTCATGTGATTAGATTCTTAAAATGATACCACTGGGCAAAAGATGCAATAAAAATCTGAGAACATGTACTAATCAACTCAAGAAAAGTTTCTCCCCTGCTGCCATCAGATTTTTGAATGCACTCACATGAGATTAAGTTGTTTTTTTTTTAGGGTGGCCCTGTGGTTAGTACTGCTGCCTCACAATGCCAGGGACCCAGGTTCAGTTCCGGCTTTGGATGTCTGTGTTGAGTTTGCATATTCTTCCTGGGTCTAGTGCCTTTTCTCTGGATGCTCCGGTTTGCTCCCACACAATGAAAGACAGACAGGTTAGGTGCATTGGCCATGCTACATTTGCCTTCAGTGTACTGAATCGGGGCGAGGGTGCATTTCTGAGTGGAAGGCTGTGACAAGTGATATTCCTCAGGGATCAGAAATGATGGGAGCCTGGAACTCGTTGCCGGGGGGAGAGGTAGTGGAAGCGGATATGGTAGTGATTTTTAAGGGGCACCTTGACAAGTACGTGAATAGGATGGGAATAGAGGGATATCGTCCCCGGAAGCGGAGGAGGCTTTAGTTAAGTTAGGCAGCATGGTTGGTGCAGGCTTGGAGGTTCGAAGGGCCTGTTCCTGTGCTGTAATTTTCTTTGTTCTTTCTTCTTTGTAGCCGAGCATGTGCTGGAGCGACTAGGGGATTTTCACAGTAACTTCATTGCAGTGTTAATGTAAGCCTATTTGTGACACTAATTCAATAAAATTATACTTTCTCTACACCCTATCTGCAACTGCACCACAATATTCAGCACCCTTTCCTTTCCTTCTCCCCTATGTATTCTACGAATGGTGTGTTTTGTCTGTTTAGCATTCAAGAAACAATACTTTTCACTGTAAACTGATACGTGACAATAATAAATCAAATCAAATCAGTAACAGTCCCAAATATTTCAAAACTCAGGCCTTCACTTTCCCCTCTTCCCCGAGTTCAATCCTTACCTTTCTCTCTCCTGAATTCTTCCCCCTGAATTCATCCATTTTATTTCATAGGCAGTGCAGAAGGAGGCTATTTGGCCCATCGACCACAGATAGTGCATTTTATCCAGTCCCCATGCTTGTTAGCACCACATATATCCCCCTGCTAATCCCTACAGAACATTAAGGAACAATTTATCATGGCCAATCCACTTAGCATGGCTGTGAGAGGAAACCAGAGCACCCGGAGAAAATCCACATGGATAAAGGGAGGATATGCACGTAGACAGTGACCTGAGGTTGGAATCAAACCCGGATCCCTGGCGCTGTGAGACAGCAGTGGTAACCACTGTGCTACTGTGCCTGAAATACTCCTTCTGGTAGTAAAATTCACATTCTAACCACTCTCATGGTAAAGAGACATCTCCTGAAATCCCGATTGGATGTGGGAGTGTGATATTTACAACCTCTAATTTTACCCACTGCTCCCTCCCATCAACCACCATCAGCCCCCCACCTAACGTATACACACACACACAGAACATAGAGCTATACAGCACAAACAGGCCCTTCGGCCCACGAGTTACGCCGATCACATCTATCAATCCACAGACCTATCTATTATCCCCTATCCTATTTGTTTCCATATACTCATCCAGAAGTCTTTTAAAAGACCGCTGTGAGTTTGCCTCAACAACCTCCGACAGCAGCCGATTCCATTCACTCACCACCCTCTGAGTGAAAAACCTACCCCTGACATCTCCTCTGTATTTGCTTCCCTGCACCTTAAATCTGTGTCCTCTCATAGTGACCATTTCAGCTCGGGAAAATAGTCTCTGAGAGTCCACCCTATCTATTCCTCTCAACATTTTATAAACCTCTATCAGGTCGCCTCTCAACCTATGTCTCTCCAGTGAGAAGAGTCCCAGCTCCCTCAACCTATCTTCATAAGGCCTGCCTCCCAATCCAGGCAGCGTCCTTGTAAATCTCCTCTGCACTCTTTCAATAGCCTCTACATCCTTCCTATAGTGAGGCGACCAGAACTGCGCACAATATCCCAACTGGGGTCTGACAAGAGTCTTATAGAGCTGCATCATTACCTCCTGACTCCTAAGCTCTACTCCTCGATTAATGAAGGCCAGTACACCGTACGCCTTCTTGACCACTTCCTCCACCTGTGAGGCTGATTTAAGAGTCCGATGGAACCCGACCCCGAGATCCTTCTGCTCTACAATACAGCTAAGACTCCTACCCCTTATATTGTACTCCTTCATCCCATTATTCCTGCCAAAATGGACCACTGCACAATTATTCGAGTTGAAGTCCATCTGCCACTTCTCCGCCCAGTCTTGCATCCTGTCTATGTCCCGCCGCAACTTTTGGCATCCCTCCAGACCATCCACAACACCACCGACCTTTGTATTGTCGGCGAACTTACTAACCCATCCCTCCACTTCCTCATTCAGGTCATTTATGAAAATGACAAACAGCAGGGGTCCCAGAACAGATCCCTGGGGCACTCCACTGGTTACCGACCTCCATGCAGAACAAGACCCATCCACAACCACTCTCTGCCTTCTGCCGGCAAGCCAGTTCGGGATCCACGAGGCCAAAGCCCCTTGGATCCCATGCCCTCTCACCTTCTCCAGAAGCCTTGCATGGGGGACCTTATCAAACGCCTTACTAAAGTCCATGTACACTACGTCCACCGCCCTTCCTTTGTCAATGTGTTCAGTCACATTTTCGAAGAACTCAACTAGGCTCGTAAGGCATGACCTGCCCTTGACAAAACCATGCTGACTATTTCTAATCAGTCCAAACTTCTCCAAATGTTCATATATCTTATCCCTCAGAAGCCTCTCCATCAGCTTACCAACCACTGAAGTCAGACTCACCTGTTGGTAATTTCCTGCACTATCCCTGTTCCCTTTCTTAAAGATAGGAACCACATCCGTAATCCTCCAATCCTCCGGAACCTCTCCCGTTTCCATGGACAACGCAAATATCATCACCAGGGGCTCTGCAACCACTTCTCTCACCTCCCACAATAACCTGGGGTACATCCCATTCGGTCCCGGCGACTTGTCTATCTTGATAGAATTTAACAGGCCTAACACGTCCTCTTTCCTAACATCTACATACTCAATCTTTTCCATATGCCTCAAACCTGCAGTGCAATCTCCCAGTTCACTTTCCACCGTGAATACCGAGGCAAAGTACTCGTTAAGCACTCCTGCCATTTCTTCTGGTTTCACACAGACTTTTCCCCCTTCACCTTTTATAGGCCCTATCTCTTCTCTTCTCATCCTTTTACTTTCCACATATTTGTAGAAGGCCTTGGGATTCTCCTTAATCTTACCTGCCAAGTCCTTCTCATGACCCCTTCTGGCTCTCCTAATTTCCTTTTTAAGCTCCCTTCTACACACCTTATATTCCTCTAGATCCCTAACATCCCCTAGCTCTCTGAACCTTTTATATACCATTTTTTTCTTCCTAACTAGGTTCACCACAACCTTCGTGCACCACGGTTCCCGCGTCCTACCAGAACCTCCTTGACTCCTCGGAACGTTGTCTTGCAGTGCCCCAGACAAACATTCCTTGAATATCCACCACTTTCCTTCTGTACTCTTCCCCAAGAACGCCTCCTTCCAGTTTGTACGTGCAATACGTTTATATGTCCACACGTGAAAACATTTTATCTACAGCGATTCTATCCAAGCCTTTCATAGTCAGGCTTCTGGTTTCCCGAGAGAAGAGCCCTGACCTGTTCAAATCTTCTTGGAGATTATAATTTCCCAGTTCTGCTTTTGCTGTTGTAAATCATTTTCTTTAATCACCTTATCCTGAGCCTGTAAATCTATTTAATAATCTGAAGATCAGAAATATGCACTTTGCTCCAAGGTTCCATACAAGTTCAGCAACTCTTCCCTGTTTCTCAATTCTTTCCCTCTTTTAATGAACCTCTGAGTTTTGTCTGCTTTGAGCAAATGACCTGAATTTTGCAGTCGTAACGTTAGCAATTGCTGTCGTTATTCTGTCAAACAGACAGCAATTTCCAGCGTTTGCATATTTTTAAAAAATCATTCATGGGACATGAAAGTTTCTGGCTGGCCAGCATTTATTGCCCATTCCTAGTTGCCCTTGGAGGGCAGTTGAAAGTCAACCATATTGTTGTGGCTCTGGAATACATGTCGGCCAGACCAGGTAAGGGTGGTAGATTTCCTTCCCCTAAAGGATATTAATGAACCAGATGGGTTTTTCCAACAATCAGCAATTTATAGTCATAGTCAGTTTCATAGTCATCAGTAGCTTCTTAAATTCAGATATTTTTTAAGTGAATTCAAATTTTACCATCTGCTGAGGTGGGATTCAAACCCAGAATATTAGCTGAGTTTCTGAATTACTAGTCCAGTGATAATACCATGAAGCTACCACCTTCCCACAGACATTTGATACTGAAATTGGGAAGTTCTCTTCGTGGTTCTCTGTTCCTCTACAGAGTGCACTGCTGAAGTCCTGACAGTTAATAGTCTAAGAATCCGATGCTGTTAGTTAGAAAATTCTTTGGATAGTTGCACCTGATATGTTACTGCTTTAAAAGTGCGCTATATCATAATTACTGCTGAACAGCCTCTCTGGCTCTGATACACTAATTTTACATTTGTCAAATGCTAAAGTTCTCCATTACAATAAAAACAATTTCAGTTTTTTAAAGTAGTAAAAAATAGTTTTCTTTTAAATCTTGTTTGTGATATCACTGCTTCTAGCTCAATCCCATATGTATGTCACAATATTGAGCACACTTTTACCAATGGGAGACGATAATGTCAATGGATGAATAATTCATCGGCGCAGCATAATGCTCTCCAGAACGTGGGTGGTATCCCACTGTGGGTATCACTGGCAACTGAAAAACACATTTTAAAAAGGAATTAGTGCCCTTAACTTCTTGGTTTGCAGTCTATCAGGAGACTTCAGTGTGAACATCTATTTAACCAAGAATGGCAATGGCCTAGTGGTATTATTGCTGGGGCATTCAGCTTGAAACTTAGAACATAGAACATAGAACATTACAGCGCAGAACAGGCCCTTCGGCCTTCGATGTTGCGCCGACCAATGAGGAAAAAGCAATGACCCTCTAACCTAAACCATCCCCTTTTCGTCCATAAACTTATCTACTAACCTCTTAAACGCCACCAAACTTGGCGCATCTACAACTGCAATTTAGCTCATATTATAGAAGTATAGAATTCTACAGTACAGAAAGAGGCCCACTTGAACTATCCAGCTTGCACCAACCACAATTCCATCCAGTTCCAATCCCCATGCATTTACCCTAACTAGTCCCCCTGACACTAAGGGGAAATTCAGCATAGCCAATCCACCTAATCTGCATATCTTTAGACTGTGGGAGGAAACTGGAGCACCAGGAGGAAACCCAAGCAGACACAGGGAAAATGTGCAAACTCCACACAGACAGTGACCCAAACCAGGATTTGAACCTGGGAGCCTGGTGCTATGAGGCAACAGCGCTAACCAATGTGCCACCCATTTTCTGGGCACTTGGGTTCAAACCCCGCCACGGCAGATTGTAGAATTTGAATTCAGGTTTAAAAATGTATCTGGAATTAAGAATCTACTGACGATCATGAAACTATTATCGGGTTCAGGGAAGGAAATCTGCCATCCTTACCTGGTCTGGCCTACCTGTGATTCCAGGTCCACAGTAATGTGGTTGACTTTCAACTGTCCCCTGAACAAGGACAACCAGGGATGGGCAATAAGTGCTCACCAGCCAGCCACACCCATGTTCAATGAATTTAAAAAAATGCATTGGGGCGGTGGTGGTGTAGTGGCATTGTTGCTGGACTAGTAATCCAGGGACCCAGAGTAATGCTCTGGGGTCCTGGGTTTACATCCACCATAGTAGATGATTGAATTTGAATTGAATAAAAAGTCAGGAATTAGAAATCTATTAATGACTATGAAACCATTATTGGTTGTCACGAAAACCCATCTAGTTCATTCAATAGTCTTTAGAGAAGGTAATTTGCCATCTGTACCCAGTCTGGCCTATTCCAGACCTACAGCAATATGGTTGACTCTCAAATGGGCACTGAGTTTATGGCAATTAGGGATGGGCAATAGATGATGGCCCTGCCAGCAATAGCCACAGCCCATGAATGAGTAGAAAAAGCATTACTGTGACTGGCACGGTGACACAATGTTTAGCACTGCTGCCTCACAGCTCCAAGGAAGTGAGTTCGATTCCAGCCATCTGTATGTAGTTTGCATGTTCTCCATATGTTAATGTGGGTTTCCTCTGGGCGGTCCGGTTTCCTCCCACAGTCCACTGATGTGTAGGTTAGATAGATTGGCCATGGTAGATGTGTGGGTTTATGGGGATAGAGTGGGGAGAGGGCCTGGGTTAGATGCTCCGAAAGAGATTTGGCGCAGATTTGATGGGCCAAATGGTTTTATCTGCTTCTGATGACTGAGGATTTTGATAGCTAGCTCTAGAACAAAACTAATATTGGGAAATGTGAAATCTGTGCTGTGGAGATCACTGAATCCTTATGGGCAGCTTTCTTTGAGGTGAACATCATCACTTCTCCGTTGACTGTGCAAGCTGGGTCACTTGTAAGAAAAGAACATTTGTATGTATCCCGATGTGGTTATAAATTCAGATCCTTGTCTCCTTCTGGCAAAAATTCAGATGAAACTGAAAGCAAGAAAAAAGGAAAAAGATGTGCGATTATTTAGACCATGACATTGTGAAAGATGAGATCATCAGAAAGGCATTCACTTTTAAAAAACAGATGCGAATATCTCAAGATTGAAGAGACAGAACAAACAGAGGTCGTCGGTCAAGAAATATAAAGTAAATGGGACAATATGACAGATGGTATACAACATGTTTATGAAGAGCGGCTGGATAGGCTTGGGTTGTTTTCATTGGAAAAGACTGAGGAGCGACTTGATCGAGGGGCCTGAATAGAGTGGGTAAGGAGCAACTGTTCCCCTTTAGTTGAAGGGTTAGTCATGAGGGGACATAGATTCAAGGTGAGGGGCAGGAGGTTTAGAACATAGAACATAAAACATTAAAGCGCAGTACAGGCCCTTTGGCCCTTGATGTTGCACCAACCAGTGGAACCAATCTAATGACCCTCTAACCTAAACTATTCCAATGTTATCCATGTGCCTATCCACTGACCATTTGAACACCCTTAAAGTTGGCGAGTCCACAACTGCTGCAGGCAGAGCATTCCATGCCCATACTACCCTCTGAGTAAAGAACCTACCTCTAACATCCGTCCTATAATTATCACCCCTCAATTTAAAGCTATATCCCCTTGTGTTAACCATCACCGTCTGAGGAAAAAGCTGTCACTGTCCACCCTATCTAATCCTCTGATCATCTTCTGTGCCTCAATTAGGTCTCTTAACCTTTTTGTCTCTAATGAAAACAACCTCAGGTCCCTCAGCCTTTCCTCACAAGACCTTCCCAGCATACCAGGCAACATCCTGGTAAACCTCCTCTGCACCCTTTCCAATGCTTCCACATCCTTCCTATAATATGGTGACCAGAATTGTATGCAATACTCCAAGTGCGGCTGCACCAGTGTTTTGTGCAGAGTTTAGGGGGGGATGTGAAGAGAATCTTTTTTATGCAGAGGGTGATGATGGTCTGGAATGCGATGTCTGGGAGGCTGGTGGATGTGGGATGCCTCACATTCTTTAAAAAGTATCTGAATGAGAACTTGGCACATCATTACATCATTACATTCAAGGCTGTGGGCCAAGTGCGGGCAGGTGGGATTAGATGGGAGTTCAGGAGTTTCTAATGTGTCAGTGTAAACTTGAGGGGCCGAAGGGCCTGTTCTGCACTGTATGATTCTATGATTCTATAACATGCTACAAAGGAAATATTAGCAAAATGGCAATAAAAAGAAGTATGGGGTCGCCTCTCAACCTTCGTCTCTCTTCGTCTCTCCAGGAAGAAGAGTCCCAGCTCTCTCAACCCTATCTTCATAAGGCATGCCCCCCAATCCAGGAAACATCCTTGTAAATCTCCTCTGCACTCTCTCAATAGCTTCCACATCCTTCCTATAGTGAGGCGACCAGAACTGCACACAATGCTCCAAGTGGGGCCTGACAAAGGTCTTATAAAGTTGCAGCATTACCTCCCGACTCCTAAACTCAATTCCTCTATTAATGAAGGCCAGTACACCATAACAAAAAGATTCAGCATAACTTTTCACCAGTTACAAGATTTAAACATGACACAGCATAACACTTAACAGCTAGCTATCTCTGTTGTTCCAATAGAAAGTGATATCCCACAAATTTATACCTTTCTTTAGTATTAGTGAGCACAAAAGTAAATATGCTGACATGATGCTGGATCTCCAGCTTTTCAACATATCCAGACAGAGGTCCAAGCAACAATTTTCAGAGAAGGATGTAACCGGCAAATAACAAAACATCAGCAAAGCAAACCCAGCCTTTTGGCAGCTCCCAGTCTCCAACTTCAGAGAGTGGAAAAAAGAGACACTGCTCCCTCTTAACACAAAAGCAGCATCTAAGCTTAAATATTCTGTGAAAAGCCAGGTTCTACATGACAATACCAATGAAGCCCCACTCTGCAAAATCCCAGGGGAAATCAGCAATGCAGCATTACTTCAGATTAAAACCAACATTCTAGCCATTAAAGACAGTTAGGCTGCTACAGTAATACAGAATGCCGATGGACACTACAGCTCCGAGCGCAAAACAAATTGTTACCAGAGACTCTGCATGAGAATGTGGCTCAAATACATTTCTTAATGGCACATTCTTGCCATGGTGTGTTCAAACCTCAATGGAGAAATTTAAATTCAATGAACAAAATCTGGAACTGAAAACTAATCAATGGTGGCAACTAGCATTTGGTTTCAGAGGGAAGGAAATCTGCTTTCCTTACCCAGTCTGGCCTACAAGTGACTCCAGACCCAGGGCAAGGCGATTGACTCTGACATGTCTGAGATAGCAACTCACTTCAAGGTTTTGGCATGAAATGCTGGCCTTGCCGGTGACAGCCACGTCTCATAAAAGAATAATAAGAAGAAAGTGATGGAAAGATCAGAAACACACCCATGTATGATGGAATTGAAATGAAAACTAAACATAAGGAGCTGGAAGAGCAATGATAAAATGCTGAATTACTGAAGCTGGGAAAAAAAAAATCACAAGTTAAGAGTAAACATCAAAACTAGAAGCAGGAGGAGGCCATTCGGCCCTTTGAGCCGGCGCTGCCTTTCATTTCGATCATCCCTGATCATCAGATTCAATTCCTGATCCTCCTTCTCCCACATCCCTTGATTCCTTTAATCCCAAGAGTTATAGCTAATTTCTTCTTAAAATCACATAATGTTTTGGCCTCAACTACTTTCTGTGGTAGTAAATTCCGCACATTCATCATCCTCTGGGTGAAGAAATCTCTCCTCACCTCTTTACCCCTTATCCTCAAACTATGACCCCTAGTTCTGAACTGCCCCACCATTAGGAACTTCCTGTCTGAATCTACCCTGTCTAACCATGTTAGAATTGTATAAGTTTCTATGTATTAATGGAGTTGGAGTTTTCCGACGTGGGTGGCAATTAATCTCGGGAAAGCAATATCACCGTATAAAGGTAAAACTTTATTAAAAGACAGTGATCAATGGGAGAAGTTGTATCGATGGTCTCAGATTCGTTCTAATGTTATTAGTGAAAAACAGGACAGTTATACATTTTCTTAATCTGATTCTCCGCTTTACTGAGTTTAAAAGTAATTTCATTGACTATCCAAACATCAATATAAATCTTTGTCAAATACTTCAGCCAATTGCTTAGTACTTTTCGGCATAATGGTTTCTCATTTGTCCATTGCAAACCACACATTACTTCTATCTTGGCTAAAGCTACTTCCTTGGTGCCTTGCTATGGCAGACGCAACTGAAAAGGTCAAAATGGAGGTTCCCACTGGCTCACTGCCAAGGTGGATAGACATGTATTCCTGCATCCAGTGTCATGCCTATTCAATGTCTGGGCTGTGAATCAATCTATTTATATTGTTGTAAAGTATGTTACCTTATACTATATTCTATATGTCTCCCAGAAACGAGTTTGCTAACTAATGGGTTCCCAGACCTTTGGCTCGAAACTATTCAACTTTCCCATTATGCCTTTCAGAACCTTGCATTGGCTAAAATGTACAATCATAGTAAAATACATTGAAATGCATTTAAAATATTTACATATGTCTTAAAATCATAGTCACTTGTTTAATTCTCTTACTGCATTCAAATATGGGTAAGGTATCATTCAACTCCTTCCTGTTAGTTCTGTCAGTGTCTATATTCTGTATAAAATAAGAGAAACCTAAAATAATTGCTTTCACTATGAGATCCTCTCTCACTCTTTGAAACTCTAATGAATACAATCCTAACCGATTTAGTCTGTCCTCATATGACAGACCTAAAGGCGAAACAACTGACAGAAAGAAAGGGATTAAAATAGAGAATAGATGCATGAAAGACAAAGATTGTAATGTATTGTTTGAAGGGGATGCAGTGGCTAAAAGATGCAGGCAGTTGTGATTTGTGTGCTGATTCAGGTAGAAGTAAAGATATATTCAAAAGCTCTTTCCTTGGGTAGAAAAGTCAAGTAGTAAGGGACATAGGTTTAAGATGCGTGGGGAAAAGTTTAGGGGAGATGTGTGAGACAAATTTTTTTACACAGAGGGTGGTGAATGTCTGGAGAGCGCTACCTGGGGAGGTAGTGGGAGCAGGAGTGATTACAGTTTTTAAAGGGCAACTAGAGTAATTGATAAATAGGTTGGGAATGGAAGGATACGGACTCCATAAGCACATATGGTTTTAGTTTGGGCAGGCATCATGATCGGTGCAGGCTTGGAGGGCTGAAGAGCCTGTTCCTGTGCTGTACTGTTCTTTGCTTTTTATGTAGGTACATGATAGAGTGAACATTATGATCCCAGAGGTGAGAAACGCTTTGAAATTGATGAGTTAAAGAAAAGCACTGGACAGAGATGAAATAACAAAAGAACATCTAAAATCCCTCAGAGAAATGGAATTAGAAGTGATAACAGCAACATACAGCAAAACATTTATTCCAAATGACTTGAGACATTTGTTATTTGTTAAGATACCTATGAAAGCTGAAGTAATGGTGTGCAATCAGTTTAGAGCCTGAAGCTTAATGAGTCGTCTCATTACTGAGTTTGAAAATCGCAATCGGAAGAAATAATAACACAGTTGAAGTTGCAGGCAGTGGAACACAGTCGGGATTTCAACCTGGTACTGATTAATTATAAAGTTTGTTTATTAGTGTCATAAGGAAAGCTTATATTGACACTGCAATGAAAATCCCCTACTCGCCATATTCCAGCGCCTGTTCGGGTCAGTGCACTGTACTAGCACGTCTTTCAGAATGTGGGAGGAAACTGGAGCATCCAGAGGAAACCCATTTATTTAATTACTAGTCACAAGTAAGGCTTACGTTAATATTGCAATGAAGTTATTGTGAAATTCCCCTAGTCACCACAGTCCTGCACCTGTTCGGGTCAATGCACCAAACTACCACGTCTTTCAGACTGCGGGAGGAAACCGGAGCTTCCGGAAGAAACCCACACAGGCGGGGAGAATGTGCAGTCAGTGATCCAAAGCTGGGAATTGAACCTGGCTCCTTGGCGCTGTGAGGCACTGTGCTACCGGTGAAGTACTGGCCAAACTATTACGGCTGTTCCTGCTAGCAGGATTTTCCCATCCCGCTGCAGTGAACGGTGATTTGGCTGGGTGACAAATTCACTGACCTTGCTGCATGGGGAGCATGAAATGAATGCCTGATAAGATCATGTCCTTTATATTGCTTGGGCAGGCACGTGTCTGATCAGGAAGTGCATGAAATTGTGTAAGAGACATTGGGCGCGCATCCCAATGTTATTGCACATTGTTTTGGTCAGCAGGCATGAGTAGAAATTGGCTCCACCTTCACTGACAATTAAGCAGCCAGTTAAGGAGCTTGATAGTACAATTGATTGGGATTTTGCATTGCCCGTACAATTTTTAGATTGGTGCATTGGCAGCATCAGTACACGACCATCTTCTTTACTTATGTTCTTGTCCAAGGGCAGAGTAAGAAGGGGCAGGCGTTCTGGCTGTGTGAATTGTTAGGAATTCAAGTGAGGCTTTGGTGCAGCAAGTGGCAAGGCAGTGTCATAGTGGTACTGTCACTGAGTTAGCAATGCAGAGAGCCAGGGTAAAGCTTGGGGATCCGTGTTTGAATCCCACAACAACACATAGAGTCATGGAGATTTACAGTACGGAAAAAGGCCTTTCAGCCTAACTTGTCTATGCTGCCTTAATTTTTAACCACTAAGCTAATTTCAATTGCCTGTGCTTAACCCGTATTCCTCTACAATCATTTTATTCATGAGACAAAATTCTATCCTCTCTACTACTGCCTCTGGCAGCTCATTCCAGACATTCATCATCACTCTCTGTGTGGAAAATTGTCCTTCTGGAACCTTTTGTATCTCTCCCTTCTCACCTTGCCCTCTAGTTTAGACTGCCCTACCTTTGGGAAAAGATGTTGGCTATCTAGCTGATTGACACCCCTCATTATTTTATGGACCTCCATAGGATCACCTTTATGTTTCCTATGTTCTGGGGAAAAATTCCCAGTCTATCCAACCTTTCCTTACAACTTTGACCATCACCTCCTGGTAGCATCCCAGTAAATCTTTTCTGCATTCTTTCTAGTATAATATTATCCTTTTATAATAGAGTGATCAGATCTGTATACAGTATTCCAAATGTAGCTTTACTAATGTTTTGTACTTCAACAAGACGTCCCAACTCTTGTATTTAATATTCTGACCAATGAAACCAAGCATGTCAAATGTCTTCTTCACTACTCTGTCCACCTGCAACTCCTCTTTCAAGGAGCTATGAACTTGCATCCCTTCATCTCTGTATTCAATTACTCTCCCCAACGCCCTACCATTAACTGAAAATTTTGGCCACTTAACCCATTGAGTCTGCTCTGCCATTCAATCATGGCTGATATTTTTCTCATCCCAATCCTCTTACCTTTTTCACATAACCTCTGATCCCCTTATTAATCAAGAATTTGTCTACCTCTGTCTTAAAGACACTCAATGACCTGGCCTCCACAGCCTTCTGTGACAAAGAGTTCCACACATTCACCAATCTCTGCAGAAGAAATTCCTCTTTAACTCTGTTTTAACGGATCATTTCTTTAGCCTGAATTGAGCCCTCTACTTCGACCCTCTCCAAAGCCTCTTTGTACAGTAGCGACCAGAATTGAACACTATATTCCAAGTGTGGCCTAACTAAGGTTCTATAAATCTGCAACATGATTTGCCAATTTTTAAATTCAGTACCTCAGCTGATGAAGGCAAGCTAGCCGTTTGCCTTCTCGACTACCTTCTCCACTTGCATTGTCACTTTCAGTGACTTCTGTACCTGTGCACCCAGATCTCTCTGTTTATCAATACTCTGAAGTATTCTGGCATCTACTGTATATTTCCTATCTGTATTAGACCTTCCGAAATATATTACGTCACATTCATCCAGATTAAACTCCTCTGCCATCTTTCCGCCCAATTCTCCAACCGATTAATGTCCTGCTGTATCCTCTGATGTTCCTCATTGCTATCTGCAAATCCACCAACCTTTGTGTAGTCTGCAAACTTACTAATCAAACCGGTTACATATTTCTCCAAATCATTTGTATATATTACAAACAACAAAGGTCCCAGCACTGATTCCTGAGGAATGTCGCTAGTCACAGCCTTCATTCAGAAACTCACATTTCTACTGCTATCCACTGTCATCTATGACTGAGCCAGTTCTGTATCCATTCTGCCAGTTCACCTCTGATCCTATGCAATTTTTGTACCAGTCTGCCATGAGGGACCTTCTCAGAGGTCTTATTGAAGTCCATGTAGACACCATCCACTGCCCTACCCTTATCAATCATCTTCGTCACTTCCTCAAAGAACTCGATCAAGTTAATGAGACACGACGTTCCCTTTACAAAATCATGCGACCTCTCGCTAATACGTCCACTTAATTCTAAGTGGGAGTAAATCCTAAGTCAAAGAATTCTCTCCAATAATTTCCCTACCATTGACGTAAGGCTCAGCAGCCTGTAATTACCTGGAATATTCTTGCTACCTTTCTTAAACAAAGGAACAATATTGGCTTTTCTCCAATCCTCTGGGACCTCCCTGTAACCAGTGAGGATACAAAGATTTCTCTCAAGGTCCCAGCGATTTCCTCCCTTGCCTCTCTCAGTATTCTGGGATATATCCCATCAGGCGTGGAACAGTCTCTGTGCTGTACTTCCTATAATTCTATAAGATAAGTGTGATGGCAAGACAGAGGAGTGTGATTTTTCAGGACAGCAGACGTCCTGGTAGGAATAGCTACAATCAAGCAAGAAAAAAACACTGAATTAACAAAAAAATATCAGACCGTACAAGGATCCATTAAATGTTTAACTGAAAACGTGACAGATTTACCTCATCCCTCTCTGGATAATGTAATGAACAACTGAAAATGAACTAATGAACAGCATGGTGGTGTAGCTGCACCACAGGCACTGCAGCCGTTCAAGAAGGTGGCTCACAACCACCTTTTCAAGGAGCTATTAGGGGTGGGGAATAAATGCCAGCCTGCTCAGCAATGCTCGCGTCCTGTGAACTAATTTTTTAAAAAATGAAATGACAGGGTGCTTATATCAGGTTTACCTGAGCTCAGTGCCACCGAATTCTCTTAGGAGATTAGAACTAAAAAAAAACTGTAAATAAATAAATGAGAAAAATTTTAAATAGAATATCATGGCTGGCTAAACAAAAGATTATAACTTCCTGTTTGAGTTTAATTTCTAACATTTTAATTGATTGATGTGTTGGATTAGAATTAGTGGTGTGTACATTCGGGCAAAACTAAACAACTTACAAGGCGGGGTGGATATATGTTGGGGGGGGGGAGTGTTGGTGTGGAGTGAGGCTCGCAGGACAGTATTCTCCATTGTCCTCAGGTGGGATCTTATGAGCCCTGGGTGGGCAAGGAGGTAAAATTCCAGCATGTGTCTCTTTTCCAACAAGAGGGAATAACGAAGATCTTATTTTTGACTTGGTTCCATTTCACAGGCTTCTGTAGAAGGAGGCCATTGTGCCCATCGTGTCTGCACCAATAATCTTAAAGAGCATCTTATCCATGCCCAGCATCCATCCTATCCCCACACATTCACTAAGGCCAACCCACCTCAGTTACACATTTTTGGACACTAAGGGGCAATTTAGCATGGCCAATCCACCCAACCTACATATCTCTGGATACTAAAGAACAATTTTCCATGACTAATCCACCATAGCCACACATCTTTGGACACCAAGGGACAAATTAGTATGGCCAATCCATCTAACCATCATATCTTTGGACGCTAAGGAACAATTTTCCATGGCTAATCCACCATAACTTACATATCTTTGGACATTAAGGGACAAATTAGTATGGCCAAACCACCTAATACCCACATCTTTGGATTGTGAGAGGAAACCAGAGCATCCGCAAGAAATCTATACTGACATGGGGAGAATGGGCAGACGCCATATAGACAGTGACACAAGGTCAGAATAGAACCCAGGTTCCTGGTATTCTGAGGCAACACTGCTAACCATTGTGCCACCATGCCACCCTGGTTCATCTCTTATTAACACCAGGATAACCTTTTTGGCCTGAAGTGCCTACAGTGAGCCCACTTTCTGAGGGGCTGGATGAAGAAAGCAGCTAGTTTTAAAGTTTAGCCGCACATGATGCTTCCACAATTGCCAGGCCGAAGGGTAATGAATGGGTTATTCTGTTATTGAGCTACAAATTACTGGCACACAATTTGCTCAGCACTTTTCTGGAGAACAGTTCAGTTTTTAATTGGAGATCATAAAGTCATAAAACCCTACAGTGCAGAAGGAGGCCATTTGGCCTATCGAGTCTACACTGACTACAATCCCACCCAAGCCCTATCCCCATAACCCAATGCATTTCCCTTCACTAGTCCCCCTGATACTAATGGACAATTTAGCATGGTCAATCCACCTAACCCCTACATCTTTTGGACTGTGGGACGAAACCAGTGAAACCATGTTTTTGTCTAAATTAAACTCCATCTGCCATTTGTCAGCCCACTGGCCCAATTGATCAAGACCCCGTTGCAATTTGAGATAACTTTCTTCACTGCCCACTATGTCACCAATCTTGTGTCATCTGCAAACTTATTAACAATATATTCTCATCCAAATCATTAATATAAACATAAATCGTTGGTGAGGGTTGTTGAAACAAAGGCCAATACCATCTTGGTTGGTCTTCCATGAGAAAAACACTGTTTTTCACTGTTAATAGAAAGTGACCAGTAACAACTTTGTATTGGATATGACGTGACCAATGATAACAAACTGTAAGAGTCAGGTGACCCTGTAAACCATGGAACCAATTACAGAATGATGTGATGGTCAGCTGACTCACTGCAAATATGAACCTGCTGGGAATTGTGGGGAGCTTTGAGTGGCTCAGGGCAAGGCTCCAAGTTTGAAGTAATGAAGTTTCTTTGTTAAATCCGAACTTTGATTTATAAGTTGGAATAAATTTTGGTCTATTTTTATTATCTGCATTTGAAGAGTTCATTCTGAAGAAACAACTGTCCAGATTCACGACAGGGCAAGATAGACTTCGAAGAAAGTCAATTATTTTAAAGTCTATTAAAAAAATCAGTGTGGCGTGTTTTTTTTAATTGTTTCCTCGCTCACGGCAAGGGAACTGAAGTTAATTAGATGAAGGCAAGAATTGATTTTAACTATTACTTTATGCTCACTCACTGGCTGTAAATTGAAGCAGTTTAACGATTCATCCCTGGCCTCATCTCATGAAATAGCCAGCAATCCACTTATCGCAAGGGTGAAGGATATGAGGGCATGGACGCCAGACACAAACAAGCTCACATCACTAGAAGTTACCACCTTGACTTCCAGGGTTACACTAATGTCAGTTAGGATTGTATTCATTGGTGTTCAGAAGATTGAGGAGGGATCTCGTAGAAACATGGATTTAATGGGATTGAGAGTTATGTACATGGGATTTAATGGGATTGAGGGTTATAGATAGGCCTGGTAGGTAGGGATACGATCGGTGCAACTTGTGGGCTGAAGGGCCTATTTATGCTGTAGTGTTCTATGTTCTATGAAACCTGTACAATTCTAAGAGGATTAGACAGGGTAAATACAGGAAGGGTGCTTTCAATGGTAGGGGCATCCAGAACCAGGAATCACAGTCTGAGCATACAGGATAGACCAATTAGGACAAAGGTGAGGAAAACTTTCTTTACCCAGTGAGTTGTGAGCCTGTGGAATCTATCAATAGAGAAAATAATTGAAGCCGAAACATTAAATGTTTCTGAAAAGCAGTTAGATATAGCACTTGAGGTAAAGAGCATCAAAGAATATGGGGAAGACAGGATCAGCCATGATCATAGTGAATGGCGGAGCATGCTTGAAGGGCCAAATGACCTCCACTTGCTTCTGTTTTGTCTGTTTCTATCTGATTGGATATTGAGCAGCATTCATGCACTCCATGTTACAGGGGCCATTTGTGAGATTGGTTAGCACTAGATATGAAAATTGTAACGTGTGTGGAATATTGGTCTATTTCTTACAGATTAGAAATTGCCAAAGTCATTTTTATGCAACCATACTTTAATATGGTTCACTTGGCAATCAGACAGCAGCGAGTTAAAGTCCCACTTCAGAAACCTGAGCGCATAATCCAGGTTTGACACAGCTGTACTACACCGAGGGAGTGCTGCACTAACAAAGATTCAGTCTTTCATATAAAGCAGTTAAACCCATCTATCATGGGTCGAGAGGTGGTAACATAGTGGTATGCCATTGTACTAGTAATCCAGGGATCCAAGATAATGCCTGGGGACCCAAAAGTTGCACAGTTAACTAATGACTAATACTAAGATCCATAAATTAGAAGGAGTAATATTTAATATGGCACATGTTTCAAGTAAAGGGCATACAGACCTTATCCTGAGAGTAATATTCTATTAGATCCCCTTGGTAGCCAACAGCTTGCTCATTACAAACTTTCCTAAAGTTGCATTGAATTGAATTTTTTTATTATTGTTGCATGTATTGGGCTACAGTGAAAAGTATTGTTTCTTGCACACTATACAAACATAGAGTGGATAGTGGAGAAGGAAAAAAGAGGGTGCAGAATACAGTGTTATAGTCACAGCTAGGGTGTAGAGAAAGATCAGCTTAATGCAAGGTAAGTCCATTCAAAAGTCTGACAGCAGCAGGGAAGAATCTGTCCTTGAGTCGGTTGATACAGATCTGAGGCTTTTGTATCTTTTTCCCAATGGAAGAACATAGAACATAGAACATTACAGCACAGAACAGGCCCTTCAGCCTTCGATGTTGCGCCGACCAATATAAAAAGCAATGCCCCTCCAAACTAAACCATTCCCTTCTCTTCCATATACTTATCAACTAACCTCTTAAACGCCACCAAACTTGGCGCATCTACAACTGCTGCAGGCAGGGCATTCCACTCCCGAACCACCCTTTGGGTAAAGAACCTACCTCTGATATCCGTCCTATAACTATCACCCCTTAATTTAAAGCTGTGTCCCCTCGTGCTAGCTTTCTCCATCCTAGGAAAAAGGCTATCACTGTCCACCCTATCTAAACCTCTAATCATCTTATATGTTTCGATAAGGTCCCCTCTTAGCCGCCTCCTTTCTAACGAAAACAACCTCAAATCCCTCAGCCTCTCTTCATAAGACCTGCCCTCCATACCAGGCAACATCCTGGTAAACCTCCTCTGTACCCTCTCCAATGCCTCCACATCTTTCTTATAATGTGGGGACCAGAACTGCACACAATACTCCAAGTGCGGCCGCACTAGAGTTTTGTACAGTTGCAACATGACGTTGCGGCTCCGAAATTCAATCCCTCTACCAATAAAAGCCAAGACTCCATATGCCTTCCTAACAACCTTCTCGACCTGACTGCCTACTTTCAGGGATCTATGCACATACACACCAAGATCCCTCTGTTCATCTAGACTACTAAGAATCCTACCATTTGCCCTATACTCTACACATTTATTATTTCTGCCATAGTGCATTACCTCACACTTTTCCACATTAAACTCCATTTGCCACCTCTCGGCCCAGCTCTGCAACTTGTCCAAGTCCCTCTGCAAACTATAACACCCCTCTTCACTATCTACCACTCCACCGACTTTAGTGTCATCTGCAAATTTACTAATCCATCCTTCAATACCCTCATCCAGATCATTTATAAAAATTACAAACAGCAGGGGCCCCAAAACAGACCCCTGAGGTACACCACTTGTCACTGAGAATGTGGAAGACAGAATGCCCGGGGTGCATGGGGTCCTTAATGATGTTGGCTGCTTTTCTGAGGCAGCAGGAAGTGTAAATGGAGTCGATGGATGAGAGGCTGGTTTGTGTGACGGACTGGGCGAGATTCACATCCCTTTGTAGTTTCTTGTGGTCTTGGTCAGAGCAGGAGACACACTAAGCTGTGCTGCATCTGGAAAGTTTCCAAAGGGATTCAAGATTTCACATTTGAATTCATTGAATGAATTTACTCGCAGTATCCAAGAGACTTCTTTATCCAGAGAATGATTCCTGTGTGGGATTTGTGGAATTGAGGGAAATAGCACAAACCAGGGAAACTTAATAAGCACATGAGGGAGAAAGGAACAGAAGGATATATTGATGGCTTAGACAAAAAGGGGAGGTTGGAGGCTAGTGTGGAGCTTAAACACCAGCAGTGACACATTGGGCAGAATATGATGTGGTAAACGCTTACTAATCTCTTGATTTGATTTTGATTTGATTTATTATTGTCACATGTATTAGCATCCAGTGGAAAACTTTGTTTCTTGCCTGTTACAGACAGGGCATACTGTTTACAGAGAAGGAACAAGAAAGTACAGAATGTAGTGTTACATCATTGTTAGGTTGGAGAAAAAGATCAATTTAATGCAAGGTAGGTCCATTCAAAAGTCTGACAGCAGCAAGGAAGAAGCTGTTCTTGAGTCGGTTGGTACGTGGCCTCAAACTTTTGTAGCTTTTTCCTGATGGAAGAAGGTGGAAGGGAGAATGCCCTTCCATGGGGTGAATGGGGTCCTTAATTGTGCTGGCTGCTTTGCCGAGGCAGCAGGAAGTGCTGACAGAATCAATGGATAGGAGGCTGGTTTGTGTGATGGATTGGGCTACCTTCACAATCCTTTGTAGTTCCTTGCGGTCTTGGACAGGGCAGGATCCATACCAAGCTGTGATACAACCAGAGAAAATGCTTTCTATGGTGCATTTGTAAAAGTTGGTAAGAGTCATAGCTGATGTGTCTAATTTCCTTAGTCTCAAGAGCGGTGTTTCTATTTTAATTCCTACATTTCAGTTTGATTCTCTGCAAAATACTCCTTGTAACTGAAGAAAATATATTCCACAATTTAATAATTAGACAGATGCATATCATCCATTTTAATCAGTGAACCAGCTTAGTGAAAAGCCATGATCTGTGCAAAATTGGGATTGGGACTTAGACGTGAGGGATATGACAGATTTGTTAATATTGCAATTAATCTTCTTAGCATCCAAAATGAGAACTTAAATGCTTAGCGAACATTAATCAAAACGCTCTAAATTAAGTTTAGAAATCTGTAAGTGCTAAAAATGAATCAATAAATTTGAGATGACACACTGTTTCTGATTATGGAGCACTGTTTTTACAAATGACGCCGGAATACTTAAAGTGGAGACAAATATTTCAGATAGGGATTCTGAAGCTTTTTGCTGGAAATGAATTTGGAGTATCTGGCTGAAGAGTTCATTGGTAAAGTAGTTGTGTGTGCTAATTTAATCATTGAATCATAGGCTAGTACAGGGCCTGAGAAGGCCATTCATCCCATTGAGTCTCAGGCACTAGCATGGTGTGGCCCGATGGTTAGTACTGCTGCCTCACAATGCCAGGGATCTGGGTTCAATTCTGACCCACGATCACTGTCTGTTTGGAGTTTGCATATTCTCTCCGTGTCTGCGTAGGCTCCCTCCGGGTACTCCGGTTTCCTCCCATAATCCGAAAGTGTGCTAGTTAGGTGCATTGACCAAGCTAAATTGTCACTTGCAGTCCAAAGATGTGTGGGTTAGGGGAATTAGCGGAGTCAATATATGGGTTACGGGGATAGGGCCAGGAGGTGGGATGTGGGGCTAGATAAGATGCTCTTTAAAAGAGTCGGTGCAGACTTGTTGGGCTGAATAGCTTCCTTCTACATGTAGGAATTTGATGAAGTCCTGACAGCTCCTTATTATGCTAACCACAATATCTCATCTCACAGATGTCCAAGTTGAATTTCATTTGCCAGGAATTATGCATTCCCCTAGACGTTCTCCAACTTTCTGAAGTTTAGTACTATGTTCTTCACTGTTTACTACATTTCAAAGGATAGAACTTTGCTTGCAAGTCTGATATGTGGTGCTTTTATTAAAAGCCATTGGATGCCCACATACACAGCATCTACTGCACTACCCTCATCCACCCTCTGTTAGCATATCAAAAAAACTCAGTCAAGTCACTCGAATGCAATTTGCTTTTAACAATTCAGACCCAGTCCTCCATTTTTACACAGTTTTGTTAATTCCCTCTTGTTTCTGAAAGCTTTTCCACCTCCAATATTAAATAGTCTGGATGTTTTTCAATCCATTCGTGGATCATGGGTGTCTCTAGCTGGCCAGCATTTATTATGACCCATCTCCAGTTGCCCTTGTTCAAAGGAGAATTGAGAGTCAACCACATTGCTGTGTCTCTGGAGTCACATGTAGGCCAGACCAGGTAAGGATGGCAGTGAATCAGATGGGTTTTTCTGACAATCGACAATGGTTTCATGGCCATCTGTAAAAGTAAAATAAAGAAAAATTTATTTATTAGTCACGAGTAAGGCTTACATTAACACTGCAATGAAGTTACTGTGAAATTCCCCGGTCACCACACTCTGGCACCTCTTTGGGTCAATCCACCTAACCAGCACATCTTTCAGACTGTGGGAAGAAACCCGGAGGAAACCCATGCAAACACGGGGAGAATATGCAAACAGCACATAGACAGTGACCTAAACTGGGGACTGAACCCAGCTCCCTGGCACTATGAGGCAGCAGCGTGAGCCACTGTGCCACAGGATCACCCGGCGGATTCTTAATTCCAGGTTTTTTTTATTGAATTGATGGGATTCGAACTCGAGTCCCCAGAGCCTCAGCTCAGTTTCTGGATTATCACTAGACTATTAATCCAGAAACTCAGTTCAAGGGGAACTAAGGATGGGGAATACTTAGGCAGCCATGCCCATGTCCCACAAATGAATGAAAAATGTCTGCCTGTCACCCTCCAGTCCAGAAAATACTCATCCACTACAACTATCTGCTTTTTATCCTTGAGCCAATTTCCTTTATTAGTTAAATAAATTACTTATTCATGTTACAAGCAGGCTTACATTAACAGCGCAATGCAGTTACTGTGAAACTGCCACTCTCCTGTTCGGGTGCACTGAGGGAGAATTCGGCACAGCCAATGCACCTAACCAAGTATGCCTTTCCTAAATGGTCTATCCCAAGTCCTCAGTCTGGGCCCCTGGCGCTGTGAGGCAGCGGTGCTCACCACTGTGCCACCGTGCCAATTGCATACTGATCTGTCCCATTCATAAGTCTTAACCTTGCTCACCAGCGGTTTATGTGATAGGTTGTCAAAGGTTTCCTTAAAATCCATACAGACGACACCTCTTCATCAATGTCCCACGTTACTTCATCAAAAGAATTCAATTAGAGTAGTCAAGCATGATCTGCCTTTTAAAATTCCCTGCTGTTTCTCCTTAATTAACTCAAACCTCTCCAACTGCATGTTCATTTTTTTTTATTCCTCCTGATTATTGAGTCCAGAACTTCATCCACCACTGACGCCAAACTGTGGTTTTTAGCACTGTCCTTACACCCTTTCCTGAATAAAAGTGCCAGTTTCCAGTCTTCTGGTAGCTCCCCCATATCCAAGGAACTAAAGCACATCTCCAAATTTGCAGCTGGGATGTGAGGTTGAGCTGTGAGGATACAAGACCATAAAACATTGGAGCAGAATTAGGCCACTCAGCCCATCAAGTCTGCTTTGTCATTCAATCATGGCTGATATTTTTCTCATCCCCATTCTTCTGCCTTTTCTCCATAACCCATGATCCCCTTATCAAGCAAGAATCTATTTATCTCTGTCTTAAAAACACTCAATGACTGCGGCAAAGAGTTCCACAGATTCGTCATTCTCTGGCTAAAGAATTTCCTCCTCATTTCTGTTTTGAAGGATGGTCCCTCCAGCCTGAGATTGTGCCTTCTGGTTCTAGTTTTTCCTACAAGTGGAAACGCCTTCTCCATGTCTCTGCTGTCTAGGCCTCACAGTTCAATAAGATTCCCCCTCATCCTTCTAAACTCCAGTGAATACAGACCCAGAGTCCTCAACTCTTCCTCATATGACAAGCTATTTATTCCAGGGATCATTCTTGTAGGATGCAGAAATGCATTAGAAATATAGAAGATAGGGGCAGGAGAAGGCCTTTTGGCCCTTTGAGTCTGCTCCGCCATCATCACGATCATGGCTGACCGTCCAACTCAATGGCCTAATCTTGCTTTCTTTCCATAACCTTTGATCCCATTCACCCTAAGTGCTATATCTAATCACCTCTTGAATACATTCAAAGTTTTGGCATCAACTTTTTCCTGTGACAATGAAATCCATAGGCTCACCATTGTGAGAAATGTCTCCTCACCTCCACTGTAAATAGGCTATCCCAAGTCCTCAGATGGTGACCCCTGGTTCACAGTGTGACTTGGAGAAGCTGGATGAGTGGGCAGAAGCACGGCAGAGGAAGTGTTTAATTCACTAATCCGTTTAGGGGACGTGGGAATCGCTGGCAGGCCAGTTGCTCTTGAACTGAGTGGCTTGCTAGATCATTTCATAGAGCAGTTGAGAGTCAAGCACATTGTTATGGCTCTGGAGTCATATATAGGCCAGATCAGGTAAGGATGGCAGATTCCTTCCCTAAAGGGCATCAGTGAACCAGATGGGTTTTTCCAACAATGATTTCATGGTAATCCATAGATTCTTAATTCTAGATATTTTTTATTGAATTCAATTTCCAGCACCTGCATGGTGGGATTCAAACCTGGGACCCCAGAACATTAGCTGAGTTTCTGGATGAATAGTCTAGCGATAATACCGTCAGTAACATTTTATTTGATGGATAAGTATGAGGTTATCAGTTTTGGTTGCAAAAACAGGAAGGCAAATTATTATCTCAATGGCTTTAAACTGAGAGAGAGGAATGTGCAAGAGACCTGGGTGTCCTCATACACCTCCTCATACGTGGGTGGCACAGTAGCACAGGGGGTTAGCACTGCTGCTTCACAGCTTCAAGGTCCTGGGTTCAATTCCTGGCTCGGGTCACTATCTGTGTGCACGTTCTCCTCGTGTCTGCGGGGTTTCCTCCGGGTACTCCGGTTTCCTCCCACAGTCCAAAGATGTGAGGGTTAGGTTGATTGGCCATGCTAAAAAATTGCCCTTAATGTCCAGGGATGCATAGGTTAGAGGGATTAGTGGGTATAGTACGTAGGGATATGGAGGTAGGGTCTGGGTGGGATTATGGTTGGTGCAGACTCGATGGACTGAAGGGCCTCTTTCTGCACTGTAGGGTTCTATGATTTCAATTGCTGCAGGCATCAAAGAAGGCAATTGATACGGTGGCTTTCATTGCGAGAAGATTCGAGTACAGGGGCAGAGATGTCCTACTGCAATTGTGCAGGGCCTTGGTGAGGCTACAATCAGAGTGAATGGCAGCTCAGGCTTGAAGGGCCAAATTGCCTACATGTGCTCCCATCTTCAATATTTCCATGAAATATAACGGTAATTACAACAAATGAGCAGAAAAAAAATTAAATGATTAGCACAGCGGGTGTTTGTGGTAACAAATTTTATTCGCAAAGCTGTCAGCTTAACACAATTTCACCAATGAATAAATGCACAGCGTTTTAAAGTGAAGCTCGTTCAAGAGTTACTCTTTGGATATGACTTATTACTGCATTTGATTCTAAATCTCATAATCTACGTTGCCTTTGACAACCTTTGACAGATTTTTAAGTGAGTCAGAGGGAGAGATTTTCAGACAGGTGATCAAAAACTTTGTCAGTGGGACTGTTTTAAAGTGTGTCTTTAAATGAGAAAGAAAGAGAAAGAGAGATATAGAGGAATAGATACACAGCCTGGAAAATCTACAGCTTTGCACCCAGCCATCATTATTTAGATGATTTGGAGTTGGGACCAAGTGTAGTGAATCAAAATTCGCAGATAACACCAAGATGAGTGGCAGAGTAAAGTGTGCAGAGGATGCTGAAAGTCTGCAAAGGGATATAGATGATTTCAGTGAGTGGGCAAGGGTCTGGCAGATAGAGTACAATGCTGGTAAATATGAGGTCATCCATTTTGGTAGGAATAACAGCAAAATGGACTATTATTTAAATGGTAACAAATTGCAGCATGCTGCTGTGCAGAGGGACCTGGGTGTCCTTATGAAAGAGTCACAAGGAGTCGTTTTGCAGATGCAGCAGGTAACTAAGAAGGCAAATGGAATTTAGTCCTTCATTGCTAGGAATGGAGTTTAGAAACAGTGAGGTTATGTTGCAGCTCTGAAGGTTGTAGGTGAAGCCACACCTGGAGTACTGTGTACAGGTTTGGTCTCCTTACTTGAGAAAGGATATACTGGCATTACAGGAAGTGCAGTGGAGATTCACTAGGTTGACTCTGGTGTTGAGAGGGGAGACTGAGTAGACTGGGGCTATATTCATTGGAATTGAGAAGAATGAGGAGAGATCTAATAGAAACATAGAAGATTATGAAGGGAATAGATAAGATGGAAGCAGGGAAGTTGTTTCCACTGGTGAGTGAAACTAGAGCTAAGGGGCATGGCCTCAAAATAAGAGGGAGCAGATTTAGGACTGAGTTGAGGAGGAACTTCTTTACACAAAGAATTGTGAATCTGTGGAATTCCCTGCCCAGTAAAGCAGTTGAGGCAACCTCATTGAATATTTTTAAGGCAAGGATAGATTTTTGAACAGTAAAGGAATTAAGGGTTAGGGTGAGCAGGCAGGTAAGTGTAGCTGAGTTCATCAAGAGATCAGCCACGATCTTATTGAACGGCAGAGCTGGCTTGAGGGGCCAAGTGGCTACTCCTGTTCTTCTTAAGACATTTCTGCCAATGGCAGCATGATGAAATTTGGAGATATGCAGGAGGTCAGAATTGGAGGAGCTACATACTTATGCAAACAAGAGCAGAGGGAGGCCATTCAGCCCTTTGGGTCTGCTCCATTCCACCATTCACTAAAATGATGGCTGATCTGTTTGTGTTTCAAATTCCACATTCCCATCTATCCCTGTTAATCTTTGATTCCCTTGCTCAACAAGAATCTATCAAACTCCATCTTAAAAATATTCAGTGATTCTGCTTCCATCGCTTTCTGAGGCAGAGAGTTCCAAAGCTGCACAAACCTCTGAGAGAAAGTAATTCTTCTCGACTATGTCCTGTAAGGGTGACCCCTAATTTAAAACAGTCCCCATAAGAAGAATCACCCACAAAAAGAAATATTCTTCCAGCATCCACTTTGTCAATGTCATTCAAGATCTCTACGAGTCAGAGTCATGGAGGTTTACAGCATGGGAATGGGCCTTTGGCCCACCTTGTCAATACTACCCCCTTTTTTAAACCACTAAGCTAAAACCAATTCCAGCGTTCGGTCCAGATCCCTCTTTAGCCATGTAACTGTCTAAATGCTTTTTAAAAGACAAAATTGAACCTGCCTCTGCTACTTTCTCTGGCAGCTTATTTGAAACGCTCACCCTCTCTGTGTAAAGAAATTGTCCTCCCGATCCTTCTATATCTCTCCCCTCTCACCTTAAGGCTATGCCTTCTAGTTTGAGACTCCACTACATTTGGGCAAAGATATTGACTTTCTAATTGACTTGTGTCTCCCATTAATTTATAGACCTCTATAAGATCACCCCTCAGCTTCCAATGCTCCAGGGAATAGAGTCCCAGTCTATCCAGGTACCATTCTTCAATCAGGTCACATCCTGATTCTTCTCAACTCCAGTGGAAACAAGCCCAGCCTCTCCAATCTGTCTCTTGGATGCTCATGGGACTTTGAGGTGGTTTTGGGACTTGTGGAGACTACAGAGATGGTGGGAACATGAAACCGAAGAGGAATTTAAACAGAAGAGTGAGGATTTTTAAACTGGGCCGATGTTCAGCAGATATAAATCGGTGAGCACAGAGATATTTTCATTCATTTGTATGACATGGGTGTCACTGGCTGGCAAGCATTTATTGCCCATCCCTCGATACCTGAGGGCAATTGATAATGATTTGATTTATTATTGTCACATACACTGATATCCAGTGAAAAGTATTGTTTCTTGCGTGCTATACAGAAAAAGCATACCGTACATAGAGAAGGGAAGGAGAGAGTGCAGAATGTAGTGTTACAGTCATAGCGAGGGAGTAGAGAAAGATCAGTGTAATGTGAGGTAGGTCCAATCAAAAGTCTGATGGCAACAGAGAAGAAGTTGCTTTTGAGTCGGTTGGTACATGTTCTCAGAGTTTTGTACCTTCTTCCCAACCAAATAAGGCAGAAGTGAATGTGTCCAGGGTGCATGACATCTTTAATTATGAGAGTCAATCATTGTGCTGTGGCTCTGTAGTCACATGTAGGCCAGACCAGGTAAGGACAGCAATTTTCCTTCCCTAAAAGACATTATTGAACTCGATGGGTTTTTCCAATGATTGACAATGGTTTGATGGTCATCAGTAGATTCTTAATTCCAGATATTTTTTAACTGAATTTAAATTCCACCATCTGCCGTAGCGGGATTTGAACCCAGGTCCCTAGAACATCAGCTGAGTTTCTGGATTAATAGTCAGGTGATAATACCACTAGGCCAACGCCTTCCTGAATAAGATTTGGTGAGAGTTTGGACATAGGGCAGCAGAGATTTGAGTGGGCACATGTTAAAGGAGAGTGGAAACTGGGAAGCCAGGTAGCAGAGTGTTGGAATAGCCAGAATGTAAGGTAACAAACATACGGATGAGGGTTTTGACACGTGATATCATGATGTTGGGAGTTGGCAGTGACAGTTTTAGTGACATGGTTTGGAAGGTCAGCTGAAGATTAAATTACCTATGGTGGCTTTGTAATGGAGCTGGTGGACACTATCCCTTTGGTACCTTGTTGTCTTTATTTCCCCAGAGAAAGAATTGCACTTCTGCGCATCTTTGCCTCATGCCTCCTCTCCAAAGTCCATTGCCATGGTTACCATCAGAGATCAAAGCAGCTCTGAGAGTGGCCAGTTCAAGCAATTTTTAGCCCCCCTTCTGATAATGGGAGGAAGCTGCTTGATTACCTCAGCGTGGTTCCCCTTTCTTTGATGTAGCGAGATAATTTGCATAAACCACAATTTGTTTCTTGTTGAAAAGGTCAGACTGGAGGAAGGTAAATTCTTCTTGTCTGTGAGATGTTACGGCTCTTTCAATTTATATCCTGCTTGGCCTATTCCTCTGGTGTTAACATGGAGGCACATTTAAGAGCAGTAATAACAGAGACACAGACTTCATTTCCCCCTTCCCTTGCTGCCAATACACCTCGAGCTCGATACTTGCTCCTCCACTCTGTCAATAAAATCTTATCCAAATTCCTCCTCTCTCCTGGTGTATGTGAAGTATCCTCCTAAACCAGCATTCTCTCTCGCTGTAACTTGCAGTCTAGGATCAAACTGGAAAGCTATCAATCAACAGCCACATTTAGGGTGACATAGTGGCACAGTGGCTAGCACTGCTGCCTAATAGCACCAGGAACCTGGGTTCAATTCCAGTCTTGGCTCACTGTCTGTTTGGGGTCTGCATATTCTCCCCATCTCTGCGTGGGTTTGCTCCAGTTTCCTCCCACACTCCAAAGATGTGCAGGTTAGGTTGATTGGCCATGCTAAATTGATCCTAATGTCAGGGATAAATATGTAGGATTACGGGAATAGGGCCTGGATGAGATTGTGGTTGGTGTAGACTCGAGGAGCTGAATGGTCTCCTTCTGAACTGTAGGGATTCTACGAACTCGATGTTACTCCAGCTTTCCTTTTTGATTTCTGGAAAGACCTGCATCGTGAATTTTAAAAAAACCATCCCCTATCGCTTTCCCTTTCATCTCTGCCAGAGGATCCAGGTTCGATCCCCAGCTTGAGCCTGCATGTTCTCCCCGTGTCTGCGTGGGTTTCCTCTAGGTGCTTCGGTTTCCTCCCACAGTCCAAAAGGCATGCTGGTTAGGTGCATTGCTCACGCTAAATTCTCCCTCAGTGTACCTGAACAGGTGCCGCAGTGTGGCGACGAGGGGATTTTCATAGTAACTTCATTGCAGTGTTAATAAGCCTACTTATGACACTAATCAATAAACTTAAAATAAGACTTAAAGGAAGCTGAGGCTTGTTGCCTGCTGGGGAGATGGGTGGGTGGCAGGTGAGGGGTGTGATGAGTGAATGCAGAGCAAAGGGCAATGAGGAATGGTGGCACTGGTTGTGTTGGTCACTTGCAAGATAACCCAATTATAGGGTCATAGAGTTGTAGAGATTTACAGCGTGAAACAGGCCCTTCGGCCCAACATGCCCATGCTGACCTTACTATTTTTTTAAACCCCTAAGCTCATCCCAATTGCCCACATTTGGCCCATATCCCTCTATACACATTGTACCCATATAATTATCTAAATGCTTCTTCAAAGATAAAATTGTACCCGCCTCTACTACTATCTCTGACAGCTTGTCACCGCCCTCTGTGTGGAAAAATTGCCGCTCTGGACACTTCTATATCTTTCCCCTCTCAGCTTAAACTTCAAAATAAGGGGGGGAGGCAGTTTAGAACGGAGTTGGGGAGGAACTTCTTCACTCAAAGGGTGGTGAATCTCTGGAATTCTCTGCCCATTGAAGTGGTGGAGGCTACCTCACTGAATATATTTAAGTCATGGGTGGCTAGATTTCTGATAAATAAGGAAATTAAGGGTTATGGGGAGAAAGCAGGAAAGTGGAATTGATCCACTGCAGATCAACTGTGACCTTATTGAATGGCAGGGCAAGCTCGAAGGGCTAGATGGCCTACTACTACTTCTATTTCTTATGTTCTTATTATGTTTTTATGGCCTCTAGTTTTAGACTACCCCAACTTTGGGAAAAAATATTTACTATCTACCTTGTCTATGCCCCTCATTATAAGGTCACCCCTCAACCTCCTTTGCTCCAGAGAAAAAAGTCTACTCAGCTTTTCCTTATAACTCAATCCCTCAAGTCCCGGTAGCATCTACTTCTGAATTCTTTATAGTTTAGTAGTATCCTTTCTACAATGGAATGATGAAAATTGCACACAGTATTCCAAGTGTGGTCTTACCAATGTGTAGTACAACTTCAACAAGAAGTCCCAACTCCTGTATTCAATGTTCTGACTGATGAAACCAAGTATGCCAAATGCCTTCTTCATCACTCTGTCCACCTGTGACCCCATTTTTAAGGAGCTATGAACATGTACGCCTAGATCTCTTTACTGTGTAACTCTCTCCAACGCCCTACCGTTAACTGAGTTAAGTCCTGCCTTGGTTCAATCTATGAAAACGCATTACCTCACATTTGCCTAAAGCTAGCACGAGGGGACACAGCTTTAAATTAAGGGGTGATAGTTATAGGACGGATATCAGAGGTAGGTTCTTTACCCAAAGGGTGGTTAGGGAGTGGAATGCCCTGCCTGCGGCAGTTGTAGATGCGCCAAGTTTGGTGGCGTTTAAGAGGTTAGTTGATAAGTTTATGGAAGAGAAGGGAATGGTTTAGTTTGGAGGGTCATTGCTTTTTTTTTCATAATTGGTCAGCGCAACATCGAAGGCCAAAGGGCCTGTTCTGCGCTGTAATGTTCTATGTTCTATGTTCTATAAATTAAATACCATCTCCCATTCATCAGCCCATTGGCCCAATTGATCAAGATCCAGCTTCCCTCACTGTCCACCATTCCACTAATCTTGGTGTCATCTTATTAACCATGCCCCCTATATTCTCATTCAAATCATTAAGTAAATGACTGTGGGCTCAGCATTGATCCCTGAGGCACACCACTGGTCACCCTCTCATCTCCCCACACTATGGTTTCAGGGTGACAAGGTATGCAAGCTGTACGAAAGGTGATAGGCATTATGTAGCCATCCGGTCCTGTTGCCAGCTAGTGGCAACCCACAGCTGCAAAACACACCATGGAGGGGCTGAGAAACCCCACACAAATTTCTCTTGAATTGCTTATTGGATTGATTAATGACAGTTTTATAATTAAGACTCCGGTAATGGGGCACTCGCTGTAAACATTGTTTGTGTGTTTACTCTATCGAATACCTTCACATAATTTTAAAGACTTCTGTCAAGTCACCTCTCAGCATGCTGCTCCAATTGCAGAGATAGAGTTCTAGCCCATTCAATCATTTATTTATGTTGGCAACCTCCAATACCATCATCGTAAATCATTATGTCTTTTGATTTAATACGGACAATGCTACGGGAGATCGATTGGAAGATGATTCATTTTAAACACTGCACTATATTTTATGACCTTTAATGGTCCCATTAAAGATTTTATTTGAGGGCTCCGTGCATCTCCTAAAAGCTGGACTCAAACTTGATATTGTGACCCCGAGCTGCAGATGAAACAAACTGATCTTAAATTCTTTGGTCCGCATACACGTGGCTCCCTTAGCTCCCCAGTGTGTATCTTCCAATGAAACAAGGAACGGTACAACACTAGAACAGGCCCTTCCACCCACCAAACCTGCAGAGATCACTTTGCTCCACCTAGAACAACTGCTTATATCCATCCATACCTGTTCATGTCTATCCAGATAAGTCTTAGAAGTTGCTGATGTGTCTGTCTCAACCGCCTCACTTGGCAATGCACTCCATGCCCTCACCACCCTCACGAAAAACATCCACTGCGCATCTCCACTGACTTTTTCCCCCTTTATCCTGAACTTGTGCTGTGTTGTGATTGTCATTTCTGCCCTGGGAAAAAGCTTCCAACTGTTCACCCTATCTATACCCCTCATAATCTTATAACATAGAACACTACAGAACAAACAGGCCCTTCAGCCATAAGTTGCATCGATCATATCCCTACCTACCAGGCCTATCTATAACTCTCAATCCCATTAAATCCCATGTACTCATCCAGAAGTCTCTTCAAAGATCTTCCTTAAATAATAGGATCAAAACTGTGCACAGTGCTCCAGATGAGATTACACAAAGCCCCCAAACAATTCCAGCAATGCTTCCTTATCCGTACTCAAAGATCTTGTACTGAAGGCCATCATACTATATGACTTCCTAATTGATTGCTACATCAACATACTAGCTTTTATAGACTTGGGCAGCACGATGGAGCAGTCATTAGCACTGCTGCCTCACAGCACCAGGTACCTGGGTTCAATTCCTGGCATAAGTCACTGTTCTGTGTGGAATCTGCATGTTCTCCCCATGTCTGCATAGGTTTCCTCCGGGTGCTCTGGTTTCCTCCCAAAGATGCGCGGGTTAGGTGCATTGGCCGTGTAAATTGCCCCTTAGTGTCAAGGGGGTGAGCTAGGGTAAATGCATGGGGTTATGTGGATAGGGCCTAGATGGGATTGTGTGAATATAGACTCGATAGGCCCAATAGCTGCCTTCTGCACTGTAGGATTCTATGACTCATGAATAAGGACACCCAGGTCCATTTGGATCTCGACAGTTCCCATGCTCTCATTCTGCTTTTTGCTTTTTTCTGTTATGAGTGAATAAATTCATGCAGTATTTTTCATCCTCCGTGTCCAGCTCATTCATTTAGTCTCCTCAAATCTGCTTGAAGCTTCCTCACAACGTGCATTCCCATTAAATTTAGCATTATGAATATATTTGGAAAGATTGCAATTAGTCCCAAACTCCAAATCATTTGTATAGATTGTGAATAGCTGTTGACCAAGCACAGAGCCTTGCAAACCCACTAGTAATAGGCTATCATCCTGAGTGAACCACTTATTCCTATCCTCTGCTTTTTATCTGATAAGCAATTCTCAATCCAAACTAGTACATTTCCCTCAATCCCATGCTCTCTAATCTTATTTACTAATCTCCTGTGTGGGCTTTACTATTCTCTCTTCCCTCTTCTTCCGAGGGAAAAAGATACAAAAGTCTGAGGTCAAGTTCCAAACAACTCAAGAACAGCTTCTTCCCTGCTGCTGTCAGACTTTTGAATGGACTTACCTTGCATTGAGTTGATCTTTCTCTACATCCTAACTATAACACTACATTCTGCACTCATCATTTCTTTCTCTATGAATGGTATGCTTTGTCTGTACAGGATGCAAGAAACAATACTTTTCATTATATCCTTATACATGTGACAATGATGAATCAAATCAAATCAAAATATCAAAAGCCTTCTGAAAATCCAAATACATTACATCCACTGGTTATCCTTTATCTATGCTACAAGTAACATCCTCAAAAACCTCCAACAAGTCTGTCAAACATGATTTTTCTTTAATAAATCGATATCCACCCTGCCAATTTTATAATTCTTTTTGAAATGCCCAGTTGTCACATCCTTAGTAATAGTTTCTAGCACATTCCTTACTACTGATGTCAAACTGAGTGAGCATGTGAGTGAGTGAGACTGAATGAGTGAGATGGGAGTCAATGGGTGGGAGGCTGGTTTGCATGATGCATTGGGCTACATTCACGACCCTTTGTAATTCCTTGTAGTCTTGGGCAGAGCAGGAGTCATACCAAGCTGAGATACGACCAGAAAGAATGCTTTCTATGGTGCATCTGTCAAAGTTCATTATGCTGAATGATGGAGGAGGCTCGAGGGGTTAAATTGCCTAATCCTGCTCCTTATTCTTATGATCTTAACCATCATGGTGAGAATTTTATTTTTTAAGGTGTTTGGAACAAATTTCCTCTCAGGGAATGGAGGCAGGTTTGATCGAAGTATTCAAAAGGGAATTGGATCACCATCTAAAAAGAATGTGGAATGTTATAGGGATAAGGCTGAAAAATGGGAACAGGTAGAATGCTCTTTCGGAGACCCAGTGCAGGTTTGATGGACCAAATGGCCTCCTTCTGTACTGTCAAGATTCTGTATATCAGAGGCAGAGGTTAATGGAATTTTTAATCATTAGTGAATGAAGAATTTCGGGGAGAAGACAGGGAGGATGAGTTGAGGCAGAAAACCTGCCATGATCTTTTTTAATTGATTCATGGGGCATGGGCATCGCTGGCTGGCCAGCATTTACTACCCATCCCTAGTTACCCCTTATCAGAGGGCAGCTGAGAGTCAACCACATTGCTGGGGCTCTGAAGTCACAAGTAGGCCAGACCAGGTAAGAATGGCAGATTTCCTTCCCTAAAGGACATTAGTGAGTCAGATGGGTTTTCCAACAATGATTTCACGGTCATCAGTGGGCTCTTAATACCAGATATTTTTTATGGAATTAAATCCCGCCATTTGCCGTGGTGGGATTCGAACCCGGTTCCCCAGAACATTAGCTGAGTTTCTGGATTAAAGCTCAGCGATAATAACACTAAACCATTGAGGTTCCTTGCTGAAAGGCTCAAAGGACTGAAGTGAGCACCTTCTGTTTCTGGGACCTTAAATGTAGGTCAGGTGATGTGTGTGTTCCCACGGCCGTTTTTAATGTCAAACCTAAGCGAGGGACCCACGCTTCATTATAAAGGCTGCGAGGGAATTGTGATAACGGGCTGATGAGCTGGAGCTCTGCAAAGCCTGTGGAGAGAAGAAGGAAAAAGTGAAGGCTGACTATCTGAGTTCACGAGGGGAAAATGATTGAGGGCTCAGCTGCTCTGAATCTTAATTAAACTTTGCATGGGTGGCCGTGCATTTGCTTGAGTGACCACTGAGGATAAATGTGAGGAAACACAATCCAAGGATATCATTGGCCTGTCCAGAAATACATTGTTTTAATGAGCGCTTTTTCATCGTCCAACCGCTTTAAGAGCTGCACTAAATTTCACTTAGTGATAAATTGAAAAACAGAAGCTTTAATTTCACTTGCTCTCCACCTAACTTTAACACGAAAGATTATAGTTAATGCATTAATTACAAAGGGCTATAAAAATGATGGTGCGGTGTTTAGAGAGAATCAAATCAACTATGATAATTTTGCGACTGAGTTGTAAACGTTGTTCAGGAGGCTTTTTCTTTGTTGGGAGCATCGATACTCACGACGGCACGTTGGTTAGCACTGCTGCCCCACAGCGCCAGGGACCCGGGTTCAATTCCAGCCATGGGTCACTGTTTATGTACAGTTTGCACATTCTCCCTGTGTCTGCATGGGTTTCCTCTGAGTTCTGTGGTTATCCCCCTCCCTCAGTCCAAAGATGTGCAGAATTGGTTAATTTGCCATGATAAATTGCACCTTAGTGCCAAGGGAATTAGCTGGGTAAATACGTAGAGTTATAGGGTCTGGGTGGGATTTTTGCTGAAATAGACTCCTTGGGCCAAATGATCTCCTTTTGTGCTTAGGGATTCTATGATTTGGAGATGCCACGTTGGACTAGGATGGGCACAGGAAGTAGTCTACAACATTAGGTTACAGTCCAACTGGTTTATTTGAAATCACGAGCTTTTGGAGCACTGCTCCTTCATCAGGTTAGTGTCTGAAGGAACAGCGATCCAAAAGTTTGTGTTTCCAAATGAACCTGATGGAGTTTAACCTGATGTTGTGAGACTTCCTACAAGGGATTCTATAAGTGGGATTTCACAGTAGCTTCACTGTAGTTTTAGTATAAGCTTTTCTAATAAATCAACTTTACTTTATAGTCTCGTACATCCTGAAACCGTAAAATCCCACCCAAGGCCAAGGGGTCTTTCCATGCTCTACCCTTCACCTGCTTTGATTCCCGTAGCGAACGTGGTGGTAAAATTCCACCCTATGATTTGGCGTCAATGATTTAAACTGTGAGCCCATCTCTAACGAGAATGTCTCCGGGTATGATTATTTAAGTCTCGGCTCGACCAATCACCCTGAGCAACGCTTAGGCACATAACCCATCACCACCACACCCTGCTTGCTGCTTTGTACCAAGTGACAGGAGAGATCATGGCGAGTTTTCTACCGTACACCTCTTTCAATGATTGGAAAAAGAATGGGTTATGAAATTGCAGTAGCACAAAGTGATGATTTTCCAGCAGATGATCTGAGCACAGTGCACCATACAACTGACATCAGTGCTTCAGGTTACTAAAATGATGGATTTTCATCAGATATCAATTTCCATCCTGTAAACTCATATCAGAATGGATGGAAAAGGTCAGACTTAGCACTGTCAAAGGATATCAATAATAGATAGATCACTGCACTCACATCTTATGAGAATGTTGAGATACCAGCTATCCGGGGATAAAAAAGAGAAGCGCCATTGGGAAAGTGATGTGCCATACAAGTCTGGAATATAAATAAATCCAGGAAACACTCAGCAGGTCAGGTAACATCTGGGGACAGAGGAAACAAGATTAAATAAACTTTTGTATGCTTTCCATGCTGTAGGTTATCCCAAAATTCTTTACAACCACAGTCAAATACTTTAGAAGTGTAGGCACCGTTGTAACGCAGGGACCTCAAGAAACTGCGAAAGGCTGTGAATATAGCCCAGTCCATCACGCAAACTAGCCTCCCATCCATTGACTCTGTCTACACATCCCGCTGCCTTGGAATAGCAGTCAGCATAATCAAGGATGCCAGACATTCTGTCTTCCATCTTCTTCAGTTGGGAAAAAGATACAAAAATCTGAGAATCCGTACTAAGAACAGTTTCTTCCCTGCTGCTATCAGGCTTTTGAATGGACCTACCTTGCATTGGTCTTTCTCTACACCCTAGCTATGCTGTAACACTCCATTCTGCACCCTCTCCTTTCCTTGTCCCCATGTATTGTATGTAAAGTGTGCATTGTCTGTACAGCCTTGGGAAACAGTACTTTTCACTGTACCTCAATACATATGACAATAATAAATCCAAACAACAATGTGACAATGTATCAGTCAGGAACATTAGAACTCACTGTTTTTCTCTCTCTACTGGCCAATATGTCCGATTGAATATTTCCAGCATTTCCTTTTCTATTTCAGATTTCCCATACCTGCAGTATTCTGCTTTCTTATCAAAGTTATTTTTCCAATGTTCCCCTTTACTGCTCTGGTGGCTTTGGGCTGGGTTTTCCTGCCTGCTGGACCTGTTGATCCGGCTGATGGAGAATCCCCTCCACCCCCACAATCCCACCACGATTTCCCTTGGCGCAGCTGGTGAACAACGCAAGAAGCTATTGACGTCGGTGAGACTGGTAGATCTCACTCTGCCACTGGAGAACATGCCACTGGGATGATTTTCTACAGGTGTCGGGTATTAGCTGTGCCTTGCCAACGTGTGGATGTTTGAGGATCAGTTGGCTTCCTTGACCATGGTGAAAGCCACTTCATTACCAGTGTGTGCCAACTGGATTAGGGGCTCATCTAACATCAAAACATGCTCAGTTTCCAGCAAGGGAAGCTGGATGGTACAATGGAGTATGCATATAAAACCATAAAACCAGAGAAAAATTGTGCCAAAGGAAAGTCAATTACTTGGGGACACAGGTTTAAGATGCAAGGGGCAAGGTTTAAAGGAGATGCACAAAGCAGGTTTCTCACACAGAGAGTAGCAGGTGTCTAGAACTCGCTGCCTGAGGAGGTAGTGGAAGCAAATACAATAGTGACATTTACATGACAAATACATGAATAAGATGGAAATGGAGGGATATGGACCCCGAAGGGTCAGGGGTTTTAGTTCACATGGGCAGCATGGTCAGTGCAGGCTTGGAAGGCCAAAGGACCTGTTCTTGTGCTGTAATTTTCTTTGTTCTTTATTTTGCAAGGAGGCCATTCAGCCCTTCTTATGCATGCCAGCCTACCCAGGGGCCCTTTCCAACCCCACCATCCTGCATCCGGCCCATAGTCAACTCAGGGATATACTTGACTCAAGAACAGCTTCTTCCCTGCTGCCATCAGACTTTTGAATGAACACTTCTTACATTAAATTGATCACTTTCTACACCTTGGCTATGACTGTAACACTGCATTCTGCACTCTCTCCTTTCCTCCTTCCCTATGTACTCTATGAACGGTATGCTTTGTCTGTATAATGCGCAAGAAATGATACTTTTCACTGTATCCCAATACGTGACAATAATAAATCAAATCAAATCAATTCAAATCATTGTACTGTAGATTAAGGTGCAGATCTGGGTACTTTTTACAGAAAAGAGGCCATTCGGCCCTTGAACCTGTACCTAATAAATGAGAACTAAGCTGACCTGTGCCCTAACTTGCTGTATCTGATGTTGCCCATCTCCCTTAAAACCTTTAGTTAACAAAATCTGTCAAATTAATATTTAGGATTAATATCAACCGTCATTGTGGAAGAAAATTCCAAACTTCTACCATCTTTTGTATGTACGTTTCTTAGTTTCACTCCTGGAATGTCCAGCTCTCTTCTCTATGTTTTGTTCCTGTTATAGAACATGTTGGCATCATTTTGCCTCATGAAGCAGCCAGCCGGCCAACTGAGATAAACCAACTCCCCAAAATCTTGTACATACTTTCTAAAAGTTTAAGATTATTTATTAGTATCACAGGTTGGCTTGCATTAACATTGCTATGAGGTTACTGTGAAAAATCCACCAGTCGTCACACTCTGGTGCCTGTTCAGGTATAAAGAACAAAGAAAATTCCAACGCAGGAACAGGCCCTTCGGCCTTCCAAGCCTGCATTGGCCATGAGGCCCGACTGAACTAAAGCCCCCTACTCTTCCAGATACCATATCCCTCCATTCCCATCCTATTCATGCATTTGTCAAGACGCCGCTTAAAAGTCACTGTAGTATCTGCTTCCACGACCTCCCCCGGCAACGAGTTCCAGGCACCCACCACCCTCTGCGTAAAAACCGTGACTCGTGCATCTAATGGCCAATGGGTCTAAGCTGCAGGAGGAAACCAAAGCATCCGAGGGAGCCCACACAAACATGGGGAGAACAGAGGCACAGACTGTGACCAAAACGGGGAATTGAACTCAGGTCCCTGGCGCTGTGAGGCAGCAGTGTTAACCACTGTGCCGCTGAATTTAATGAGTTCAATCGTATTGTTTCATTTTCTGCATTTTTATGTTGCCGTGCCTAAGACCAAGCCACGCAAACAAGCGTTTAAGATTGAATAATTTCAACGGGATGCATGTGTATGTGTTAGTTGTGAAGGTACACAGAGGGTAACTAGGGAACAACTGAGCGAGGAATTCTCCCCAATAGCTTGGCGCATATAAATCCCTCAAGCAGCAATCTCTAAAATAGATCATCTAGTTATTATCAAATTGCTGCTTTGGTGTGTGTACATTCCCCGTATTCAAATAATGACTGCAATTCAAAAATATTCCATTGGTATAAAGTGAATTGAGGTGCCCTGAGGTTTTTATTCATTATTTCGTGGAAAGTGGGTGTTGCTGGCCAGATCAACATTTGTTGCCCATCCATAATTTCCCTCGAGAAGCTGATGGTGAGCTGTCTCCTCGAACCTCTGCCTCTCGTCTCGTAGGTACATCCACAGTGCTGTTAAGGGAGGGAGCTCCAAGATTTGGATTCTGTGAAAGGCACTTCATAAATATATCAAAAAAAGAGAAAGATTTGATGCAGAAATCCCCCAACCACGGGGAGGGAGAATCTAATGCAAACCAAAAAGTGAGAATACTGTTGTTGTAAAATCACGTAGATCATAGAAAAACTATAGCACAAACAGGCCCTTTGGCCCACAAGTTGATCTGAACATGTCTCTACCTACTAGGCATTACCTATAATCCTCCATCTTACTAAGTCCCATGTACTTATGCAAAAGTAGCAATTCTCCCAATGCTGGGCTAATGGCAGGTCAGGTTTCCCACTAGAATGAAGATCATTTTTATTCATTTGCATCTTATGGATGCTCATTGAAATAACTGCCCACTAGCGTCCTGTCAGACCTTCCCATCCTGCATCATACCATGTCAGCTTAGAACCTGATTGTAAAAGACTGCCACACTCAAAATAGTCCTCAGTTTGTCAGACCTCAAGGTGAACGGAACAAAGCCTTTCTGCTATAATAAAAGCAAAATATTGTGGATGAGTCACAGAATCACAGAATACTACAGTGCAGAAGAGACTCTTTGGCCCATTGAGTCTGCACCAATGCATGAAGGCCCTGAGCTACCCGCCTAATCCCTCTTGCCAGCCCTTGACTGTTATGGCATGCCAAGTACTCATCCAGTGCTTAGCACCCAAAGTGCCAAGGATGTGAGGCATCCTGCCTCCACCACCTTCCCAGGCAGTGCATTTCAGATTGTCACCGCCTTCTGGGTAAAAAAAGTTTTTCCTCAAATCTCCCCCCAAACGTCCCACCCCTCAACTTGTGTCCCCTTGTAACCGACCCTTTGGCGAAGGGTAACAGCTGCTCCCTGCCCAACCTGTTCATGCTCCTCATAATCTTGTACATCTCAAAGTTGGAATCTGGAATGAAAAGAGGAACTGCTGAAGAAACTCAGCAGACCTGACAGCCTCCGTGGAGGGAGAATAGAGCCAATGTTTTGAGTTTGGATGACTTTTCACCCGAGCCCTGTTGCCCTTGTGCTGCACTGTTCTGATGCCCTGTTCACCACTTTGTGTGTCCACCCCTCCATCTCCATGCCAAACTGGCGTTCATGGACAGCACCATGCTGCTGGACTCCGGGATCCTGCTGTGTCACCATCTATGTTTGGTACAGTGCCTAGGATTGGGGGAGCACAGGGGTCTCCAGTCTCAATCTGGACAGCACTGAGCTGGCATGAGGGGGGAGGGGGATTGGGATGGGGGTGGGCGATGGTGGGGGGTATTTGTGTGGAAGTGTGGGAGTGGTGGAATCTCATGCAGCCACTTCAGCAAAGGCCCGAATTTCAACCGGCGGTGGTGTGGATGGGAAGAGGGGGCAGTGGTGGGTGGAGTGTGAGGAGTGGGTGGAAGGATGGAGATAAAGGGAGCAATGTAAAGGGAGGGTAGGGAAAGGTGAGGGCTCATGACGGCAGGCAGAGGGGCAAGGGGGTGGACAAGGAAAACAAGCAAAGGAAGACAGAGGTACGGCCAAGAGGAGGGAGCTGAAACTCGAGATGGCTCCAGTGATTAGAGCACTGGTTCTTGAAATCAAGGGTTGTGAGTTCAATCCTCGCTGGAGCCTGTTTACATTTAGCTAACGGTGCCAAATACACTCCAACGATGGTGGGAAGGGACTCGAAATAGGTGAAGGCAGGCTGCATAAGTGGACAAGATGGTATCATTTTGGGGTGGCACGGTGGCGCAGTGGTTAGCACGGCTGCCTCACAGTGCCAGGAACCCGGGTTCAATTCCAGCCTCGGGTCACTGTATGTATGGAGTTTGCACATTCTCCCCATGTCTGCATGTGTTTCCTCTGGGTGCTCCAGTTTCTTCCCACAGTCTAAGGATGTGTAGGTTAGGTTGATTGGCCATGTTAAATTGACTCTACTGTCAGGGGATTAGCAGGGTAAATATGTGGGGTTACGGGAAGAGATTGTGGTCGGTGCAGACTTACAGAGTCATTGAGGTTTTTGAGTCATAGAGCTCCACCTGTGACTTCATTTTCAAAGAGTAACGAACCTGTACCCCAAGATCGCTTTGTCCTGTAACTCCTACATTAACTGAGTAAGCCCTGTCCTGGTTCAATCTACCAAAATGCATCACCTTGCATTCATTTAAATTATACTTCATCTGTCATTCGTCAGCCCACTGGCCCAATTGATCAAGATCACTTTGCAATTGGAGATAACTTTCTTCACTGTCCCCAATATCACCAATCTTCATGTCATCTGCAAACTTACTAACCACGCTTCCTATATTGTCATCCAAATTATTAATATAAATGATAAATAACAGTGGACCCAGCACTGATCCCTGAGGCATACCACTGTTTGAAAAGGGCTGTAGTTTGAAAAGCAACCTTCTACAACCACCCTCCAGCTTCTGTCATCAAGCCAATTTTACATCCATTTAGCTACCTCACCCTGGATCCCGTGAGATTTAACCTTATGCAACATGCATTACCTTGTCAAAGGTCTTGCTAAAGTGCATGTGAACAACATCAACTGCACTGCACCTTCTTGGTTAACCCTTCAAAAAACTCAATTGAATTTGTGAGATATGATTTTCCACTCACAAAGCCAGTGTTCCTAATCAGTCCTTGCATCTCTAAATGCCTGTAGATCCTGTCTCTCAAAATACCTTCCAAATACTTACCCATCACAGATATAAGGTTCACTGACCTATAATTCCCAGGCTTTTCCCTGCAGCACTTTTTAAACAAAAGCATAACATTTGCTACCCCCCAATCTTCAGGCGCCTCACCTGTGACTATGGATGATTCAAATATCTCTACTAGCGGATCTGCAATTTCCTCCCTAGCCAGTGTCCTGGGATACACTTCATTAGGTCCTGGGGATTTATCTATCTTCTTGCACTTTAAGACTTCCAACACCTGTAATGTGTACACTCAAGACATCACTATTTATTTCCCCAAGTTGCCTAACATCCATTTCTGATGGGCCAAATAGCCTCCTTCTGCATTGTAGGGACTCTATGATTCTATGATTCTGAGGCTGCATGAAAAGCTCACAGACAAGGGGGTCAAAGGGAGAGCACTCTGTTTACTGGCAGGATGAAGACTCCAGAGGCGGTGGGTAGAGATTCAAGTGGGGCATGAGTGCCTTGGAGGGTTCAGGGGGAGGATAGGGCATGGGCAGCTAGTTGGTTCAGGGGGAGTGTGGTTCAGTCAAGGATCAGCCTTCCTATTGAGGCTGTGAGCCTTTTACCTCTGGGCTGCGGACATCCTGCATGGTCTGGTGAAGACAGATGGGCTGGTGGGAGTGATAGTGGTGCGCTGGACTGGTGTTTAAATATGGTGCCGGGACATTTGAACCTGCCTGCTGAGGGTAGGCAGATGTATCATCTCCTGTCCCACCAGGAAATTCGTAGGGGAAATGGTCTGTGTATAATTAATGAGGTCCCATATGCAGAATCCGGCGTGGAATCTCGCCATCGTGGAACAGGCATTGCTGGAGTCACCTGTGACTGCTCTTAGTCTCAAAATGGAGGAATCTGAGGGTGTTGATTTTTCTTTTGTTCCCACTCTCTCTTTCTCTCTCTCTCTCTCTTGCTTTCTTTCCTTCCCAATGGAATTTGTAGATCATTAATTATGTGGCTGAAGATGAAAAGCAGTGTTTCTTTCTGGCTTCTTGCTGGATAATGAAGAGCAGTGGGATCGGCCAATATTCTCCAGATCCCTGCTCCTGAAACAGAGCCAAAGTGACTTAGTCAGTCAGTCGGATAATGGAAAGTAGGTCCTTCTGTTTCAAGGTTACCTAGGACTGCACTGAAGTGTGATGGAGAGGAATTATTCACTCCATAGGAGAGTCCAAACCAAAGGAGGACAACCTATTAATTCGAGCTAAACCATTTAAGGGTTTCAGGGACCATGTTAGGAAATACTTCTGGAGCTTAACCTCCATTCCCAACCCCACCCCCTGCCCCACCTACACAAAAGAATAGGAGGCCATTTAAACATTTTCAAATCTGAGATTGGTCCAAGTCGTGAAGGGTTACAGAATCAGAAAGCTTTGATGGAATCAGATCCAAAAGATCAATGACAGAATAGGCTTGAGGAACTGAATGGCCTCACTGTGCCGGACAGCCAGATTTATCTGCAGCTCGGGACACTGTCAGCGCGGAGTTTGCGCGTTCTCCCTCTGTCTGCATGGGTTTCCCTCAGGTGCTCTGGTTTCCTCCCACGTACCAAAGATGTGCAGGTTAGGTGGGTTGACCATGCTAAATTTTGATTTGTTTGATTGTATTAACATACAGTGAAAGGTATTGTTTCTTGTAAAGTTTATTTATTAGTCACAAGTAAGGATTACATTAACACCGTAGTGAAGTTCCTGTGAAATTCCCGTAGTCATTCCGGCACCTGTTGAGTCAATGGACCTAACCTTGTGTTATATAGACAAAACATACTGCTCATAGAGAAGGAAGCGAGAGAGTGCAGAGTGTAGTGTTACAGTCATAGCTATAGTGTAGAGAAATTACCCCTTAGAACAAAGAAAATTACAGCAGAAAAACAGGCCCTTCGACCCTCCAACCCTGCACCGACCATGCTGCTCGACTGAACTAAAGCCTCCCACCATTCCAGGGACCATAACCCTCTATTCCCATCTCATTCATGTATTTGAGAACATGTCCTTTAAAAGTCTTTATTGTATCTGCTTCCACTACCTCCCCTGGCAGCGAGTCCCAGGCACCCACCGCCTTCTATGTAAAAACAATTTGCCTCACACATCTCCTTTAAACATTGCCCCTTGCACCTTAAACCTGTGCCCCCTAGTAATTGACTCTTCCACCCTCGGGAAAAACTTCTGACTATCCACTCTGTCCATACCCCTATAAATTTAGTATCGGGGATAAGCAGGATACATACGTGGGGTTCTGTGGATAGGATAGGATTGTTGTCAGTGTAGACTCAATGGGCTGTATGGCCTCCTCCTGCACTGTAGGGATTCTCTGATTCTATTCCTGCCTTCTCTGTCAGGTGTACTCTATGTCCCTGACAAGGGAAACATTCACCTTTCAAAGTCAATTAGTGGTTACAAACTAAATGGGAGCTGCCTGAACAAGCGGGTGGTTGAACTGACTTCCCTCCATGTTGAAGCTGTCATTGGGGTGAGTGTCCAGGTATTGTAATTTTCAATAGTGGGGCTGTGGACAGGGTGGGATCTGGAGAACAGGCAGGTTTCTGCTTTAAATAGCATCCTTATAGAGCATTATAGAGCAGCTGGGGGCTGACTGATCAGACTAACTGCTTGACTCTATGAAGGCACAATTCTTCTCAGGTGTCAAGATGCTTTTTCTTTTGCAAACCCAAATAGAGAGACTGTGTGTGTGTGTGTGTGTGTGTGTGTGTGTGTGTGTGTGTGTGTGTGTGTGTGTGTGTGTGTGTGTGGTGTGTGTGTGTGTGTGTGTGTGTGTGTGTCCGTGTGGTGTGTATGTGCATGTGTGTGTGTGTTCTGTGTGCATGTGTGTCCGTGTGTGCATGTAGTGTGTTTGTGCATGTGTTTGTGTGCGTGTTCTGTGTGCGTGTGTGTCCATGTGTGCATGTGGTGTGTATGTGTATGTGTGTATTTTCGTGTGTGTGTGTGTGTGTGTTGTATGTATATATGTGTTTTGTGTGTGTGTGTTTGTGTGTGTGTGTATATTGTGTGAGTGTGTTGTGTGTATATATGTGTTTTGTTTGTGTGTGTGTTGTGTGTATATATGTGTTTTGTTTGTGTGTGTGTTGTGTGTATATGTGTGTTGTGTGTATATATGTGTTTTGTTTGTGTGTGTGTTGTGTGTATATGTGTGTTGTGTGTATATGTGTGTGTGTGTTATGTATATGTGTGTGTGTGTGTGTGTGTGTGTGTGTGTGTGTGTGTGCGTGTGAGTGTATATGTGTGTGTGTGTGTGCGCGTGTGTATATGAGTGTGTGTGTCCCAACACCCCCTAACCCCCTCTGCTTTCTGGCCCTAAGCCTAAAAGGAAGTAGCGAAAGCTTTATCAGGCGTTGGACTTCTCCTGCCTTTCTGGGCAATGCGGAATTCTGTATTTGATTTGAACGTATGATGTGCATGTTCCTTTCTTTCCAGGTGCCAGAAAAGAGATGAATGTTTCCTCCTGTTCTCCCTACTCCCCCGGGGCAGCTATTGAAAGCAGTGATGACAATGTCAAACCAGCTTGCAGCAATCAGGTGCCAGTTATGACATGGGTGAGACAGAATGGGCAAGGTTACACATTCTATACACAGAGCGGAAACTGCCTTCCCTTCCACTGTCTTCAACTATCTCTGCGTGCAGGCAGTCACCCACAGTCCCAAACCTGCTCCTGTTCCAAACTTGTTTCTTTTCAGAATAGGATAGAATCATAAGATCCTGCAGTGCAGTAGGAGGACATTTGGCCCATCGAGTCTGCACCAACCACACTCCCACCAAGCCCTATACTCAAAATACTATACATTTATCCTAGTCCCCAAGGGGCAATTTAGCATGGCCAACCCACCGAACATCGCACATCTTTGGACTGTGGGAGGAAACTGGAGCACCCAGAGGAAACCCACACAGACATGGGGAGAATGCGCAGACTCTATACAGACAGTGACCCCAGCCAGGAATCGAATGTGGGTCCCTGGCGCTATGAGGCAGCAGTGCTAACCACAGTGCCACCATATCCCCCGAGTGAGTTAACACTGTACCTATTCCGAGATGTGTCTCTGATATGCCATCTGGAATCTTATCATCACTCACACCGGAACAATTTTTCAATCCCATCACTGTGAATGGAGGTTTGGCTGGTTGCCAAATTCTCTGACCTCACTGTAGTGGGATCATGGCATGAAGGACAGGTAAGATTACCTGTCACCAGAGGAAATAGTTCCTCTCCATCCCACCTAAGTTCGGTCGTACGTAACCTTGAAACAATTGAGAAAGACTTGACCGTTCGTTGATGCTCCAACAGGCTTTCCAGCAGGTGAAGTACATTTGAAGCATTGTTGCTGTTGTAATGTAGGAAATATATTGGGCAATACACACACAACAAATTCCCATAAACAGGAATACTACAGTGATAATAGATTGTCAGTGATGCCGATTGACCTGATTGATAAACATTGATCAGGAAATTTGGTATGTCTGCTATGAGTCTCATCAACTTTAATAGGTGCACCATAGGAAGCATTCTTTCTGGTTGTATCACAGCCTGGTATGACTCCTACTCTGCCCAAGACGGCAAGAAACTACAAAAGGTGGCGAACAAACTCCAGTTCATCACACAAACCAGCCTCACATCCATTGACTCTGTCTACACTTCCTGCTGTCTTGGGAAAGCAGCCAGCATGATGAAGGACCCCATGCACCCCAGACATTCTCTCTTCCACCTTCTTCCCTCAGGGCAAAGGTACAAAAGTTTAAATCACGTACCAACTGAATCAAGAAAAGCTTCTTCCCTGCGGCCATCAGACTTTTGAATGGTCCTACCTTGTTCTTCTTCTATATCCTAGCTATAATACTAGCATCTGTACCCTCTCCTTTCCTCCTCTACGAATGGTATGCTTTATCCGTATTGAGTGGCATGGACAAGTTGGGCCAAAGGGCTTGTTTCCATGCTATAAACCTCGATGACTCTAGCACACAAGAAACAATACTTTTCACTGTGTCGCAATATATGTCTTAATAATAAATCAGGAGACTTTGTTCCAGTTAAGATGAGAGTTCATTGACCTGAAATGATGACTCTGTGTCTCTCTCCACTGATGCTGCCAGACTTGCTGAGTTTGTGCTCTGATCTCAAAAATACTGCTAAGATCAAGTGAGAACTTCAAAACTGAAATGGATAGTTTTTCTTTTGCTGGTCAGGTCATTAAGGCTGAATGGAACCAAGTTGAGTAAAACGAGTTGAGAAATAGATCAGCCATGTGCGACATGGTGGCACAGTGGTTAGCACTGCCACCTCACAGTGCCAGGGACCTGGGTTCAATTCCCTGCTTAGCTCAATATGTGTGTGGAGTCTGCACATTCTCCCTGCATCTGCATGGGTTTCCTCCGGGTAATCCAGTTTCTCCCTGCATTCCTAAGATATGCAGGTTAGGTTCATTGGCCTTGCTAAATTGCCTCTTAGTATTCCAAGATGTGTAGGTTGGAAGTATTGGCCATGATAAATTAACCCTTGATGTCCCAAGGCGTGGAAGGTTAGGAAAATTAGCTGGGTAAATGCATGGGGTGCGTGTTGTTGGGCTTGGGTAAGATGCTCTTTTGGAGACTGGGTGCAGACACAATAGGCTGAATGGCCTCCTTCCACACTGTAAGAATTCTATGATTCTATGCATTTCTGTAACAGCCAAGACAAAAGAACCCTGAAGGGAGAAGTATAAAACATGAAAGTGAAACCTTGACACAGGCAGCTGTGGAAAAGCATTATTATTTAAAAGAAGATTAAATAGTATGTACTTTTGAAAGCATTCAAAAGTAAGTGAATTCACTTACACAGAGGCCAGAGTTCATGTGAGACAAGGCAGCTCATGGAATAAAAATCAGCTGAAGGACTTTGAGGAGAAATCCACAGAAATTCAAAGAGGAACAGTGTGTCTGACCACAGCCAGTTTATGTACTTAAAGGGACTATATATTACTGAGATGATTACAGCCTAAAATATACTTTGTAACCCAGATCATCCTTAAAATCTATGTATAATTATAATGGTAAAGGGGGAGTGAAGGAGTATTGTGTGATCAAACTTGTCATGTTTAATAAATGTTTTTCTTGCTTTTAAAAATAACTAGTGGTCCTATGATTCTTGTCCTCCACTTTTTCTAAAAAAAAAATAAACATTACAGTCTTTTGAACAAGGGTTCCATTCTGGGATCTCCCTATACAGTTATAACACAAACTGGGATCTTAACAACTCTTCTTCAATTTAGATCCTTTTACAGTACTGTGACAATACTGCGCCTTTAAGAAGTGAATTTGTGTCATGTTTCCAGTGCAGGATTTGTTTTAGCAGCCAGTTTTATTAACCAGTGCTGGTTTGCTTGTAACCAGCAGCCCCTGCTGTAAGTGCAGCAGCATAATTGATCTTAACTGCTAGGGTGTTTGTTGTAATCTGGACTAATGTCCATTTAAGTGCGTTCCCCTGGGGTTTTTCAGAGAAGGGCTTGATTAAAGTTTTACAGTCTAAAGCTTATTTACTGGTGTCACAAGTAGGCTTACATTAATACTGCAATGAAGTTACTATGAAAATACATTAGTAGCTACACTTTGGTGTCTGTTCAGCTACACTGAGGGGGAATTTAGCATGGCCAATACACTTAACCAGCATCTGTTTTGGATTGTGGGAGAAAACTGGAGCACCCAAAGGAAACCAATGCAGACACAGGGGAAAGGTGCAGATTTTACGCACACAGTGACACAAGGCAGAAAAGAAATCACATGTCTGGGCAGAAGTAAGTTCACACAGAAAAATCAAGTCAGTTGCTGTTTGGAATTATTAGAGAGAAATGCTTTTCTCTCTTTTTCTGGATTTAGAGACTGTGATCTGCCAGGAAATAAGTCTCTTTCTCTAGAGGCTGCTATATGGGAGTCAGAAGGCAGGTGTTATTATGAATCTGTCTAGAGGGATTCAGAACTAGAAGTCTCACATCCATGAGGCCATATTTCTTTTGTGTTAACTTATTCTTCAGAGAAAATTAAGTCTGTGGGATATTGCTTATATTGCAACTATAGAGATAGCTGGCTGTTAAGAATTATACCTTATCATATTTCAATTGGTAAAATGTAATGCTAAATATTTTTATTATATTTAACTGTATTGTTAAGTAAAATTCGTTTTAATAAAAGCTTCCTGATGGGCAATTGAGTCCTACGTGGAGTGAAGCATGTTATGTTCGTCTTAATGCTCCATCAGAGAACTAACAACTAACCATTCAAAGAGAAGCACCTTACCTCATAATCAGTAAAAGTGAGTGTGAAGTGCTGCGATCAGTGGTTCAGCAACTCTCATTGGTTAAATCAAAACAACTCCCTGACACTCTCTCTCTAAAGTCAACAATTAACAATTTATTTATCTAAGTAACAGTGAACAAGTTTGTTAAACTATTAACAAACCCAATAAATCACAGTTCTAATGGAATAGAACATAGAACATAGAACATAGAACATTACAGCACAGAACAGGCCCTTCGGCCTTCGATGTTGCGCCGACCAATATAAAAAGCAATGCCCCTCCAAACTAAACCATTCCCTTCTCTTCCATATACTTATCAACTAACCTCTTAAACGCCACCAAACTTGGCGCATCTACAACTGCTGCAGGCAGGGCATTCCACTCCCGAACCACCCTTTGGGTAAAGAACCTACCTCTGATATCCGTCCTATAACTATCACCCCTTAATTTAAAGCTGTGTCCCCTCGTGCTAGCTTTTTCCATCCCAGGAAAAAGGCTATCACTGTCCACCCTATCTAAACCTCTAATCATCTTATATGTTTCAATAAGGTCTCCTCTTAGCCGCCTTCTTTCTAACGAAAACAACCTCAAATCCCTCAGCCTCTCTTCATAAGACCTGCCCTCCATACCAGGCAACATCCTGGTAAACCTCCTCTGTACCCTCTCCAATGCCTCCACATCTTTCTTATAATGTGGGGACCAGAACTGCACACAATACTCCAAGTGCGGCCGCACTAGAGTTTTGTACAGTTGCAACATGACGTTGCGGCTCCGAAATTCAATCCCTCTACCAATAAAAGCCAAGACTCCATATGCCTTCCTAACAACCTTCTCGACCTGACTGCCTACTTTCAGGGATCTATGCACATACACACCAAGATCCCTCTGTTCATCTAGACTACTAAGAATCCTACCATTTGCCCTATACTCTACACATTTATTATTTCTGCCATAGTGCATTACCTCACACTTTCCACATTAAACTCCATTTGCCACCTCTCGGCCCAGCTCTGCAACTTGTCCAAGTCCCTCTGCAAACTATAACACCCCTCTTCACTATCTACCACTCCACCGACTTTAGTGTCATCTGCAAATTTACTAATCCATCCTTCAATACCCTCATCCAGATCATTTATAAAAATTACAAACAGCAGGGGCCCCAAAACAGACCCCTGAGGTACACCACTTGTCACCGAACTCCACGATGAATATCTCCCATCAACCACCACCCTCTGTCTTCTATCTGCTAGCCAATTCCTAACCCAATTAGCTAAATCACCCTCTATCCCATACATCTGCATTTTCTGCAGAAGTCTTCCATGGGCCACCTTATCAAACGCCTTACTAAAGTCCATATATACCACATCAACCGCCTTACCCCCATCCACCTCTTTGGTCACTTTTTCAAAAAACTCAATGAGGTTAGTAAGGCACGACCTACCCTTCACAAAACCATGCTGACTATCCCCAATCAATTCATTTCTCTCTAAATAACTATAAATCCTATCCCTAATAATTCTCTCCAATACTTTGCCCACAACAGAAGTAAGACTCACTGGCCTATAATTCCCTGGAAGGTCTCTCTTCCCCTTCTTGAACAATGGGACCACATTCGCTATCCTCCAGTCCTCCGGAACCACACCCGTAACCAACGACGACCTGAAGATCAGAGCCAGAGGCTCTGCAATCTCCTCTCTTGCCTCCCAGAGAATCCTAGGGTAAATCCCGTCCGGCCCAGGGGACTTATCCAACTTCAAACCCTCGAGAATATCTAGCACATCCTCCCTATCTACTTCGATACCTTCCAGTTTGCTACCCTGTACCTCAGTGTTCTCCATAACTACATTTAAATCACCCTGCGTGAATACCGAAGAGAAATATTTATTCAGTACCTCTCCAATCTCTTCAGGCTCCACGCACAACTTCCCACTGCTGTCTATGACTGGCCCTAATCTTGTCCTAACCAATCTTCTATTCTTAACATATCTAAAGAAAGCTTTAGGATTCTCCTTAATCCTATCAGCCAAAGTCTTCTCATGTCCTCTCTTTGCTCTCCTCAATTCCCTCTTTAGCTCCCTCCTGGCTAATCTATAGCTATCCATTGCACTAACCGAGCCTTCAATCCTCATCCTGACATAAGCCTCCTTTTTCCTTTTAACCAGCAAATCACTTTTTTCGTACACCAAGGTTCTCTTACTCGACCATTTCCTCCTTGTTAATGTTCAATACTGTTGAATACTGTTCAGATAAATACAATTCCCACTTAACAAAAAAATGAATTTTAGTCACTCTCACAATTATAAGCAGACTTGATATCTTCCAGAATATTTTAATTCTTCTCTGTTGATTCTTCAGGCTGGAACTTCTGCCTTCTTTGGTACCTTTGCTGTTGAGAAGGTGCTTTATCTTAAGACATAAATGAAGCTATTAGAGCCAGCTGTTCTCTCTCTCTCTCTCTCTGGAGCTGAAATCAGAGTTGTTACTCTGGTAGATGGAAGTTGCTCTCTGCTTTTGTCCCACTGCCTCCCTTCTTTTATATCTGTGATGACATATCAATACTCTGCTAGATTGTGAAACCATTGGATTTAAATTTGATAGGTTCTTGGTAACGTAGTGCCTAATTCAAATTGATTGGCTGAATTCAAATGCCTGAAAGCTTGTTGCCTTGGTAACCCTGCTGCTTGGTCTTCAGATACAAATGTTTCACTCTGGGGCTCCTTATGTACTTGCATTTTTTTAACTTTCTAAGCACAGAGGAAGCAGCATCCTTTAAAGGACCATTAAAGTGGTCACACTCTCCTCCAACTTGATTTTCAAGTTTGGTGACAACACCACTATAATAGGTCGGATTTCAAACAATGACAAGACAGAATACATGAATAAGGTAGAGAATCTGGTGAACTGCAGTGGCAATAATAATCTCTCCCTCAATGTCAACAAAATGAAGGAGATTATCATCAACTTCAGGAAGTGTAATGGAGAACATGCGCCTGTCTACATCAAGAGCGGTGAAGTAGAAATGATCGAAACCTTCAAGCTTTTAGGTGTATAGATCACCAACAACTTGTCCTGGTCCCCTCGTGCTCACACTATAGTTAAAAAAGCCCATCAATGTCTCTACTTTCTCAGAATACTATGCAAATTTGGCATGTCCGATATGACTCTCACCTAATTTTACAGATGCACCATAGAAACCATTCTTTCTGGTTGTATCATAGCTTGGTATAGCTCCTGCTCTGCCCAAGACCGCAAAGAACTACACAAGGTCATGAATGTTGCCCAATCCATCATGCAAACCAACCTCCCATCCATTGACTCAGAGAAACATCCAGTATAATTAAGGACACCACGCACCCTGACATTCTCTCTTCCACCTTTTTCCTATGGGAAAGATACAAAAGTCTGACATCACATACCACCAACTCCAGAACAGCTTCTGCTCTGCTGCTGTCAGACTCTTTAATGGGCCTACCTTGCACTAAGTTGGTCTTTCCCCACACGCTAGCTACAGCATTCTGCACTAGCTCATTTCCTTCCCTATGAATGGTATGCTTTGTCTGTGTAGCGCACAATAAGCAATACATTTCGCTATATGCTAATATATCTGACAATAATAAATCAAACCAAATCAGGAGACTTTATCCCAGTTATGATGAGAGTTCATTGACGTGAAAGAATGACTCTGTGTCTCTCTCTTTCCACTGATGCTGCCAGACTTGCTGAGTTTTCGCTTTGATCTCGAAAATGCTGTGTGAGGCTGGGGGTCAAGTGAGAACTTTAGAACTGAAATGGATAGTTTTTCTTTTACCAGTCAGGCCATTAAGGTTCAATGTAACCAAATTGAATAAAAGAAGTTGAGAAACAGATTAGCCATGAGCAGCACAGTGATTAGCATTGCCACCTCACAGTGTCAGGAATCCGGGTTCAATTCCTGGTCTGCAGTGCCTGTCTGTATGGAGTTTGCATGCTCTCCCCGTGTCTGCATGGGTTTCCTCCAGGTGCTCCTGTTTCCTTCCAACAGTGCGGCACTCCTTCACTACTTTATTGGAGTGCACCTACACCAATGCAGCACTCCCTCAGCGCTTCACTGGGTGTACTTTCGGTGCTGCATCTCTGACAGTGCAGCACTCCTTTGCGACTGAATTTCTTAACAATGCAGCACTCCCCCAGTACTGTTCTGGAAGACCAGTCTAGACTTTTTTTCCAACCATTGGAGTGGACCTTGAACCAACGAACTTCTGAAATTGAGATGTGAGTTTGATTAATAGAAGTCCTGACTCCTTAGCAATACTGCATGTACAATAACATTTCAGAAGTAGTTCACTGGCGATGAAAGGCTGTGGGATGAATTGGGTTTGGTATGAAAATCACTACATTAATACAAACCTTTCAGTTTCTGTTTGGAATTGAGAGTGAGTTCTGAGTGGTTTTGCTTTGTGAACATATATCCCTTGTGAAAACTCGAAAATTAAATATTTGTTTTTTTATGTTATTGGATAACCTCGAAGTGTTTGCATAATTTGTTCTTTCAAGAATTGATTTCATTCCGGAAACGGCTTGCCTTGAATTGTTTGTTGTTTCTCTTGTTCTTGCTTTGATTGAAATGTAAATCGCCCGTCCCACTCCCAGACTACCCCAGAGGAAATGAAGATCCCCAGAATCACAATGAAAAATTAAGAATCTTCCAAATCCTCGCTTTGAGAAAGTCGCAGCGCGTCCCAGGAGATAAGCATTTCATCCTCAAACAGTGGTGAATACAGAAAATTGGATCAGCCTGTCTTGTAACTCTTTCTTGCTCTTATCTCCTGTTCCATGTTCCTATTCGCCTTGCCTGGTAGAATTGAACCAGCTAGCCAAGGAATCCTCAGAGCACCAAAAGCCAGCCATCTAATCCTGTATTCACTGCATGGGGAATCTTACATTTTATTAAAGAGGCACCAACTCAGACTTTTCAATTTCACTGTCAATTTTTATTATTCTTTTACAACATCTTTATGTAGCATGCACAAGTCCTTTTTTTTGTTCTTGGGATGTGAGCATTGCAAGTGTGCTCATCAAGTATTACCAAACCCGCGACCACTTCCAGCTAGAAGGACAAGGACAGCAGATACATGGGAACACCATCACATGCAAGTTCCCCACCAAGCCACTCATGAATGAATAAAGTTTATTTACTAATTACAAGGAAGGCTTACATTAACACTGCAATGAAGTTACTGTGAAATTCCCCAAATCGCCACACTCCTGATCGGGTCAATGTACCTAACCAGCACATCTTTCAGACTGTGGGAGGAAACTGGAGCACTTGGAGGAACCCATGCAGACATGGGGAGAATGTGCAAACTCCACATAGACAGTAACTCAAGCTGTGAGGCAGCAGTGCTAACCTCCGTGCTCACTATCCTGACTTGGAAACATATTGTCATTCCTTCCCTGGGTCAAAATCCTGGAATTACCTCCCTAAAGGCGTTGTGGGTCAACCCACAGCACATTGATTGCAGCGATTTAAGAAGGCAGCTCACCACCATCTTTTCAAGGGCAACTAGGGATGGGTAATAAATGCTGGCCAGCCCAGTGATACCCATTTCTCACAAATGAATAAAACAAAAAAAAAATGTCCGATTATTGTCCATGGGTAGACAGTGGGGTAGCAGCATTATCATTGGACTATTAATCTACAGATCCAGAGAAATGCTTTGGAAACCTGGGTTAAAATATGAAGATGACAGCTGGTGAAATTTGAATTCAATAATGAAGGGCATCGATAGGGTGAATTATGAATTATGAAGGGCATTGATAGGGTGAACAGTGGGAAATTTTTTCCCAGGTCGGAGGTGACAAACACAAGGGGTCACAGGTTCAAGGTGAGGGGAGCAAGGTTTAAGACAGATGTCGGGGGATATATTTTACACAGAGGATGGCGGGGGCCTGGAATGCACTGCCAAGCACGATGATAGAGACGGACATGCCGGGATCGTTTAAGACTTACCTGGATAGCCACATGAACAGACTGGGAATACAATGAATGACCTAATTGGACATATGAGCAGGGCAGGCTTGGAGGGCCGAAGGGCCTATTACCCAAGCCGTATTGTTCTTTGTTCTCAATAAAGATCTGGAATTAAAGGTCCAGTGATGACCATGAAGTTAGTTGATGATTGTTACAATTAGGCACTGCAATGAAGTTACTGTGAAAATTCCCGAGTCACCACACTCTGGTGCCTGTTTGGATACACCGAGGGAGAATTTAGCATGGCCAATGCACCTAACCAGCACATCTTTCGGACTGTAGGAGGAAACTGGAGCATCCTGAGGTAACCCATGTAGACATGGGGAGAACAAGCAGACTCCGCACAGATAGTGACTCAAGCCTGGAAATGAATCCAATGCTGTTGGATAGCAGTGTTAACCACTTTACCACTGTGCCACCCAAAAATGATCGTTGTAAAATTTCATTTGATTCACTAATTTTCTTTAGGGAAGGAAATCTGCTGTCCTTATCTGGTGTGGTCTACATGTGACTCCAGATCTACAGCAATGTAGTTGACTCAATATCCTCAGCGATGGGCAATAAATGTTGGCCTAGCCAACATTAACCAAATCCCTAATTGCTCTTGAGAAGGTGCTGATGAGCTGCCTTCTTGAACCGAATTATCTGGAATTAAGAATCTACTGATGACCATGAAACCATTGTCAATTGTCAGAAAAACCCATCTGATTCACTAATGTCCGTTAGGGAAGGAAACCTACAAATCCTTACCTGGTCTGGCCTACATGTGACTCCAGGCCCACAGCAACGTGCTTGACTCTCAACCGCCCTTGGGCAACTGGGGATGGGCAATAAATTCTGGCCAGCTTGCGACACCCATGTCCCATGAACTGACCGGGCCCCTGGCAAGTGCTGCTTTTCTTCCCATGGCAACACTTTGGTTAATCAGCATCAATTGCTGACCAATCAACAGCCTTTTCCTCCTGTTGTGCAAATCGTCCTGATTGTTTGAAATTTGGTATTCTTGTATTTGTCCGAATGAGGGCAACATCTTTTTCTTCAGTTCTAAAGTTCTGTGCTACCAAAGAATCATTCCTTGATATTTTCTTGAAAGCAACTTTTCAGAAACTCTTAATTGCAAAGAGGTGTAAAGTAAGAAACTTACTCCTGCGGCTAATTAATATTTAGAGAGTGGCCTCCCATGAAGAATGAATATGATTGTTTTAAGCTTTATTAACAATGTCTAATAGTATTGACAATCAGTTCTGATTATTCATTAAGCAGGCACAAAGGTTTTTAAAACAATCTTTTTGGTAGCAGTGAAGTTCAACACGGGCAAAAGTACACGATCAAATACTCTGAAATCAAGTAAAATTAATGGGAACACTTCCTAAACGATGTGAAACAAGGAGGTAGAGAGAAGCCAATAGACGTGGGCATCCCAGTTCTCAAATCATTAACAGGCAGCACGCAAGTACAAATATTGATCAAAAAGGTTAATAGAATATTGGTTTTTGTCTAAACGAGGCCCCATCTGCTTGCTCGGGTGGATGTAAAAGATCCCATGGCTTTGTTTCGAAGTAGAGCAGTGGCGTTCTCTCCTGGTGCCCTGGCCAATGTTTATCCCTCAATCGATAGCTCCAAAAACAGATGATCTGGTTCATTATCACATTGCTGTCTGTGGGAGTTTGCTGGATGCAAATTAACTGCTGTGTTTCCTGCATTATAACAGTGACTATACTTCAGAAAGTACCTCATCTCATGCAAGGTACCTGGAGAAATCCGTCAGGCCTGTAAATTGTGATTAAATTCTGAGAACAGTCGCATTCGCCTGGCTTTTATTTATTTGGGTCTGGAAGACTGACAGGTTGCTTGATCAAATTTAAAATGCAATGGAGACTTAAAGGATAGATTCTGGAAAAATTACATTCTTATGTGGCCCTAGGAGTGGCACAGTGGGACCAGGATTTGATATTCGGCTTTGATCACTGTCTGTGTGGAGGTTGCTCATTCTCCCCATGTCTGCATGGGTTTCCTCCCACGATCCAAAATGTGCAGTTTCGGTGGATTGGCCATGATAAATGCCCCTTAGTGTTCTGGGATGTGTAGGTTAGAGGGATTAGTCAGGTAATTATGAGGAACGACAGTGAGAGGGCCTGGGTGGGATTGTGGTTGGTGTAGATGACACCAACTCAGTCGAAGGACTGAATGATCTTCCCTTCCTTTAGAGATTCCTAACTAATGAAACTCAATTCTTAATAGCAGGCTAGGGTGACTAGCTTGTTCATGACTTACTAAGGAAAAATAGAAGGGAAAGTGAAGCGAACCAAAATATAGGTGGAATGAAATGGAGTTTTTGATTATTTTTAAGGCAGAGCTAGAACAAAGAATAGTACAGTACAGGAACAGGTTCTTCAGCCCACTAAATCTGTGCCAACTGAGGATCATAGAAATGATAGAACATTGAAACTCTACAGTGCAGAAAGAGGCCATTTGGCCCATCAAATTTAGATTGACCACAATCCCACCCAGGCCCCACCCCCATATTTCTACATATTTTACCAACTAATCCTTCTAACCTACACATCTCAGGACACTAAGGGATAATTTTAGCATGGCCAATCAACCTAACCCACGCATCTTTGGACTCTCTAATCCTCTCCAATCTAATATTTTCTTGCCTCTTTTGAAAATTCCTGTTGAATCTCTCTTCCTTCGGACAAGAGATTCCAGGTCACATCAAAGGACAAAGAGAATAAAGGAAAGTACAGGTTGGGAACAGGCCCTCCAGCCCTCTAAGCCTGTGCCGATCACAATGCCCTGACTCAACAAAAACAAACCTTCAAGAACAAGGATAAAGATAGATTGTTGATTAACAAGAGGGTGAAAGGTTAATTGGGTTTGGGGGAATGTGGGGTTAAAGTTACAATCAGATCACTCATGTTCTCTGATTTGATTTGATATATTATTGTCACATGTATTGACATACAGTGAGAAGTATTGTTTCTTGCATACTACACAGACAAAACATACTGTTCATAGAGAAGGAAATGAGAGAGTGCAGAATATAGTGTTACAGTCATAGCTAGGGTGTAGAGAAAGATCAACTTAATGCAAGGTAAGTCCATTCAAAAGTCCGACAGCAGCAGGGAAGAAGCTAATCTTGAGTCGGTTGGTATGTAATCTCAGATTTTGTATCTTTTTCTTGAAGGAAAAAGGTGGAAGAGAGAATGTCCGGGGTGCGTGGGGTCCTGAATTATGCTGGCTGCTTTGCCAGGGCAGTGGGAAGCGTAGACAGAGCCAATGGATGGGAGGCTGGCCTTATTGAATGGTGGAGTAGGCTGGAGAAGCTGAGAGGCTACCCCTGTTCTGATGTTCCTATGAGTTCCTGGGGGCAGCAAGGGTGTGGAAAAATCAGAGGACAGATATGAGCAGATGGCAAAAGAGACAGAGCCCGACCCATCGTTATTCACCTGTGCTGAAGAAGGGACTCACAGACTGACTTCTACATCCAATCCAGACAATGTTCAACACAGAGGCATCACACACCCCGGACGCAATACATCAGCTTCTGAGATGGATGGATTTGTTTTTGTACTTTATTCATGGCATGTGGGTATCACTGGTTGGATCAGCAGTTACTGCCCATCCATAATTGAACTAAGTGGCTTGCTAGGCTATTTCAATAGTCAACAACATTGCCGTGGCTCTGCAGTCACATGTAGGCCAGACCAGGTAAGGATGGCAGATTTCCTTCCCTCAAGGACATTGGTGACTCAGATGGGTTTTAAATGATGACTGACAATGGTTTCATGGTCATCAGTAGACTTTTAATTCCAGATCTCTAATAAGAGACATAGGTTTAAGATGCGAGGGGCAATCCATCATGTAAACCAGCCTCCCATTCCACCCTGTCTACACCTCCTGCTGCCTCAGCAAAGCAGCCAGCGTAATTAGGGACCCCACTCCTCTAGGACGTTTTTTCTTCCACCAAAAGTCTGAGTTTATGTACGAACTGACTCAAGAACAGCTTCTTCCTGCTGCTGCCAGGCTTTTGAATGGGCTAACCTCGCATTAAGTTGATCTTCCTCTGCACCCTAGCTTTGATTGTAACATTACATTCTGAACTCTTAGTTTTCTTCTCTATGAATGGCATGCCTTGTCTGTATAGTGCGCAAGAAACAATAGCTGTCTGCTAATACATGTGACAACTAATAAATCAAACTGTGTGCAGTTCTGGTCGCCACATTATAAGAAAGATGTGGAGGCATTGGAGAGGGTACAGAGGAGGTTTACCAGGATGTTGCCTGGTATGGAGGGCAGGTCCTATGAAGAGAGGTTGAAGGATTTGAGGTTGTTTTCGTTAGAAAGGAGGCGGCTAAGAGGGGATCTTATTGAAGCATATAAGATGATTAGAGGTTTAGATAGGGTGGACAGTGATAGCCTTTTTCCTAGGATGGAGAAAGCTAGCACGAGGGGACACAGCTTTAAATTAAGGGGTATGAGTTATAGGACGGATATCAGAGGTAGGTTCTTTACTCAAAGAGTGATTAGGGAGTGGAATGCCCTGCCTGCAGCTGTTGTAGATGCGCCAAGTTTGGTGGCGTTTAAGAGGTTAATTGATAAGTATATGGAAGAGAAGGGAATGGTTTAGTTTGGAGGGGCATTGCTTTTTATTTTGGTCGGCACAACATCGAAGGCCGAAGGGCCTGTTCTGTGCTGTATTGTTCTATGTTCTAAACCAAAATCACTCAAATGTTGAAGGGAGATGTATAAGGCAAGTTTTTTACACAGAGGGTGGCGGGTGCCTCAAACTTGCTGCTGGGGATGTAATGGAAGCAGATACGATAGTGAGTTTTAAGAGGCATCTGGACAATTACATGAATAGGATGGCAATAGAGGGATGTGGTTGGAAGGGTGGGGGACTTTAGTCCACAGGGACAGCATGGTCAGTGCAGGCTTGGAGGGCCGAACGACGTGTTCCTGTGCTGTAAATTTTTTTTTGTTCTTGTTCTTTGAATTCATACTTCTCCTGCTGTGGTGGGATTTGAACCCTGGCCCCCAGACATTACCCTGGATTAGTAATCCAGAGGCAATACCCTGATGTCACATCGCCCCAATAACAGAATAATTTCCCCCAGTTAAAATATCATTGAATTTTATTTATTAGTTACAAGTAGGCTGATACATTCACGCTGCAATGAAGTTATTGTAAAATATCCTAGTTGCCACATTCCAGCGCCTGTTCGGGTACACCGAGGGAGAATTTAGCATGGCCAATTCACCTAAGCTGTACATTTTTGAACTGTGTGAAGAAACTGGAGCACCTGGAGGAAACTCACCCATGCAGACACGAGGAAAATGTGCAGACTCCATACAAACAGTGACCCAAGCTAGGAACCGAATCTGGATCCCTCGCACTGTGTCACCCTGCCACCCTGTAGTAAGCATTACACAGGATATCTATCTGAATCAGAGCAAGAAAGTTGGTAGAGAAAGATGCAATGGGTTCAGAATGGTAGACATCTCTCTGAATTGATATCATTTTGGCTGACTTGTCTGTCTTTTAATACCAGCTGTGGACAAAGAGATGATTTGACTTCCTGACTCCAGAATCCACTGGGATTCAGAAAAGAATTTGCCCCGATTGATTTTACTTGTGACACTTAATCGCCATCAAAGGACAAAAAACTGTCCTCAGCTCATCTGCCTTAAGCTGCAGTCATGTTATGTTTTCAAGGGTGAAAGGACATTGTAACTCATGACACTAACTGGTCCTCACACTTTTTCATAGATATGGTAATGATGATTTTCCTGGCTATACAGCAATTCTGCGCGAAACAAGTAAAACATTGAACAATGAGTTTTCAGAACTATACTCTGCGCTAAGACAAGCCAATTTAGGTAGCACACTAATTTACATAAGCAAATCTTTTTGCTTAGGTAAGCCTCGACTTCTCCCCGAGTTTGGAACTCATTCATAAAACATTTGAAGACAAATAAAAAAATCCTTTCAATCGTTTTCACTTCTGTAATTTATTTTTGCCACCTTTTCACCAGTCTGCCTCTGATAAATTTTAGAAAGGAAATTTCTAGAATCTGTGAAAAAAAAGTTTTTTACAGTCATCATTAACTTATTAATTGCTAGATGAATGAGGTCTGATGTGCATACACGATGTGGTGTCGATGGTAGCGTGGCCCCTTTGGGGGGGGGGGGAATGATCCCTGACGGTCACGTGATCGGGCCGGACCCTATGAAGTTGCAGCACAGGAAACTGAGCCGATCGGGAGTAAGGGTGTGCATTTGGGGCCAGGAAAGAGCTTCAGTCATGCCTTTAGCTCTGTCTAACATGGCTTTTATGCCTGTATTTATATTGTTAGTAATAAATCTTCCTTGACTTGGAGTCACTTTTAAGTTATAGCATCTTTATCTCACTTCCAGGTCAGGAAGGAGTTGGTCCAAAGACTTAATCACAATGCTCTGACTGACTCCTCAGTTCAGTACTGAGGGAGTGTGGCATTGCCTCTGATGCTGTCTTTTAGACGAATGGAGTCAATGGGAAGCAGGGGGAAACTGTCCACTGGTTACAGCCATTCCTGGTGATTGGAGATCAACCACTATAGCTCTAGGATATCATTGCAACAGTTCTTCAGGGTACTGTCCTAGGCCCAACCCTCTTCAACTGCTTCATCAATGAACTCCCCTCCATCATAAAGCCAGATGTGGCGATGTTCACTGCACAATATTCAGCATCATTTGTGAATCTTCAGATAACAAAACAGTCTATGACCAAATGAAAAAATACCTGGACAATATCCAGATTTGGGTTGGCAAGTGGCAAGGAACATGTGCGTCACACAAGAGCCAGGTAATGACCATCACCAATGAGAGTCAATCCAACCACCACCCTTTGACGTTCAATGACGTTGCCATAAATGAATCCCCCAATATCAAATTCCTGGGTATTACCATTGACCAAAAACTGAACTATACTAGCTACATAAACATCGTGGCTATCAAGCAATTCAGAGACTAGGAATCCTAGTCTGAGTGAATGATTTCCTGGCAGGATTCAGATGAAGAATTGGGTTCTTCTTTTCACCTTCGAGTGGATTTTGCCTTCTGCTCTTTTCATGCCCTTCCTGACTGCTTGGCATCAGGCACTCCACTCAGCAATGAGGAATTCCCTGCATTAATCCCAATCCCAGTTAACCCTCACACCCTGCCCAATATTTATTCCCCAGTCAACATCACATAAACAGATGATCGCGCCATTGTTTGTGGGATCTTGCTGCTGCATTTCCCAGGTCAGAACTTTAAACAAGTCCTTTGCCGGCAGTAAGATGCTTTGGGATGTCCTGAAGTGAATAAGGGTGCTCTTCAAATGGACACTGCTCCAGTCAATTTTCTGTTCTCTATCACAGGAGATTTAATAGATTTCCAGATTTTTAGATTTCCGGAAAGCATTTGATAAGGTGCCTCACAAAAGGTTGCTGTAAAAGATTAGGGCACATGGAGTTGGGGATAGGGTGTTAACGTGGATTGAGGATTGACTATCTAACAGGAAGCAGAGAATTGGAATCAATGGATGCTTTTCTGGTTGGCCGTTAGAGACTAGTGGAGTGCCCCAGGGATCGATGCTGAGGCCTCAACTGTTTACCATATACATAGATGATCTGGAGCAGGGGGCTGAGTGTAGGGTAACAAAATCTGCTGATGACACAAAGATGAGAGGAAAAGCAAATTGCATGGAGGCACGGAAAATCTGCAGAGAGATCTGGATAGGCTGAGTGAGTGGACGAGGAAATGCAGATGGAGTATAATGTTAGCAAATGTGAGGTTATCCACTTTGGTAGAAATAATCATAGGAAGGATTATTATTTAAAGGGTGAAAAGCTGCAGCATGCAACAGTGCAGAGAGACCTGAGGGTCCTTGTGCACGAATCGCAAAAACCCGGTCTGCCGGTGCAACAGATGATCAAGAAGGCAAATGGAATGTTGGCCTTTATAGCAAGAGGGGGATAGAATATAAAAGCAGAGAGGTCTTGCTGCAACTGTACAGGGCACTGGTGAGGCCGCAACTGGAGTACTGTGTGCAGTTTTGGTCCCCTTACTTGTGTAAGGATATATTGGCCTTGGAGGGAGTGCAGAGAACGTTCAGCAGGCTGATACCGGAGATGAGGGGGTTAGCTTATGAGGAGAGATTGAATAGACTGGGCCTGTACTCATTGGAGTTGAAAAGGCTGAGGGGGGATCTTATAGAGGCATATAAGCTAATGAAGGGGCTAGATGGGGTAGAGGTAGAGAGATTCTTTCCACTTAGAAAGGAAACCAGAACTAGAGGGCACAACCTCAAATTAAGGGAGGGGGGACAGTTTAGAACAGAGTTGAGGAGGAACTTCTTCACTCAAAGGGTAGTGAAACTCTGGAATTCTCTGCCCATTGATGGTGGAGGCTACCTCATCGAATATATTTAAGTCACGGGTAGATAGGTTTCTGATAGACGAGGGAATTAAGTGTTATAGGGAAAAAGCCGGAAAGTGGAACTGATCCACTGCAGGTCAGCTGTGATCTTGCTGAATGGTGGGGCAGGCTTGAAGGGCTAGGTGGCCTACTCCTGCTCCTATTTCTTATGTTCTTATGTTAATATAAACATATAATCCTTACAGTGCAGATGGAGGCCATTCAGCCCATCGAATCTGCACAGACCTAAATCCCACCCACATCCTTTCCCTGCAATCTCATATATCTACCCTGCTAATCCCTCTGATACTAGGGGTAATTTAGCATGGCCAGTCAACCTAGCCCGCACATCTTTGTATTTAAAAGGAATAATTCAGTTCAGAAATCTGGACTTCGCCTGAAATGCAAATATCCATTTTCAAAGATTTCTGTCAGAATGAATTTGCAATGAATTCACCATTTTGCTTGTGTGCAGTTTTATATAAATGGAAATCAGCTTCTTATGTGTGAAGCAATGCCAGGCAGCCTCATTACAAACTGAGGCTTCTGTAGTGAAGACATCTGCTTCATCATCGAGTTAGTTCCGGTGTATCTAACAGGCATTCAGACAGTGGAAGTGAATAATGAGTAGCAGCGTAGGAGACACTCTTGAAGAAAACAGTGCCATTCTGGAATGGCTGAAGGTGCCTGACACCCAGCCAAGGAAACCACAGTAACTCGCAGAAGAAGAAGGAGTGGGGAAGAGCATTAGTCTGCGAAAGTCTCGATCCACTCGACCGCTATTTGAGGGAGGAGAGGAAGGCGTTAATGATGATGCCCCAGCCATTTCCAAAAGAACTCAAACGCATTGGTTTTCATGTGATTCTCACAGAATTGCCACAGCACAGAAAGAGGAACATAGAAACATAAAAAAGTACAGCACTGTACAAGCCCTTCGGCCCTCAATGTTGTGCCAAGTTATGTTCAAATCCAAGATCAAGCTATCCCACTCCTTATCATTCTGCTATGCTCATGTGCCTATCTAATAACCTTTTGAAAGTTCCTAAAGTCCAATTCCACTATCACAGCAGGCAGTGTATTCCACACTTCAACCACTCTCTGGCTGAGTGTTATCATCACTAGACTATTAATCCAGACACTTAGCTAATGCTCTGCAGACCTGAGTTCGAATCCCGCCACAGCAGGTGGTGAAATTTAAATTTAATAAGGAATAATCTGGAATAAAGAATCTAATGATGATCACGAAACCCAACTGGTTCTCTTATGTCCTAAGTCATGCACCAGCCTCCTTCTCATGCACCGTACACAGGACCCATAATCACAATCAAAGGGCAGAAACTACAGGCAGTGGACCAGTTCATTTATCTTGGCAGCACCCTCTCCCAAGCAGTGACTATTGATGCAGAAGTTAACTGCAGAATAGCAAAGACAAGTTCTGCTTTTGGTAGACTGCGCTCCACTGTATGGGAATGGCAAGGAATCAGCCCAGCGACAAAGCTGAAGATCTACAACGCCATGTACTCACTCCCCTCCTGTACGCCTGTGAAACGTGGACTGTGTATCGGAGGAATGAAAGACAGCTCAATCATTTCCAAGTGACTTGTCTTCGCAGAATATTATGTATCAGATGGCAAGACAAAGTACCAGACAGTGATGGTCTCTCTAGAGCAGGTCTACCATCAGTCCACACACTGCTGATGAGAGCGTAGACCCGGTGGGCATGTCATGTCATCTGTATGTCAGACAAGTGCATACCCAAGCAGATCCTTTTTGGGGAACTCTCTGCTGGAAGATGCTCGCATGGAGGGCAGAAGGAACGTTTCAAAGACACACTCAAAGCCTCCCTTAAGTCACTTGACATTGACACGGCCATCTGGGAAACGCTGACACAAAACCGCCCTCCCTGGCGCTGTCTCATTCACAAAGGCTGTCAAGGTCACAAAGCAAGGTGTATTGCTGAAATACAACTTAAGCGCGAGTTGCGCAAGTCCAGAGCCACCAGCGCAACAACTACAGTGTCTACATAAATCTGTCCAACATGTGCCAGGACATTCCGTGCCCGAATTGACCTGATCAGTCATCTTCCGACACACTGCAACCAGCCTCAAAATGACTAACGGTGTTCAGGTCCTCATCGATGACGATGGGCAAACAACAATGTTTTCAAAGTATTCTACAACTTAGTCAAACATGATCTCCTCTTATGAACCCATGCTGTGTCTTACCAATGGAGCAACATATAGAACATAGAAAAACTACAGCATAAACAGACCCTTCAGCCCACAAGTTGTGCCAATCATATCTCTACCTACTAGGCTTACCTATAACCCTCAATCCTAATAAGTCCCATGTACTCATCCAGAAGTCTCTTAAAAAACCCTATCGAATCTGCCTCCACCACCACCAACCCTCTGAGTGAAAAACTTACTCCTGATATCTCTTCTGTACCTATTCGCCAGCACCCTAAACCTGTGTCCTCTTGCGGCAGCCATTTCAGCCCTGGGAAAAAAACCTCTGAGAATCCACCCAATCAATACCTCTCAACATCTTCTACACCTCTATCAGGTCATCTCTCATCCTTCTTCTCTCTAAGGAGAAAAGACCTCGCAATCTATCCTCATAAGGCATGCCATCCAATCCAGGCAACATCCTTGTAAATCTTATGTCCAGATGTCTCGCTATTTCTTCCTTGGTGATAGATTCAAGCATTTTCCCGACCACAGAAGTTAAGCTAATTGGACTATACTCTGCACTCTCTCATGTCCTTCTCTATGTGTGGGGTGCTTTGTCTGTATCACACACAAACAACACTTTTTACTGTGTGCTAATACATGTGTCAACAATAAACCAAATCAAATCAAATCAAGTCAAATCAAATCTAAGTCTCCATTAAGTTAGCCTAACATACTGTATGTATTGATTATCCATGTTCTTCCTACCAAAATGAACCACCATGAAGGGATAATGGGAGCTTGTCAAAAATGTCGGTGATAATCATAGAGCTTTTGATCTACATACAGTATGAAGTGGAAAACCAGGCAAAGGTAGCCTGAAACAGAGGTTCCACACTGGTGTGCAGTTAAGTGTCCACAAGTATGCCGCAAAATAAAATTCAAAATTATTAAAAATTAATTTGATATCGTTGGATTTATTATTAACATGCATTCGTACACAGTGAAAAATATTGTTTCTTGCACGCTATACTAACAAAGCATAACGTTCATAAAGAAGGAAAGGAGAGAGTGCAGAATGTAGTGTTACAGTTGTAGCTAGGCTGTAGAGAAAAATCAACTTTGTGTGAGGTAGGCCCGTTCAAAAGTCTGACAACAGCGGGAAAGAAGCTGTTCTGGAGTCGGTTGATGCGCGACCTCCGACTTTTGTATCTTTTTCCCATCGGAAGAAGGTGGAAGAGAGAATGTCTGGGGTGTGTGGGGTCCTTGATTATGCTGGCTGCTTTGCCGAGGCCGTGGGAAGTGTAGACAGAGTTAATGGATGGGAGATTGGTTTGTGTGATGGATTGGGATACTTTCATGAACTTTTGCAGTTTCTTGCAGTCTTGGACAGAGCAGGAGCCAGACCAAGCTGTGATACAACCAGAAAGAATGCTTTCTGTGGCGCATCTGTAAAAGTAAATAAACTGAATCTAATCTTGATTTTCAGCTCCATGTTTGACATATATGAATCTTGATGTGGTTCATGCCTTGTGCACGTGTTGTATGGATCTGGCCAATGTAAAAAATGTAAGCTTTTTTTCCAGCTGGTGTGTGAGCAGGATTCTTCCCATTCCCTTATGCTAATCCATGTAACAATAAACCAAATCAAATCAAATTGGTCCCAACACTGATCCGCGAGGCACACTATAGGCTTTGTGTGCCTGTGCAAAATAGTGACACAAAATGGGCTGGGGAGAAACATGTTGGGCCTGGAGAGATCCACAGGAGCAGGATAGAGGACAGGAGAGGTTCAAGGCCAACGTTTCCAGTAAGAGAACAGAGCCAAGAAACAAGAAGGAAGGGAGTTGCAGCAGACTCCAATCACAACTCAAAGTCCTCAACTCCTGAGGATTGTCTGAAACAGCTACTCGGAGCAGACATTAACTGCTGAGACGGATTTTTAATCAATGAGGAAATCGGGGGTTATGGGGATAAAATGGGAAATTGAGGCTGAGGATTATATCACATCAGCACAATCTCATTGAATGGCGGAGTAGACTCAATGGGTTGAATGGCCTACTTCTGCTTCTACGTCTTACAGTCTTATGTTGAGGTGGGCTCCTAACACTCGAAAGGACCCCAAAGGAATCTCCAAAATCCAAGAAGGTAACTGAAGGTTGGTAATTTTGTGTTGTGTGCAAAGATAAACTGTTGGAGCAGTTAGTGTTCTGCATGGCACAGCTAAAAGAGATGAAATTGTGCTTGTAAATTGATCCTTGAGGGTATTTAATGTGTAATGTGGTGTATCTGACCACAATTTGCCTTGGGTAAGTTCTGGAAGTGAAGAATCCCACTCAGGTTGAGATGTGGCTGAAAGGATAGAGCCTCAGGATGAGTGATATGGTGGCACAGTGGTTAGCACTGCTGCTTCACAGCGCCAGGGATCAGGGTTCAATTTTCGGCTTGGGTCACAGTCTGTGTGGAGTTTGCACATTCTCCCCGTGTCTGTGTGGGTTTCCTCCAGATGCTCCTGTTTCCTTCCACAATCCAAAGATGTGCAGGTTAGGTGGATGGGCCATGCTAAATTGACCCTTAGTGTCAGGGGGCCTCTCTAGGATAAATGCATGCAGTAATGGGTGGGATTGTGGTTGATGCAGACTTGATGGGCCGGATGGCCTCCTTCTGCATTGTAGATTTCTATGATTCTATGATTTTAAAACATAGGCAGGGCAGTGACAACAACTTGGCCTTTGGATTTTCATGGACTGCTGATGTTTCTTGTCCTATTCCAGAAAGTCTAATTTGCAAGGTGGAGCTCTGAAATGCTGCAATGGTACCAAGGATGTGAAGTGCCATTTCAACACAAAACCCCATTCATTCTCCAGCAAGGATGTACAGGATCTCAGCAAGTGCTCACCAAAACAGAACTTGCATCAAAAGCAACACACGATGGAGTGTGTGTGTTTCAAATAATGAGCTGGAGGTGAGTTACCTGGTGGATCAGCTCATTGCTAAATCAGGAACCTGTACACCATTGCCAAAACCCAGATTCTACCGGCACACAAAGTATTAGGAGAGTAATGTAGGAAGGTGATGCTGCCCAATAAATGGACAATGTTCCTCTTTCTGATGACACTATCATACAGCCTTTGGTGAGATGTCAGCCAATATTGAACAGGTACTTTAGGAGAAATTAGAAATGATTAGAAAATGTGCTTTGAATATATTATTGACTTCACCAACATTAATGGGCTCTACCTGCTCTTAGCCAATGACAGGGATGTTGATAGGGATTTTATCAAAGACAATTTCTTCTTCTATGAAGTTTTCCCCATTCATGCAGCCAGAGAGGAAGCTTTTCTGCTTCAGCTGGAGAGAAACAAACTTAACTGGGCCAAGTACCTGCACCAACAGAGCAACTTCCATGGTGGGAAAAGTCAAAGGATTCATGACTAAGGTGAAAGAACAGGGCTGAGATTCTCCGGCCTCCCAGCCACATGTGGAAAGTGGTATGTTGCTTCATAGTAGTGAGATTCTCTGGTCCCGCCGCTGTCCTAGGAATTCCCATTGATGCTACCCCACGCTGGTGGGAAACCCATGGCTGGGATTGTATTGCCAGCAGACCAAAGAAACCCGCTGGTGTGGACAGCCGGAGAATTCCAATCCAGAATCCTGACATCTATGAGACTCTTGTTGCCAAATCTATGCCATAAGACCGTAAGACAAAGGAACAGAATCAGGTCATTTAGGCCTTTGAATCTGCTCCTCCACTCAATAATGCCTGACATGATTTCCACCCTCATTCTCCTGCCTTCTCCCCATTACCCTAATTGATCAATAACTTATCTACCACTGTGTTAAAGACACTTAAGGTCCTCTGTAGCAATTAGTTCCACAGATTCACCACCCTCTGACTGAAGAAATTCCTTTTCATCTCAACTTTAAAGGATATCCTCCCAGTTACCTGCAATATAGAACAAACAGTGAAAATTGTGAGTAATGTGAAGTCACGTCCTTTGAAATCGCACTTATTTACGTTTGTGTTTGAAGCGATGGGAACCGAGTACCAGCGTTCACTCTCGCGCGCAGAGGTACGATGACTGTCTCAGGGAAAAGACCTCTCACACATCTTCTGTGACTGGAGAGAGTTTCGGGCTCTGTCTTTAATATGCGATTATTTATGGTGCGCTAAGCTTGCATTTCTTTCCGAGATATTCAGCCACCTGAATAAACTGAATGTTAAAATGAAAGAGGGGGAAATGAAATCATTCTGATTGCTACAAATGATCTTCAAGGATACGGATCAAAACTTTGGCAGGGAAGTGTGACAAGTGGGCTGATTGAGATATTCAAATTGGCATCAGTGAATCATATTGGCAAAAACCAGACTCAATCTCATCTCCACACATCTTAAAACTCTCCAAGAGAAATGCTCCTTAAGTATAGAAACATAGAAGATAGGAGCAGGAGGAGGCCATTCAGCCCTTCAAGCTTGCTCCACCATTCATCCCAATCATGGCTGATCATCCAACTCAATAGCCTAACCCTGCTTTCTCCCCATAACCTTTGATCCCATTCACCCCAACTGCTATAACTAGCTGCCGCTTAAAAATATTCAATGTTTTTGCAAAAACCAATTCTTGTGGTAATGAATTTCATAGACTCATCACTCTTTGGGTGAAGAAATGTCTCCTCACCTCCATCCTCAATTGTCTACCCTGAATCCTGACTGTAATCCCTGGTTATGGATGCACTCATCATCGGGAACATCCTCCCTGCATATATTCTGTCTAGTCCTGTTCGAATTTTATAATTCTCTATGAGATCCCCCACCCGATTCATCTGAACTCCAGTGAAAACAATCTTAACCCAGTCAATCTCTCTTCATGCGTCAGTCCTGCCTGGGTATCAGTCTGGTAAACTTTTGCTGCACTCCTTTGAGAGCAAGAACCTCTTTCCTCAGAAAATGACCAAAACTGTGCATTATACCCTTGGTGCGACTTCACCAAGGCCTTATATAATTGCAACAACACATTCCTGCTCCTGCGCTCGAAACCTCTCGCAATGAAGGCCAACATACAATTTGCCTTCTTTACCACTTGCTGAACCTGCAAGACTTTAATCCTTTTTAGTTCACTTCCTTTTGGATCATCAAAGACATTTAATGTGATTTCATGGCCTCGCTTATCTCAAAACTGTAAAGTTCCACCCAAGATCAACGGATTTTTTCATGTTCCTCCTCTCGCCTGTTCCGATTCCCATGGCGGAGGGTGGAGGGGGGGGGGTGGTGGAAAATTCCAGCCATTGCCATTAAAAGAACAAGAGGAATTTGCTCAGGATGGATTGTACGCTAAAACTGAAGTTTCTGGACACATTTGGATTGCTTGTGGGACAAGAATATCCGTTTATTTCAGATCAAACTATTGCTGTATCATCCTTACCATTTTCCACACCATCCTGCGTGAGTTAGCGTTCTCAACACTGGCTTCTGTAAAAAGCTTCACAACACCAGGTTAAAGTCCAACAGGTTTATTTGCTGGTGAACGCCGCTAGCTTTCGGGACACTGATCCTTCGTCAGGTGAGTGGAGAGTTCTGATCACAAACAGGGCATATAAAGGCACACACAGTTTACAGAATACTGATTAGAATGCAAGTCTTTACAGCTAATCTGCTATTCAAGTCTTAAAGGTGCAGACAATGTGAGTGGAGATAGCATTAAGCATAATTAAAAAGAGCATCTCCACATTTTGTAAAAAGCACCAGGAGAGAGAGCCTATCAGGGTTCTAACAAGATTAGACAGGGTAGAATCAGAAAAGTGTTTCTGATGGTAGGGAATGTCTAGAACTAGGGGTCATTGTTTGAGGATAAGGGGTAAACCTTTTAGAATTGATGTGAAAAGAAATTTCTTCATCCAGAGAATGGCCAATGTGTGGAATTTGCTATCACACGAGGTAATTGAGACCAAAACATTATCTGATTTCAAGAAGAAATTAGATATCATTGTTTTGTTCTTTGCTCTTTATTCTTTGAAACCCTACAGTGCAGAAAGAGGCCATTGGGACAATTGTGTCTGCACTGACCACAATCCCATCCAGGCCCTACCGCCATATCCTTTCACATTTACTCAGTAACCCCTCTAATCTATGCATTTTAAGACATTAAGGGACAACTTTAGCATGACCAATTGACCTAATCTGCACATGGAGGAAACCAGAGCACCGAGAGGAAACCACACAGACATGAGGAGAATGTGCAAACTTCACACAGACGGTGACCCAAGCTGGGAATCAAATCCAGGTCCCTGGAGCTGTGAAGCAGCAGTGCTAACCACTGTGCTACTATGCTAATATAGCTCTACAGTATTAATGTAAGCTTACCTGTGACACTAATAAAGTTAAAAATATTTCACTTCAACCTTAAAATAAGGGGAGGCAGATTTAAAACAGAGATGAGGAGAAATCGCTCCTCTCAAAAGGTAGTTGAATCTATAGAATTTATTACCCTAGCGTGTGGTGGGTGCTGGGACATTGCGTATCTTTAAGGAAAAAGTAGACAGGTTTTTAATTAACAATAGATTTGCAGGGCAATGGTGAACACAGGAAGGTGGAGTTGAAACTGAGGTGATCGCATTAAAGGGTGAAGCAGGCTCGAGGAGCTGAATTGCCCACTCCTGCTCTGAGCTCTTATGTTCTTATGTAGAGCTGCCCTAACATCAGTTCCAACTTGGATCGAGACATTCTACTTATGAGGGTAGGCCCAGATGTCACATTAACCTTGTCGGTGAGATGCTTCATGACATTTCCTTCAATGATGAACTTCTGTTTTGAGAAATGTAGGCTTACAAAACCTGAAAACAATGGAAATGTTCAATGGGAAACATCTTAAATTTTCTATAATAACACTGGCTGGAATTCCCCAGCCGTTCACACTGACGGGATTATATGGTCCCACCAGCAGCGCATCCCTGTCTGAGGGTTTCCCGCTGGCGTGAGGTGACATGAATGGGAATTCCACAGACAGCTGTTGGACCAGAGAATCCCACATGAGCAAACATTGTTCCTCCTCCCTCTGGTGGGAAACACATGGCTGGAAGGCTGGAGAATCTTGCCCAGTGAATTTGAGTTGCAACTGGTGATAAAATATTCATTCTAAACCTGTTAATCTGATTAAAGTTGTGTTTATAGTGGCTCAGCCTGGTTTTTATAGTGATAAAGGACATTTGCTCGAGGATCGTTTCATTGGAGAAATTACAAGATGTGCCTCAGAACCTTTTGTCGCATAAAAGTGTGCCGTGATGGAATAAAGGTTTGGAATTACTAACCCAGAGGATGAATTCATCGAATGTTTTGTGGATAATTCCTTAGAACAGCACTTTCCGAAGCCAATCAGAGAGTAGATTATGCTGGACCTGGTATTGTGCTACATGATATGATTAATTATAACCTCATTAGTGCAGGCAGAGGTAGAAGTAATTATAAAATTATTCAATTTGACATTCAATTTGGGGAAGAGAAGTGGGGGTCTAATACTAATATTAGTGGTTAAAAACATATTACAAATCTCTATAAAGTCACCTCTCATCCTCCGATTCCTGAGGGAAAGAAATCTCAGTCTTTCCACTGTCTCATCCAGAATGCTTCCCAATTCACAGCATTGTCCACTCACCCGTCTCTAGAAAGAGTGCAGAAAAGATTTATTAGGATGCTACCGGGACTTGATGATTTGAGTTATAAGGAGAGGCTAGATAGACTGGAACTTTCTTCTCTGGAGTGTAGGAGGCTGACGGGTGATCTTATAGAAGTCTATGAAATAATGGAGGGCATAGATCAGCTAGATAGTCAATATCCTTTCCCAAATGTAAGGGGGCCTAAAACTAGAGGGCATAGGTTTAAGGTGAGAGGGGAGAGATACGAAAGGGTCCAAAGGGGCAATTTTTTCACATTGAGGATGGTGAGTGTCTGGAATGAACTGCCAGAGGTAGTAACAGAGATGGGTACAATTTTGTCTTTTAAAAAGATAGTTACATGGGTACAATGGGATATGGGCCAAATGTGGGCAATTGGGACTAGTTCTGGGGTTTAAAAAAAAGATGGCATGGACAAGGCATACGGAGTCTTGGCTTTTATTGGTAGGGGGATTGAATTTCGGAGCCGCAACGTCATGTTGTAACTGTACAAAACTCTAGTGCGGCCGCACTTGGTGTATTGTGTACAGTTCTGGTCCCCACATTATAAGAAAGATGTGGAGGCATTGGAGAGGGTACAGAGAAGGTTTACCAGGATGTTGCCTGGTATGGAGGGCAGGTCTTATGAAGAGTGGCTGAGGGATTTGAGGTTGTTTTCGTTGGAAAGAAGGCAGCTAAGAGGAGACCTTATTGAAACATATAACATGATTAGAGGTTTAGACAGGGTGGACAGTGATAGCCTTTTTCCTCGGATGGAGAAAGCTAGCACGAGGGGACTTAGCTTTAAATTAAGGGGTGATAGTTATAGGACGGATATCAGAGGTAGATTCTTTACCCAGAGGGTGGTAAGGGTATGGAATGCCCTGCCTGCTGCAGTTGTAGATGCGCCAAGTTTGGTGGCGTTTAAGAGGTTAGTAGATAAGTGTATGGTCGAAAAGGGAATGGTTTAGGTTAGAGGGTCATTGCTTTTTCTTAATTGGTCGGCGCAACATCGAAGGCCGAAGGGCCTGTTCTGCGCTGTAATGTTCTATGTTCTAAGTTGGGCCGAAGGGCCTGTTTCCATGCTGTAAACCTCTATGACCCTATGACCTTCCCTAATCTACATCAGCTCTTAATTTAGAAATTCTTCAGTCTTAAAACTCTCCTCCTTGTGTTCAAATCTCTCCATGTGTTTCTGGCACACAGCCGTGACAAAGCACAGGCACTGTAACAGTAGCACACATAAGCTGCATAAAGGATAAAGTTCCAAAACCTGTGCGCTTATTAGCTGGAGTATTTATTCGTGATTGATCACAAAGTAGCGGCATTTAATAATCACCATCGTTAAAAAGTTAAATAGAATGATAGAGATCCATCCAGTGACTTATCCCCTAGAAGTCCAAAGGACTCTCGCAATGAGTTCGAATCGCTTTCTCGCTAACAAAGCCCTGCAATGTGACTAAGAAAGCAGGAACAGATGGTGGGATGGATTGTGCAGAGCCTGCACGAGTGGGCAAGATGGCGGAGGGTGCAGAGGATTGCGTGGGGAGTCGCGCGTCAGGACTTCTGGCTGAGGGGAAAATGTAAATGATTAAGTCAACAGCAGGAAGGTAACAAAATGGGAAGTTTGCCCATTAGCCATGGGAAACTCATTGATATGATGAATTACTCAGTTGCATATCATTTAAATGCAATTCAGCATCGTTTAATCCTGCCTGCCTGCTGTGCACACTCGTCTCTCCTGCCTTCAGTAACCCACCCAAGTGAAAACTGGTGCCTTCAATGTGGTTTCATTGACTCATTGCAAGAGTCCTTTGGACTTCTAGGGGATAAGTCACTGGTTACTGGAGGCAGTTTCTCTGCGTGAAAATCTTGCTGAGCTGAGGGTGGAGCCCCAGGCAAGAAATATGGAAGCCAGAATTAACTCATTCAAAATTTAAAGGGACAGAACACAACACGGCCATTCTTTAAAGTGGCATTTCAGATCTTAGCACCGCTTTCCTCACAGCGCCAGTGACCCAGGATTGATTCCCAGCTGGGATCAATGTCTGTGTGGAGTTTGCACATTCTCCCCGTGTCTGCGTGGGTTTCCTCCAGGTATTCCGCTTTCCTCCCACAATCCGAAGAATGTGCTGGTTAGGTAGTGTAGCCATGTTAAATTTTCACTCAGAGGGTGGAATCTTACCAGCCTGAGGTTCATATGATTCCCACCCAAGGCCAATAGCAAATGCCATTCTCTGAGCCTTGCCCACCCTCAGAATTGGGTGGGCATGCCGGTAAAATTCTGGCCAGTGTACCCCAGCAGTCGGCTAGAGGATTTTCACAATAATTTCAATTGCAGTCTTCATGTAAGCCACTAAATAAACTTTAAAATCTTTAAACCTGCTTCAAAAAGCCGACATGATGTATGCTCACATTATCACAGAGTTGGCTGCTCTTGGGGTCAGTAGCCATCAGGTTACAGGTTTCCCAACATCTCAGCCAGCTCCTGCTATGCGATCAAATGCCATTCTTGAGCTTGCTGCCACCTCATCAGGTTCAACTGACTGCCAAGGACCCGTGCCAGATCCTCAATGTCCTCTGCTCTCATGGGGGCAGCCCTATCAGCCACAATGCATGTGTGTTATGACCACGGCAGATGTTGTTCACTGAGAAAAGCAAATCCCAGAGGGAAACATGTCTTACTGATCATAAGCTTTTATTTTGGATGTGGAAATTCAAAAAGTGGAGAACACCAGTAACATCTTCAAGTAAGGTTTACATTAACACTGCAATGAAGTTACTGTGAAATTCCCCTTGTCAGGTCAATACACCTAACCAGCAATTACGTATAAGCAATAGATGGCCACATGAAAGAATAACAAAAATAAAAATCGTTGGGATCAGAACAGCAAATCATAGAGTTTTACAGCACAGATAAAGGCCTTTCGACCCTCTGTTTCAAGATCAGTACAGCACAAGAACAGAAAGATGTGGAGGCATTGGAGAGGGTGCAGAGGAGGTTTACCAGGATGTTGCCTGGTATGGAGAGCAGGTCTTATGAAGAGAGGCTGAGGGATTTGAAGTTGTTTTCGTTAGAAAGAAGGCGGCTAAGAGGAGACCTTATTGAAACATATAAGATGATTAGAGGTTTAGATATGGTGGATAGTGATAGCCTTTTTCCGAGGATGGAGAAAACTAGCATGAGGGGACACAGCTTTAAATTAAGGGGTGGTAGTTGTAGGATGGATGTCATAGGTAGGTTCTTTACCCAGAGGGTGGTAAGGGTATGGAATGCCCTGCCTGCTGCAGTTGTAGATGCGCCAAGTTTGGTGGTGTTTAAGAGGTTAGTAGATAAGTTTATAGATGAAAAGAGAATGGTTTAGGTTAGAGGGTCATTGCTTTTTCTTAATTGGTTGGCGCAACATCGAAGGCCGAAGGGCCTGTTCTGTGCTGTAATGTTCTATGTTCTATGTAGACCCTTTGGCCTACCAAATCTGTGTCGACACAGATGCCTCTCTAATCTAATATTTTCTGGCCTCTACATGGTCCATATCCCTCTATCCTTTGCTTATTCATGTATCTATCCAGATGCCTCTTGAACGTTGTTATAGAATCCCTTCCATCACCTTCTCCAGCAGTGTGTTCCAGGCATTCATACCCTCTGTGTGAAAAATTTACCCCTTACATCTTTTTGAAATTTTCCCCTTTCACTCTCAATCTATGCCCCAAGTAATTGATCCTTCGACCTGGGAAAAAGATTCCGACTGTCCACTCTATCCAAGTCTGTCATAAACTTGTAAATATCTATCAGATCCCCCCTCGTCCTCCGACACTCCAATGAAAACAATTCAAGTTTGTTCAACCTTTCTTCATAGCCCATATCCTCCAAACCAGGCAACATCCTGGTAAATCTCTTCTGCACCTTTTCCAATGCTTCAACATCCTTCCAGTAGTGTGGCAACCAGAATGGTACACAATACTCTCACTGCAATCTAACCTAACTGTGTGGCAAGGTGGCACAGTGGTTACTACTGCTGCCTCATAGCGGCAGGGACCTGGGTTTGATTCCCAGTTTGGGTCACCGTCTGCGCAGAGTATGCACGGTCTCCCCGTGTCTGCTTGGTTTCCTCTTGGTGCACTGGCACATATTTCCTCCCACTGTCCAAAAGATGTGCTGCTTATGTGCATCGGCCATGCTAAATTCTCCCTCAGTGTACCCGAACGGGTACCAAAGTGTGGTGGCTAGTGGATTTTCACAGTAACTTCATTATAGCATTAATGTAAGCCTAATTGTAAGCTGTAAATAAACTGAAATTTAAATGAAAGGTGTCATATAGCTGTATCTGCACCAGATATTAAGCACTTATATATTTTAATCCCATTTTGCAGCACTTGGTCAATAGCCTTGTATACTATGATGGCATTTCACGTTATAGTCATAGAGTCATAGAAGTTTACAGCATGGAACAGACCCCTTCAGCCCAACTTGTCCATGCCGCCTTTTTTTTTAAACCCCTAAACTAATCCCAGTTGCCCTCATTTGGCCCTTAACCCTTTATAGCTATTGTACACATGCAACTTTCTAAATGCTTTTTAAAAGACAAAATTGTACCAGCCTCTACTACTACCTCTGGCAGCTTGTTCCGGACATTCACCACCGTCTGCGTGAAAAAATTGCCCACCTGAACACTTCTGTATTTCTCCCCTCTCACCTTAAACCTACGCCCTCTAATTTTAGACTCCCCTACATTTGGGAAAAGATATTGACTATCTAGCTGATCTATGCCCTTCATTATGTTACAGACCTCTATAATGTCACCCCACAGTCTTCTAGCTCCAGAGAAATAAGTCCCATTCTATCCAACCTCTCCTTATAACTCAAACCATCAAGTCCCAGTAGCATCCTCGTAAATCTTTTCTGCACTCTTTCTAGTTTAATAATATCCTTTCTATAATACAGTGACCAGAACTGCACAAAGTATTCCAAGTGTGGGCTTACCAATGTCTTGTACAATTTCAACAAGACGTCCTAACTCCTGTATTCAATGTTCTAATCGATGAAACCAAGCATGCTAAATGCCTCCTTCACCACTCTGTCCAACTGTGATCTCACTTTCAAGGAGCTATGAACATGTACCCTTACAATCTTTGTTCTGTAACTCTTCCCAATGCTCTATCATTCACTGAGTAAGTCCTACCCTGGTTCAATTTACCAAAATGCATCATCTTGCATTTATTAAATTAACCTCCATCTGCCATTTGTCAGCCCACTGGCCCAATTGATCAAGATCCTGCTGCAATTGGAGATAACCTTCCTCACTGTCCAGTATGCCATTCATAGAACATAGAACATAGAACACTACAGCACAAACAGGCCCTTCGGCCCACAAGTTGTGCCGAACACATCAAAACCTACCCAGCCATAGACCTATCTATAACCCCCAATCCCATTGGATCCCATATACTCATCCAGAAGTCTTTTAAAAGACCCCAGCGAGTTCGCCTCGACCACCACCGACGGCAGCCGATTCCATTCACTCACCACCCTCTGAGTGAAAAACTTTCCCCTAGTATCCCCTCTGTACTTGCTTCCCTGCACCTTAAATCTGTGCCCTCTCGTCGCGACCATTTCAGCCCTGGGAAATAGTCTCTGAGAGTCCACCCTATCTATTCCTCTCAACATCTTGTAAACCTCTATCAGGTCGCCTCTCAACCTTCGTCTCTCCAGGGAGAACAGTCCCAGCTCCCTCAACCTGTCTTCATAAGGCATGCCTCCCAATCCAGGCAACATCCTTGTAAATCTCCTCTGCACCCTTTCAATAGCTTCCACGTCCTTCCTATAGTGAGGCGACCAGAACTGCGCACAGTACTCCAAGTGTGGTCTGACAAGGGTCCTATAAAGCTGCAGCATTACCTCCTGACTCCTGAACTCAATCCCTCGATGAATGAAGGCCAGTACACCGTAAGCTTTCTTAACCACATCCTCCATCTGGGAGGCCGATTTGAGAGCCTTATGGACCCGGACCCCAAGATCCCTCTGCTCTTCCACACAGCTAAGACTCCTACCTTTGATAGTGTACTCATTCATCCCGTTGGATCTGCCAAAATGGACTACAACACATTTATCCACGTTGAAGTCCATCTGCCACTTCTCTGCCCAGTCTTGCATCCTGTCGATGTCATGCTGCAACTTCTGACATCCCTCCAGACCATCCACAACACCACCAATCTTTGTGTCATCGGCGAACTTACTCACCCATCCCTCCACTTCCTCATCCAGGTCATTTATGAAAATCATCTTGGTGTCATCTGCAAACTAACCATGCTTCCTATATTCTCAACCAAATCAGTCATATAAATGACAAGTAACAGTGGAGTGAACATTGATCCCTGAGGTACATTGCTGGTCACAGGCCTCCAGTTTGAAAAACAACTCTATAACCACCCTCTGGCTTCTGTGAAGAAGCCAATTTTGTATCCATTTAGATACCTCACCCTGGATCCCGTGAGATTTAACTTTATGCAACAATCTACCATGCGATACCTTGTCAAAGGCCTCACAAAGCATGCTGACTGTCCCTAATCAGTCCTTGCATATCTAAACGTCTGTAGATCCTATCTTTCAAAATACCTTTCAACAATTTACCCACCACAGATGTGAGGCTCATTGGCCTGTAGTTCCCAAGCTTTTCTCTACAGCCCTTTTTAAACAAAGGCACAACATTTGCCATTCTCCAATCTTCAGGCACCTCACTCGTGATTATCAATGATTCAAATATCTCAGCCATGGGATCCGCAGTTTCCTCCCTAGCTTCCCACAATGTCCTCAGATACATCAAGTCCCGGGAATTTATCTACCTTGATGCGCTTTAAGAGCACCTCCGTCTCTGCAATGTGTACACTTAAGTTCTCACCTAAATCTTTAAATGTTGTGAGGGTTCCCACTGCTATCACCAGTGAAGATGCACTTTGACAGGCTTCGCCAGTGATTACAAAAAGGGTTTATTAACAAGCAATGTATAGCAGCCCTATGACTGCAATTAGCTCCCAAAATGTCTCTGTAAATAAGAGGATTCCACCCTCAGGGATGGCTCCCTATTCTGAGTTTCTATTGCCCACCCAGACCAAGTGACACTCACTCTGCTGTGTTGCCCTTAAAGAGACAATCACCATACCGACCTTTCAGGCAGTGAGTCGCAGATTCCCGTCATACCCTGGTGAAAAGGTTTTTCCTCAAATCCCCTCCAAATTTCCTGCTCCTTTCATTAAAATCGGGGAATTTAAATTTTGAACAACCTAACACATGATTGTTAGGATCCCAGCAAACCTGTGCAGATAAACTAAGCTGGGACTTTGGCCACAAGCTGGAGGGGTGACCGAAATTCTCCAGGTGTTCACGCCAGAGGGATTCTCCAGTCCCACCAGCAGTGCACCCCAGTGCAAGGGTTGCCCGCTGTCATGGGGTGGGAGGTGACATCAATGGGAATTCCCATTGACAGCGGGAGGACTGGAGAACCCAGCAAACAACACGTCACCTCCAGCCAGCTGGAAACACAACGCGGAAAGGCTGGAGAATTTTGCACGATATCTTCTTGCTGTTTGGTTGGCTGTAAACTTCCGCAATGGTAGAAATCTTTCAGCAGCTGACTGCAAACGTTGCCAAGGACAATTATGGTGACAGATTGAACTTTCTTCAAGGAAAGATGAAGGGAAAATATTTACCTAACAGGAGTAAACAGCTCACATCATTAGGTTGACAAGCCGGCATGCAAGAAGATGAAGACCGCAAAGAGTTGGCATTTTCAATGATGTGATCAGTTGACAGAAATGTTCATTTCTGTGACGTTCACTAGAATGGATGGAGCTGTCTGCTTGACTACATTCTGAACTCATTTTAACTGTATTCTTTTCTTATTTACAAACAGCTAACCTGCAGAATACAGGATTTAGTTCAAATGTGTTTGTTTTCCCAGCTGGAAGATACGTATTTGTATTCATCATAAATTAATGTGCTGTCTCGCTATTTAGCATATTCTTCATTTTTCTCTCCCCCCCCCCCACATACACACACACAGAGCTATATTGGATTATGGATTACGCTGTGGGGGAAGAGGTGACATTGACAAATGTACATTGAATGAAAGCAAAATAATTCCATTAAAATAATAACATGCAACAGGTACAGAGACAATAACGTCTGCATCTGGGAGCACTTTGTTTCGTCGGCGATCTTAATGTCAAATAAACCTTTTTTTATGCTCGTTGCCCAGACTGCAGAAGGGAACTCTTTGGTTCGGTGTTGATTGCCTCGGATGGAGATGGATAACACGAGGGGACATAGCTTTAGATTAAGGGGTGATAATTATAGGATGGATGTCAGAGGTAGGTTCTTTACTCAGAGGGTAGTAAGGGCGCAGCATGCCCTGCCTGCAGCAGTTGTGGTCTCACTAACTTTAAGGGCATTCAAATTGTCAGTGGATAGGCATATGGATAACATTGGAATAGTTTAGGTTAGAGGGTCATTAGATTGCTTCCACTGGTCGGCGCAACATCGAGGGCCGAAGGGCCTGTACTGCGCTGTAATGTTCTCTGAACTGGGAATGTAACCATTTCCAGAAAGGATTAAAGTTTATTTATTTATTAGTCTCAAGTAAGGTTTGCATTAACACTGCAATGAAGTTACTGTGAAATTCCCCTAGTCGCCACACTCTGGCGTCTGTTTGGGTCAGTACATGTAACCAGTACGTCTTTGAGAATGTGAGAGGAAACCGGAGGAGACTCACGCAGACACGGGGAGAACATGCAAACTCCTCACAGACAGTGACTCGAGCCAGGAATTGAACCCGGGACCCTGGCGCTGTGAAGCAGCAATGCTAACCACTGCGCCAACATGTGCTCTGAACCTTAATGAAGACCGATTGATGTAGGTAGGTGAATTTCCTGATCCCCTGGTTAATATTTCTCCCTCAGGCAACATCACTGAAAGCAAATGATCTGGTCGTTGTCAGAACGATGGTTGAGGGAGCTTGCTGTTTTCAAATTGGGTGTCATGTTTAACAGTACATTATAATGATGTTCCCAATGGTGGAAGTGCCCAGAATCAGGGGTCACAGTCTGAGGATACAGGGTGGATGGTTTAAGACAGAGATGACGAGAAATTTCTTCATCCAGCGGGCGCTCAGCCTGTGGAATTCACTACCACAGAAAAAGTAGTTGAAGCTTAAACATTAAGAGGGCTATTTTACAGATTTGTCATGCCAGGCGATTGGCGTGGTGGGCCGGTGAGGTTAGGCGAGAAGTGAAAGATAGGGTTTGTGCCTATTTTCTTGCCTCTCAAGATGCTACTGGACCCATTCTGCCAGCATATTTTTAAATATTTATGAGGTTATTTTGATATAATTAGTAAGTCCCAGACGCAATTGTCTGGGCTAACTTGCACTGCCTACCTGGAACCCTGGCAGTGCCAGCCTGAAACCCTGGCACAGCCCACCAGGCACTGGGCAGTGCCAGTGTGGTAGGATTTAAGAGGACATTCAGGGCTTGAAGGGGCAGGGCAGAAGAGGTCATCTCCATGATGTGGCTGGGCCATGATGTACTTCTAACTCTGCCAGGGACCCAGGTTTGATTCCTGGCTTAGATCACTCTCTGTGTGGAGCCTGCATGCTCTTTATATGGATTTCCTCCGGGTGCTCCAGTTTCGTCCGAGACTCTGAAACATGTGCTGGTTAGGTAAATTGGCCAAGCTAACTTCTCCCTCACTGTATCCAAACAGGCATCAGAGTGTGAGGATTTTCACAGTAACTTCACAGTAGTTTTAATGTAAACCTACTTGTAATGCTAATAAAATAAATAAGCTTATAAAGTTAAAATTTCCTTATTAGTCACAAGTAAGGCTTACATTAACACTGCAGTGAAGTTACTGTGAAATTCCCCAAGTCGCTACAGTCCAGCACCTACTCGGGTCAAAACACCTCACCAGCTCATCTTTCAGACTGTGGGAGGAAACCGGGGCACCGGAGAAGACCCATACAGATACGGGGAGAACATGTAAACTCCATGTAGACAGTGACTGAAGCAGGGAATTGAACCTGGGTCCCTGATGCTGTGATGCAGCAGTGCTAACCATTGTGCTACTGTGCCGTGGGGTCTGCTCCAATTTTCCTGTTTATTGCCATTTGTCCCTTCTTATAGTGACTGCTTTTGGTGAATTGTCACTTTAAATGTCTTCCCACTTTCAATGTCTTGGTTTTAAATGTATTGCCACTTTAAGGTTGCTAACTTGCTGCTGTCAGCAGTTGCTGGTCTCTCTGTGTGATTTCCTGCACGTTTGATGCCTTGACACATCTCTTGACTCTTCCTTTGTGAATCTTGAATTTTAACTTTTAAGTCTTCTCTGTTGCAGTTGCAAAGCCCTTCCAGCGATCCCTGCAGCATTTATTTTCCTTTGGTTGCATGGTGTATCTGCTCTTTTTGATGTGCACACTTCTTTTGTGAACTTTACTGCAAGGTGCAGCGTGGTAAGTTTTGGACCATTGCTTCCCTTTCAAACACATCAACTTCTTCCTTTCAAGCAGATCAGGGACTCCCTGAAACTGTGGAACTTCCCTTCCTGCAATCCTTTAGTGTAGGGACCACTACCCCCCGGATGCCCCTGCAGCCCCTTCACAGGTCAGCAGGGCAACCTCTGCCTCTTCATTGTCCCTGCACTCCTGGAGACCATGCTACAACTCCCTGGAGCAATTCTCCTCTTCACTCACTTAAAAACTCTCCAAGACTCTGCAGCAATTCTTTGCTTTCTTTTTAAAATTTAAGTTCCCCCCTTTTCTTTCATCACTAAATCATAGCCCTTGCTTCTGAGGGCTATGTCCTTTTCTGAAACTTCTGACTTCACCAGCCAATCTAGGCTCATTCCGTGTCTGCCCCTAGGGGTGGGTCTGACATTGTCTCAACATCGAAAGACCGTAAGATCGTAAGCCATAGGAGCAGAATTAGGCCACTCAGCCCATCGAGTTTGCTTCTCCATTCAATCATGGCTGATATTTTTCTCATCCCCATTTTCCCTATAATCTTTGATCCCCTTATTAATCAAGAACCTACCTATCTCTCTCTTAAAGACACTCAATAAGCTGGCCTCTACAGCCTTCTGTGGCAAAGTGTTCACCACAGATTCACCACCCTCTGGCTGAAGAAATTCCTTCTCATCTCTGTTTTAAAGGATTGTCCTTTTAGCCTGATGTTGTGCCCACTGGTTCTAGTTTTTCCTATTAGTGGAAACATTCTCTCCATGTCCACTCTATCCAGGTCTCGCGGTATCAATAAGATTCCCTTGCATCATTCTAAACTCCAATGAACATAGAACATAGAACATTAAGCACAGTACAGGCCCTACAGTCCTTGCGCCGACTAGTGGAACCAATCTAATGACCCTCTAACCTAAACTATTACAGACTCAGGGTCCTCACCTGTTCCCTATATGACAAGCTCTTCATTCCCGGGATCATTGTTGTGAACCTCTGGATCTCTCCATTTGCCCAAAGGCAGGCATTTGGGTGAGTATTTTTTCCTTCAGACTTCGATTCAAAAAGGATACTCACTGATGTGGGGCCACAGTCAGTGTTCTCATAATTCATCCCACCCTGTTCACCGATTGTATTGGAGTGTGCTCGCAGACTTTAGAAAAGAGTATTTGTTGACAAGGAAAATCTGGATAGAGCCCACTCCCCACCCCAATACCCACCCCTTCCATAACACCCCACCCAGCACTTCCCCCCCGCAGCTGCCCCAGTCCCTATATATCTTCTACCTGTCTTCAGACTGCCTTTTGCTGAAGGGAGGACTTCACTCCCTTGAGTGGGAACCCACTCTAGTCCCAACTGGTTCCCTAAAACTCACCCATTTCTACAGTGTTGTCTACACTACAGTCACACACACACATGCACGCATGCACGCACGCACGCACACACACACATACACACACATACATGCACAGGCATATGAACACACACACACACTCACATAGACACAGGCAGACACACACACACACATACACACTCATGTAGACACAGACACACACACACACAGAGGCACAAACACACATGCACCTAGAGACACACATTGAAAAGGAACTGTACTTCCAGTTGATTATTGACAGCAGTTTATTATATTTTAACACAATAGATATAACAAAATGTAAATAAAATACAAAAATTCCAACTCCTGGCTGGAACCAGTTGTTCAAGCAGAAATGCATGGCGGCACAGTGCTTAGCATCGCTGCTTCACAGTGCCAGGGACCAGGGTTCGATTCCTGGCCTCGGATCACTGCATGTTCTTCCCATGTCAGCGTGGGTTTCCTCTGGGTGCTACAGTTTCCTCCTGCAGTTCAAAGATTTCATAGAGTGGCATAGAATCCCTACAGTGCAGAAGGAGGCCATTCGGCCCATAAAGTCTGCACCAACCACAATCCCACCCAGGCCCTATCCCCATCACTGCCAATAGTGTCAGGGGGAATTAGCAGGATAAATATGTGGGGTTATGGGAATACGCTCTCAGTGGGATTGTGGTTGGTGCAGGCTTGATGAGTCGAATGAATTCTTCTGCACTGTAGACTTCTATGGTTCATTTCTATGAAATACCCTCCTCGTTTCTCATACGATCTCTACAGGACAGAAGGAGGCCATTTGGCCCAATGACTCTACACCACCCAGGGCCTATCCCCCTAACTGCATGGATTTACCCTAGCTAGTCCCCCTGACACTGACAGGCAATTTAGGCAAGTCAATCCACCTACATCTTTGGAGTGTGGGAGGAAACTGGAGTACCCGGAGAAAGCCCGCACAGACACGAGGAGAATGTGCGGACTCCTCGCAGGCAGTGACCCAAGCTGGGAATCGAACCCAGGCCCCTGGCGCTGTGAGACAGCAGTGCTAACAACTGTGCTGCTCCTTATTAAAGTGGAAATTTAACCAGATCAGCACAGCCACTGCCAGGAACATCACCAATTTCACTGGCACACCAAACAGGATACACACAGACGGCGGGCCACAGGCAGTGTTCTCATATTCCAACCCAGCAGGCTGTCCTTTCAAAACTGGCCATCAAAATCTTTTTTGAAACTGGAATAGCTAGTGTCAGTTTCACTGGAACTTCTATTTTGAGGGTTGTGTTGAAATTATTTTCCTCCAAGAAGGTTTAGGCTAAGAGGTGACCCGAGAGAAGTATTTGAAATGATGAAAGGTTTTGTAAGGGTAGACATAGACAGGATGGTACTGTTATGGAGAATCCCAAACTCAGGGCTATGAAAGTAAGATTATCAACAATAATCCGAGTAGAGACTTCAGGAGAGACATCTTTACCTAGACAGCAATGGTTTGATTTGATTTTTTGTTGCCACATGTACAGTGATAAATTGCTTCTTGCGCAACAGATACACAAAGTATACAATTCATAGAGAAGGAAAGGAGAGAGTGCAGAATGTAGTGTTATAGTCATAGCTAGGGTGTCGAGAAAGATCAACTTATTGCGAACTTATTGCCTCCACTCAAAAGCCTGACAGCAGCAGGGAAGAAGTTGTTCTTGAGTCGCTTGGTACATGACCTCAGACTTTTATATATTTTTCCCGATGGAAGGAGATGGAAGAGAGTATGTCTGGGATACACGGAGCCCTTATTTACCCTGGCTGGTTTGCTGAGGCAGCGGGAAGTGTAGACAGAGTCAGTGATAGGAGGCTGGTTTGTGTGATGAACTGCTCTTCATTCATGACCCGCTGTAGTCTCTTGCGGACTTGGACAGAGTCGTAGCAGACATGCCGAATTTCCTCAGTCTCCTGAGAAAGTAGAGGCAATGTGGGCTTTCTTAACTGATCCCTCGGCATGGAGGGATCAATACAGGTTTTTAATGATCTGGACACCTAGAACCTTGAAGCTCTTGGTCATTTTCACTTTGTTCCTGTTGCTGTAGACAGGGCTATGACCTCTACTACACCTCCTGAATAGTTGATGCTATCTCCTTTGTTTTAGTGACATAGACGGAGAGATTATTGTCACGTTACCAGTTCAACAGAAGATTACCTGAAGTGGGAAGAGGCTTGAATGAAGTATAAACACTGACAAATATCAGACAGGCCTGTTTTAAGGCTGATGTAATCCGATGTAATATTTTATTCTCCATCGACAGGATAATCTATGCGAGTGAAGATCATTGAAAATATAGATTTACTCTCGAAACATATTTAAGATTGCTCTTGAATGTGACGGTGCTTCCACAGCGTAGGAAAGCAGGTAGTATTTCCTGCCTGAGCTACAACCTTACTTCATGATGGCTGTACTCAGCGATAAACTTGCACCTTCATAACGTTTAACAGGAATCTAACCAACGCCACATTTTACAAGCTCCTGTTCAAAGCTGATTTTCACAGGAGAGTAATGGGAATAAATAAAGTGCGGAGTCAGCAATTTGTGTGTCTGAGCTGAGATTTATTTATTTCTTTTGAAAAGATAATGACTGAATGATGTGTGACTGGATTCTGTGGCTGAACAATATTTGTCCCGATACTGCAAGCTTGGTATTAAATTTGGTTAATGGATCTTGGATGATTTTAACACCTTTCCATTAATTACTTGTCTCCTTTGCATCAACAGTTCCTTCTTATCACAACTCTTGTCTGTACACCTTCTTTATGGTCGTTTGCATCAGTGGTTTGGCTGTGCTCCCAGTTACTGCATTAATCAGTCATTTCTGTTTACGTTTTTAGGACTATATTGCTTCAAACGCTTACATTTAACTCTGATGCTAAGAAGAACGCCTTTTGACTTAATCTCTGCACTACTTCCTTTTCAAATTCATCCACAGGATGTGGGCATTGCTGGCCAGGCCAGCATTCACTCTGCATCGTGGTTGCTCTTGAGAAGGTGGGCAGTGAGCTGCCTTCTTGTATGGCTATGCAGTGTAGGTACACCCACAGCGCAGTTAGGGAGGAAATTCCAGAGATTGTGATCCAGAGTCTGGGAAGGAATGGCTGACATATTCCCAAGCCAGGACGGTGAGTGGCTTGGTGTTCACATGTGCCTATTGCCCCCTGCCCTTTTAAGTGGCAGAGGTAATGGGTTTGGAAGGTACTTGTTGAAGGAGCCTTGTTGAGTTCCTGCACTGCATCTTGCTTTGATGGTGGAAGGAGAGGTTTGATTTGATTTTTTATTGTCACCTGTATTAGTATACAGTGAGAAGTATTGTTTCTTGCGTGCTATACAAAGTGTACCACTCATAGAGAAGGAAATGAGAGACTGCAGAATGTAGTGTTACAGTCACAGCTAGGGTGTAGAAAGGGATCAACTTAATGCAAGGTAGGTCCATTGAAAACTCTGACGGAAGAAGCTGTTCTTGAGTTGGTTGGCACGTGAACTCAGACTTTTGTATTTTTTTCCTGATGGAAGACCGTGGAAGAGAAAATGTCCAAGGTGCAAGTCGTCTTCAATTATGCTGGCTGCTTATCTCAGACAGCGGGAAGTGTAGACAGTGTCAATGGATGGGAGGTTGGTTTGTGTGATGGACTGGGCTTCGTTCACAATCCTTTATAATTCCTTGCGGTCTTGGGCAGAGCAGGAGCCACACCAAGCTGTGATACGGAGAATTCTTTGTATGGTGCATTTGTAAAAGCTGGTGAGAGTGGACAGACCAAACTTCCTTCATCTTTTGAGGAAGTTGAGACGTTGGTGGGCTTTCTTAACTATAGTGTCAGCACAGGAGGATCAGGACTGGTTGTTGATGAATGAGGTGGATTGGGTGCCAGTCAAGTGCTCTGCTTTGCCCTGGATGGTGTCAAGTTTCTTGAGATTTGTTAATGCAGTGGGGAGTCAGGAGGTGGGTTACTTTGTGCAGAATACACAGAGGTTCAGAGAATGTTGCCATTCTTAGTTCTCAAAAGGCTTGTGGCAACATGTCACTATTCCCAGTATGGATACTGAAGTGTGTGAATGTAAAGGTGCACTTCTATAAATATTATAATGAACACAAAAGGTATTATTTGAATCCTTTTCTTATTTGTTCATGAGATATGTGTGTCGTTGACTGGGCTAACATCTGTTGCCCATCCCTAATTGCCCTTGAACTGAATAGTTTGCTGGGTAATTTTACAGCACATTTAAGAATCATAGGATCCCTGCAGTGCTGAAGGAGACCAGTTCATTGGGTTTACACCAATTTCAATCCAACCCAGACCCCCATTCCCATAAGCCTACTTATTTATGCTGTTAATCCTCTTCCACTAAGGAGCAACTCAGCATGGCCAATCAACCTATCTTTCACATCTTTCTGGAGGAAACCGGAACACCCAGATCAAAACCCATGCAGACATGGGGAGAATGTGCAAACTCCACATACACAGTGACCCAAGCCGGGAATTGAACCTGGGTCTCTGGAGATGTGAGGCAGCAGTGTTAACCACTGTACCACATGCTGCCCTCAGCCACATTGCTGTGAGCCTGGAGTCACATGTGAGCTAGACCAAGTAAGGACAGCAGATTTCCTTCCCTAAAGAACAATAGTGAATCAGATGGAATTTTGTGACAGGAGATGTTCATAATCTTGACCAATTCCAGATGTTTTTAATTGAGTTAAAGTTCCAGCAGCTGGTGTGATTGGATTTGGATCCTTGTCTTGATGCACGTTAACCCTGGGTCTCTGGATGATGTGGTTACACTCCTGATTTGTGCCTTGTAGATGATGGAAATGATTTGGGGAGTTAGGAGGTCAGTTAATCAGGATACCAATACTCTGACCTGCTCTTGTAGCCATTGTATTTGTAAGGCTAGTACAGTTCGGTTTCTGGTCCCAGGATGTTTATATTGGGGGATTCAGTGATGGCAATGCCGTTGAATATCAAGGAGTGGTGATTAGAGTGTCTCTTATTGATGATGGCTATTGCCTGGTGAAAATGTTACTTGCCATTTGTCAGCCCAAACTTGGATATTATCCAGACCTTGCTGTATTTGAACAAGGACTGCTTCAGTATATGAGGAGGTTTGAACATTGTGCAGTCATCAGCAAACATCCCTCTCCTTATCTTATAATGGAGGGAACATTATTAATACAGCAGTTGAAGATGGTTGGCCCCAGGTCATGACCCTGAGGCGCTCAGAGAATCTTTATAGAGCAGAAGGAGGCCATTTGGTTCATGTATCAAATCTCCAACAGATTATCCCACCCTATCCCCATTACCCCAGATATGTAATCCCCACTAACCAACACATCTTTGGGCATTAAGGGGTAAGTAAGCATGGCCAAGCTTACACATCTTTGGACTGTGGGTGGAAACCGGAAGTAACAAATGAACACACAGGGAAAACGTACAAATGCCACACTGTTCCTCAAAGCCAGAATTGAATCTCGTTCCCTGGTGCTGTGAGGCAGCAGTGCTAACCACTGTGCTACCGTGCCACCCCAAAACTCCTGCAGTGATGCCGGGAGCTGAGATTTTTGATCACCAATAATAACCACTACCATCCTCCTTTGTGCCAGTATAACTCCGACCAGTAGAGTTTCCTCCTGAATCCCATTGACTCCAATTTTACCAGTGCTCCTTACTGCCATACTGAGTCTACCTTGTTGTCAAGCGCAATCATTCTCACCTCAGGAGTTTAGCTCTTTTGTTCATATTTGAACCAAGGCTGTAATGTGGTCAGGAGCTGAATAACCCTGGTAGAACCCAACCTGAGTGAGCAGGCTATTGCTGAGTAAGTGCTGATTGATAGTGCTGTTGACAACTCTCTTCCCATCACTTTGGTGATGATTGAGAGCACATTAATGGGGTGGTAATTGGCTGGACTGGTAATGTAAGTAAAGTTTATTTATTAGCCACAAGTAAGGCTCACATTAACACTGCAATGAAGTTACTGTGAAATTCCCCCAGTCACTATACTCCGGCACCTGTTCGGGTACACCGAGGGAGAATTTTGCACGGCCAATGCACCTAACCAGCACATCTTTCAGAGTGGGAGGAAACCGGAGCACCTGGATGAAACCCATGAAGACACAGGGAGGATGTGCCAATTCCACACAGATAGTGACTGAATCGATCCCAGGTCCCTGGTAGCAGTGCTAACCACTATGCCACCGTGCCACCCATAGGATATACCTGGGCAATTATCCGCATTGAGGGGTAGAATGCCAGTGTTGTAGTCATACTGGAACAGCTCAGCTAGGAGCGTAGCCAGTTCTGCAGCACAATCCCTCAGTACTGTTGCTGGAAAGTTATCAGAGCCCATTGCTTTTGCTGTATCCAGTGCCTTCAGCCAATTCTTGATATCACGTGGAGCGAATTGAACTGGCTGAAAACTGGCTTCTGAGATGGATTCACCATTTCTGGTTGAAGATTGTTGCGAATGCTCCAGCCTTATCTTTTGCACTGATGTGCTGGGCTCCCCCATCTGAGAGGACGAGGATATTTGTGGAGCCTGTTCATAGAAACATAGAAACAAACTGGTCCATGCCAACCAAAATGCCAATCTAAGCAATTTGCCTGCATTAGGCTGATGTCCCTCAAACCTTTCCTATCCAACTGCCCATAGTATCATAGAATCTTCTTCAGTGAATTAGAACATAGAACATAGAACACTACAGCACAAACAGGCCCTTCGGCCCACAAGTTGTGCCGAACACATCAAAATCTACCCAGCCATAGGCCTATCTATAACCCCCAATCCCATTGGATCCCATATACTCATCCAGAAGTCTTTTAAAAGACCCCAGCGAGTTCGCCTCAACCACCACCGACGGCAGCCGATTCCATTCACTCACCACCCTCTGAGTGAAAAACTTTCCCCTAGTATCCCCTCTGTACTTGCTTCCCTGCACCTTAAATCTGTGCCCTCTCGTCGCGACCATTTCAGCCCTGGGAAATAGTCTCTGAGAGTCCACCCTATCTAATCCTCTCAACATTTTGTAAACCTCTATCAGGCCGCCCCTCAACCTTCGTCTCTCCAGGGAGAACAGTCCCAGCTCCCTCAACCTGTCTTCATGTGGCATGCCTCCCAATCCAGGCAACATCCTTGTAAATCTCCTCTGCACCCTTTCAATAGCTTCCACGTCCTTCCTATAGTGAGGTGACCAGAACTGCGCACAGTACTCCAAGTGTGGTCTGAACAAGGGTCCTATAAAGCTGCAGCATTACCTCCTGACTCCTGAACTCAATCCCTCGATGAATGAAGGCCAGTACACCGTAAGCTTTCTTAACCACATCCTCCAACTGGGAGGCCGATTTGAGAGTCTTATGGACCCGGACCCCAAGATCCCTCTGCTCTTCCACACAGCTAAGACTCCTACCTTTGATAGTTTACTCATTCATCCCGTTGGATCTGCCAAAATGGACCACAACACATTTATCCGCGTTGAAGTCCATCTGCCACTTCTCCGACCAGTCTTGCATCCTGTCGATGTCATGCTGCAACTTCTGACATCCCTCCAGACCATCCACAACACCACCAACCTTCGTGTCATCGGCAAACTTACTCACCCATCCCTCCACTTCCTCATCCAGGTCATTTATGAAAATGACAAACAGCAAGGGTCCTAGAACAGACCCCTGGGGCACTCCACTGGTGACTGACCTCCATGCAGAAAAAGAGCCATCCACAACCACCCTCTGCCTTCTGCAGGCAAGCCAGTTCTGGATCCACAAGGCCAAAGCCCCTTGGATCCCATGGCCTCTCACCTTCTCAAGAAGTCTTGCATGTTGGACCTTGTCAAATGCCTTGCTGAAGTCCATGTACACCACGTCCACTGCTCTTCCTTCGTCAATGTGTTCAGTCACATTTTCGAAGAACTCAATTAAGCTCGTAAGGCACGATCTGCCTTTTACAAAACCATGTTGACTATTTCTAATCAACCTAAACTTCTTCAAATGCTCGTAAATCTTGTCCCTCAGAAGCCTCTCCATCAGCTTACCAACCACTGAGGCCAGACTCACCGGTCGGTAATTTCCAGGACTATCCCTGTTCCCTTTCTTGAAAATAGGGACCACATCCGCAATCTTCCAATCCTCCGGAACCTCTCCCGTCTCCATCGACGACGCAAAGATCATCGCCAGGAGCTCTGCAATGACATCCCTCACCTCCCACAATAACCTGGGGTACATCCCATCTGGTCCCGGAGACTTGTCTATCTTGATAGCATTTAAAAGTTCTAACACATCCGCTTCCTTAATATCTACATACTCAATCTTTTCAGTCTGCCGCAAACGTGTAGTGCATCCTCTCAGATCATTTCCCACCGTGAATACTGAGGCAAAGTACTCATTAAGCACCTCTGCCATTTCTTCCGGTTTCATACAGACTTTTCCCCCTTCACCTTTTATAGGTCCTATCCCTTCTCTTCTCATCCTTTTACTTTTCACATATTTGTAGAAGGCCTTGGGATTCTCCTTAATTCTACCAGCCAAGGCCTTCTCATGACCCCTTCTGGCTCTCCTAATTTCCTTTTTAAGCTCTCTTCTATAAGCCTTATACTTCTCTAGATCCCCAACATATCCTAGCTCTTTGAACCTTTTATACACCTTTCTTTTCTTCCTGACTATGTTCACCACAGCCTTCGTGCACCATGGTTCCCGCGTCCTACCAAAACCTCCTTGTCTCACCGGAACGTTGTCGTGCAAAGCTCCAGACAAGCATTCCTTGAATATCTGCCACCTTCCTTCTGTGCTGTTCCCCAAGAACACCTCCTTCCAGTTTATTCGCCCCAACATCTGCCTGATGTCTTCATATTTCCCCTTATTCCAGACAAACAACTTCCTAGCCTGCCTGATCCTATCCTTTTCCAATGCAAGGGTGAAGGAGATAGAATTATGATCTCCATCCCCAAGATGCTCTCCTACCAAGAGATCCATCACCTGTCCTGGTTCATTAGTTCATACAGCCTCTCCTCTTGTAGGCTTGTCCACATGCTGTGTCAGGAAACCCTCCTGAACACACCTAACAAACTCCTCCCCATCCAAACCCCTTACCCTTGGGATATTCCAGTCGATGTTTGGGAAATTGAAGTCTCCCATCACAACAACTATGTTATTTCTACATCTCTCCAGTATCTGTTTCCCTATCTGCACCTCAACTTCCCTGTCACTATTGGGCGGCCTATAGAATACACCCAGCAATGTCACCGACCTTTTGCTATTCCTAACTTCCACCCACAGAGACTCCGTAGACATTCCCTCCTCGGTATCCACCTTCTCTGCAGCCATGACACTGTCCCTGATCAACAGTGCCACTCCACCACCTCTTTTGCCTCCCTCCCTGTCTTCCTGAAGGATCTGAATCCCGGGACCTGTAGTACCCAGTCCTGTCCCTGAGACATCCAAGTCTCTGTAATGGCCACCACATCACCCTCCCAAGCAGCAATCCACGCCCTAAGTTCATCCACCTTATTTACTACACTCCTGGCATTAAAATAGACACAGCTCAGTCCCTCAGACTGGACATTTCCCTTCTCCCCCACTCGTCTAACCTGACTCTCATCCTGCCTAGAGTCCTTCCCTACCTGGGAGCTAACTTCCTTGCTCCCAGTCTCCACATCACTATTCCCTCCCCCTAACCTTTCTCGTTTAAAGTCCCCCCAGTAGCCCTAGCCAGTCTTCCCGCCAAGATATTAGTCCCCCTGGGATTCAGGTGCCACCCGTCTTTGCTGTACAGGTCACACCTGCCCCTAAAGAGGTCCCAATGATCCAGGAACAGGAATCCCTGCCCCCTGCTCCAGTCCCTCAGCCACGTATTCAACCTCCACCTCATACTATTCCTGCTTTCACTCTCCCGAGGCGCAGGCAGCAATCCTGAGATTACTACCTTCGCTTTCCTCTCTCTCAGCTGCCTACCCAGTTCCCTATAATCCCTTTTTATATCCACTTCCCTCTTCCTGCCTATGTCAGTAGTACCTATATGTACTACAACTTTCAGTTCCTCACCCTCCCCTTTCAAGATGTCTGGGACGCGCCCAGAGACATCCCGAATCCCAGCTCCAGGGAGACATACCACCATCCGCGACTCCTGTCTGCGTCCACAAAAACGCCTGTCTGCTCCCCTCACTAGGGAGTCCCCTATAAGCACTGCCTTTTTGCTCTGTTTTTTAGGTTTTTGTTTTTGTCCAGCTCCAGGGAGCTGGCCACCGCTGCCTCCCTTGGATGAGCTGTCCCCCACAGTAGTACTCAGGCAAGAGTACTTATTTTGAAGGGGGACATCCACCGGTGTACTCTCCATCACCTGAGGTTTCCCCTTCCTAATAGTTACCCATGTGCCTTCTCCCCTTTGCCCTGGTGTCACTACTTGTCTGTAGCTCCTATTAATAATCTCCTCATTCCCCCTAATGAGTCGAAGGTCCTCAAGCTGCATTTTCAGTTCTTTTACCTGGTCCCATAGGGATTGCAGCTCCACGCAGCGATCACAGGTATGGACATCTGGGAGACCAGGAGCCTCCAAGACCTCCCACATGTTACACTGGCAACAACATGCTGGCCTCACACCCATGCTTGCCCCTTTGTAGTAACCCAGAGAAAAAAAAAAGTAAGAAAGATTAAAAAAACTTACCTTGCCTCCCCTTTTTGCTTAGGCCCTGTGAGCCAAGGACCTCACAGCTCACACAAAAACAAACTTACCTGCTCCTTCTCAGAGCTCTCCTCTCTCTTTCTCTCTCTCTCTTTTTTAGGTTAGAGGAGGAGGGGGGGTTGGGATACTCTACTCATGTCGAGTGTCGGGATTCCACACCACCCCAATTTATAGTGAGGTTGAAAAAAAAACCTACACTACCCAAGGTGCTTTGCAACACCTTGCGGGTTTACAAGTTTAAAAAGTTTAAAAAACTAGTAAAATTTAGACTTAAAAATCGCTCTATTCACTCACAAGCTCTCCACTTGCAAATCGCTGCCTCTCCACAGTGCTCCCAAGGAACAATTAGGATTTGTTTAATTGGCTATCACTATTCATGTTGGATGTGGCAGGACTGCAGAGCTTCGATCTGACCCAGTAGTGGGATCAATTAGCTTTGTTCATCACTTACTGCTTACACTGTTTAACATGCATAAAGTCCTGTGTTGTAGCTTTACTAGGTTGACACCTCATGTTTAGGTATGCGTGGTACTGCTCTTGGCATGTTCCCCTGCATTCTTCATTAAACCAGGGTTGATCCCTGGGCTTGATGGTGACGGTAGCATGAGGGTTTGTACATTGTACTCAGCTGGAGGTTTTCCTGCCCATGAGATTTCTTGGGATCTGCTGTCATATTGGGGTCTCCCAGGTAACTCTCCCTTGACTGCACATCACTCTGCTGGTGGGAAAGGACATACCTCGGAATAGTGATGATGGCATCTGGGGCTTTGTCTGTAAAATATGGAGATAAAAACATGAGAAGTAGGAGCAGGAGGAGCCCATTTGGCCCCTCGAGCCTGCCCCGCCATTTAATAAGATCATGGCTGATCTGTTCGTGGACTCAGCTCCACATACCTGCCTGCTCACCATAACCCTTAATTCCTTTACTGTTCAAAAATCTGTCTTTGCCTTAAAAACATTCAATGAGGTAGCCTCAGCTGCTTCACTGGGTAGGGAATTCCACAGATTCACAACCTTTTGTGTGAAGAAGTTCCTCCTCAACTCAGTCATAAATCTGCTTCCCCTTATTTTGAGGCCATGCCCCCTAGTTCTAGTTTCACCCGCCAGTGGAAACAACTTCTTTGCTTCCCTTCATAATCTTATATGTTTCTATAAGACCTCTCCTCATTCTTCTGAATTCCACTGAGCACAGGGGAGAATTAGGGTGCATAGGTTGGACTAGGAAACTACAGGGGCTGGGGACATCTGAAATGTACAGCTTATTCAAGGAACAGCTACTGCGAGCCCTTGATAAGTATGTCTCTGTCAGGCAAGGAGGAAATGGTCGAGACTTGGACAAGTTGCAGAGCTGGGCCGAGAGGTGGCAAATGGAGTTTAATGTGGAAAAGTGTGAGGTAATGCACTTTGGCAGAAATAATAAATGTGTAGAGTATAGGGCTAATGGTAGGATTCTTAATAGTGTTGATGAACAGAGGGATCTTGGTGTCTTTGTGCATAGATCCCTGAAAGTAGGCAGTCAAGTCGATAAGGTTGTTAAGAAGGCATACGGAGTCTTAGCTTTATTGGTAGGGGGATTGAATTTCGGAGCCGCAACGTCATGTTGCAACTGTACAAAACTCTAGTGCGGCCGCACTTGGAGTATTGTGTGCAGTTCTGGTCCCCACATTATAAGAAAGATGTGGAGACATTGGAGAGGGTACAGAGGAGGTTTACCAGGATGTTGCCTGGTATGGAGGGCAGGTCTTGTGAAGAGAGGCTGAGGGATTTGAGGTTGTTTTCGTTAGAAAGGAGGCGGCTAAGAGGGGACCTTATTGAAACATATAAGATGATTAGAGGTTTAGATAGGGTGGACAGTGATAGCCTTTTTTCTAGGATGGAGAAAGCTAGCACGAGGGGACACAGCTTTAAATTAAGGGGTGATAGTTATAGGACGGATATCAGAGGTAGGTTCTTTACCCAAAGGGTGGTTCAGGAGTGGAATGCCCTGCCTGCGGCAATTGTAGATGCGCCAAGTTTGGTGGCGTTTAAGAGGTTAGTTGATAAGTATATGGAAGAGAAGGGAATGGTTTAGTTTGGAAGGTCATTGATTTTTATATTGGTCGGCACAACATCGAAGGCCGAAGGGCCTGTTCTGTGCAGTAATGTTCTATGTTCTATGTTCTATGAGTAAGGGAGCCACGGTGTACTAAAAAAGTTAATTCGCTGGTTAAAAGGAAAAAGGAGGCTTACGTCAGGATGAGGCTTGAAGGCTTAGTTAGTGCACTGGAGAGTTATAGATTAGCCAGGAGGGAGCTAAAGAGTGAGTTGAGGAGAGCTAAAAGGGGACACGAGAAGACTTTGGCTGATAGGATCAAGGAGAATCCTAAAGCTTTCTTTAGATATGTTACGAATAGAAGATTGGTTAGGGCAAGATTAGGGCCAGTCAGAGACAGCAGTGGGAAGTTGTGCGTGGAGCCTGAAGAGATTGGAGAGGCACTGAACAAATATTTCTCTTCGGTATTCACGCAGGGAGAAGTAAATGTAGTTGTGGAGAACACTGGGATACAGGGTTGCAAACTGGAAAGTATTGAAGTAGATAAGGAGGATGTGCTAGATATTCTTGAGGGTTTGAAAATAAATAAGTCCCCTGGGCCGGACGGGATTTACCCTAGGATTCTCTGGGAGGCAAGGAAGGTGATTGCAGAGCCTCTGGCTCTGATATTCAAGTTGTCGTTGGCTACAGGTATAGTGCCGGAAAACTGGAGGATAGTGAATGTTTTCCCATTATTCAAGAAGGGGAATAGAGACTTTCCTAGGAATTATAGACCGGTGAGTCTTACTTCTGTTGTGGGCAAAGTATTGGAAAGAATTATTAGGGATAGGATTTATAGTCATTGAGAGGGAAATGAATTGATTGGGGATAGTCAGCATGGTTTTGTGAAGGGTAGCTCGTGCCTTACTAACCTTATTGAGTTTTTTGAAAAAGTGACCAAAGAGGTGGATGGGGGTAAGACAGTTGATGTGGTATATATGGACTTTAGTAAGGTGTTCGATAAGGTGGCCCATGGAAGGCTTCTGCAGAAAATGCAGATGTATGGGATGGAGGGTGATTTAGCTAACTGGATTAGGAATTGGCTAGCAGATAGAAGACAGAGGGTGGTGGTTGATGGAAATTATTCATCATGGAGTTCGGTTACAAGTGGTGTACCTCAGGGATCTGTTTTGGGGCCACTGCTGTTTGTAATTTTTATAAATGATCTGGATGAGGGTATAGAAGGATGGATTACTAAATTTGCTGATGACACCAAAGTTGGAGGAGTGGTAGATAGTGAAGAGGAGTGTTATAGTTTGCAGAGAGACTTAGACAAGTTGCAGAGCTGGGCCGAGAGGTGGCAAATGGAGTTTAATGTGGAAAAGTGTGAGGTAATTCACTTTGGCAGGAATAACAAATGTGTAGAGTATCGGGCTAATGGTAGAACTCTTAATAGTGTTGAAGAACAGAGGGATCTTGGTGTATATGTGCATAGATCCCTGAAAGTTGGCAATCAAGTCGACAAGGTTGTTAAGAAGGCATACGGAGTCTTGGCTTTTATTGGTAGGGGGACTGAATTTCGGAGCCGCAACGTCATGCTGCAACTGTACAAAACTCTGGTACGGCCGCACTTGGAGTATTGTGTACAGTTCTGGTTGCCACATTATAAGAAAGATGTGGAGGCATTGGAGAGGGTGCAGAGGAGGTTTACCAGGATGATGCCTGGTATGGAGGCCAGGTCTTATGAGGAGAGGCTGAGGGATTTGAGGTTGTTTTCATTAGAAAGAAGGCAGCTAAGAGGAGACCTTATTGAAACATATAAGATGATTAGAGGTTTAGATAGGGTGGACAGTGATAGCCTTTTTTCGAGGATGGAGAAAGCTAGCACGAGGGGACATAGCTTTAAATTAAGGGGTGGTAGTTATAGGACGGATGTCAGAGGTAGGTTCTTTACCCAGCGGGTGGTAAGGGTATGGAATGCCCTGCCTGCTGCAGTTGTAGATGCGCCAAGTTTGGGGGCGTTTAAGAGGTCTGTGGATAGGTTTATGGATGAAAATGGAATGGTTTAGGTTAGAGGGTCATTGCTTTTTCCTAATTGGTCGGCGCAACATCGAGGGCCGAAGGGCCTGTTCTGCGCTGCAATGTTCTATGTTCTATGTTCATAGTCCCAGTCTACTCAGTCTGTCCTCATAAGCCAACGCTCTCAACTCCAGAATCAACCATGTAAATCTCCACTGCACTCCCTCCAGTGCCAGTATATCCTTTCTCAAGATGTCAGGCTGTTCCCTGATTAGTCTGTGCGACAACAGTCACAAACACCCAGCTGTCAGGAAGATGTTAGTTAATCTGCAGGGTTAGCAGGGCTGGGTTTGCCGTTGTCCTCTCCAGAGCCTCGGTCGATGCTGGGTACTCCATCCCATTTCTTTCATTTTTGGAAGCTTCACAGTGGTTTGAAACAGCTGAGTAGGCCAGAGCAGATAAAGACAGCAGATTTACGGTGCGCGGCACAGTGCTTGGCACTGTTGCCTCACAGCTCCAGGGACCTGAGTTTGATTCCCAGCTTGGGTCACCGACTGTGTGGACCCTGCATATTCTCGCAGCGTCAGCGTGAGTTTTTCCGGGTTCCCCGATGTGCGAGTTAGATTGATTCGCCATGCTAACTTAGTCCTGGGATGTGTGGATTACAGAGGTTAGCAGGGTAAATGTGTGCGGTTGAGGTGATCAGGCCAGAGGTGGAATTGTTGTCAGTGCAGACTTTAATGGTTTGAATGGCCTCCTTCTACACTGTAGACATTTTATGATTTCATTCCCTAATGGACATCAGTAAACTTGATGAAGCTTTTTTTGACAATGTTTTCATGATCACCAGATTTTTTTTCCCTTATTGAATTCAAATTTCACCATCTGCCTTGGTGGGATTCGAACCCAAGTCCCCAGAACATTGCCCCTACTCTCTAGTCCAATGGCGATATTACTCTGCCACCACCTACCCAAGTATGTGCAAGTCTGTCAAAACATACACGTCTGCACTTTTCAAATAATATTCAGTTTTGGTATCCTTCCTATCTTATTCCCCACATTGTGCTCCATCGCCTGCCTTGTTGCCAACTCACTTAACCTATTTATATCTCCCTTAATGGCCTCTTTATGCCCTCTGCACGGCCTGCATACATCACAGCTTCATTTTAATCTCAGTTTGAGCAAACTGTCTCCCTTTTACTGCCCCTGACACAACAGTGATTGGCATATATTTGGGCGCATGTATGAACGCCATTTGTTATTCACATTTGCCTTAAGTCTCAACAATCTGTTGCTTCTCAAATCGGTGGCAAGATTCGATTTTGTCTAATCGCTGTGGACTTGCCAAAGGGACTTCTAAAACAGAAACTGGAAAGGGCAGAATCTGGGGAGGCAAAGTGATGCCATTAATGTTCATTATCTGTCGTGCCGGAGGCATCCTTCCATAAATGAGTATCCTCCACTGCAATGAATGCTGTGTTACACTGAGAATTACCACGTGTCACAATATTATGCTGTAAAGAATCTATCAGTTTTCAGAGAGTGAAGGAGAGCATTCAATATTAAACAGTTAATAGGATCATACTCAAGAAATAAACAGTGCTCGGGTTACAAAGACAATAACAACCTGCCTCATACTGGCTGTGTCAATCTCTCAATTTTCATTCCCTTTATTTACAAGGACATTTTAAATTGTTCAAAGCATTCCAAAGTTGTGAGGGTGGGGAGCGGGACTGTGTTGTATCTCTGTAACTCATTTAGAAAATGCTTCTTTCCATTTGCCTGCCTGATTGGGGAATAAATCTCCACAGCTTCAGACGCACACACAACCTGCGTGTCATTTTTCATTTCGATTCAATTTCGATTGGTTGTGTTTTGTTTCTTGCGTGCGTCGGAGTGAGGGATTTCTGTGCTGGGGAACGTAGGTCTGTCTCTCCAGGGACACAGTGTCAGGACTGGCCATTTATCCCCTCCGACCTCTTCTGCCATTTCATCAGATTCATGGCTGATCTACCATTTCAATCGATGCCTTCACCCCACTTTCCCTGAACAGCTTTGGCTAATGAAAATTTACTGATCTCAGATGTAAACTGAACGTTTGCATCTATTTGTTCTACTGAACACTGAAAAAAGAGACACGCTATCAAAGCTTTTTGCCTTGCACTCATCAGGAAAATGGGGCAGGCGTTGAAGATTTCTTGCAGCGATATCTTAGAGGTGAGAAGATTGGCCACCAGTAACCACATGAGTGGCACTGCACATGGGTGGCACAGTTGTTAGCACGGCCGCCTCACCGTGCCAGGGACCTGGGTTCGATTCCAGGCTTGGATTGCTATCTGTGCAGAGCCTGCATGTTCTTCCCGTGTCTGCGTGAGTTTCCTCCCACAGTCCCAAAGACATGCTGGTTAGGTGCACTGGCTGTGCTAAATTCTCCCTCAGTGGACCTGAACAGGTGGCAATTGAGGGAATTTCACAGTAACTTAATGTTAGCCTACTTGTAGCACTAATAAATTAAAAAAAAAACAAACTTACCTGGCTAAGTAAGTAGGCATGGCTCGCACCAGCAGAGATCTTTGCCCCTGGTTTCCATTGACTCACCCCAGCGTGGCGAGAAGTTGCAAGAGATGAATGTAGTTCGCTGGTGGTGGGATCTTCTGATCCCACTGCTGTGAATGGGAATTCTATTGATGCCACCCCACACCACCAGCAGGGACAGGAGAGGGGATGGGGGGGGTTGAAGAGGTGGCGGAAAAGAAACGAACTCTAAATAAATAAACATAAAAATGCTGAAAGTCCACAGCAGGTAGGCCGGAATTCGCCAAGTGAAGAAACACTTTGCTGGGTTCATCATTCCGACTCCTGACCCATTGATCCTTCACAGCTAGTAGCAGCATTCAAGGTCTATTAGCCAGATAGTCTGAGATTAATATTGTCTCGGCTGTCAACCTATTACAAAAAATACAAAAAGAAAAGAACAGTGCAGCACAGGAACAGGCCCTTTGGCCCTCCAAGCCTGTGCTGATTATGATGCCCTAACTAAACTAAAATCATGTGCACTCACAGAGTCCGTATTCCCATCCTAATCAAGTGTTTGTCTAGTTGACCTCTGTGACTGAAAGATTTATCTTCGGCCTGAGACCGGTGCCTCGGAACTTGTGAAAATGTCAAAGTAGTTGCGAACAGGTTAATATCTCAGGAGCGAAATTCAAAAGAATAATCGACTGATTCCTGGGAAGAGAGTTGGGCCGATTGAAGGCGTTCCGGGAGATTTGATATTTTTTCTCCAAATGATTGATGTCAAAGCAACCCAAGCACAATGACACAATTTCAGATCCACGCTGCCCTCTAACTGTCCTAATTCTGTTACTAACACTCTGCCACCCTCAGTAATACATCGCATGCTTTATAACTTATAAGTTCATAAGATATAGGAGCAGGATAGCCCATCCGGCCCATTGATTCTGCTTCGCCATTTGATCATGGCTGATGTGCTCCTCATCCCCATTTTCCTGCCTTGTCTCCATAACTCTTCAACCCCCATTCCCAATTTAAAATTTGCCTAATTCCTCCTTCAATTTACTCACTATCCCAGCATACACGGCACTTTGGAATAGTGAATTCCACAGATTCACAATCCTTTGGAAGATGTAGTTTCTCCTCAACTCTGTTTTAAATTGCTGCTCCTTATCCTAAGACTATGACTTCTCATCCCGGAATGTCCCACAAGAGGAAGTATCTGCTCCACGTCTACTTTATTTGCACCTTCTATCATCTAGAATACTTCAATTTGATCTCCCTTATTCTTCTAAATTCCAGAGACTGTCGGCCTAAACTATTCAATCTCTCTGCATACAACAAATCCCTCATTTTTGGAATCAATAGCGGTAGGAGGAATGAGCCCTAAATTCATATACCTCATGAGAACAGCAGCCAGTGATTTGTTGAGCATTTTGCCCTGTGTTTGGATATTTGAGTTTTTCTTAAAACTATTCACTTACAACCATTTTCTCTCATGGACATTGTTCTCCAGACTGGGTGGGAGGGCAACTGGGTGGGAGGGTGAGCTGTGAGGGGGATACAGAGATCCTTCAATGTAATTAGGACAAGCTCAGTGAGTAGACAAATGCATGGTAGATGTAGTATAGTTGTGGATAGATTATCCATTTATGTGGTCAGATTATCCATTTTAGTAGCAAGAATAGGAAGGCAGATTATTGTCTGAATGTCTAAGGTTGAGGGAGGAGCGTATGCAATGAGATCTGGGTGTCCTCATACAGCAGTCACTGAAGGCTAGCATGCTGGTGTAGCAGGTAAATAGTAATTTGGCCTTCATAGGGACGTCTTGCTGTATTTGTACAGGGCCTTGGTGAGACCACATCTGGAATATTGTGTGCAGTTTTAGATTCCTTATAAGAACATAAGAATTAAGATCAGGAATAGGTCATCTGGCCCCTCGAGCTTGCTCCACCATTCAATAAGATCATGGCTGGTCTTTTAATGGACTCAGGGCCACTTAACCACCTGCTCATCATAACCTTTAATTCCTTTACTGTTCAAAAATTTATCTATCTTTGCCTTAAAAACATTCAATGAGGTAGCTTCAACTGCTTCACTGGGTAGGGAATCCCACAGATTCACAACCCTTTGTGTGAAGAAGTTCTTCTTCAACTCAGTCCTAAATCTGAGTCCCCTTATTTTGAGGCCATGCCCCCAAGCTCTAGTTTCATCCGCCAGTGGAAAAAACTTCCCTGCTTCTATCATATCTATTCCCTTCATAATATTAAATGTTTCTGTAAGATCTTCCCTCATCCTTCTGAATTCCAACAAGTATAGCCCTAGTCTACTTAGTCTCTCGTCTTTAAGCCAACCCTCTCAACTCTGAAATCAACCTAGTGAATCTCCTCTGCACCCTTTCCAGTGCCAATATATCCTTTCTCAAGTAAGGAGACCAAAACTGTACACAGTACTCCAGGTATGGACTCACCAGCACCTTATACAACTGCAACATGAGTTCGCTGTTTTTAAACTCCTTCCAACAATGAAGGACAAAATTCCATTTGCCTTCTTAATTACCTGCTGCATTTCCAAACCAACTCCTTGAGATTCTTGCACAAGGACACTCAGGTCCCTCCGCACAGCAGCATGCTGCAATTTTTTACCATTTAAATAGTAGTCCATTTTGCTGTTATTCCTACCAAAATGGGTTACATCACATTTATCAACACTGTACTGCATCAGCCAGACCCTCGCCCACTCACTTAGAGGGAGGTTGTTTTTATCTGAGGAAGGATGTTCTTGCTACAGAGGCAGTGCAGTGAAGGTTTATCCGACTGACTCCTGGGATGGTGGGACTAACATACGAGGAGACATTAGAGTCAATTAGCATTTCATTTGATGAAATTTAGAAGAATGAGCAGTAATTGCACGAAGTTGAACAAAGTTCGATTGTTTTCTTTGGAGCTTCAGAGGACATTATGTAAACATGCTTTATAATCTATTTTACACATCTGAACTGAAGTTTCTGGGCCCGCTAATGTCTCCCATCCCCACTGGAGTGACTCACTGCAGCGGGCATAGGGCAGTGCCAAGAAGGGGGTGAAGATTAAAAGGGGTGGGGTCTCAAGGGGACGGGAGCCTCTGGAGGACGATCTGTGGGAGTGAGTTCCAGTTGCCACTCCGTGTTTAACAGGGAGAGAAGCTAATGATCAGAGCTGGCCATCAGGGTTGGGAGGGGTGCCAGAGGGTGGGTGCAACCTGTCCAACCATCGTAGTAGGATGGAGAGGGAGGGGGGTGCCAGAGAGGGCTGCTGGAGAAGTGGGGTTGCGACTACAGGAGTGTGGGGAGGTGGGGGGATGTCGGGTCTGCCAGTATGGTGGGGGATGGGAACGGAGGGAGTTATATCAGGACATCGGGGTGAAAGAAGATCAAAGTGGGCCATGGCAGGGATTCTGGGCTGGGCCTAGACACATTCCAGGGGTGTGCCAGTGATTGGGCCGGGGGATGGGTGGGGGGGTTCAGTGGACCAACCATGTGGTGCCGTGGGACTGGCCAGTGATCAGGAGGCTGGCAGTGTGGTGCCAGTGCACATGTGGCTGGTCTCTGTGCTGACAGATTGCCACATGCATAATGACCCACTCGGTGCTATACTGCTGGATTCTCCAGTGAGGATAGACCCTCAATAGACCCCTACCCCTACTGAATTTCAACAGCCCAGTGCACTCAGCTACGCACACAGTGTGGGAGATTCATTTTGAAACCCCATTTGAAAAGAACAGCAGGATTTACTCCAGTTTTTACACACAATCAACATTTAGAATTTTTTTTCCCTGAGAATTCCTGTTTTCAAGAAGTGGTTAAATGTAGCTCTTAGGTCAAAGGGTATTTATTATTATTAATTTTTTTATTATTAAGCAACACAGCACGGGAAACAGGCCCTTCGGCCCAACGAGCCCGCGCCGCCATCATACTATATAGTAGCAAATCCATTATCCTATTTTAATATTCCTATATAATAATATATATATTATTCCTAATATGGAAAATTTTCACCATAGGGACAATTTTTTTCCCAATCAGCCTAAGAGCGAATTTTTGGGTTGTGGGAGGAAACCGGAGTGCCCGGAGAAAACCCACGCTACCACGGGGAGAACGCGCAAACTCCCGCAGACACCGGCCCAATTCCAAGTGTCCGCACAGCCACATCGATAGTCTCTGAGCTGTCATGGTGCCCTTCAGATGGTCCACATAAAGCACTCATTTACGACATGAGGTACCAGGCAACCCATGAATCAACATCCAAGAGCCGTACCCGCACCACCTGCCGAATGCATGCTCAGGTATGTAAGAGTTAAAGATTACATTCGTCAGGCAACACTATTAATGACAATGTAAATATGATACCAGAATCAGACGACCAAAAGACTCCAATGGTGTAAGATACAGTAAGTCTGTGTGCAAGAAAACATAGAAAATAGAAACAGAAGTAGGGCCATTCAGCCCTTCGAACCTGTTCCCGCCGTTCCTTATCATCCAACTCGATAATCTGATCCCTGCCTTCCTTCATATCCTTTGATCACCTTCACCCTCAACAGCTATATCTAATTTCTTCTTGAAATCCCCTTTCAGATCCAGCGGGAAATCAGGCAACAGCAGTCACGAGTGCGCTATGTGTACACATCGGGACCGGGTTTATGTGATGATATCACCGTACTGCCAAGTATACATTCAGATCACCATTTTTATAGAGTTATAGAATAGAATCACAGAATCATAGAATTTCTACAGTGCAAAGGGGGCCATTTGGCCCATCAAGCCCGCACTGATAACACTCCCATCCAGACCCTATCCCCATAACCCCACATATTTATCTCCCTAGTTTCCATGACACCAGAGGGCAATTTAGCATGGCCAATCCAATTAACCTGCACATCCTTGGACTGAAGAGCTTGAAGCTCTAATGGAGCTTTTACACGGATTATGTGATTGATTGAAAATAACATTTTCAACATCTCCCAGGTTGCTTTCTTTGGCCAACAGGAGATCAACACTTTCGATAGACTCTGTGCAATTCCAGGGAGATTGACAAACCCTAATTGAGTGAGTTGCCCTATTGAGAGAGATGGCGTAGATTGGATCTATTCTACTTGTAGGTTGGAAGAAGTTGACGCCATGGAAATGTCTCACATTCTTTAAGGTCTGGATAGTTTAAAATTAAAGTGCAGGTTCAGTTGGGAAGGCAAATGCAATGTTTGCATTCATGTCGAGAGGGCTGGAATACAAGAGCAGGGATGTACTTCTGAGGCTGTATAAGTCTCTGGTCAGACCCCATTTGGAGTATTGTGAGCCCATATCTCAGGAAGGATGTGGTGGCCTTGGAAAGGCTCCAGAGGAGGTTCACAAGAATGATCCATGGAATGAAGAGCTTGTCGTATGAGGAACAGTTGAGGGCCCTGGGTCTCTACTCAGAGTTTGGAAAGACAAGGGGGGATCTTATAGAAATCACAGGATACTGCAAAACCTGGATAGAATGGACGTGGAAAGGATGTTTCCATTAGTAGGAAAAACTAGAACCAGAGGGCACAACTTCAGGCTAAAGGGACGACCCTTTAAAACAGAGATGAGGAGGAATTTCTTCAGCTGGAGAGTGGTGAATCTGTGGAACTCTTTGCCGCAGTGGACTATGGAGGCCAGGTCATTGAGTGTCTTTAAGACAGAGAGAGATAGGTTCTTGATTAATAAAAGGGTTATGGGGAGAAGGCAGGAGAATGGGGATGAGAAAAATTTCAGCCATGATTGAATGGTGGAGCATTCGATGGGCCGAGTGGCCTAATTCTGCTCCAATGTCTTATGACCTTGTGTTCTCATAGGGTAGATAAGTTTTCCACTGGTGGAGCTCAGAACTAGGGGCCATAACTCAGGATGAGGGGTTGGCCATTTCAAACAGAGATGGCGAGAAATTTATTTGGTCAGAAAGTGGTGAATCATTGGAATTCGCTACCTATAAAGTTTATGGATGTTTACTTAATGAATCCATTCGGAGCTGAGATAGATACATTCTGGAGGAAATCAAGAAATATAGGAATTGGTTGTGAAAGTCAGATGGATGTAAAAATTCGACATGATCTTACTGAAGAATAGCAAAGTCTTGGGGTGATGGTTGAGGGGTGAAATTGGCCTCTCCAGCTCTTACTCCTTACATTTCTACAGTTAATCATAAAATCACTACAGTGCAGAAGAAAGCCATTCGGCCCATCAAGCCAACTCAGTTGGCTGGGCGATTGGTGCATGATGCAGAGTAATGCCAAGAGTGAGTCCACGTGGGGGTGGCACTGCGACGCTCTGGTTAGCACTTCTGCATAACAGTGCCAGGGAACCAGGCTCCATTCCCGCCTTGGGTCACTGCATGGAGTTTGCACGTTCTCCCTGTGTCTGCGTGCGTTTCCTCTGGCGTGCTCCAGTTTTATCCGAAAGAAGAGTTGGTTAGGTGCAATTGGAGCCATGCTAAATCCTCCCTCGGTGTACCCGAACAGGTGCCAGAATGGGGTAACTACAGGCTTTTCGACAGTAGCTTCATTGCAGTGTTAATGCAAGCCTACTTGTGACACTAACAGATAAACTTAATTCCTGTACCAGCTGAGTTTATTCATGAGCATGCCCCCTTATCTGAGTAATCCTCAGGTTAAATTACCACCAAGTCAGTTTCTCCCCTTCTGAACAGCAGCCGAGGGTCACCTGGGACTTTACCTTCTAGTTAAAGCCTGTGGGTTCATTGTTTCATTCCCTTTCTTTTCTTTCCACCTTTCATGGTCAATAATGTTCCTGTAATGTTCAAAATTAAGATCCGGGGAAGCGCCTCAAAAAATATTGGATTAGGTAAATCAGCAAGGCAGAGACACATTGCATTTTCACTTGAGTTGACAGGAATTAAATCCACTTTGAGTAACTGAGGATCTGTCCATAAAAATGATGTACGGCAAAATTAAATGGAATTCCTTCTTAACATAATAATGTCGCCCAGCCGTTTTCAAAGCAAAAACTGTTTATGCCGAGTTCAAGGTAAATGTAATTATTTTTTGATTATACTGGAGCATCTTTGTAAATATATTCCAAAACCTCGAGGCTTTGAAACTCAACCCTTTTTGGTTAATTAAATGAATTTTTGGACTTCATCGCTGTCAGAATTAATTACAGGCACTGGAGTGGATACATGTTTTCTTATGCAAATGATGGCGGCGAGGGGCGAGGGAGACTGCGTTCGCAAGTGTCCCCCCTTTTAAATCATCCTGGATATGTTTATTCAAGTGCAGGGTTCGAGCATTTCAGCCTGACAGTGGTTAATAATTCATTGTCGGGTGTTTGTCAGTTAACATCTCTGGTTACTGACATCCAGACACTTCTCTTAATTGGCTGATTTCAACTCTCCCCCCCCCCCCCAAACAACCCCCCCCCCCACCCCCCCCCCCCCCCCCCTCACCCCCCCCCCCCCCCCCCCCCCCCCCCCCCCCCCCCCCCCCCCCCCCCCCCCCCCCCCCCCCCCCCCCCCCACCACCCCCCCCCCCCCCCCCCCGCCCCCCCACCATCCCCCCCCCCCCCCCCAAACAACCCACCCTCCGCCGATTCCCTCTTTGCAGTGCTGAGCTATTCAAAGCGACATGGATCAATGGCAGTAAACAGGGACAGAGAGTGAGAGAGAACCTTCCATTGAGCAAATATAGATCAGGTTGAGAAAACTAAAGTGAGGATAGTTCCTAAGATGCTGACTTCTGCGCTGAATCCTCACATCAGCATTTTATGACAGGCTAACATATCTCCTGGAGAGACAGACCCTGCCTGAGCAGCAGTGTGTGAATTTATGACTGAAAACTGGTTTAAAAAAAAGGAGGATGAAGTGAGGTGTTGCTTCCACGACAGTTCGTGTAATGCGGTGACTGAGGTAGGTGTCTGTACTCTAAGTAATTGCTTTAGAACTGAACCTAATATGATATGGGTAAGATGGGGCAGCTCAGTCCTGTGAGGTGATATTGTTGCCTTGACTCTCTTTGGGTCGATTGTAACGTCAGTGGTAGTGATCGGACCACTTCTCAATCACGATTATTTTATTCCTGCAACTTTGTGTTTTGCTTTGCTATTCATCGCGAAATGAAATTGCCCGGTGTTCTGGTTTCGCAAGAGCGTGAGATAGCCCGCCTTTAGGTTTGGGGGGGTCTCGACGGGGAAGCTGGGACGCACCGTGGAAATCAAGCCACTTCATTTGTCATTTCAAGCAGAGCCGCGTGTATTTCTCGCACCTCTCCAGCTCCAACTGCATCACCGCTCATGAGGGGGGTAGCTTGAGTAAAGATGCCGAGAACTAGTGAGTAGGCCACAAACTGTGGTCAAGAAAGTGCAAAGAGAAGGTAGTTACATCTTATTGCAATGCCGTTATCGTTGTGAACCTGCTGTCTCTGCAGTGTCTTCAAGTGGTATCTGATATAACTGCCTGAGTCTACAGTTGGAATTTGACCAGCACGCCTGCACCAATCCCAGGATCGGGCGAGGTTCCAGCAACGGCATTCTCCTTTAGCCTCGGACGGGATCGTACGGGACTTGGGTGGACATGCCGGTAAAACTCCACGCTACATTGCATTTTTTATTTATTCATATCACAAGTTGGCTTGCATTAACGCTACAATGAAGTTTCTGCGAAAATCCCCTTGTTGCCACACTCCAGTGCCTATTTGGGTACACTGAGGGAGAACTTAGCATGGTGAATGCATCTAACCTTGTCCTTTAGCAATGTACATTTCAGAACTCACGATGAAGGGGGTTTCTTTAAAATGCTTAATATTACGCGCACCACACACCCCCCCCACACCCCACTCCTCCACCACTCCCCCATCATAGAACATAGAACATTACAGCGCAGTGCAGGCCCTTCACTCCTTGCGCCGACCAGCGGAATGAATCTAATGACCCTGTAACCTAAACTATTCCAATGTTATCCATATGCCTATCCACTGACCATTTGAACACCCTTAAAAGTTGGCGACTTCACAACTGCTGCAGGCAGGGCATTCCACACTCTTACTACCTTATCAGGAACTATAAGAAATGGGAATTTTTAACTGACTTTGCGGTTCCTCCCCTCTGCTTCCACTCAATGTTTTGTGTCAAAGTGCCCAGTGTAGGAACCAAGGGGTTGCTGAGATGCAGGATTGCCAATGCGTGATTCCCCAAACCCCAGCCCCACCTTCCCTCCTATCCTGGCAAACCACGCGACTTGTCAGCATGTGTGAACGGAACATGAACAGAAAGGAGAGCTCGGTGGATGAATAGACTGCATGCTGTTCAGTGCGATTTGCAATGCTTTCGATTGTTGAAACATTAGTATTAGGAGTCTATTAATATTGATGTACAGCACTCCAGCATGCATTCATAGTGTGGCTAAACGTGCCAGACTCTGCTAGTCTTGATGTTGTGTCTGTGTACTTCACATGCTATTCAGCGAAACCCTGACCAATGAGTCAAGTATTCAGACTGAATCCCAGGACAGCGCAAGGATGCCATTCGGCCCATTGAGTGCACACCTGTTTTTTTGAAGAGCTAGCCAGTTCGACCCTCTCCACGGCTCCTTTCCCAAAATGCGTATGGCCTTTAGGGATTGATCCAGTTTCCGCTTGAAGGCGGAATCTCTTTCTCTGTTCGGCGTTTCGTTGCAAATGGCAACCCAGTCTTGTGTGTCAAAGTTTCTCCTCAGGACGTCTGTGGTCCCTTTACCGATCACCTTAAATCCGTGTCCATCGGATACAGAATCTTCAGCCTTTGGAAGCACTTTCTTTTCACATACTCTATCTAAACCCTTCGTAGTGTTGAACACATTGATAAATTCTCCTCTTAGCCTTTTTGATTTGATTTATTAGTATACATTAAAATGTATTGTTCCTTGTCTGCTATACAGGCAAAGTAACAAGGGGCAGCCTGGTGGAATAGTGGTTAGCACTACTGTCTCACAGTGCAAAGGACCCGGGGTCGATTCCGGAGTTTGCACATTCTCCTAGTATCTGCATGGGTTTCCTCCGGGGGCTCCAGTTTCTTCCCACAGCGCAAAGATGCACAGGTTACGTTGCTTGGTCATGCTAAATTGACCCCAGTATCAGAATAAATATGTGGGATTGTGGGAATAGAAACTGGGTGGGATTGTGGTCAGTGCGGGATCAATGGACTGAACAGCTTCCTTCTGCACTGTAGGGATTCTATGAATCTATAAAAGTATACCATTCATAGAGAAGGAAAGGAGAGAGTGCAGAATGTAGTGTTACAGACGTAGCTGGAGTGTAGAGAAAGATCAACTTAAAAAATGCGAGGCAGGCCCATTCAAAAGTCTGATGGCACCTTATCTGCTCGAAGGAGATGGCTGAGGTTTTCTTCTTCACTTGCCTTTGTGTTCTATCACAGCAGAATTCCACTCCGATAACACAAGCATCTATTTAAAATAAATTAATGAGCATCCATTTATTGCTTGGCTCAGGGGAAATGATGAAACAGAACAGGCATTTCAACTGCATGGCCAACAACACTCAGAGACCCCAAGTGCTGTCAACATGTGACGTTGGATATAGTGACTTCCTTTGATAAGACAACATTCCCCCACCCTCTGAAATCTTGTGTGCAGGCTTCATCTGGAAAAATTGCAGATAATCTTGTTCGGGTTAGACAGCGTTCCATTTGACATAAAGCTCCAGTGGGGACTTGCATTCGTTTAATTTACTCTGTTCGGAATGTGATGCACTGTAGTTCCAACGGTTTTGCCTCTATCATTGGAAGGGATGAACTCTTGAAAAGTACTTTAGGCCCTTATGTGATGCTAAGTAAAAGCAAGTGATGAGCTGCTTAATGTTTGGATGGGAGTTTGACATGGAATTTATCAATCCTCTGTTCCAGTTAAGGCTAAAGAAAGGAGCTTAAAGGATAATAAAAATTAAAAATGCATGTCTTGGTACTTCCATCCAGCAAACCAAGTACTTTTCTAATACAGTCTGTCTCCTTCACTTTCTTCTGAAACATTCAGCCGTTTTGTTCAGCTGGAACACACTTGGAGAACGGTACACGGCTTCGTGCTGGAATTCTCCAGTCTCCCCAAGGGTTTGCTACTAGACAAGATTAGTTTTGTTTATTTGAAAGTAGGCTTATGTTGACACTGGAATTGGGTTACTGTGCCAATCCCCTAGTCGCCACACTCCAGTGCCTGTTCAGGTACACTGAGGGAGAATTTAGCATGGCCAATGTACTGAACCAGCACGTTTTCAGACTGTGGGAGGAAACCAGAGCACTCGGAGGAAACCCACACAGATACGGGGAGAACATGCAGACTCTGCACAGTGACCCAAGCCGGAATCAAACCAGGGTACCGTGGCTACATGGATTTCCTCTGGGTGTTCCAGTTCCCTCCCATAGTCTGGAAGACTAACATAAAAAGTTTATTTATTAGTCACACGTGTTGCTTACATTAATATTGCAATGAAACTGCTGTGAAATTCCCCTGGACTTGCTGGTTAGGTGCATTGGCCATGCTAAATTCTCCCTCAGTGTACTTGAACAGGCACCAGAGTGTGTCAACTAGAGGACTTGCACACTAACTTCATTGCAGTGTTAATGTAAACCTTACTTGTGATATGAATAAATAAACTTTAAATATCATAAAATACAGTCTAATTACACCGTAATTGTGGAACTACTTTCTTTCTCCCATTCTCTGGGGATTGGCCTGGGACAGCGGTCTTCATGCACATTAACACTGCAATGAAGCTACTGTGAAAATCCCGGAGTCGCCACACTCCAATGTCTGTTTGGGTTCATTGAGAGAAAATCTAGCATGGGAGAATTTAGCATGATGAATCCATTTAACCAGCACACCTTTCGGGCTATGGGAGGAAACCGGAGCATCCTAAGGAAACCCACGCAGACACGAGGAGAATGTGCAGACTTTGCACAGATAGTGACCCAAGCTGGGAATCAAATCTGCTCCCCCTCCCGCCTCCCTGTCCCAGTTACTAGCTGCCCCACTCCCAGCATGTCTGATCCTCTGCTCTGACGAACAGGGCAGAAGTTCTAGGCCAAAATATTTTCCACTGTACTGTGAAGCTTTGCTCAAATGCAGTCGCCGCACTGGGACGGAACCTCTGCTCAGTGGGCGACAGGTGCCCAGAATGCACTGGGCCGAGCGACAATCTTGTCAAAGGCAAGATCAGGCTGCAAACCTCATTGACGCGAGCCCCAAGCTAAAAGTCCCCTGCGAATCTGCACCATGGATTGGAATTGATTGGGAGATGGGATCCGCTGTCATTGCGAGGGACAGCGGAATCTCCAGGCAGGGATGGAGGCATTCTTCAGCCTGTTAAACCAATCGATCTTCAGCTGAACAAGACCAATCAATTGACTGATTTAATACTCCTGGTCCTGATTTTATTTGACCTCAATTGACTGCAGGTCGTTGCGAAATTCAATAAACTAATTACGGCAGCAGAACAGGACACACCTTTGTGACTTCAATTGACTTCTGCTCAGGGGCCTGATGGGCCAAGGGCAGATCAATTGACTGAATTGGAACTAAGTTGCACAGAATTGGAAGTGAGCGCAGCGGAAAGGGAAACCTGCCTAGGCCGCAGGTCTGAGCTGACTTACTGATTACTGGAGGTACAGCTACTCAATTTTTTGGATTCACACAGGGAGCTGGTGTGAAACCTGGTGTTGCAATTTTAGATGATGGAGCTGAAGGGCACCTCAAGGCTGAGATAGAGCAGGAACCATCGAAAGGTCATCAGGGGTCAGAGCAGAAAGAGAAGCCATTGAAGCAGATTCTCAGGCTATTGTAGTTACAGCTGGGGTGTAGAGCAAGATCAACTTAATACAAGAGTCTGACAGCAACAGGGAAGAAGCCATTCTTGAGTCAGTTGGTTCATGACTCAGACTTTGTATCTTTTTCCTGATGGGAAAAGGTGGGAGAGAGAATGTCCAGGGTGCATGGAGCCCTTGGTTGTGCTGGCCATTTTTTTGAGACAGCGGAAGTGTAGACAGAGTCAATGGATGGCTTGAGTGTTGCACTGGGCTTCATTCATGACTCTTTGTAGTTTTTGCATCCTTGGGCAGAGCAGGAGTCATACCAAATTGTGATACAACCAAAAAGGATGCTTTTTAAGGCACATCTGTAAAAATTGATGACAGCGATAGCAAATTTCCTTTGCCTCCTGAGGAAGTAGTGGCGTCGGTGGGCTTTCTTAACGATAGTGTCAGCCTGGAGAGACCGAGACAGGTTATTGGGGGTCTGGACATCTAAAAAGCTGAAGCTCTCAAACATTTTGACCTTATCCCAATTGATGTAGATAGGAGGATGTTATCCTCTATGCTTCCTGAAGTTGATGACAGTCTCTTATAGAGACTTATCTTATAGAGACATATAAGATAATGAAGGGGACAGGTAGGGTAGAGATAGAGAGATTCTTCCCACTTAGAAAGAGTAGCAGAATTAGAGGGCACAGCCTCAAAATAAAGGGGGGGGGCAGTTCAGATCAGAGTGGAGGAGGAACTTCTTCACTCAAAGGGTGGTGAATCTCTGGAATTCTCTGCCCATTGAACTGGTGGAAGCTACCTCGCTGAATATATTTAAGTCACGGGTAGGTAGGTTTCTGATAATCAAGGGAATTAAGGGCTATGGGAGAAAGGGGGAAAGTGGAACTGATCCACTTCAGATCAGCCATGATCTTATTGAATGGCGGGGTAGGCTTGAAGAGCTAGATGGCCTACTCCTGCTCCTATTTCTTATGTTCTCCTTATTTTTACTGAGCTAAGAGGGAAGAGGAATTTAAGTAGATGATTGATCCAGCGATTATGATTGCATTCCAATCTGGCACAATGAGGATTTGGGCATGGATTCAAGACTTCTGGAAGGGAAAAAGCTAGAAAATAGTGAGATGGAAAGGTGACCTCAAGATACTTTGTTGAGGACACCGTGATGTTAACATCTCTTATTCTCACATCCAATCAATGTAGGGGTTTGAGTTCTTCATATTTGGAGACGCCGAAATAATTAACAGGGACGTCCTTCGAACTGCTCATTTTGTGTTTTCTACTAATTATATTTTCCTTTGTGATAATTGGTACAATTAATTAGCAAACCGTTTCAGTTTAACATCATTATGAAAAACAATTAGGCACAGGTTGTTATAATTAAATATTTCAAACGTTTATTCAGTGTTGGCACCACAAAGCTCACCGGATGAATTGGGATCAATGGTTTCAGGATTAGAAAATGTGAAGGAGATTACCAATTATCACATGAGAATTAAAAACACAAAGAGTTGAAGCTCAATAATTTTATGAGCAGCATTTGGAATGCTGAGAAGGGAAATGCAATTGGGGAAGGACAGAGGCTTGCAAGAAGTTTATTTGCTCTTGGGTACAAGTCATTGCAGGTCGATTTTTTTATTCATTTGTGGGACATGGGCATCACTGGCTAGCCAGCATTTATTACCCATCCCTAGTTGCCCTTGAGGAGGTGGTGGTGAGGTGCCTTTTTGAATCGCTGCAGTCCACATGCTGCAGGTTGACCCACAATGTCATTAGAGACAGAATTCCAGGGTTTTAACCCATCGACTGCGAAGGAACGGCAATACATTTCCAAATTTATGGGCAGCACTGTGGCACAGTAGTTAGCACTGCTGCCTCACAGTGCCTGGGTCCTGGGTTCAATTCCCGGCTTAGGTCACTGTCTATACGGATTTTGCATGTTCTCCTCGTGTCTGCATGGATTTCCTTTGGGTGCTCTGGTTTCCTCCCACAGTCCAAAAGATTTGTTGGTTTGGTGCATTGGCTATGCTAAATTGCCTCTCAGTGTACCCAAACAGGAACCGGAATATGGCAACTAGGGGATTTTCACAGTAACTTTATCGCAGTGTTAATGGAAGCCTACTTGTGACGTTAATAAAAAAAAACTTTAAACATTAAGTCCAGATGGTGAGTGGCTTGGAGGGGAACTTGCAGGTGATGGTATTCCCATTTCTCTGCTGCCCTTGTCCTTTGAGATGGAAGTGGTTATGTGTTTGGAAGGTGCTGTCTAAGGATCTTTGGTGCAGAGCATTTGTAGATAGTACACACTGCTGTTACTGAGCGTCAACAGTGGAGGGAGTGGATATTTGTAGATGTGGTGTCAATCAAGCTTTGTCCGAGATGGTGTCAAGCTTCTTGAGTGTTGTTGGAGTTGTATCTATCCAGGCAAGTGGGGAGTATTCCCATCACACTCCTCACTTGTGTCTTGTAGATAATGGACAGGCTTTGGGGGGTCAGGAGGTGAATTACTCATTGTACTATTCCTAGCCTGATCTGGTAGCCACTGTGTTTATGTGGCGAGTCCAGTTGAGTTTTTGGTTAATGGTAATCCCAAGGATGTTGTCAGTAGGGGGAGTCGGTGATGGTTACGCCATTGAATGTCAGGAGGTAGCAGGGAGAGTGTCTCTGATTGGTGATGGTCATTGCATGTCATGCAAATATCACTCAGTGTCCTTTGTTAGAATCATTTTAGATATCAGATGGTCTTGGTTTTCAGATACTGCACATAGGTGTGTGTCTGTCTATGTGGAAACCTTGGCTAGTTATCATGAAGTAAATAAAATGGCTAGAAAATCACTGAATAATAAACACAGGGTCTGTATCTGTATAATTTCCTTACCCGCTGGCTCCATCTGCCATTCTGTTTCTGGGAGTAGGTTGAGAGTGTTGATGTATTCTGCTGAGAGGTATTCCTTAATAGCTCTTCCAGCTTCACCTGCCCCATAAATATTGGTTTTTGTTTCATAAGTTTGCCTCTTAGTTTGTTTTATTTCTTGCTCGCTCATAAATTCAAGCGCATTAATCAACCCGTCATGCACTTTAATAATATGGTCTTTGGGCACTTTGCGTGTGCATTCATTCTGTCAGCCTTGTCTTCCAGCTGATCTTGAAAAAAAAGAAGGGATCTGCTTTTTATCTTGCACTCATCAGGACACTTTGCAAGGATACCAGTATCAGGGCAAAACAAAAAAATATATTATATGAGAAGAGATTGCTGATTACTGGGTCTAGGTACAGAGAAGATGTCAGGGGTAAGTTTTTCATTCAGAAGGTGGTGTGTGCATGAAATTGGCTGCCGGTGGTGGTGGTGGAGGAGGATTCGATCGGGTTTTTGAAGAGACTTTTGGATAAGTACATGGAACTTAGTAAGGTGAAGGGTTATAGATAAACCTAATAGGTAGGGACATGTTCGGAGCAACTTGTAGGCCAAAGGGCCTGTTCGTGCTGTAGTTTTTCTATGTTTTTATGAATGGTAGAGGCATTGCAATCTCCCGGCTGGCCAAAGAATGGGAGCATCATTATCAATGTTAAACATCGCCTCCATATAGGGCGGCACAGTAGCATAGTGGTTAGTACTGCTATCTCACAGCGTCAGGGACCCAGATTCAATTCCGACCTGGGGTCACTGTTTGTGCAAAGTTTGCATGTGTTCCCTGTGTCTGAATGGGTTTCCTCTGGGTGCTCCAATTTCTTCCACAGACCAAAGATGTGTGGGTTAGGTGGATTGGCTGTGATAAATTGACCTTAGTGTCAGGGGGACTAGCAGGGTAAATATGTGGGGTTACGGTGATAGGGCTTGGGTGGGATTGTGGTCAGTGCAGACTCAATAGGCTGAATGGCCTCTTTCTGCACTGTAGGGATTCTATATCCTTATCCTGCAATATATTATTGCATTCAATAGAAATATGTTTTGCATACTCAAGAAACCGGTATATCAGATATTTTTCCCTTGTTCACACGAAAACCTTCAAAGACTTTCTCAATATTGTCGTCTTCGATGAGCATTGATCTGGGCCAAAGATTGTGCCTACCATTGGTGAAGATGGCTGTATCAACAATTAGCAGATGACATACTTAACTGTAAACTGCTTTTGGAAACTTTCCCCCTCCATGTCATTGTTTGCAGCATAATATTCAAGAAGGAATCCTTACATTTATATCTCATGGGTCAAAGGATGATCTATCATTGAGGAGGAAGATAAACACTAAAAGTATTGTTCATTACCAACTGTTAAGCAGTGGGGTGTGTTGAACAATCAGGAGCAGCAGAATTGTACAGTTTTCTTCAAGTCCAGCTACCTGACAATGCGCACATGTCTCTACAAATGCAAACATATAAATATATGAATTAGGAGCAGAAGTAGGCCACTCGGCCCCTCAAGCCTGTTCGACCATTCAATAAATTCATGGTTGATCTGATTGTAACCTCAACTCCATATTCCCACCTACTTCCCTCACTTTTCACCCCCTTGATAATTCGGATAAGCGATGGCCTAGTGCTTTATGGCTAGATTATTAATCGAGAAACTCAGCTAATGTTATGGGGACCCGGATTTGAATCTCGCCATGGCAGATAGTGGAATTTGAATTCATTGAAAAAAATATCTAGAATCAAGAATCTACCACCTTCAATTTACCATGAAAGCATTGTCGATTGTCGGAAAAACCCATCTGGTTCACTAATGTTCTTCAGAGAAGGAAATCTGCCACCCTTACCTGACCTGGCCTACATGTGAATCCAGAGCCACAGCAATGTGGTTGACTCTCAGTTGCCCTCGGGCAACTAGGGATGGGCAACAAATGCTGGCCAGCCAATGATATTGGTGTCCCACGACTGAACATATATTAAAAAACATCTGCTTTAAAAATATTTAAAGACTCTACTTCCAATGCCATTGCAGTAAGAAGTCTCACAACATCAGGTTAAAGTCCAACAGGTTTATTTGGTGGCACGAGCTTTTGGAGCACTGCCCCTTCATCGACTGAGTGATTCAATGCTGTTGGAGGAAGAAAAGTTCCAGAGACACACAACCCTCTGAAAGGAAAAAAAATTCTCCTCATATCTGTCTTAAATAAATCCCTTATTCTTAAACAGTGGCCGCTGGTGCTAGATTTTCTGTCAAAGGGAAACATCCTCTCAGCAGCCATCCTGTCAATACCTGTCAAAATCTCAAAGGTTTCAATCAACTTGTGTCATGTGCTGATAAATATTAGTGGATGCAAACTTAACCTCTCCAAACTTTCCCCAAAAGACAACCTGCCCATTCCTGGTATTACTCCAGTACAGTAGTTTCTATCAGGCCATTGAAGTTGGCCTATTAGAGTATAAGCTCCCTGATTAAGGATCCAATTGATGGGCCAATCAGGGAGTCTTTTCCTTGTACTGAACCGGGACTGTCAGTTCCTCTGGCACCCTGGGCGATAACTCGCTCCCTCTGTACTGCTGTTAGAGTTTGTAAACAAAGGGATTTCTGCCTCTGAAGACACCTCGTAAACCTTCTCTGAGCCATTTCTAACACATTTACATGCCCCTACCCTGTGAGATATCGTGGACATTACAGTTACCTGAAGGCTACTTACTGAAGGAAGACTGAAGAGGCCATTACTCCAGCTAAGCCAAAGAAGACCCTCCCTGCTCATCTGATCACTATTTCCTCATTCCAAAGGGACATTGCTACTATGAACTTCTTTAATTTCAGAGTTCTTTTTGGTTTTTGTTTTTATTCCAATTCAATCCGATCATGTTCAATTCAGAGTCCCAACAAGTTGGGACATTCCTGATCTAAGCTGCAAGAGAGGGCTCTCACCTCCTGTCTGGGGCTTGATTTACAAGGTCTAAGCTGATTGGAGCAAGCAAAGCTCCTTCTCCAAGGCATCTTAGCTAAAAAGCTGAGATGCCACTTTTAAAAATTGCTTCAAATGAAGCTGAAATGTAACCTAATGACTTCAACCAAGTACGGTACGATCTTAGCCAAATTTTTAATTTGAAAGTTTATAAAGATGGAGGCGGGATGATGGGCAACAGATCACACTTCCTTTTTCCTGTTGTCATGCCAATATCCCTTAAGGCATTTTACAGCAGTGATTGGTGGGAGTTGTCTTATAATTTATTCTTAGTATGAAGGGCAAGGCAAACATTCATTGCCTGGCCCTAGTTTCCCACAGAGTAGTGATGATGAGCTCCCTTCTTGAACTCATTTTTTTATTTATTTGTGTCACAAATTACTGCAATGAAGTTACTATGAAAATCCCCCAATTGTCACACTCTGGTGCCTGTTCGGGTACACTGACGGAGAATTTAGCATTGCCAATGCATCTAACTAGCATGTTGTTCGGACTGAGGGAGAAAACAGGAGCACCTGGAAGAAATCCACATAGACATGGGGAGGACATGCAGACTCTACACAGAGAATGACCCAAGCCGAGAATCGAGCCCGGCTCCTTGGCGCTGTGAGGCAGCAGCGCTAACCACTGAGCCACTGTTTTACCTCCCCACTGCCATCCACTTGTAGTGTAGACACACCCATAGTGCTGTTAGGGACAGAGTTCCAGGATTTAGTCCCAGTGAAGGAGCAGTAATGCAGTTCCAAGTCAGGTTGGTGTGTGTGTGTGTGTGTGCACATACCTGGTTCGGAGGCGGTATTCCCTGTGCATGCTGCCCTTGTCTTTCCAGTTGGTTTAGAAGCAAGTTTTAGATGCACAGTGGGAGAACTTGTTGAGTCTCTGCACATTAAGGGAAATGCTGAACACAAGTTGGCAGATATCAGAGGGTGAAGCAAACAACCTTCATGTTACTTTATTCTTTACCTCCCACTCTGCAGGGCAAGAACTGACTTAGAACATAGAACGTAGAACATAGAACATAGAACAATACAGCACAAACAGGCCCTTCGGCCCATGAGTTGCGCCAATCACATCTACCAATCCACAGACCTATCTATAACCCCCTATCCTATTTGTTTCCATAAACTCATCCAGAAGTCTCTTAAAAGACCCCAGTGAATTTGCCTCAACAACCTCCGACGGCAGTCAGTTCCATTCACTCACCACCCTCTGAGTGAAAAACCTACCCCTGACATCTCCTTTGTATTTGCTTCCCTGCACCTTAAATCTGTGTCCTCTCATAGTGACCATTTCAGCTCAGGGAAATAGTCTCTGAGAGTCCACCCTATCTATCCCTCTCAACATTTTATAAACCTCGAACAGATCGCCTCTCAACCTACGTCTCTCCAGTGAGAAGAGTCCCAGCTCCCTCAACCTATCTTCATAAGGCTTGCCTCCCAATCCAGGCAGCATCCTTGTAAATCTCCTCTGAACTGACTCAATAGCCTCTACATCCTTCCTATAATGAGGCGACCAGAACTGCGCATAATACTCCACCTGGGGTCTGACAAGAGTCTTATAGAGCTGCATCATTACCTCCTGACTCCTAAACTCTATTCCTCGATTAATGAGGGCCAGTACACCGTACACCTTCTTGACCTCTTCCTCCACCTGTGAGGCCGATTTAAGAGTCCTATGGACCCGGACCCCGAGATCCTTCTGCTCTACAACACAGCTAAGACTCCTACCCCTTATATTGTACTCCTTCATCCCATTATTCCTGCCAAAATGGACCACTACACATTTATCTGCATTGAAGTCCATCTGCCACTTCTCCGCCCAGTCTTGCACCCTGTCTATGTCCCGCTGCAACTTTTGGCATCCCTCCAGATCATCCACAACACCACCGATCTTTGTATCGTCGGCAAACTTACTAACCCATCCCTTCACTTCCTTATCCAGGTCATTTATGATAATAAACAGCAGGGGTCCCAGAACAGATCTCTGGGGCACTCCACTGCTTACCGACCTCCATGCAGAACAAGACCCATCCACAAACACTCTCTGCCTTCTGCCGGCAAGCCAGTTCTGGATCCACGAGGTCAAAGCCCCTTGGATCCCATGCCCTCTCACCTTCTCCAGAAGCCTTGCATGTGGGACCTTATCAAACGCCTTACTAAAGTCCATGTACACTACGTCCACCGCCCTTCCTTCGTCAATGTGTTCAGTCACATTTTCGAAAAACTCAACTAGGCTCGTAAGGCATGACCTGCCCTTGACAAAACCATGCTGACTATTTCTAATCAGTCCAAACTTCTCCAAATGTTCATATCTCTTATCCCTCAGAAGCCTCTCCATCAGCTTACCAACCACTGAAGTCAAACTCACCGGTCGGTAATTTCCTGGACTATCCCTGTTCCCTTTCTTAAAGATAGGAACCCGGATTGGAACCTCTCCCGTTTCCATGGACGACGCAAAGATCATCGCCAGGGGCTCTGCAACCACTTCTACGTACTGATGCGTTAATTCAATCAACCTTAATTATCTCTGTGAAATTTATCCTAATTCTTCTTGGGTAAAGGGTGGATGAATAGTGGCATGGTGGCACAGTGGTTCGCACTGCTGCCTCTCAGCCCCAGGGACCAGGGTTCAATTCGGACCTTGGGTCACTGTCTGTGTGGAATTTGCATGTTCCCTATGTGTCTGGGTGGGTTTCCTCTGAGATCTCCGGCTTCCTTCCACATTCCAAAAATATGCAAGTTAGGTGTGTTGGTCGTGCCAAATTGTCCCTTAGTGTCAGGGAGATTAGGAGGGTAAACTTTGTTATGGGTAATGTATTAGCATGGATTGAGGAATGGTTAACAGAAAGCAAAGAATGAGTGTAAATAGGTGTTGTTCTGTTTGGCAATCAGTGACTTGTGGTGTGCCTCAGGATCAGTATTGGGACTGCAATTGTTTACGATTTATATAGATGATTTGCAGTTAGGAACCAAGTGTAATGTGTAAAAATTTGCAGATAAGCTAAGATGAGGGGGGAGGGCAGAGCAAAGTGTGCAGAGGATGCTGAACATCTGCAAAGTGATAGCCGAAGTGAGTGGACAAGGGTCTGGCAGATGGCGTACAATGTTGGTAAAAATGTGAGGTCATCCATTTTGAAAGGAATAACAGCAAAATGGACTATTATTTAAATGGTCAAAAATTGCAGCATGCTGCTGTGTAGAGGGGCTTGTGTAACCTTGTGCAGGAATCTCAAGGAGTTGGTTTGCAGATGCAGCAGGGAATTAAGAAAGCAAATGGAATTTTATTCTTCATTGCTAGAGGGATGGAGTTTGAAAACAGTGAGGTTATGTTGCAGCTGTATAAAGTGCTGGTGAGGCCACACCTGGAGAACTGTGTATAGTTTTAGATGCCTTACTTGAGAAAAGATATATTGGCACTGGAGGGGATGCAGAGGAGATTGATACCGATGTTGAGAGGTTTAGTTTATGAGGAGAGACTGAGTAGACTGGGGCTATATTCATTGGAATTCAGAAGAATGAGAGGAGATCTTATACAAATAAATAAGATTATGAAGGGAATAGATAAGATAGAAGCAAGGAAGTTGTTTCCACTGGCAGGTGAAACTAGAACTAGGGGGCATGACTTCAAAATAAAGGGAAGCAAATTTAGGACTGAGTTGAGGTGGAATTTTTGAATCTGTGGGATTCCCTACCTAGTAAAGAAGTTGAGGCTAACTCATTGAATGTTTTTAAGGCAAAGATAGATAAATTTTTGAGCAATAAAGAAATTTAGAGTTATGGTGAGTGGGTGGGTAAGTGGAGCTGAGTCCACAAAAAGGTCAGCCATGATCTTATTGAATGGCGGAGCAGGCTTGAGGGGGCAGGTGGCCTACCCCTGCTTCTAGTTCTTATGTTCTTATGTTAAATATGCAGGGTAATGGGGATAAGGCCTGGGTAGAGTATTTACTGGTGCAGGTTGCATTGCCTCCCCCTTCATTGTAGGGATTCTAGTATTGTGATCAATACTCAGACATTGTTTCACTAGACATTCTGTGGACAAGTCCTATTTCTCCATCTGAATTACGCAGTAAACTTTACTAAGATCTGGGAAATTTTTTTTGTGTGAATGAATTATAGTTGATGCATTTTTGTCTACTTATCTCTTAAATTAAATGAGCAAGTGCTTCTCCTTTACCAATGAGCCTGTCGATTGTTTATTTTCCCCTCTGGGGGAGTGGTGGGGAAAGTGATGGAAAGTTTCCCGAGCTGTTTGCCCAGATGGAGTAAATGGTAAAATGAAGACAAAAGAACAGTGGTCTGAACTGGTCTTCAGTACAATCAAATGGGATACAAGTAACATGGGAAATAAGAATACTGTCTGAACTTGTCTTGAATACAATGAGATGGAAACATATGATTACTGGTCCGAGATAGTCTAGTGTGCTTTAAAATGCAATACAAGTAAAACTGGGACATAGAGTGCTGGTCTGAATTGGTCTTGTATATAATAAAATGGAAATCAGTAATTTGGAACATAAGACTGCTGATCTGGACTGGTCTAGTATACTTTAAAATCAGACACCAGTTAAACAGGAACATAAATATACTGATCTGAACATGTCTTGAATACAATGAAGTGGAATACCAGTAATCTAGAACATTAGATGACTGGTCCGAGCTAGTTTATTATACTTTAAAATGGAACACCAGTAAAACAGGGACATAGGAATATTGATCTGATAGGAGCAGTGTGCTTTGTTGGTCTGAATTGCTTTTTTCTTTTGGATATGAGCTCATTATGAAAACTCCTTCCATGACCAAACAAGTCCTGGCACTGGACTCAGACCTGGCGCTCCTGGTCCAGCAGTTGGGTGCTACCACCCAAGCACAAGACCTCAGGGACTATACAAAACCAATCAATGTCCCCTCGAAGGTGCTGTCTGCAATCTCCCCACACAAGACAGTCTCTTTGAGCTTCTGCGTGTGTAAAAAAAAATGAATGAAGGGTTCCTCGCTTACTGAAATAAATCAACTGTGATACAAAATAAATAAAAAGATACGGAGGGCACTTTGAAAGTAAATGTTTTTGCTGTTGTCGACTGAGCTCAGGATTGACTCGTAGTCTTCTCTAATATATCACTTATCCTATCTCGGAGCCTGAGTTACCCGCCTCATCCTGCACTGATGTACAACACCGTTTTGTGTAGTGCAGGGTTGCTTTGTATTAGGTCTCAAAACCTCTGGATCTTATAAATTACTTCAATGCATCTTAGGTCTGGCATTCCTACTCTTGGCAATCTTGGCTTATCTTCTGCCTGAAGGTCATTATCTTTCACTACTGCATAGTCGTACAAACTCAATCTGAGTTTCAAAGAACAATTCCTCTTACTCCATACCATGTTTAGCTTGAAAGCATTGACCTGTTCCTGCCAATGGTTGGGTTTTCTTTTGATTTCGACACTCGGCCTTCAGAAATCATTTCGTATCGATATGCAAAATTACCGACTTGAAACCAAGAGGGAAATATCCCGAATCAAAATATCCCCTGCCGAGTCTGTGTCACGTCTTCATAGTCTGGCAGCTGAGTTACGATGTTCAAGCCCCATTCTCAATGCTGGTGGTTAGCACTGCTGCCTCACAGAACCAGAGACCCGGGTTCAATCCCAGCCTTGGGTCACTGTCTGTGCGAAGTCTGCACGTTCTCCCCGTGTCTACGTGGATGTTCTGGTTTCCTCCCACAGTCTGAAAGACAAGATGGTTAGGTACATTGGCCATGCTAAATTCTCCCTCAGTGAACCCAAACAGGCTCCGGGGTGTGATGACTAAAGGATCTTCACAGTGCAGTGTTAATGTAAGCCTATTTGTGACAATAATAAGTAAATTGGGGTACATAAGATAAAAGCACAATACTGCACATGCTGGAATCTGAATCAAAAACAGAAAATGCTGGAAACTCTCAGCAGCATCTGTGGAGAGAGGATAAAGCCAGCGTTTTGAGCCAGGATGACACTTCCTGTCAGACTTGTGCACGTAATCAGGCTGATACCCGCAGTGTAGCACTGAGGGAGCGCTGCACTGTCAGAGATGCCAACTTCCATCTCAAGCATTGAAGTTAGACATTGTCAGCTAATCCAGGAGGAAATGTACAAAGTGTGCAGGAAGGTTTTTTGACTCAGTATGTAGATAGGCCAACTAGAGGTGAGGCTACATTGGATTTGGTGCTGGGCAATGAGCCAGACCAGGTGTTAGGCTTGGAAGTTAGTGAACATTTTGGTGATAGTGACCACAATTCGGTACGTTCACCTTAGTGATGGACAGGGATAGGCATGAAGCTGGGGGCAGTAGTTATAGCTGGGGGAAGGGTAATTATGAGGCCATCAGGAGAGAATTAGGGTGCATAGATTGGACTAGGAAACTACAGGGACTGGGAACTTCTGGAATGTGGAGCTTATTCAAGGAGCAGCTGCTGCGAGTCCTTGATAAGTGTGTCCCTGTCAGGCAAGGAGGAAATGGTCGAGTAAGAGAACCTTGGTGTACGAAAAAAGTTGATTTGCTGGTTAAAAGGAAAAAGGAGGCTTATGTCAGGATGAGGCTTGAAGGCTCGGTTAGTGCAATGGATAGCTATAGATTAGCAAGGAGGGAGCTAAAGAGTGAATTGAGGAGAGCTAAGAGAGGACACGAGAAGACTTTGGCTGATAGGATTAAGGAGAATCCTAAAGCTTTCTTTAGATATGTTAAGATTAGAAGATTGGTTAGGGCAAGATTAGGGCCAGTCATAGACAGCAGTGGGAAGTTGTGCGTGGAGCATGAAGAGATTGGTGAGGCACTGAATAAATATTTCTCTTCGGTATTCACGCAGAGTGCTGGAAATGTAGCTGTGGAGAGCACTGAGGTACAGGGTTGCAAATTGGGGAGTATTGTAGTAGATAGGGAGGACGTGTTAGAAATTCTCGAGGGTTTGAAGTTGGATAAGTCCCCTGGGCCGGACGGGATTTACCCTAGGATTCTCTGGGAGGCAAGAGAGGAGATTGCAGAGCCTCTGGCTCTGATCTTCAGGTTGTCGTTGGTTTCGGGTGTGGTTCCGGAGGACTGGAGGATAGCGAATGTGGTCCCGTTGTTCAAGAAGGGGAAGAGAGACCTTCCAGGGAATTATAGGCCAGTGAGTCTTACTTCTGTGGTGGGTAAAGTGTTGGAGAGAATAATTAGGGATAGGATTTATAGTTATTTAGAGAGTAATGAATTGATTGGAGATAGTCAGCATGGTTTTGTGAGGGTAGGTCGTGCCTTACTAACCTCATTGAGTTTTTTGAAAAAGTGACTAAGGAGGTGGATGGGGGTAAGGCGGTTGATGTGGTATATAGGGACTTTAGTAAGGCGTTTGATAAGGTGGCCCATGGAAGACTTCTGCAGAAAATGCAGATGTATGGGATAGAGGGTGATGTAGCTAATTGGGTTAGGAATTGGCTAGCAGATAGAAGACAGAGGGTGGTGGTTGATGGGAGATATTCATCTTGGAGCTCGGTGACAAGTGGTGTACCTCAGGGGTCTGTTTTGGGGCCCCTGCTGTTTGTAATTTTGATAAATGATCTGGATGAGGGTATTGAAGGATGGATTAGTAAATTTGCAGATGACACTAAAGTCGGTGGAGTGGTAGATAGTGAAGAGGGGTGTTATAGTTTGCAGAGGGATTTGGACAAGTTGCAGAGCTGGGCTGAGAGGCGGCAAATGGAGTTTAATGTGGAAAAGTGTGAGGCAATGCACTACGGCAGAAATAATAAATGTGTCGAGTATAGGGCAAATGGTAGGATTCTTAGTAGTCTAGATGAACAGAGGGATCTTGGTGTGTATGTGCATAGATCCCTGAAAGTAGGCAGTCAAGTTGAGAAGGTTGTTAGGAAGGCATATGGAGTCATTGCTTTTATTGGTAGGGGGATTGAATTTCGGAGCCGCAACGTCATGTTGCAACTGTACAAAACTCTAGTGCGGCCGCACTTGGAGTATTGTGTGCAGTCTGGTCCCCACATTGTAAGAAAGATGTGGAGGCATTGGAGAGGGTACAGAGGAGGTTTACCAGGATGTTGCCTGGTATGGAGGGCAAGTCTTATGAAGAAAGGCTGAGGGATTTGAGGTTGTTTTCGTTAGAAAGGAGGCGGCTAAGAGGAGACCTTATTGAAACATATAAGATGATTAGAGGTTTAGATAGGGTGGACAGTGATAGCATTTTTCCTAGGATGGAGAAAGCTAGCACGAGGGGACACAACTTTAAATTAAGGGGTATGAGTTATAGGACGGATATCAGAGGTAGGTTCTTTACTCAAAGAGTGATTAGGGAGTGGAATGCCCTGCATGCAGCTGTTGTAGATGCGCCAAGTTTGGTGGCGTTTAAGAGGTTAGTTGATAAGCATATGGAAGAGAAGGGAATGGTTTAGTTTGGAGGGGCATTGCTTTTTATATTGGTCGGCGCAACATCGAAGGCCGAAAGGCCTGTTCTGTGCTGTAATGTTCTATGTTCTATGAAAGCAAAGATCCAATGGCGCTAATTTGAAGAAGAACGTTGGAACTTTCTCCAGTATTCTGATAAACAGCATGTTGGTGCAGTGTTTAGCACTGCTGCCTCACCTACCAGGCTCCAGAGTTCAACCGTGACCTCAGGTCACTGTCTGTATGGAGTTTGCATGTTCTCCTTCTGTCTGTGTGGGTTTCCTCCAGATGCTCTGGTTTCCTCCCACAGTCTATAGATGTGTGGGTTAGGTTGATTGGCCATGCTAAATTCCCCCTCAGAATCAGGGGAAATAGGTGTGGATGTTGGGATAAGGGGTTATTGGGAGTGGGCCTTGGTGGGATTGTTGTCAGTGCAGGCTCGATGGGCCAAGTTGCTGCCTTCTGTGCTGTAGGCATTCTATGATTGTAAGAAATATTGAATTCAGATTTCACCATCTGCCAGAGTGGGATTTGAACCAGGGTGCCCAGATCTTCCCCTGCAGTCTCTGAATTGATAGTCTAGTGAAAATCGCACTACACCACTGTCTCCGCTCTCGGCCATGCAGCTTCAAGAGCCCTACCCAATGTCCTTAATTGGCACTCCTGACACTCATTTGCCAAATCAGGGAAAATCACTGTCTGGTGATTGCTCCCAAACCAGTGTAAAGTTAGGAGTGTCCTTTGAACCCAGAACATAAAATTTAGCCCAGATGTCTGGCATGTGGCAGTCGTTGTAGAGAGAACGTGAATAAGAACATTTTTACGCAGAGTGTGGTAGGTGTCTAGAATTCACTTGCCCAGGTTTGTGGTGGAGGCAGAGACCCAAAACTTTCTTAAAAAGGGGAGGCAATGCCTTAGTGATGTTATAGAATCATAGAATCATACAGTGCAGAAGAGGACCTTCGGCCCATTGAGGCCACACTGATATATTAGAACCATTGGGAATCCCATCTAATCCCATCTGATGAAAATTGCTAGACTATTAATCCAGAAACTCAACTAATGTTCTGGAGACCCGGGTTTGATACCCATCATGGCACGAGATGGAATTTGAACTCAATAATAAAGAAAAATCTAGAATTAAGTATCTTGTGATGACCATGAAACCATTATTAATTATTGGAAAAACCTAGGGAAGGAAATCTGCCGCCTTAACCTGGTCAGAGCTACACATGACTCCAGTTCCACAACAATGCGTTTGACTCTCAGCTGAAGATGGGCATCAGCGATGCCAATGTCTCATGAATAAATACAAAAAAGTACCTGGATCTGCACTTTAAGTGCTGTAACTGTCGTGTCAGATGCAAGAAGCTAGGATTAGAAAGGACACCTGTGTATCCGTGGGCTGGCATGAATGAGATGGGCCAAATGGCCTCCCTCCATGCTGCAACGGTCCAATGATTCCATGGTTCTATGTGAATTGGGCACATTGTGTTCTGACTCAGAATGCATTGCAATGAACTGCCAGATAAAATGCACTGCTGGGTTTTCAAAATACTAAGGATGCAGCTAGATTGCAGATTTGGTTAAGAAGTAAGTGACAGCATTTTATAATCTCACAGTGGCGTAAGAATTAAATAAAGTCCATTAAGAAATATTTATTAATGTTGGACTTAATTGCATGGCTCTGGTTAATGCATAGAACAATAAATTTTGGTGCAATAACGGCGATGTCATCAATAATTTGTGATTTAGTGAGACAAAATTTATCGTGTCATGCAAAATGTTCCCTGAGGGTACAATCAATTTTTAGTACTCATTACACTTTGCTAATTTTAGAGGTATTGGAATAAAGAATGCCTGGATCTGATAATTGCATTAAAAGAAGTTGTACTCTTCTTCCTGATGGGGGGAAATGGAGGTTCGAGCCCCAGATCTGCAGACGTTAGACGGAAGAGAGACCACGGCGGAAGCCATAAGGCTCTTCTCAAAAGACTAAGGAAATTTGGCATGTCAGCTACGAGTCTCACCAACTTTTACAGATGCACCATGGAAAGCATTCTTTCTGGTTGTATCACAACTTGGTGTGGCTCCTGCCCTGCCCAAGAGCACAAGGAATTACAAAAGATCGTGAATGTAGCCCAATCCATCACACAGCCAGCCTCCCATCCATTGACTCTGACTACACTTCCTGCTGCCTTGGCAGAGCAGCCAGCATAATTGAGTACTCCAGGCATTTTCACTTCCACCTTCTTCTGTCAGGAAAGAGATACAAAAGTCTGAGGTCATGCACCAACTGACTCAAGAACAGCTTCTTCCCCGCTGCTGTCAGACTTTTGAGTGGACTTACCTCACATTAAGTTGATCTTTCTCTATACCTTAGCTGAACTTGCAAGACTACATTCTGGACTCTCTCCTTTCCTTCTCTATGAACAGTATGCTCTGCCTGTATACTGCGTAAGAAACAATACTTTTCAGTGTATGTTAATACATGTGACAATAATAAATCAAATCAAATCAGTCTGGTCAAGCTGCTTGATTCTGGGATAATGGATGGGCTTTAAAATGTGGCCACGTTCAGGCTGCAAATGCACGCAGCAATTCCATCTGCCAAAACAACACATATGGCGATTCCAATTCAGATTCAGTGTGCAGTATTTATTGGTTGATTGCCGGATTTTTGTAGAAACATAGGCTGTGTCAAAAATTGTGTGGGTACCCTCTGGGAGCTCTGGTTTCCTCCCACAGTCCAAAAGAAGTGCAGGTTAGGTACATTGGCCACGCTAAATTCCTCCTCAATGTATCTGAACAGGCACCAGAGTGTGACAACAAGGGGGTTTTCATAGTAACCTTTTATTTTAAAGGTTAAAGTTTATTTATTATTGTCACAAGTAGGCTTACATTAACACTGCAATGAAGTTACTCTGAAAATCCCCAAGTTGCCACACCACAGCGCCTTTTGGGCACATTGAGGGAGAAATTAGCATGGCAAATTCATCTAATCCAGCATGTTTTTCAGGTTGTGGGAGAAAACTGGAGCACCCAGAGAAAACTCACACAGACATGGGCAGAACCTGCACAGATAGTGATCCAAGTCAGGAATCAAACCCAGGTCCCTGGCACTGTAAGGTAGCAGTGCTAACCACTGTGCCACCGTGCTGCCCTGTAACCTGATTGCAGTGTTAACGTAAGCCTACTTCTGATACTAATGGCTGAACTGTAAAACTTTAAAAACTGTATTTGATTGGATTTGATTTATAATTATTACATACAGTGAAAAATATTGTTTCTTCTGCGATATACAGACAAAGTATACCGTTTATAGAGAGGGAAAGGAGAGGGTGCAGAATATAGTGTTATAGTCATAGCTAGAACAATGAAAAAGAGCAGCTTAATATAAGGTGGCTCCATTCAAAAGTCTGACAGCAGCAGGGGAGAAGCTGTTCTTAAGTTGGTTGGTTCATGACCCCAGCATTTTATATCCTTTTCCTGGCAGAGAAGGTGGAAGAGAGAATACCTTAGGTGCTTGGGCCCCTTAATTATGCTGGCTGTTTTTCTGAGAAGTGTGAACAGAGTCAATGGATTGTCGTATATTGAATTTTTGGTTCCACTTACAGTGAAGTATATTAATAAAGGATATGATTAAACTAGAAAGAGTGCAGAAAAGATTTACTAGGATGCTACTGGGGCTTGATGGATTGATTTATAAGGAGAGGCTGGAGAAACTGGGACTTTTTTCTATGGCTGAATGGTAAACTTATAGAGGTCTATAAAATAATGTGGGGCACAGATCAGTTAGATAGCCAATATCCTTTCCCAAAGATAGGGGATTCTAAAACAAGAGGGCATAGGTTTAAGGTGAGAGGGGAGAGATACAAAAGTGTTCAGAGGGGCCATTTTTTCACACAGAGGGTGGTGAGTGTCTAGAACAAACTGCCAGAGGTAGTATAGATGTGAGTAAAATTTTTTACTCACTTTTTTTACTTTAAAAAGTATTTAAATAGTTACATGGGTACAATGGGTATAGAGGGATACGGGCCAAATGTGGCAATTGGGATTAGCTTAAGGGGTTTAAAAAAGAAAGGCGGCATGGACAAGTTGAATTGAAAGGCCTGTTTCCATGCTATAAACCTCTGTGACTCTATACGTGCGCCACTGCTACTTTAAACTTTTACTGTACAAAACTCTGGTGCGGCCGCACTTGGAGTATTGCGTACAGTTCTGGTCGCCGCATCATAAGAAAGATGTGGAAGCATTGGAAAGGGTGCAGAGGAGGTTTACCAGGATGTTGCCTGGTATGGTGGGAAGGCCTTATGAGGAAAGGCTGAGGGACCTGAGGTTATTTTCATTAGAGAGAAGAAGGTTACGCGGTGACCTAATTGAGGCGTATAAGATGATCAAGGGGTTGGATAGGGTGGATAGTGAGAGCCTTTTTCCTCGGATGGTGATGACCAACACGAGGGGACATAACTTTAAATTAAGAGGTGGTAGTTATAGGACGGATGTCAGAGGCAGGTTCTTTACACAGAGGGTGGTGAGGGCGTGGAATGCCCTGCCTGCAGCAGTTGTGGACTCGCCTATTTTGGGGGCATTCAATAGGCATATGGATGATATTGGAATAGTTTAGGTTTGAGGGTCCACTGGCCAGCGCAACATCGAGGGCCGAAGGGCCTGTACTGCGCTGTAATGTTCTATGTTCTATGTACTTTTTCCACTTTTCAAGGCTTCCTTCTGAGAATGAGTGACCAGCCACATTGGTACCAATAACATCACTAAGAAGAGAGATGAGTTTCCGGAAAGCAGATTTGAGGAAGGGAATTAAAAAGTAGGATTCAAAAGCAATTACCTGAGGATTACTCACAGCTCACATGCTAGTGAGCATAAGAATAGAATCATGGAGTCCCTACAGTGTAGAAGAGGCCATTCGATCCATCGAGACTGCATTGACTCTCTGATAGAGTGCCTTACCCAGACTCTATTCCCTGCCCACAATGTGCAACCCAATGCATTTACTCTGGCTAATCCACCTAACCTACACATCCTGGGACACAAAGGGGTATTTGAACATGACCAATAAACCTAACCTCCATCTGGTTGTACTGTGGGAGAAAACCGGAGCACCTGGAGGAAACCCACGCAGACAAGGGGAGAACATGCAAACTCCACATGGACAGACATCCAAGGCTGGAATTGAAAGCTTTGACAAAGGATCATCTGGACTCAAAACGTCAGCTCTTTTCTCTCCTTACAGACGCTGCCAGACCTGCTGAAATTTTCCAGCATTTTCTCTTTTGGTTTCAGATTCCAGCATCTGTAGCAATTTGCTTTCATCCAGTCTTATTTATTTTTATTCTTACACGGGATGTGGGTATCACTCATTGGGTCAGCATTTCTTGCCTATCCCTAGTTTAGAACATAGAACATAGAACATAGAACAATACAGCACAGAACAGGCCCTTCGGCCTTCGATGTTGTGCCGACCAAAATAAAAAGCATGCCCCTCCTAACTAAACCATTCCCTTCTCATCCATATACTTATCAACTAACCTCTTAAACGCCACCAAACTTGGCGCATCTACACAGCTGCAGGCAGGGCATTCCACTCCCTAATCACTCTTTGAGTAAAGAACCTACCTCTGATATCCGTCCTATAACTCATACCCCTTAATTTAAAGCTGTGTCCCCTCGTTCTAGCTTTCTCCATCCTAGGAAAAAGGCTATCACTGTCCACCCTATCTAAACCTCTAATCATCTTATATGTTTCGATCAGGTCCCCTCTTAGCCTCCTCCTTCTAACGAAAACAACCTCAAATCCCTCAGCCTCTCCTCATAAGACCTGCCCTCCATACCAGGAAACATCCTGGTAAACCTCCTCTGTACCCTCTCCAATGCCTCCACATCTTTCTTATAATGTGGGGACCAGAACTGCACACAATACTCCAAGTGCGGCCGCACTAGAGTTTTGTACAGCGGCAACATGATGCTGCGGCTCCTAAATTCAATCCCCCTACCAATAAAAGCTAAGACTCCATAAGCCTTCTTAACAACTTTATCCACTTGACTGCCTACTTTCAGGGATCTATTGACACATACACCAAGATCCTTCTGTTCCTCAACACCATTAAGAGCCCTACCATTAGCCCTATACTCTACACATTTATTGTTCCTGCCAAAGTGCATTACCTCACACTTTTCCACATTAAACTCCATTTGCCACCTCTCGGCCCAGCTCTGCAACTTGTCCAATCACTCTGTAAACTATAACACCCCTCTTCACTATCTACCACTCCACCAACTTTAGTGTCATCTGCAAATTTACTGATCCATCCCTCAATACCCTCATCCAGATCTTTTATAAAAATTACAAACAGCAGGGGCCCCAAAACAGACCCCTGAGGCACACCACTCGTCACCGAACTCCACGATGAATATCGCCCATCAACCACCACCCTCTGTCTTCTATCTGCCAGCCAATTCCTAATCCAATTAGCTAAATCACCCTCTATTCCACACATCTGCATTTTCTGTAGAAGTCTTCCATGGGCCACCTTATCAAAAGCCTTACTAAAGTCCATATATACTACATCACCCGCCTTACCCCCATCCACCTCTCTGGTCACTTTCTCAAAAAACTCAATGAGGTTAGTAAGGCATGACCTACCCTTCACAAAACCATGCTGACTCTCCCCAATCAATTCATTTCTCTCTAAATAACTATAAATCCTATCCCTAATAATTCTCTCCAATACCTTGCCCACCACAGAAGTAAGACCCACTGGCCTATAATTCCCAGGAAGGTCTCTCTTCCCCTTCTTAAACAATGGGACCACATCGCCACATTGCCCTGAACTGAGGTGTTTGCCAGGCTATTTCAGAGGGCATGTGAGAGCCAACCACACTTCTGTGTGGCATCTGGAGTCACATGTAGGCCAGACCGGGTGAGGATGGCAGATTTCCTTCCCTAAAGGACATTAGTGATGGTTTTTTTCTGACAATGGGCGTCGTTAGGCTTTTAATTCCATTTGTATTCAAATTGCCATGGTCGGATTTGAACTCATGTCTGGAGAGGCTGCCTATGTCTCTGGATTACTAACAATACAGCACCACTTCCCAAGGATATGTTTGTACAGCTATATTGGGGAGGAGATGGCCTTGTGATATTATCGCTAGACTATTAATCCAGAAACTGAGCTAATGTTCTGGGGACCCTGATTCAGCAGATGGTGGAATTTGAATTCAATAAAAAAAATCTGAAATTAAGGATCTACTGATTACCATGAAACCATTGTCGATTGTCGGAAAAACCCATCTGTGTTCACTAATGCCCTTCAGGGAAAGGCATCTGCCATTCTTACGTGGTCTGGCCTACATGTGACTCCAGAGCCACAGCAATGTGGTTGACTTTCAAATGTCCTTGGGCAACAAAAGATCAGCAACAACTGCTGGCCCAGCTAGCAATGTCATGTAAGAATAATAAAATAAAACTAAAATGTATTGTAGAGGATGTGAAGTCCACTCACTTGAGAGAAACAGGACTTGCGCAGATTTGTAATCCTACTGGAAAAAGTGTGAACTATTTTAAAATTAAGTTGTCACGGGGCAGCGATCAAAAGTATAAACTAATGGAATGTAAGTGAAAATGGGATAGAGTGAAGAATTTGACAGAATGGGTTTTAAATGCCTGAAATAATCTGACAGGAAGGAGAAGAAGGAGAGTGACCTGAGGGGCGCTCAGTCTGCATTTTGCTGCTAGGCTGAGTGAATTGGAAAGTTAGAGAGATGAGTTAGTTAGCATCCATGACCTTCCTTTAAGTGAACTATTCTTTCTGTCCCCTGAGCCTCCTGTTTCAGTGAAAATTCAATTTAAGTGCAGAAAACTTTTTGGGCTCGGAGGGAATTGAGGGATATGGGGACAGGGCAGGCATGCGGAGTTGTAGATCAGCCATGATCTCATTCAATGGCAGAACAGGCTCCACAGGGGCCCTACTCCTGGCCTTATTTATAATGGTCCTCCGTTCTTAGCGAAAAAAAAAGATTGTCTCAAAAATACTTTGTGGGACAACAGAACTTCTAAAATCAAAATAAATCAAATGTCAAAAGTGAAGAAAGAGGTAGAAAACTACAGAAAACAATTTACTCTGCCTTATATGAGCCTTTGCTAAAGACTAACCTGCAATGAAGGTCCATTATTCCTGGCTGATTATAATCAGCCAGGAAGGAGCTAAAGCGGGAGTTGAGAAGAGCTAGAAGAGGACACGAGAAGACTTTGGCGGATAGGATTAAGGAGAATCCTAAAGCTTTTTACAGGTATATAAATAATAAAAGATTGGTTATGGCAAGATTAGGGCCAGTCAGAGATAGCAGTGGGAAGTTGTGCGTGGAGCCTGAGGAGATAGGAGAGACACTGAATGAATATTTTTCGTCAGTATTCACGCAGGAGAAAGACAATGTTGTCGGGGAGAATACTGCAATACTAGGTTGTAGACTGGGTAGGATTGAGGTTCATAAGGAGGAGGTGTTAGCGAATCTTGAGGGTATGAAAATTGATAAGTCCCCTGGGCCAGATGGTTTTTACCCTAGGATTCTCTGGGAGGCTAGAGAGGAGATTGCAGAGCCTTTGGCTTTGATCTTCATGTCGTCGTTGGCTACAGGTATAGTGCCAGAAGACTGGAGGATGGCAAATGTTGTCCCTTTGTTCAAAAAGGGGAATAGGGACCATCCTGGAAATTATAGACCGGTGAGCCTGACTTCTGTTGTGGGCAAGGTCTTGGAAAGAATTATAAGGGATAGGATTTATAAGCATCTAGAGAGGAATAAATTAATTAGGGATAGTCAGCATGGTTTTGTGAAGGGTAGGTTCTGCCTCACAAACCTTATTGAGTTTTTTGAGGAGGTGACCAAAGAGGTAGATAAGGGTAGGGCAGTTGATGTAGTGTATATGGATTTTAGCAAAGCGTTTGATAAGGTTCCCCATGGTAGGCTACTGCAGAAAGTGCAGATGCATGGGATTGAAGGTGATTTAGCAGTTGGGATTAGGAATTGGCTAGCTGATAGAAGACAGAGGGTGGTGGTTGATGGGAAATATTCAACCTGGAGTGCAGTTACAAGTGGTGTACCTCAAGGATCTGTTTTAGGACCACTGCTGTTTGTCATTTTTATAAATGACCTAGATGAGGGTGTCGAGGGTTGGATTAGTAAATTTGCTGACAATACCAAAGTGGGGGGAGTTGTAGATAGCGAGGATGGATGTTACAGTTTGCAGAGGGACATAGATAGGTTGCAGAGCTGGGCCGTGAGGTGGCAAATGAATTCAATACGGATAAGTGTGAGGTGATTCACTTTGGTAGGAATAACAGGCATATGAAATATAGGGCTAATGGAAGGACCCTTAATAGTGTTGTCGAGCAGAGGGATCTTGGGGTACAAGTACGTAGCTCTTTGAAAGTTGGCACCCAGGTTGATAAGTTTGTTTAGAAGGCGTACGGTGTGTTAGCTTTTATTGGTAGAGGGATTGAATTTAGGAGATGTGAGGTTATGTTACAACTGTACAAAACTCTGGTGTGGCCGCACTTGGAGTATTGCGTACAGTTCTGGTCGCCGCATTATAAGAAAGATGTGGAAGCATTGGAAAGGGTGCAGAGGAGTTTTACCAGGATGTTGCCTGGTATGGTGGGAAGGCCTTATGAGGAAAGGCTGAGGGACCTGAGGTTATTTTCATTAGAGAGAAGAAGGTTACGCGGTGACCTAATTGAGGCGTAAGAGATGATCAAGGGATTGGATAGGGTGGATAGTGAGAGCCTTTTTCCTCGGATGGTGATGACCAACACGAGGGGACATAACTTTAAATTAAGGGGTGGTAATTATAGGACGGATGTCAGAGGCAGGTTCTTTACACAGAGGGTGGTGAGAGTGTGGAATGCTCTGCCTGCAGCAGTTGTGGACTTGTCTACTTTGGGGCCATTCAAATGTTCGGTGGATAGGCATATGGATGATATTGGAATAGTTTAGGTTAGAGGGTCTACTGGCCGGCGCAACATCGAGAGCCGAAGGGCCTGTACTGCGCTGTAATGTTCTATGTTCTATGTTCTATTATTAGTCGTTTAACACCACCGAATTTGTGTATTGTTGAAAAAATAGATTGTCGAAATTTTTCATCTTGCACTTAACATCGTATGTTAAGAATTCAATCATAAGAATACCAATATCAGAAGAAACAACAGCTGTATACTGTATGAGGACAGGGTGCTGATTGGTGGAGGTTTTGTTATGGAGAATGTATCAGTTGATAATGATTGACAGTTAACTGCCATGCATTGTTTGAAAATTAAACCAGGCAGCTTGATGCTGATTAGTCAAGGCATTACCTTGTGGAATGAACCAGCAAATGACTATCATGCCCTTTCAGAGGGCATTGCTGTGGCTCTGGAGTCACATGTAGGCCAGACTAGCTAAGGACATCAGATTTCCTTCCATAAAAGACATTAGTGAACCAGGTGGGTTTTTATAACAATTAACATTAACATGGTCATCAGTAAATTCTTAATTCCAGATTTTTTTTTATTGAATTCAAATTCTACCATTTGCCATGGTGGGATTTGAATCCAGGTCCCCAGATCTTGTTTTGGATCTCTGGGCTATTAATGCGGCGACAATACCATTATGCCACTGCCTCCTATTAACATGCTGCCTGCTGATGATGCAAGGGCAGAATTTAGTGCCATCACCAATGGTGAGTTTGGGGCAGAGGAGCGGGTCATTGTAATCAGTGTGAGGATGCCAACTCCTATCTGCCTTCACCCTGATTAATTCTGTGGTGGAGGGTTTATGGATGGCTTTCCCATCTTGCTGTCAATCAAAGCCCTGAAATGATAATTAATGCCTAATTAAGGTCCTGCTTCAGGTAGTATTGGCCCCAATGACTAGTGGGGGGAGGGGGTAGAGTGGAGGGGGGGTGGGGATTGTTTGCCAGGCAGTGAGAATGACAAGTAGTGAGCCATGCCTGATCCAGGAACTTAGCACAGGGAAGAGCACAGTGGCACTATAGTTAGTAGCACTGCTGCCTCACAGTGTCAGGGACTCGGATTCAATTCCAATCTTGGGTGACTGTCTGCGTGAAGTCTGCACGTTTTCCCCTGACTGCATGGGTTTCCTCTGGGTGCTCCAGTTTCCTCCCACAGTCCAAAGATGTGTGGGTTAGGTGGATCGGTCATGCTAAACTGTCCCTTAGTGTCTCAAGATGTGTAGGATGGGGGATTAGCCATGGTAAATGTGTGAGGTTACAGAACAGGGCAGGGGAGAGGGCCTGGGCAATGTACTCTTTCAGAAAGTCGGTGCAGACACGATGGGCCGAATGGCCTCTTCTGCACTATAGGGATTCTATGATACTATGAAGAATGGATGTGTGTGTGTGCGTGTATGTGCAGAGGGGTTGGGTGGTAGCTTGTGAGAGGAGGGGGAGCAAAATGAGGTGGAGCTGAAAGCCACCCCCACCCTCTCTGCTAACTTTCTACTTGTCACTTTCACCCCATGTACGCCTTCTCTGTGCACCCACCAGTTGCCAACACTCACCTACCTATGCCTGGGTCCTTCCACAATCTCAGCCCTTGGCAAGTTGTAATACCAGCAGTGGCCACCATTTCTTGATGGTTCTGCTGAGTACCGAAGAGCTGTCAAATCCCACCCTCACCCCTCCCCCCCGACTGGCCAAAAGCTCTCAGTGGGCAGGGTCCTGATTCTGAGGAAGAGCTGCTATTGGTCTACCAAGCGCTATGAGTAGGGATTGATTTAGTGGGCCTTCACCAAAGGAGGCGACATGGAGCTATCACTGGACTCCCCAACCAGTAGACAAGGCACACATCATTTCCATTAAGTACTGTTCTGGGTGTGGGGGATAGCTGTGTCTCAGTTGGTGTCACATTCACTCTTGAATGGTAAGGTGCTGGGTTCATGTCCAATTCCAGAATTAGAGCCTAAAAAGCTGAAATACTGGGGCAGTGCTGAGGGAGCTCTGCACTTTTGGAAATATCATCTTTCAGGTTTGAAACCAAGGCCCCATCTTGGTTCAGAAGACAGATGAATGAAAGAGATTCCATGGTCCTGTCTTAAGGAAGGGGAGCAGGGTGTTATCCTGACAAGGGGAGATGATGGTGTAGGCAGCAACATACTGGGTTGGTGAGCAGGAAGCCCAGGTTATTTTGAGGACAGGAGTTTAAATCCCACCGTGGCAGCTGGTGGAATTTAAATTCAGTTGATGAGAATATGTAATGTGAAACTAATCTCAGTAACAGTGATCATAGAATTGTCATCGATTGTCGCAAAAACCCAGCTGTTTCACTAATGTCCTTTAGGGAAGGAAATCTTCCATCCTTACACAGTGTGGCCTAGGTGTGACTCCAGACTCACTGCAACATGGTTGATTCTTAAGTATCCTCAGGAATGTTCAATTCAAGGAGCTATTTGGGATGGGCAACAAATAAAATTAAATTATTAGTGTCATAAATAAGGCTTACATTAACACTGCAATGAAGTTATTGTGAAATTCCCCTAGTTGCTACGGTCTGGCACCTGTTTGGGTCAATGAACCTAACCAGTGCATCTTTCAGACTGTGGAAGGAAACTGGAGCACCCAGATGAAACCCACGCAGACATGGGGAGAATGTACAAACTCCACATAGACAGTGACCCAAGGCAGGAATTGAACCCAGGTCAGAGGCACTGTAAAGCAGCAGTGCTAACTAGTGTGCCACTGTTGGCTTTGCCAGTGATGCCTGCATCCTATGAAATAGTGACCTCATTTCTCGATCAACATCAGGTCACTGAAAAATGGATTGCCTGGCCGTTATTCTTTTGTTTGTGGGAATTGAGTGCAAATTAACACCTGCTTTTCCTATATTACAATAGCGACTTAACTTCAAAACCCACTTTACTGATCACTTTTTTGTTGGGGTACCAGATCAGAAACTCAGAGGTTTCTTGATGGCTTTCATGTCAGTGCCAAATTCTCTGCCCTGGCTTGCAGCAGTGGCAGGAGATGAATGGCCAGGAAATTCTGGCTGAAGCAGTTGTTTAAATAGGAGTAATGCATTTGTGTTTACTTAGGCTCCCCTGGTGTTTCAGAGTACAGTTTTGATTAGGTTGATATAGTATACTGTCAAGATTTATTATGAAGCCAGACCAAACCCTAACTAATTTCTATTTTGATATTAGCGTGAGGACAAAGTGTTTTAGTCCAACTATTGACAAACCAGGGATCTTTTATTAAAATAAATTTTATTAACAGCTCAGTTTAACTATAACAAATGAATTAGCTTAACTTTTAACAATTGAATAATGGTTAAGTAAGATAAGGTACAATTCCACCGCTGCCACAATGGGTTTGAGTTTTAGGGTGGATTCTCGGAGGCTATTTCCCAGGGCTGAAATAGTCGCTACGAGAGGACACAGGTTTAAGGTGCTGGGGGGCAAGTACAGAGGAGATGTTAGAGGTAAATTTTTCACTCAGAGGGTGGTGGGTGAATGGAATTGACTGCCATCAGTGGTGGTAGAGGCAAACTCGCTGAGATCTTTTAAGAGACTTCTGGATGAGTATATGGGATTTAATGGCATTTGGAGTTACAGACAGTTCTATGGCCTGGTAAGTAGGGATATGATCAGCACAACTTGTGGGCCGAAGGGCCTGTTTGTGCTGTAGTGTTCTATGTTCTATGTAATTCCTAGCAGCTAAACTATTACAATGAGATCTAATTAGGCAAAAAAACTCTTATACACTTCAATCCCTGTTCATAATTAGTTAACAAAACACAGCTTAAGAGCTTTTGGAACATTTCTGGAGAGAGGCAGAGAGAGAGAGAGTGAGTGAGAGAGAGAAAGAGAGACAGAGAGACACTGGTTTTCTTTTGGCATCCCAGACAGCAACTGCTTGCATTTTAAAATGAAACTGGAACTCTTTCTTTCCTGCAGCACATGAAATTTCTCATCCCTCTCATAACATTTCCTGTGGTGGACGGAACCAGAAAATATGCCCCTTGAATGAACATAATTTAATTAAGCTGGGAACTGTACATGCAAGGGTTAGGGCATCAAAGAAATCTAGGTGTGAAAAACGTGCACTCTCAGGACAGGTGAAACTGAAGAATCCTTCCCACACACAAGTCTGCTTTATAGAAAAACACCAGAAAGCCCAAAAATATGGAAAGTAACATCATCTTTGGTCACACGAGAGAAAGAGTTAATGTTTTGAGTAAAATACGATTCTTCTATGGAAGTGGGTCAATGTTTGTCAGTCATATTTCATCCAGGAAAGCAGTTATGACAGGTACACTGTTGTTCATTTTCTTCCAGTTTGGAAAAATGTCTTTATGCCTCTATTTATTTTCTATTCAGCACTATTCAGAGTAGTATATGGATGCCTGTTTCCCGAGCTAGTTTTTTTTCTGGGACAGATTGCTATCAAAAAGATAGTGCCACACTACACCAAGTATGGCTTGACAGGAGGCTGGCATCCTCTTACTATCTGTCTTCAGTGTCTAGGAGTGAGTTGCAGATTGATGATTAACCTGTTTGGCCACATGATGAACGTGATGTTGTCACTAGGGTTTGTAAATCATAACATCATAAGATATTGGAGTAGAATTAAGCCACTCAGCCCATCGAGACTGTTCCGCCATTGAATCATGGCGGATGAGTTTCACATCTCCATTCTCCCATCTTTTCCCCCTTTGATCCCCTTACCAATCAAGAACCTACTTATCTTTCTGGAGTTTGGACATTCTCCCCATGTCTGTGTGGGTTTCCTTTGGGTGCTCCGGTTCCCTCCCACAGTCCAAACGTGTGCGGGTTAGGTTGATTGGCCATGCTAAATCCCCCTACTGTCATGGAATTAGCAGGGTAAATATGTGGGGTTACTGAAATAGGGTCTAGGTGGGATTGTGGTCAGTGCAGATGGGCCAAATGGCCTCCTTCTGCATTATAGGGATATTATGATTCTATTTTTGTGTTAAATACAATCAATGGTCCTTGATCCCCTCATTAAACAAGAACTTATCCATCTCTGTCTTAAATACACTCAGTGACCTGGCCTCCACAGCCTTCTGTGGAAACGAATTTCACAGTTTCACCACTCTCTGGCTGAAGAAATTCCTTTTCATCTCAGTTCTAAAGGATTGTCTTACTATGAGGCTGTGCCTGTAGATCCTAGTCTCTCTTACTCTGTCAGTATTCTGTAAATTTCAATGAGATCCCTCTCATCCTTCTAAGCTGCATTGAATACAGACCCAGAATCCTGAAATGGAAATTTGGCTTGTCAGCTACGACTCTCATCAACTTTTACCAATGCATTGTTCCTGGATGTATCACAGACTGGTGTGGATCCTGCTTTCTCTAAGATCGCATGAAACTACAAAAAATCATGAATGCAGCCTGCCCATCACAGAAACCAATTTCCCACCCATTGACTCTGTCTACACTTCCCGCTGCCCTGGCAAAGCAACCAGCATAATTAAGGACCTCATCCACCCCAGACATTCCCTCTTCTACCTTCTTCGGTCGGGAAAAAGATACAAAAGTCTGAAGTCACATATCAACAGACTCAAGATCAACTTCTTCTCTTGCTGCTGTCAGAGTTTTGAATGGACTTACCTTGCTCTAAGTTGATCTTTCTCTGTATCCTAGCTGTGAGAGTAACATTAGATTCTGCACCCTCTCCTTTCCTTCCCTATGAATGGTATGCTTTGACTGTCTGTTGCGCAGGAAATAATACTTTTCACTGTATACTAATACATGTGACAATAATAAATCAAATCAAAATCAAAATCAAAAGCTCCACACACATCAAACTTTTCCTTCCGGGGACCATTCTTGTGAACCTCCTTCTGCACTGTAAAGTTTTTAGTCTCCTCTGAACCTTCTCTGAGCGGCTCAGAGGCAGGAACATTCCCACTGCACCATGGCACCTCTCTCCATCTGATCAACCGCAGTGTGCCGGGGGATTCTTGGATGTGGGGAATTAATGTTCCGAATTAGTTTCCTTCAGGTAACTCACCAGCACTGTGAATGGCACTGTGAGTTATTGGTTGCTAAATGGGTTTGTAAGTCATTATTTTCTGCACATCAGTCACAGATGGCAAAATGTCGCATTAAATGGGAGACGTATTGCATCGTTATATGCAAAAGCCAGCAGGAAAATAATGGGTGCAAATTGTATGAGAGAGGAATTGCTACTCCATAGCATAATATATAAGTAGCTCTATTGCACAAGTGGGAGGATAGACTAATGTGGTCTGCCTTTCCTGGTGGGGTGATGCATAGTCTGAGAGACAGCTGCTTAGTTACCTCCAAGTGACGTTTATATTGCATTTCCTGGGCCCATATTGCCTCTGACAAAAAAAAAATCATCACATTTTACTTTTATTCTGCTTGCTTTTCTGAAGCCCCTTTTCCATGTGTTGTGAAGCCTTTTTTTCCGTTTCACTTGGCAATCACTCTCAATTTAAGAAGGGGACGCAATGGACACTGGTTAGTGACAGCTCGGCAAATGAGCAGTCATCAGATACGTGAGCAGACCAAGCCTAACTACATCGGTAAGTGCATTACCCTTTCAGCCTGGTATCGATCTCTCCTCCTGGTGCTGACGTGGGCAAGTTGGAATTTTGTTATGGTTAGGCACCGGGCTTTTGGAGTTGCTTGGGGGGGAAGGAGAAAAAAAAATAGTTCAGCTCATTCAGGAAAATATCAGCATACAGCAGCAAGAGATGATTAAACGCAGATTCAAGACAAGAAAAGGCAAAGCAAAGCCACAAACTACCCTTAGCCATAGTCATCTGAAGGAAGAATTATTCCTTCTTGCAAATGAGAATGCCTGCAAAACTAGAAATTGTTTGTGAGCCAGTTCTTTAATTCCACAGCCTGCGCAGCATTCCACTCTGACGGAGACAAATCCTAAGACATTCGGATGAAATGTTATATCAAGGGACCATCTGGCCCCTCAGGTGAAAGGTCAGCACGGTGGCACAGTGGTTAGCACAGCCACCTCACAGGACCAGGGTTCGATTCCAGGCTTGGATGACTGTTCTGTGTGGAGTTTGCACATTCTCCACATGTCTGCATGGGTTGCCTCCGGTGCTCTGGTTTCCTCCCGCAGTCCAAAGACACGCAGTTTAGGCGCATTGACTTGAACAAGTGTTGGAGTGTGCCGACTGGAGGAATTTCAAAGTAACTTCATTGCACTGTTAATGTAAGCCTTACTTGTGACTAATAAATAGAACATAGAACATAGAACATAGAACAATACAGCACAGAACAGGCCCTTTGGCCTTCGATGTTGTGCCGACCAAAATAAAAAGCAATGCCCCTCCAAACTAAACCATTCCCTTCTCTTCCATATACTTATCAATTATATGGAATCCCAGGGGCAAATTAAATAAAATTTAATTTGCCCCTGGGATACGTAGGCTTGACGGATTAGCGGGGTAAATATCTGCGGTTATAGAAAAAGGGCCTGTATGGGATTATTGTCAGTGCAGACTTGATGGGCCAAATGGCCTCCTGGAATGTGTGGATTCTATAATCCAACGGTGCTATTTTCAAAGGGAAGGACTGACAACTGATCTTTGGTGTTCTTGCCAAGTTTAGAGAGAATGCTGTGAAGTGAATCAGGGCGAAATAGTGCACACGCTGGAAATGAAAGCAGAAAAAAACATCAGGTCTGGCACCTCTGTGGAAGCAGAGACCCAGTTAGGTTGCTGCCAGCGGGATCTTCCAGTTCCACCGGAATGATGCTCCAGCCGTGGATTCTCCAGCAGCAGAGGGCGCAAGCAATCCCATTGATAGCAGCGGGACTGGAAGATCCCACCACTGGCCAATGATGGGGTGCCTGCACCACAGTGGGATGGGATGGAAAATCCCTTGGAATGTTTGGAGTCCGTGTGGCTCGTCTTTGGAGCTGGAATGTTCCAGGTGTGAGGAACTTCCGTTTTTACATGGAAAAGCTGAGACTTTGGAGGGGAGATTTGGGGTAAATTTGATAGATTCGTTCCAAATCATGAAGAGGCTGGACTGAGTAGGTTGGGGAGAAACTGTTTCTGTTGGTGGAATGATCAAGGACCAGAGGACATGATAGGTGGCACGGTGGCGCAGTGGTTAGCACTGCTGCCTCACAGTTCCAGGGATCTGGATTCAATTCCAGCCTCGGCACAATGTCTGTGTGAAGTCTGCATGTTCTCTCCATGTCTGTGTGGGTTTTCTCTGGGTGCTCCGATCTCCTCCCACAGTTCTCCTAATATGCGGGTTAGGTGCACTGGCCGTGGAGATCGGGCCCAGTTGGGATTGTCATTGGTTCAGCCCAATCAGCCAAATGGATCCCTTCTGCACTGTAGGTTTTCCATGACATCCTGCACTTCCATCCCTAACAGCACTGTGGGTGTACCTACACTAACTGCACTGCAGTGGTTGAAGACGGCAGCCCAGGACCACCACCTTAAAAACCATAGAAACATACAATGCTGAAGGAAGCCATTCAGCCCATCACGTCTGCACCAATAAAAATCCCACCACAGGCCCTATCCCCACAACTCCATTCATTCACCCTGCTAATCTACACATCCAGGGACACTGAAGGGCAATGTAGCATGGCCAACCAATCTAACCCGTACATCTTTAGACTATGGGAGGAAACTGGAGCACCTGGAGCAAACCCACACAAATATGGGGAGAACGTACAAAATCTGCACAACAAGGCACCCAACCTGGGAATTGAATGCGGATCGCTGGCACTGTGAACAGTGCTAACCACGGTGCCAACTCCTGAGGGGCATTTTTGGGATAGCAATGAATGCCAGCCAAGACAGCAACGCCCACGATCCCATGAAAGAATGAACAGAAAATGCTGAATGAAGGTGACTTTCAAAAGATACATTGGTGACATGACCTTTCGCACAGCGAGTGATTAGGAGCTGGAATAGAGCAGATGGAGAGTGAGGTAAAGGAGATTCCATCGAGACATGAGGAATGAACACACAAGGATTAGAGACAGGACTAGGCACTCGGCCCATTGAGCCTGCCACTTGATAAAACCATGGCTGATCTTGATTGTGGCCTCAGTGCCAAATTTCTTGACAACTTCTAAGTTGTTTGCAAAAAAGATAATTGTAAGGGACTGGGTTAGCTGCTTTTGCAGAGGGCTAGTCCTGATACAGTGGACTGAATGGTCTCCCTCTATGGTGTAACTATTCTATGATTGCCATTTGCGGGAGCTGACTGTGTGCAAATTGACTGCCACCTTCTCATTTTACAACATTGGTTACTCTCCAGTTGGTATACCATTGGCTGTAGAGATCGAAGGATTGCATGTCTCTATGTCTCTATGCTGAAATCCCATGCCCTTTGTATGTCCGATAATCAATATCAGTTGCATTTCTACTTTTATTGACCTCTAGCATATTTTTACGCCAATCACTCATGTTTCAAGTTTAAAATTTATTATTAATGTCACGAGTTGGTTCACATTATCACTTCAACGAAGTTGCAGTGAAAATCCCCTAGTCGCCACACTCCAGTGCCTGTTTGGGTTCACTGAGGGAGAATTTAGCATGGCCAATGCAAACTTGCATATCTTTGGACTGTGGGAAGAAACTGGAGCACCTGCAGGAAACCCACGCGAATACATGGAAAATGTGTATATCTGCACAGACAGCGACCCAAGCCAGGAATTGAACCTGAATTCAATTCAGGTTCATTTAGCAATATTTAGCAACATTTCATTTCTGTTAATTTCAGCGAACAGTCCTCAGATCAAACGTGTCTTGGTAGATGACACTCGGACTATTGTGTTCTTGCTCCGCACTGTGAATGAGTTAGATTTTGGACATTAATCAACTGGCTAGGATATTATAATCAAATCACGCTGCTGCCCTGCAAATCCCAAGCCCCATTTTTAATAAGTCTAAAGTGCCAGTGGAGAGAAAACAGCCGTCCACTCAGGAAATTCACCTTCCTTATTGAGGACTGTAGATCATTTCTTTTTATTCATTCAGAGGACATGGGCACATCCCTAATTGCCCTTGAACTGGGTGGGCATTTAAGAATCAACCATTGCTGGTTGCAGTAATGGTGATCATAAAACAAGCCTGTTGTTGTTAAAAACCCAACGGGGCACCCATGTCTCTTTTGGGAAGGAAGTCTACCATTCTTAATCCATCCAGCCTATATGCATCTGGAGTGTGGAGCCATATGTAGGCCAGACCAGGCAAGGACAGCAGATTTCCTTCCTGAAAGGATGTTGTGAATTAGATGTTGCTTTGTGACAATGGTTTTATGATTTGCTGGTGCGGTTGTTCAGAATTTGTTTTACTGAATTCAGATTTCACCATCTACCAGGGTGAGATTTGAACCCTATTCTCCAGAGCATTTATGTCCCAGCATCCGCTGCACTTTGGGGTAGCAAATTTCATAGATTCACAACCCTTTGGGCGAAGTAATTTCTCCTCAACTGTGTTTTAAATTTGCTGCCCTTATCCTGAAACTATGACATCTCGTCGTAGAATGTCCTAGAAAAGGAAGCATCTGCTCCACGTCAACATTATCCATATCTTTTATCATCTTGTATACCTCGATTTGATCTCCCCCCATTCTTTTAAATTCCAGAGAGTATCTGCTTAAACCGTTCAATCTCTCTTCATACAACAAACAATGCAGCTCTATAAGGCTCTTGTCAGACCCCAGTTGGAGTATTGTGCGCAGTTCTGGTGGCCTCATTATAGGAAGGATGTAGAGGCTATTGAGAGAGTTCAGAGGAGATTTACAAGGATGCTGCCTGGATTGGGAGGCAGGCCTTATGAAGATAGGTTGAGGGAGCTGGGACTCTTCTCACTGGAGAGACGTAGGTTAAGAGGCGACCTGATAGAGGTTTATAAAATGTTGAGAGGAATAGATAGGGTGGACTCTCAGAGACTATTTCCCCGAGCTGAAATGGTCACTACGAGAGGACACAGATTTAAGGTGCAGGGAAGCAATTACAAAGGAGATCTTAGGGGTAGGTTTTTCATTCAGAGGATGTTGAGTGAATGGAACCGACTGCCGTGGGAGGTTGTTGAGGCAAACTCACTGGGGTCTTTTAAGAGACTTCTGGATGAGTATATGGAAAAGAATAGGATAGGGGGTTATAGATAGGTCTGTGTATTGGTAGGTGTGATCAGCGCAACTTGTGGGCCGAAGGGCCTGTTTGTGCTGTATTGTTCTATGTTCTATGTTCTAAACCCCTCATCTCTGGAATCAATTTAGTGAACCTCCTCTAAACTCCCTCCAATGTCACTCCATCTCTCCCCAAATACAGGGACCAAAACTTTGCTTCAAGATTTATTTAATTAATTGAGTTTAAATTCTCCGACTGCCGTGGTTTGACCTCACCTCTCCAGGTTATTTGTCTAGATCTCGAGGCTAATCGGCTAGTGACGGGGCCACAATGCTACTGTGCTCAGTTCCGACTCCAAATCACGTGGAGCAAAAATGTGACACACAGTGTCGGATGCAAGCTCCTTGAAATCAACTAATTTAACCGGAAATTTCCAGCTGCTCACACTGGTGGGATCTTCTGGTCCCCACTGCCAGTGGCTGCCCTGAGTTTCCTGGCGACCAGGGATGGGTTCAATGGGAAATCTCATTGACAGCGGGCATGGTGGCATATGCTTAGCACTGCCACCTCATAGCACCAGGGATCCAGGTTTGATTCCCAGCTTAGGTCATTGTCTGTGTGGAGTCTGCATGTTCTCCCCGTATCTGCGTGGGTTTCTTCCGGGTGCTCCGTTTTCCTCCCACTGTCCGAAAGACATGCTGCTTAGGTGCATTGACCATGCTAAATTCCCCCTCAGTGTACCCGAACAGGCGATGGAGTGTGGCTTCTAGGGGATTTTCGTGATAACTTCATTGTGGTGTTAATGTATGCCTAATGTGGCTAATAAACATTTAAATAAAACCAGAATATCTCGCCCCAGCCAACCGCACGCTACCTCGCGGCACAAGGGGAGGTGATAACCTAATGGTGTTCTCACTAAACTACTAATCACGAAAGTCAGCCAATGTGCTGGAGACCTGGGTTCGAATCCCACCTTGGCAGATGGTGGAATTTGAATTAATAATAAAAAAATCTGTTGAACAATTGCCGGTTGTCATAAAAAAAGCATCTGCTTCGTTGGGGAAGGAAATCTGCTGTCCTTACTTGTTTTTAAAGTTTATTTATTAGTGTCCCAAGTAGACTTAAATTAACACCTTATTGAAACATATACCTTTACTTTACCTTACCTTAACTTACTTTACCTTATTTACCAAACTTTACCTTATTGAAACATATAAGATGATTAGAGGTTTAGATAGGGTGGATAGTGATAGCCTTTTTCCTAGGATGGAGAAAGCTAGCATGAGGGGACATAGCTTTAAATTAAGGGGTGGTAGTTATAGGACAGATGAAAGAGGTAGATTCTTTACCCAGAGGGTGGTTAGGGAGTGGAATGCCCTGCCTGCGGCAGTTGTTGATGCGTCAAGCTTGGTGACGTTTAAGAGGTTAGTAGATAAGTTTATGGATGAAAAGGGAATGGTTTAGGTTAGAGGGTCATTGCTTTTTCTTAATTGGTCGGCGCAACATCGAAGGCCGAAGGGCCTGTTCTGCGCAGTAATGTTCTATGTTCTAACACTGCAATGAAGTTACTGTGAAAATCCCCCAGCCTCCACACTCTGGCTCTTGTTTGGGTACACAGAGGGAGAATTTAGCATGGCCAGTGGACCCGACCAGCACATCTTTCGGACTGTGGGAGGAAACCGGAGCATCCAGAGGAAATCCACACAGACATGGGGAGAGCATGCAGACTCTGCAGCGACTGTGACCCAAGCTGGGAATCAGACCTGGGTCCCTGGTGCTCTAAGCTAACCATTGTACCCCTGTGCTGCCCTGGCATGGCCTACATGTGACTCCAGATCAATGCAATTGACTCTCAATTGTCCTCCAAGGGTAAATAAGGATGGGCAATAAATACTGCCAGCCAGTGGCTCCCATGTCCCACAAACGAATTATTAAAAACAATGAGGGGAAGGCCAGGGAAAACTGCCCTTTGATTTTCTGCGTGCAAAATCTTAGTAGATTTTTATAAAATTCCTTTTCGGTCTCCTGAATTAACTAACTAATGATTTCTTTAAAACTCCAGATGAAAAGTTTCATGCAAGCTGCGTGGACATTAATATTAGAACGACCTGATTTTAAGGCAGGAAAGATTAAAGCAAGTCAGGGATATTAAGACCCAGTAACAGCTGTTCTTCCTGTTTTGATCTTCAAAAGAGGCACCAGTGAACGAGATTGGCTTTTTAAAATAATTTCTCACATCAAATGTACACGCGAAAACAAGGGTGTCAGGGTAGAGCTGGCTTTGACACTGTATCAAAAGAAATTACAGCCACAAATGTGCTCTTAGGTGTAATGGAGATACGATTGTCATCATATTGCAGAACAGGGGCATAATCATTAACTGAGCAGGCAGTGTTATTTAAATACTGATGTTTCTGTCTGCTAATGACCGGGTGATTTACATCCGACCTTGTCTCGAAGGGTTTAGGTGTGTTTGAGCACTCTGTCTAGGTTAATAGCAGCTTGTTGATGGAGGTGCTTTAAATTTATGTTGCTAAGAGGGTCAATCGCAACATAAGCCAGGATAAATTGCAGAGGAAGCCAGGCTGGAGCATCTGTTATACTCCGGTAATGTGATGTGCTTTATTGGCGACGTGCTGTGTTGGCTGAACTGCCTTCCAGTCAGCGTGTGGGAGACCGATTGTGGAGTGCTTCCCTCTACCGAATGGAACCACTCAATGGAGGTCCTTCAGCTGAGGTCGCCTTGGTTACGCCTCAGTCAGCACCTGTGGAGGTTCAAAATGGAAGGCCCACACAGGGCAAGAAAGACGCAACGTGCATTGATATGGCACCTTGCACGGTGACACAGTAGTTAACACTGCTGCCTCACAGCGCCAGGGACACGGATTCGATTCCCATCTCAGATTGCTGTCTGCACAGAGCCCTGCACATTCTCCCCATGCCTGTATGGGTTTCCTCCAAGTACTCTTTTTTTCCCACAGTCCAAAGGTGTGCAGGTTAAGTTGATTGGCCATGCTAAGTTGCCCCTTAGTGTCAAAGACATGTCAAGGATAAATATGTAGGGTTAAGGGGATAGGGTCTGGGTGCGATTGTTGTCAGTGCAGGCTTGATGGGGCGAATGGTCTCCTTCTGCACTGCAGGGATTTTATGATTCTTTCTAGACATTTTAGAAGGTTTTACAGCCCTTTTTTTGGATTGAGCTTACTACTACTATTGTCTAATACTAGGGAGGCATACAATTAAGGTGAGGGGGGGGGAAGCCAAAGGAGACGTGTGGGTCAGGATGATTGACCATGTTAAGTTGACCCTAGTGTTAAGAGGATTAGCAAGGTAAATATGTGGGGTTAAAGGAATAGGACCTGGGTAGGAGTGTGCTCGGTGCAGGTACAATGGGCCGAATGGCCTCCTTCGCTGTAGGGATTCTATGAATGTATGAGATGTGACGGGCAAGTTTTCTTTACACAGAAAGCAGTAGATGTCTGGAACACACTGCCAAGGGTGGTGATGGGGGCAGATGCAATAGGGGCATTTCAGGGGCTTTTAGATAGTCATGTGAATAAGCAAGGAATAGAGGGATATGAATCTGTGGCAAGTAGAAGGGATTACTTTGGTGTCATGTTGGGAACAATATTGTTTGCTGAAGGACCTGTTTCTGTGCTGTACCATTCTCTGTTCTGTGTATGTTCTATTTTAACCCAGGGATTTGCACTCAGCAGACTCCACCAATGTCATAATATATGGGGATGACACGGTACCACAGTGGTTAGCACTGTTGCTTCACAGCACCAGCGATCTGGGTTCAATTCCTGGCTTGGATTACTGTCTCTGCGGAGTCTGCTCATTCTCCCCATGTCTGCATGGGATTCCTCTGGGTGCTCCAGCTTCTTCCTGCAGTCCAAAGATATGCTGGTTAGGTGCATCGGCCAATGTGAGTCCTCCCTTAATATATCAGAACAGGCACCAGAGTGTGGCGACTTGGGGATTTTCATAGTAACTTCATTGCAGTGACAATAATAAATGAACTTTAAAACAATCAGATCAACAGTTTTTTTGTGAGATGAATGTTGGCCAGGACACCAAAGGAGAACACCCTATGGCAAAGTAATATTCCTGTGGGATTTTTAGCATCTAGCTGGGAAGGCAGACAGCCACCCAATTTCACTGTTCATCCAAAAGACTGCACTTGCAACCTTGCAACACTCCCTCAGGAACGGACCGCCAGCTTTGGTTTTGTATTCAAGTGCTGCAGTGAGGATGTAAACCCCCACCCACCTGACCCATGGACAAGAGTGTGATCAACCGTGATAAAAAAATCATTTAGATACTAGACTTACTTCAAATACATTTCTTTAAATACTTTTGAATGAATTTATCATATTTTAATAATGATATTCAGGAAAAACTAATTAGTTAAATCTTCTTTAAGTCTGTGAGCATAAAACTCCCCAGTTTAATGAGAGGATTGAGGAAGTATACATTTCTAAGAAGGACTTTGGATCTGGGGAAGAAAGTGCTCACAGATTATTCATCAAAAATTTGTGTTTCGCTGATGATTCTTTTGCTTTATTTATTTTGTGCTCCTTATTTGCTTTGTGGAATGGCATGGTGACACAGTGGTTAGCACTACCTCAGGTCACTGTCTGTGCAAAGTCTGTATGTTCTCCCTGTGTTTGTGTGGGTTTCCTCCAGGTGCCCCAGTTTCCTTCCATGCTCCAAAGTGCAGGTTAAGTGGATTGGCCATGCTAAATTGCCCCTTAGTGTCAGGGGAATTAGCAGAGTGAATATGTGAGGGTTACGGAGATAGGGCTTGGGTGGGATTGTTGTCAGTTCAGGCTTGATGGGCCAAATAGCCTCTGTCTACACTGTAGAGTCAGCAATCTATTTGCCTTCTTAATTACTTGTTGTGCCCATATTAACACCTTGTGTTTGACTTACTAAGATGGCTAAATCCCTCTGCACTGCAGTGTCCTGCAGTCTCTCTCTTTCTCTGCACTTGGTAATATTAGCGTCACTGAATCCCCTGCTAACAACATCCTTGGGGTTTCCATTGACCAGAAACTCAACTGGGCTCACCACATAAACACAGTGGTATAAGAAAAGGTTAGAGGTTCGGAATACTGCTACAAGTAACTCACCTCCTAACTCCCCAAAGATTATCCACCATCTACAAGATGCAAGTCAGGAGTGTGATGGAATACTCTGCTGGATGGGTGCAGCTCCAACAACACTCAAGAAGGACAAAGCAGCTCGTTTAATTGGCACCACATCTACAAATGTTCAATTCCTCCTCTAATTCACCTAATAGCAGCAGTGTGCACTATCTACAGATGCACTGCAGCAATTCACCAAATATCTTTACACAGCACCTTCCAAACTATAACCACTTTCATTTAGGACAAGGATAGCCGATACATGGAAACACCTGCAAGTTTCCCTCCAAGCCTCTCACCATCCTGACTTGGAAATATATTGCCATCCTTCGCTGTCGCTGGATCAAAATCCTGGAATTGCCTCTCTAATGGCATTGAGGGTTAACCACCTTCGTCATTCACCTGACGAAGACCATAGGGTCGAAAGCTTGTAAGTTTACTATCAAATAAATTGGTTGGATTTAAACCTGGTGTTGTCAGACTTCTTATTGAAGGTCAACTCACAGCATGTTGACTGCAGTGATTCAAGAAGGCAGCTCACCACCACCTTCTTAAGGGCAAGTAGGGATGGGCAATAAATAGTTGGCCAACCAGCAATGCCCATGTCCCACAAATGAATGTAAAAAAAATTAGAAAAATGATATTCTGCTTTTCGATTGTATCCAGGAGATGGTTAGGTATAGTAGTTAAGATGAATAGGATCAAAAGATATGAGGAGAAAGCAGGATGGTTGAATTGGATGATCAGCCTCCTCCTCCTTCTACCTTCTGTTTCTGTATATTTCTATGTAATAATCTGTCTACCTATTATTGTTGCCAAAGTGGATAACCTCACATTTATCCACATTATACTTTATCAGACATGCAGGCTGTCCAAATCATGCTGAATCATCTCTGCATTCCCCTCACAGCTCACCCTCCCAACCAACTATTGTATCATCTGCAAATTTGGAGGGAATACATTGAGTTCCTTTTCCAAATCATTAATATATAATGGGAACAGTTGGGGTTCCAGCACAGATCCCTGCAGAACCCCAGTAGTCACTGACTGCCAATTAGAAAAAGATCATTTATGTCAATTCTTTGCTTCCTATCTGCTAACCAGCTTTCTATCCCATGTGCAATCACGCTGCTTTCAAACAAAGAACAAAGAATTATACAGCACAGGAAACAGGCCCTTCGGCCCTCCAAGCCTGCACTGGTCATGTGCCCAACAAGACAATTTGTTTGTATCCCTCTATTCTCAGTCTGCTCATGTGGCTATCTAGGTAAGTCTTAAACAATCCCAGTGTGTCTGCCTCAACCACCTTGCTTGGCAGTGCATTGCAGGTCCCCACCACCCTCTGTGTAAAATACGTCCCTCTGATATCTGTGTTGCACCTTGCTCCCTTAACCTTGAACTTGTGACCCCTCGTGATCATCACCTCTGACCTGGGAAAAAGCTTCCCATTTTTCACCCTATCTATGGTCTTCATAATTTTATACACCTCTATTAGATCACCCCTCATCCTCCGTCTTTCCATGGAGAACAACCCCAGTCCATCCAATCTCTCCTCAAAGCCAAGACCCAACATCCTGGTAAATCTTTTCTGTACTCTCTCCAAAGCCTCTAGGTCCTTCTTGTAGCGTGTGGTGACCAGAACTGGATGCAACATTCCAAATGTGGCCTAACCAACGTTCTATATAACTGCAACATCACGCCAACTTTCATAGTCTAAGCCCCGTTCAATAAATGCAAGCCTGCCATATGCCTTTTTCACCATCCTCTCTACCTGTGCTGCCAGCTTTAGAGATCTGTGGACTTGCACCCCCAGGTCCCTCTGTGTGTTTATATTCCTGATGGTTCTGCCATTTATTGTAGAGCTCCTTTCTATATTAGATTTACCGAAATGCATCACTTTGCATTTATCTGGATTAAATTCCATCTGCCATTTGTCCGTCCAATTTTCCAGCCTACCTATATCCTGCTGCATTCTCTGACAATGTTCATCACTATGCCGCCAAGTTTGGTGGTGTTTAAGAGGTTAGTTGATAAGTTTATGGAAGAGAAGGGAATGGTTTAGTTTGGAGGGTCATTGCTTTTTATATTGGTCGGCGCAACATCGAAGGCCGAAGGGCCTGTTCTGTGCTGTAATGTTCTATGTTCTATGTTCTACTATCTGCAAGTCCAGCAATCTTTGTGTTGTAATTTTACATAGTATTGTGTAAGACCTTGCCAAAAGACTTCTCAAAGTCTAAATAAACCACCTCCACTGGTTCTTCTCAGTAAACTTTACTAATTACAAAAAAATCCATTGATTTGTCAAGCATGATTTCCCTTTAGTAAATCAATGCTGATTTTGTCTGATTATGCCTTCCAAATGCTGAGTTATAAAATCCTTGATAATGGACTCTTGCAACTTCGCCAGTGCTGATGTTAGGCTTACTGGTCTATAATTCCTTGTATTTTCTCTACTTCCCTTTCAGAATAACAGGCTTACATGAAACTATTCCAGGGTCCAAAAAATTTTGGGAAATCACCACCAATGGATTTATTATTCCCAGGGTCACTTTCTTCAGTATTCTGGGATGAAGATTGTCAGGACCTGGAGATTTATCCACCTTCAATCTCATCAATTTCCTCAAAACCATTTCTCTACTAATGCTGATTTCTTTCAACTCCTCACCGAAACATATTTCTCTTAGCACTTCCGGTACATTACTCATGTCTTTGTTTGTGAAGACTGAAGCAAAGTTTGAATCTAATTCCTCAGCCATTTCTTTATTCCCTGCTATGAATTCTCCCATTTCTGACTGCAAGGGGCCTAAATTTATATTTATCAGTCTTTTTCTCTTTAGATAGAAACTTTTACAAGTCAGTTTTTATGTTCTCCACGAGGCGCAGGCTTGTTGGGCCGAAGGGCCTGTTTCCCGTGCTGTTTTGTTCTTTTTTTGTTCTTTGTTCTTACTTTCATACTCTGTTTTTCCCTTTTTAATCAATCCCTTGGTCCTCCTTTGCTGAATGTTAAACTGCTTCCAATCCTTAGGCCTATTGCCAATTTGCATGCTTCTTCCTTGAATCTGATACTATCTCTAATTTCCCTTGTAAGCCATGGCTTGGCCACAGTTCCCTTAGCACTCTTGTGCCAAACAGGAATAAACAACTTCTGGGAGTTCATCTCATCATTATTTAAATGCCTGCCATTGCCTCTCCACTGTCTTTCCTTTCAGTAATGTTTCCCAGTCTATCATGGCCCACTCATGCCTTATACCATCATAGTTACCTTTATTGAGATTCAGGACCCTGGTCTCAAAATCGATTACATCATTATCCACCTTGACAAAGAACTCTACCATATTATGATCACCCATCCCCAAGTGTTCTGTAACTGAGTGCAGTTCTGGTCGCCTCACTATAGGAAGGATGTGGAAGCTATTGAGAGGGTGCAGAGGAGATTTACAAGGATGTTGCCTGGATTGGGGGACATGCCTTATGAAGATAGGTTGAGGGAGCTAGGTGTCTTCTCCCTGGAGAGATGAAGGTTGAGAGGCGACCTGATAGAGGTTTATAAGATGTTGAGAGGAATAGATAGAGTGGATTCTCAGAGGCTATTTCCCAGGGCTGAAACAGTCGCTACGAGAGGACACAGATTTAAGATGCTGGGGGACAAGTCCAGAGGAGATGTTAGAGGTAAGTTTTGCACTCAGAGGGTGGTGAGTGAATGGAATCGGCTGCCGTCAGTGGTGGTAGAGGCGAACTCGCTAGGGTCTTTTAAGAGACTTCTGGATGAGTACATGGGATTTAATGGGATTGGGAGTTATAGATAGATCTATGGCCTGGTAGGTACAGATATGATCGGTACAACTTGTGGGCTGAAGGGCCTGTTTGTGCTGTAGAGTTCTATGTTCTATGTTCTAATTAGATTGCCAACTAATCTTTTCTCATTGCACAAAGCTTAGCCTAAGATGGCCAGCTCTCTTATTGATTCCTCAGGTTGCAAGGATCAATTATTAGGGAGTATAGGTTTAAAGAGTGAGGGGCAAACTTTAAAGGAGATATACGAGGCAAGTGTTTTACACAGAAGGTGACGGGCACCTAGAGCTCACTGCTGAAAACAGATACAACAGTGACTTTTAAGGGACGCCTGGACAAATACATGAATAGGATGAGAATAGAGATATATGGTCACTGGAAGGGTAGGGCGTTTTAGATCAGAGAGGCAGCATGGTTGGTGCAGCCTTGGAAACCCGAGGGGCCTGTTCCTGTGCTGTAATTTTCTTTGTTCTTTGTATTGCTTCTGAAAAATCCTAATCCTAGCATGGTGAAGTTGTCCTGTAAGGAGGGACTAAGGGAACAGGGCCTGTGTCCTCTGGAGTTTCAAAAAATGAGACAGGATCTTATTGAAACTTACAAAATACTTACAGGGTTTAGCAGGATAGATGTAGATATTTCCTCTGGTTGATGAATCTAGATCTGGGGGACGTCATCTCAGAATAAGGGGCAGGCCATTTAAGATTAAGATAAGGAGGACTTTCTTCATTCAAAAGGTGTTGATTCTTCAGAATTCTGATCAAGACTGAAACCGACAGGTTTCTGGATATTTATGATATCCAAGATTATGAAGATAATGTGGGAAGATTGTGTTGATGTAGATGATCAACCGTGATCTAATTGATCTAATTCAGGTTTGATGGGCTGAATGACGTACTCCTGCATCTATGTTCCTTCTGTTCTTATGTTGCTATCGTTAATCTTTGCAGCATTGTATATCTTAATTTGATACCATCATTAATAAATGATGCATCTTTTTCATAGTCTTTCATTCTCAATGGAATATACCTTTGTTATGGGTTATGAAGTATCTCCTTAAATGCCGGCACCAGTTCTTTGCCATCTTACTTCCTAATTCAATTTTGAACAAATCTACCTTTATCCGTTTGCATTGGCTTTATTTAAGTTTAGGACACTATTTTCAGACTTAGATTTCTTACCCTCCAACTGAATGTGCAATTCCCATCATGTTATGATTACTCTTACCTAGAAGGTCTTTTACTATGAGGTGATTAATTATATTCTCATTACACATTACCAGTGAGTTACTTTGAAAATGCTCACCTTGTTTTTGTATCCTTAAAATATTCGCGCGCTCACCCTCCTTATCATCTTCAACCCCACTAGCCAATTCTTGAGCATTCCTGAGTTTAATTGCCCCCATATGTTTTTAGCTGCCTTGGTCGTAAGCTCTGGAATTCTCTTTCCAAACCATTGTGTGTGTGTCTTTCTCCTTAACCTCATGTAAGATGCTCTTTAAAACTTTCCCCTTCGACCAAGCATCTGTTCTCCTGTCTTAATCTCCCCAAGCATGGGTTGACATCAAATTTCATTTGATCCGTGCTAACTGCCTTGGAAGGTTTTACAATGTAAAATGAATGAATCAATCCTACGGGTGCATTGTGGAGCAAGACTAATGTAAAATCTAAAGCTCTTCTCAGCCAATTTGTCTGCAGCAAAGCCATTTGCATTCCATTAAGTGCATGCATTATTCTGAACTGCTTTGGAGTCACATTCAAAGGGCGCAGTTTGTGAAAAAACAAGTGTATTTTTTTGACTAATGAGAGATTCAGGTCACCTTTTACATGGATGTAATAATAGAGGAAGGCTGCATGGGGCCACCATGAAGGATAAACCATTGCAGAAACTTTGACAGAGAAGGTGAATAGGCAATAAACCATCGGATTTGATGGATGTGTATAACAGGGATGGAGAACAGGCCAGTGCGGAGGAATAGTGGCACCAGTGTAAAGGAAAGGACGGGGAATTAGATGCTGGACAGAGAGAACTATCTATTGAAGATTTGAAGAAGCAGTGTGATCAAATACATTGCCAACGATGAGGAGACAATGGCCTACTGCTATTATTGCTAGGCTATTAAACCAGAAACTCAACTAATGTTCTCAGGACCCGGGTTTGAATCCTGCCACAGCACGTACTGGAATTTGAATTCTATAAAAAAAAATCCACCGGATTAAGAATCCACCGATGACCACGAAACCGTTGTCAGAAAAACCCATCTGGTTTACTTTAGGGAAGGAAATTTGCCGTCCTTACCCAGTCTGGCCTACATCCGTCTCCAGAGCCACAGCAATGTGGTTGAGTCTCAACGGCCTTCGGGCATCTAGTGATGGGCAATAAATGTTGGCCAATCTTTAACGCCCATGTTGTATGAATGAGTAAAACAAAAATCTCACTTGCAAAGTGATGGCCCAATTATTATTTGGTGGTTTAATCGAATTACACCACACAGAACACAACTATTTGGTCTTTCATTTGTTTGAAAGTAAGAAATCTCACAATACCAGGTTAAATTCCAACAGGTTGATTTGGAATCACAAGCTTTCAGGTGATGAAGGAGCTGTGTTCTGAAAGTTCGTGATTCCAAATAAACCTGTTGGACTTTAACCTGTTGCTGCAAGACTTCTTACTGTACCGAACCCAGTCCAAAGCTGGCAACTCCTCATCATTTGAAAGTGTCTCAGGCTGCCCCCACCCACCACCCCCACCCCCCCCCCCCCCCCCCCCCCCCCCCCCCCCCCCCCCCAGCCGGGTCTTCTCCCAAATCCTTGCCAATTTCTCTCCTTTCAGTCAGGTATTTATCCAATTCCTTTTTAACACAGGGAAGTTTTGAGTTTTTGAGTCTGTTTCTCAGTCTTTGCATTTCTGATTAGAACAACTCAGTGCATTAAAAATGATTCTTGTCATCCCATCTCTGGTTCTTTTACCAATTATGCAAAATTCACATCCTCAAATCAATTTCTGTCAGGAAACCTAATTTCACAGTATCCCACAGAAGAAATTTGACACCGAATTCAACACCTGCTGAAAGTGAATGCATAAATGCAACAGGCAGCAACAAAGGCAAATGATATGTTGGCCTTCATAGTGAGAGTTTTGAGTATGGAGATAGGGATGTTTTACTGAAGTATTGTGTGCCGTTTTGGTGTCCTTATCTGAGGAAGTTTGTCTTTGCTCTTGGAGGAGACAGTAAAGATTTACCAGACTAATTCCTGGAATGACAGGTCTATCATACAAGGAGAGGCTAAGTCGGTTAGGATTATATTCACAGAGTTTAGAAGAGGGGATCTCATAAAAAACTTATAAAATTCTAACAGGGTTAGACAAGGTAGATTTGAAAAGAATGCTCCCAATGGTGGGGGAATCCAGAACCAAGGGTCAGTTTGAGGATAAAAGATAAACCTTTTAGAACTGAGGGAGAATATTAATGTTCTTTAGGGGAAGGAAATTTGCCGTCCTTACCCAGTCTGGCCAACATGTGACTCCAGAGCCACAGCAATGAGGTTGAATCTTAACTGCCCTCTGAACACGTACAGCTAGAGATGGCAATAAATGCTGGCCAGCCAATGATACCCATTTCCACGAATGAGTGAAAAAAGTAGTGGTTAGCTCTACTGCCTTGAAGTGCTGGGGACCCAGGTTCAATTCTTGGCTTGGATCACTGTCTGTGTGGAGTCTGCACTTTCCATGTGGATTTACATAGAACATAGAACAATACAGCACAGAACAGGCCCTTCGGCCTTCGATGTTGTGCCGACCAAAATAAAAAGCAATGCCCCTCCAAACTAAACCATTCCCTTCTCTTCCATATACTTATCAATTAAAAAATTTCTTCCAGGTGCTCCGGTTTCCTCTCACAGCCAAAAAGACATGCTGGCTAGATGAATTGCCCATGTTAAATTCTCCCTCAGTGTCCCCAAACAGGCACCGGAGTGTGGCGACGAGAGAATTTTCAGAGTAACTTCATTGCAGTGTTAATATAAGCCCACTCGTAAGAGTAATAAATAAACAAGTCGACGCAGACTCGATGGGCCAAATGGCCTCCTTCTGCACTGTCGGGATTCTATGAGAGGAATGGACAACTTGCACTAGTGTGTAAATAAATATTTGCAGCACTGCCATTGCTCTTGTCCAAGTTCAGAATGTCAATGTGCTTATCACTTCATAATCTGTACACTATATCCCTGAGAAATAATCGCAGTATTTATTGTGGCCTCGTATTAATTCATATCACAGCAAGAATCCAGCACCGTACAATGTTACTATGTGCCTTGGTCCATTCACCTTCTTCCCAGTGTATCTTCCATTCACAACTTATTAGAAATAAGTAAATCATATCATGGCTGTTCCATCCTCTAATAATGGAATAGAAATTCAAAATTTATGGAATCACTGTGGCTCTGGCTTTCAAGAGCAGGGGTAAGTCAGAACTAGTGCATAGTTGGAAAGATAGCAAGTGTGCTGAATTTTCATGGGGGCACTATGCTTCACTCGCTATTTCTGGGGTAGATTGGCACAGATGCAGGTATTTGTTAAAGGCGAGAGCACAGCTGCACGGTGGCATAGTGGTTAGCACTGCTGCCTCACAGCGCCAGGGACCCAGGTTCAATTCTGACCTTGGGTCACTGTCTGTGTGGAGTTTGCACGTTCTCTCCGTGTCTGACTGGGTTTCCTCTGGGTGCTCCAGTTTCCTCCCACATTCCAAAGATATGCAGATTTGGTGGATTGAACATGCAAAATTGCCACTTACTGACAAGGGAACGAGCTAGGATGAAGCATGGGGGTTATAAGAATAGGCCTGAGTGGGATTGTGGTTGGTGCAGTCTCGATGGGCTGAATGGCCTCCTTCTGGACTGTAGGAATTTACGATTCTATGATAAGTTGACCCTAGTGTCAGGGGATTTAACTGGGTGGAGTTACCGGAATAGGGCTTGGGTGTGATTGTGCTTGGTACAGACTTGATGGCTGAATTTCTTCCTCTTGCACTATCAGGATTCTGCGATTTTATGAACCACAATTTTGTGAGTAAGGTAAGATGACCACGTGTTCCTGTTTCCCAGTGAGAGATGAGGTCTCACAAGTTTATACAATTATGAAGGGTATGGATAGGGTGAACAGTTGGAAGCTTTTTTCCAGGGCTGAAATGACGATTACAAGGGGGGCACAAGTTCAAGGTAAGGGGAGGGAAGGTTCAGTGGAGATGTGCGGGAGAAGTGATTTACACAGAGGGGGCCTGGAATGCACTGCCAAATGAGGGGCTTGAGGTAGATACGTTGGCGACATTTAAAACTTATTTGGATGAACACATGAACAGGCAGCGAATAGAGGGATACAAGTGACTAGTTTAGGTAGAGCAAGGTGATTGGTGCAGGCTTGGTGGGCCGAAGGGCCTGTTCCTGTGCCGTATTGTTCTTTGTAAGCCCAGGAGAGGTTGCAGTTCATGTCCCCATATAAGCGAACTTGTAATTTCTTATATTGGAATATACTTAATACAGAGCTGAAGTGCAGCACAGTGTATATGTAAGCCATCTTATCTAAAGGATTTTGTGAAATGTCTTAGTAACAATATGAGAGAGAAAGAGATAGACGGTGATTTAGCTAATTGGATTAGGAATTGGCTGGCAGATAGAAGACAGAGGGTGGTGGTTGATGGGAGATATTCATCGTGGAGTTCGGTGACGAGTGGTGTGCCTCAGGGGTCTGTTTTGGGGCCCCTGCTGTTTGTAATTTTTATAAATGATCTGGATGAGGGTATTGAGGGATGGATCAGTAAATTTGCAGATGATACTAAAGTTGGTGGTGTGGTAGATAGTGAAGAGGGGTGTTTTAGTTTACAGAGTGACTTGGACAAGTTGCAGAGCTGGGCCGAGAGGTGGCAAATGGAGTTTAATGTGGAAAAGTGTGAGGTAATGCACTTTGGCAGGAACAATAAATGTGTAGAGTATAGGGCTAATGGTAGGGCTCTTAATAGTGTTGAGGAACAGAAGGATCTTGGTGTATGTGTCAATAGATCCCTGAAAGTAGGCAGTCAAGTGGATAAAGTTGTTAAGAAGGCATATGGAGTCTTAGCTTTTATTGGTAGGGGGATTGAATTTAGGAGCCGCAGCATCATGTTGCAACTGTACAAAACTCTAGTGCGGCCGCACTTGGAGTATTGTGTGCAGTTCTGGTCGCCACATTATAAGAAAGATGTGGAGGCATTGGAGAGGGTACAGAGGAGGTTTACCAGGATGTTGCCTGGTATGGAGGGCAGGTCCTATGAAGAGAGGTTGAAGGATTTGAGGTTGTTTTCGTTAGAAAGGAGGCGGCTAAGAGGGGATCTTATTGAAGCATATAAGATGATTAGAGGTTTAGATAGGGTGGACAGTGATAGCCTTTTTCCTAGGATGGAGAAAGCTAGCACGAGGGGACACAGCTTTAAATTAAGGGGTATGAGTTATAGGACGGATATCAGAGGTAGGTTCTTTACTCAAAGAGTGATTAGGGAGTGGAATGCCCTGCCTGCAGCTGTTGTAGATGCGCCAAGTTTGGTGGCGTTTAAGAGGTTAGTTGATAAGTATATGGAAGAGAAGGGAATGGTTTAGTTTGGAGGGGCATTGCTTTTATTTTGGTCGGCACAACATCGAAGGCCGAAGGGCCTGTTCTGTGCTGTATTGTTCTATGTTCTATGTTCTAAATAGTTAGAATATTGATTGATTTATTATTTATTTAGATATTAAGATTAGCAGAAACTTAGATAATACAGAACTATTGTGGTTGCTTTATCTATGACAATGGCTGAATGTGAATGACAGGGAACATACACAAGTTCTGAAATTCAACATAAAATGAGCATGGCGTTGTCAGAAACATATAATTGCTGCTTTAAGGACCAACCATGAAAGGATTTTTCCACACTGATAAACAATTGGAAATGAGTCGTCAGTATTATGCTTCATGTGCCAGTCAGTACATTCCTGGAATCCCAGAATCGCCACCTGGGATGGCAGTTTTATCATATGAGGAGAGACTAAGTTGGTGTGGATTATATTCACTGGAGTTTAGAAGCATGAGAGGGGGTCTCATAGAAATTTATACAATTCTAACAGGGTTAGGTAGATTCAGAAAGAGTGTATTGAGATGGATAGAAAACAATGGTTGGCAGAGAAGAAACAAAGAGTAAGAATTAATGGGTTCTTTTCAAGTTAGCAGCCATTAACTAACTAGTGGGCTGCCACAGGGACTAGGGCTAACCCCCCAGCTATTCACAATATATGTTCATGGTTTGGATGAGATAACAAAATGTAACATGTTACAATTTCCAAATGATACCAAGTTGGGTGGGAGGGTGAACTGTGATGAGAGTACAGAAATTCTTCAAAATGATCTGGTCAGGTTGGGTGAGTGGGCAAGTCAATGGCAGATGCAGTATAATTTGGATAAATGCGAGGTGATTCACTTTGGAAGCAAAAACAAGATGGCAGATTACTAACTGAATGGATGGAGAAGGGAGTGTGCAGTGGGACCTGGGTGTCCTTGTGCACCAGTCGCTGAAGGTAAGCATGCAGGTGTAGCAAGTGGTAAAGAAGACAAATGGCATGTGGGTCTTCATTGCAAGAAGTCTCGAGTATGTTAGCAGAGATGTGCTGTGGCGATTATACAGGGTCTTGGTGAGGTCACACCTAGATTATTGTGTGCAGTTTTGGTCTCCTTTTCTGAGGAGAGATGATCTTGCTCTCAAGGGATTGCAACAAAGGTTTACCAGGAATGTATGAGGAGAGATTGACTAGGTTTGAATTGTTTTCACTGGAGCTCAGACAAATGAGGGGGAGGTTCTCATAGAGACTTATAAAATTCTAATAGGATTACATAGAGCATAGAACATAGAAAAGCTTTAACACAAACACGTCCTTCAACCTACAAGTTGCGCTGATGATACCCCTACCTACTGGGTTTACCTATAACCCTCAATTCTATTAAGTCCCATGTACTCACCCAGAAGTTTCTTAAAAGACCCTATTGAATTTGTCTCCACCACCATTAATGGCAGCCGATTCCACTCACCCAACACCCTCTGAGTGAAAAAGTTACCCTGACATAGATTAGATTAGACGGGGTAGATGTTCCTGATGGTAGGGGAGTCCAGAACCAGAAATCACAGTCTGAGGATTCAGAGTAAACCATTTAGAATGGAGGTGAAGAGACATTTCTTCACCCAAAGAGTGGTTTTTGCAAAAACATTGACTACAGCTAAATATAGCACTTGGGATAAATGGGATGAAAGGTAATGAGGAGAAAGCAGGATGAGGCTATTGAGTTGGATGATTAGCCATGATCGTGATGAATGGTGGAGCAGGCTCCAAGGGCCATATGGTCTTTTCCTGCTCCTATCTTCTAAGTTTCTATGTTTCTGAATGGTGGGAGAGTCCACATTGTTTGATGATAAAGGGTAAATCTTTTAGAATTAAGGTGAGGAGAAATTTCTTCACCCAGAGGGTGGTGAATGTGTGGAATTCACAACCACAGAATGTAATTGAGGCGAAAACATTATGTGCTTTCAAGAAGAAATTAGATATACCTCTTGGGGCTAAAGGGGTGAAGGGATATGGGAGGGAGAGGGGATTAGAATATTGAATTTGATGATCAGTCATGATCAAAATGAATAGCAAAGCAAGTCAAAAGGCTGAATGACTTATTCCTGCCTCTATTTTCTATGTTTCTATGAGGCCACGTGGTATGTGATGACTCTCTGAATGAGCACTGCACTTGATGCATTCCCTCACCTTCTCATGGTTTTTTCAAATCATAATCCAATTTGCTTTGAATGCTTAGATTGAACATGCATCCACCACAGTCTCAAGATGTGCATTCCAGATCCTCACAACTCATTGCGTGAAAAGGTTTCTTCTCGTGTGTCCATTACTTCAGTTGTTTAAAGATGTGCCCCCTCATTCTCGATTCTCATACCAACAATTCTTCCCGGTCTAGTCCATTCAGAATATTTCCATATAATTTCCTCTTAACCTTCTCTTTTCGAAGGAAAAGCATCCCAGTCTACCTCCATAATTGAGTTTATTCATCCCTAGGACCATTCATGAGAACTTTTTCTTCACCCCCTCTGATGTGTTCACATCCTTTCTAAAGTATGGCATCCAGAACGGGAGACAATACACCAGCTGGGCTGAACCAGTGTTTGAGACATTACCCCCTTGCTGTTGTAACCCATCTACTAATAAAGCCTGTAATACTTGTTTTTATTCATTTGTGGGACATGGATCAGCATTTATTACCCATCTCTGAGGGCATTTAAGAGTCAACCACATTGCTTTGGGTCTGGAGTCACATGTAAAATTATAGAATCTTACAATGCAGAAGGAAGACATTTGGCCCATTGAATCTGCACTGATCACAATCCAATAATCCTATTCCTATAACCCCACATATTTCATAGAATCATAGAACCCTACAGTGCAGGAACAGGCCCTTCGGCCCATCGAGTCTGCACTGACCACAATCCCACCCAAGCCCTATCCCCATATCACTACATATTTATCCGCTAATCCTTCTAACCTACATATCCCAGGACACTAAGAGGCAATTTTAGCATGGCCAATCAACCTCACCCCCAACATCTTTAGACTGTGGGAAGAAACCGGATCATGCAGAAGGAACCCATGTGGACATGGTGAGAACATGCACAGACAATAACCCATATGTAAATTGAACCTGGGTCCCTGGTGCTGTGAGATAGCGGTGCTAACCATTGTGCCACCATGCCGCCCTACAGATCAGGTAAAGAAGGCAGATTTCCTTTCCTGAAGGACATTCATGAACCAGATGTGTTTTGTGACAACAATAGCTTCATGGTCATTGTTAGATCTTTAATTCCAGATATTTACATTCCAAATTTCACCATCTGCCATAGTGGGATTCAAACCCTGGTCCCGACAGCACTACCCTGGATCTCTGGATTACTGGTCCAGCAATAATACCACTAGATCATTGTCTCCGACAGCTCTATTAACTGTGTTCTCAATGTGTTTTTCAATGATATATGTGCATAAATATCTAGATTTGTAATCATTCCTCAGAGGCAGAAGTCCCTTCATCATAATTCCTTTATTTACAAGATTCAATAACAGTGCTCTCAGTCTGTAACTTGCATCCAGAGTGCCAGAGGAACTGACATTCCTGTTAAGTACAGAGCAGGGGGTTCCCTGATTGAGCCATCCATTTGGCTCTTAATCACAGAGTTCATATTCAAGCAACCTCAATAGCCTGACTGAAATTGTTACAAACTCCCTCTGCTTCTGCAGACCCATACAGTTGCATCATTTATCTCCAGAACCTTCCTCTTAAAATGAATCTCTTCATTCTTTGTGGAGTTCTTTTCTGCCACTGGTCTGCCTATTCGGTTGAAGTTCCATGCTATCCACCTTGCAATTCACAATGCTTTCGTATCAACCACAAATATTGAAATGTACACCAAGAAGTACACCGAGCATGTACACCAAGGAGGAAGCAAGGGAAGAAAACCGTCATTGTCATCATCAGTTTCAACACTGCTTTTCCCGCTGCCTCGGTAAAGCAGCCAGTATAATGAAGGAGCCCACGCACCCCAGACATCTCTCTTCCATCTTCTTCTGACAGGAAAAAGATACAAAACTCTGAAGTCATATACCAACTGACTTTTATAAATGGATGAGGGTGTAGAGGGATGGGTTAGTAAATTTGCTGATGACACCAAAGTCGGAGGAGTGGTAGACAGTGAGGATGATGTTACAGTTTACAGAGGGACATAGATAAGCTGCAGAGCTGGACCAAGAGATGGCAAATGGAGTTTAATGTGGAAAAATGTGAGGTGATTCACTTTGGTAAGAGTAATATGTGTACAGAATATAGGGCTAATGGTAGGACTCTTAGTAGTGTAGATGAGCAGAGAGATCTCGATGTGCAGGCGCATAGATCTCTGAAAGTTGGTACTCAAGTTGATAAGGTTGTTAAGAAAGCGTATAGTGTGTTAGCTTTTATTGGTAGAGGGATTGAATTTCGGAGCTGAGACGTCATGTTGCAACTGTACAAAACTCTAGTGCAGCCGCACTTGGAATATTGTGTACAGTTTTGGTCGCCACATTATAAGAAAGATGTGGAGGCATTGGAAAGGGTGCAGAAGAGGTTTACCAGGATGTTGCTTGGTATGGTGGATAGGTCTTATGAGGAAAGGCTGAGGGACTTGAAGTTATTTTCATTAGAGAGAAGAAGGCTAAGAGGTGACTTAATTGAGACATATAAGATGATCAGAGGGTTAGATAGGGTGGATAGTGAGAGCCTTTTTCCTCAGATGGAGATGGATAACACGAGGGGACATAGCTTTAAATTAAGGGGTGGTAGTTATAGGACGAATGTTAAAGGTGGGTTCTTTACTCGGAGGATAGTAAGGACGTGGAATGCCCTGCCTGCAGCAGTTGTGGACTCGTCAAGTTTAAGGGCGTTCAAATGGTCAGTGGATAGGCATATGGATAGCATTGGAATAGTTTAGGTTAGAAGTTCATAAAATTGTTTCCATTGGTCGGTGCAACATCGAGGGCCGAAGGGCCTGTACTATGCTGTAATGTTCTATTCTGGAGACTATTCTGTTCTATTCTGTTCTATTAATGTTCTATTTATGGAGTTTAATGTGGAAAAGTGTGAGGTAATGCACTATGGCAGAAATAATAAATGTGTAGAGTATAGGGCTAATGGTAGGATTCTTAGTAGTCTTGATGAACAGAGGGATCTTGGTGTGTATGTGCATAGATCCCTGAAAGTAGGCAGTCAAGTCGAGAAGGTTGTTAAGAAGGCATATGGAGTCTTAGCTTTTATTGGTAGGGGGATTGAATTTCGGAGCCGCAACGTCATGTTGCAACTGTACAAAACTCTAGTGCGGCCGCACTTGGAGTATTGTGTGCAGTTCTGGTCCCCGCATTATAAGAAAGATGTGGAGGCATTGGAGAGGGTACAGAGGAGGTTTACCAGGATGTTGCCTGGTATGGAGGGCAGGTCTTATGAGGAGAGGCTGAGGGATTTGAGGTTGTTTTCGTTAGAAAGGAGGCGGCTAAGAGGGGACCTAATCGAAACATATAAGATGATTAGAGGTTTAGATAGGGTGGACAGTGATAGCCTTTTTCCTAGGATGGAGAAAGCTAGCACGAGGGGACACAGCTTTAAATTAAGGGGTGATAGTTATAGGACGGATATCAGAGGCAGGTTCTTTACCCAAGGGTGGTTCGGGAGTGGAATGCCCTGCCTGCAGCAGTTGTAGATGCGCCAAGTTTGGTGGCGTTTAAGAGGTTAGTTGATAAGTATATGGAAGAGAAGGGAATGGTTTAGTTTGGAGGGGCATTGCTTTTTATATTGGTCGGCGCTACATCGAAGGTCGAAGGGCCTGTTCTGTGCTGTAATGTTCTATGTTCTATGTTCTAAGAACAGTTTCTTCACTCAGAGATGGTGGGTGAGTGGAATTTCACTCAGAGGGTGGTGGGTGATGGAAACAGCTGCCGTCTTTTCTGGTGGAAACGAACTCGTTGGGGTCTTTTAAGAGACTTCTGGATGAGTACATGGGATTTAATGGAATTGAGGGTTATAGATAGGCCTAGTAGGTAGGGATATGATCAGCGCAACTTGTAGGCTGAAGGGCTGTTTGTGCTGTAGTTTTCTATGTTCTATGTTCTAAGAACAGTTTGTTCCCTGAAGTCATCAGACTTTTTAATGGACCTATCTCATATTAAGTTGCTCTTTCTCTATACCTTAGCTATGACTGGAACACTACATTCTACAACCTCTCCTTTCCTTCTCTATATATGAGCTGCTTTGTGTAGTGTGCAAGAAACAATACTTTTTACTGTAAACTAATACATATGACAAGAATAAATCAGATCAAAAACTGATATCAATTTCTGGGAAAATCACAGCCCTTCAGTTGAAGGGCAAATAGTAATGGACAATAAATGCTGGGTGAGTAATGCCCACATTTCATAACAGAATGCAACTGATTCACAGCTGCCCTCTGAAATGTTCTTATATTTACCACAAATTACTCCATGGTTGATAGGGCTGGCTAACAATCTTGCCTGCAACATAACCCCAATATATTCGTCTGCCGACTAAGTCTGTAAAAGGTGTGAACATAAGAGCAGGGATGGACCATGATGTCTGTCGAAGCCACTCCGCTCTGACAGTTTACATGATCAGGGTTCATCCTGAGCTTCAACTTCACTTTCCTGGCTGTTCCCAACATCCCTTGATTCCGTAAGAGAACAGAAAGCTGTCTATCTGGGCTGAAGTTTAGTAAATGATGGATCATCCTCAAGCCTCTGGGGTAGAGGCTTCCAAAGATTCTTTGGAATGACAAGCGCTTTCATCTCAGCCTCATTGACACCTTATACTGAGACTGTGACCTACTGTTCTAGATTCCCCAGCTCCGGGGCCAAAAATCTCGCTCTCTATTCATTCCTTCACACCCTTCCGTGTTTCAAGAAAATTCCAAACCCCAGGGGATAGAGACCCAATTTACTCGGCTTTTTATCGCAGACCCACTGTCCCATCCCAGGGTGGAAACTAGTGAATCTTTATTGTACCACTCCAATGCTGGAGCTTAGAAAATAACCCAGAAGGCATTTAAACACCACTGCGGTTAAACTAATTTTTGGTTTCTGTTTTCTTTTTGTTCTACCTTTTTTCCTGCTGTTGAATTCCATCCGTAAGAAATAACTTATGGCAAAATGAAGTGGCTCCCTCCACTCTCTTTTCCAGCCTCTCTGATCATTACAGGGTGCAGTTTGGAGTGGCACAGTGGCAAACACTGCTGCCTTACAATGCCAAGGATCTGGGTTCGATTCTGGCTTGGGTCACCGTCTGTACAGAGTCTGCACTTGCCTGCATGGGTTTCCTCCCACAATGTGAAAGATGTTGCTGGTTAGGTGGATTGGCCATGCTAAATTCTCCCTCAGCGTCTCCGAACAGGAGTGTGGCGACTAGGGGATTTTCACAGTAACTTCATTGCAGTGTTGATGTAAGCCTACTCACGACACTAATAAATAAACTTTCTAGGGGTTTGGCTTCTTTTTGGATTTATACTTCATTTGACATTTTTCTTTTGCTTGCGCATTTTGTTTTAAAAACTTCCTCCCACTGGAAGCTATCTCTGGAATGTCACCCATCTTCTTTCACTAAACGATGATTCACTTGTCTTGAATGAGTTATTACATTTTCTGCTTCCAACATTATCTCTGACAAGGCATCTTATACGCACAAAAAACATCTCTTAATCCATCCGATTGTTTTGATGATCATCTTGTATTTGTGCCTTCTACTTGCTTTCGCTTGGCTCATTGACGTAGTTCATTTTGCAGAATCATCGGATCCCTACAGTGCAGAAGTAGGCCATTCAGCCCATTAAGGCTGCATGCAACAACAATCCCACCCAGACCCTATCCCTATAACCCCACATATTTATTTTGCGAGCGCCTTTGATAGTGAAGGGGAATTTAGCATGGCCAATCAGCCTAACCCCCAATACCTTTAGAATATGGGAGGAAATCAGAGTACCTGGAGGAAACTCACGCAGACACGTGGAGAACATGCAAACTCAATGCAGACAGTGAGTCAAGGTCAGAATCAAACCTGGGTCTAAGGCGCTGTGAGGCAGCGATGCTAACCACTGTGCCACCATGCCGCCCAATTCTTGCGACCTTTTTGGGGAGCTGGCCTCTGAACAATTTTTTGGAAATGGAACAATGATTTGGATACATTTGGGGGCAGAGTTTTCCTGTCCCAACTGCCATGGGAATCGTAGTGGGCGGGACACAGGACATCCAGTGGTCCATTGATGTGGGACAGGCAGGATTTTCCAGTCTGGGGCAAGCATGGCCAGAAAATCCCATCATGGGCAAGGAATATTCCTGTTGCAATGAAGCCCATTTACAGCTAATGAGCTTGAAGTCAGACATTTCAAATTGTAGTAAGTTTTCAGAGGCAGAAGTCCCTTCACCAAAATTCCTTCATTGTCAAACTCTAACAGCACTACATAGGGCACTCGCAGTCAGCAGTCTACCTCCCGGGATACCAGAGGAACTGACACTCCTAGTTAAGTACAAGACAAAGACTTCCTGATTGGCCCAGCAATTGGATCCTTAATTAGGGAGCTCATACTGCAGTAGGCCAATCTCAATGACCTGATTGAAATCATTACACAAAGTCAATCCGCCGCTCTGATTGAGAAGTGGTTCCTCTCAGGATCCCCCATTCCAACACGATAGTTAAGAGTGCCCACCCAATGCCTCTACTTTCTTAGAAGACCAAGGAAATTTGGCATGTCAGCTACAACTCTGGCCAACTTTTTTAGATGAACAATAGAAAGCATTTTTTCTAGCTTATCACAGCTTGGTATGGCTCTTGCTCTGTCCGAGGAACTACAAAAAAGCCCAATCCATCACGCAAACCAACTTCCCATTCATTGACTCTGTCTACACTTCCCGGAAAAGCACTATGAAGGACCCCATTGCACCCTAGACATTCTCTCTTCCACTTTCTTCCTTTGGGAAAAAGATACAAAAGTCTGAGGTCACGTATCACTTGACTCAAGAACAGCTTCTTCCCTGCTGCTGTCAGACTTTTGAATGGACCTACCTTGCATTAAGTTGATCTTCTTCTACACCCTGGCTATGACTGTAACACTACATTTTGCACCCTCTCCTTTCCTTCTCTATGGACGGTATGCTTTGTCTATGTAGTGTGCAAGAAACAATACTTTTCACTGAATGCTAATGCATGTGACAATAATAAATCAAATCAAATCAGATTTCTATAAGGGTTTGATAACAGTTCTCAATTGTCACTGCAGATTCAAAAAAAGGATTGAAAGGATTAGACTGCCTTTTCTAAGATGAGGATAGTCCTTAGAACTGTCAGGAAAGGCCCGTGGTGAAGTGGCAGATTTATTTTAGTAGGCTTTAGTCTCAAATTCACCGAAAATGTTAACAGTTCTGTCAACTGGCAAACAATCAGGGAATAGCAAGTGCCTTAATTTTTGTCTGACAAATGTTTAAGTGGGGATTTTGCACGAATGGAAAATCTCTTCAGAAACTGTCGGAATCTAAAATAATGCTTTTCTTTCAGGAACGGAATCCACAACGTGTGCAGGCAGGGAAATAGGCAATAAGGTAGGATTTAACGCTACTAATTATTCCATTCAGTCTGTGTCAGGTCTTACAAATGGCCTTGGGTTTGTCAGTCTGCTGTGAGGACTAATGACTGATTTGATGTTTCTAATTCTTGGTTCAACAGCATTTTGCTATAAATAGTGCCGCACAAGAGTTAAACTGGTATACTTGGATACCTTTAAGTTAACAATACTCGGTGATTAGGAGCAAAATAGGAGAAATCAGGGCAAATTTGTATATGTGCATATTTACTGCTGAGATAATAAGTACAGATTATATTGCGCCTCAGGCATAGAAACCCAATGCTTTGCACAGGTGTAATAGATGATGAAGCAATGGGTTAGAGATTAGCAGCAGTAACAGAATACTTCAACAAAGAGGTTAGGTTTTAAGTAGGGTCTCAAAAGTTGGCACGGTGGCACAGTGGTTAGCACTGCTGCCTCACAGTGCCAGAGATCCGAGTTCGATTCCTGGCTCAGGTCACTATCTGTGCAAAGTCTACACGTTCTCCCCTGTGTCTGTGTAATAAATCTTCGAAGGCAGAAATCCTTTCACCCAAATCCCTTTATTTACAATCCCAACAACAGTATACAGACTGTTATCAGTCAGCAGTCTGCCTTCAGGAATGCCAGAGGAACTGACACTCCTGGTTAGATATAAGGAAAAGACTCCCTGATTGGCCCATCAACTGACTTCTTCATCAGGAAGTTCATGTTCCAATAGGTCAACCTCAATGGCCTGATTGAAGTCGCTATGGTTTGCGTGGTATTCGGCTGGGTGCTCCGGTTTCCGCTCACAGTCCAAAAGACGTGCTGGTTAATTGCACTGGCCATGCTAAATTCTCCCTCAGTGTACCCGAACAGCGTGGCGACTAGGCGATTTTCACAGCAACTTCATTGTGATGTTAATGTAAGCCTGTGTGGGGTTTGTACATTCTCCCTGTGACTGTGTGGGTTTCCTCCAGGTGCTCCAGTTTTCTCCTAGAGAGCAAAGATGTGCAGGTTAGGTGGATTGGCCATGCTAAATTGTGTCAGCTGGCTAGGGTAAATGCGTGAGGTTATGGGGGAAGGTCCTGGGTGGGATTGTGGCCGGTGCAGGATGGATGGGCTGAATGGCCTCCCTCTGCACTGTCGGATTCTCTGATTCCTCTTTGCATCTTTTCCAACCCTGATGTTAATCACTGTTTATACTGCTGCCTTAGTCTTCACTACACTCATCCTGCAGTCTCAAGGGTGTTGTCTATGAGGAGGGGTTGAAGAAACCAGGATTATTTTCAATGGAAAGGAGGAAGCTGAGGGGAGACCTGATAGAGATCTACAAAATTATAGAGGCATAGACAGAGTGGATAGTCAGAGGCTTTTTCCCCAGGGTGGAAGTGTCAATTGCAAGGCAGCACAGGTTCAAGGTGAGAGGGGAAAGTTTAAGGGAGATGTGCAGGGGGTGATTTTCATGCAGAGAATGATGGGTGCTTGGCATTGCCAAAGGAGGCGGTAGAAGCAGGCACATTAGCAACATTTAAGAGGGATGGATATATGAACGGGGGGGGAATAGAGGGATATGGGCCAAGTAAGGACAGATGTTTTTTTTTTAATTTAGTTCAAGCATTATGATCAGCAGAGGCTTAGAGAACAGAAGGACCTGTTCTTACCTGTACGTTTCTTTGTTTTTTGTTCAAATGAACCTGTTGAGAATTGCTGCAACTCCATATTACATATTGTATTATGCATAACATGAATATTTTTAATCATGGAATCCTTATAGTGCAGAAGGAGGCTATTTTCCCAGTTGAATCTACACTGACGTTCTGACAGAGGATCGCAGCCTCTATACCCTGTGACCGCACAAGTTTATGCCGTTAATTCACCAATTTACACATTATGGGGTAGCAAGGCCAATCAGCCTAGCCCACATACCTTTGGATTGTGGGAAGAAACCGGAGCACCCAGAGGAAACCCACGCAGACACGGGGAGAACACACAAATTCCACACAGACAGTGACCCAAGGCTGGAATCGAACCCAGGTCCTTGGCGCTGTGAGGCAGCAATGCTAACCACTGTGCCACCGTGCCGCCTTGTTGCACAGCATGCTGCATTTCCTCTTACATTCGCAACAGCTCAAATCCTCTTCAAGTACTCCTTTAAGAGCTCTCTGTTTTCACCGAACTGATCTCCTCCCCTTTGCTGCTACAGGAGTGAGTTAGTGCTTATTAACTATGCGGCTAACAGCTCTTCCTTTTCTGTAATGACTCCAGCAGCCACATTATTTGTGGTTAAGCCTTAAGATCCAGCTCAAACTTTTCTCATTGTCATTATGGTCTCTTTGAGCTCTGACTAGATCCTGTCACTCAAAGCACAAAGGCCCAGCCACTCGGAGTTGGACTTCAATCCTGCTCTCTGGTGAGCTGTGGACTGTTAAGGATTATATCAGATTAAAGGTAAAAGCCTATAAAGTGGCCAGAAGTAGGATTAAAGCTGAGGATTTTAGAATACAGCAAAGGAGGACTGTGAAACTGATAAAGGGAGAGTAGGGTATGAATGTAAACCGGGGAAAAGTAAAACAGGAATGTAAAAAACTTCAGTGAAAAAGAAACGTTTGACTCAAATGTAGGTCCATTATGGGCAGATTCGGGAGAATTTATAACGGGGAATAGAGAAATGGCAGAGAAGCTAAATGTTGACTTTGGACAGGATTTTCCAGCCCTGCTCAGACCCAAGATTGGAAAATCCCATCCAAAGTCAACAGATATTTGCATGGTCTGTGTCCCGCCAGCTATGATTCCCATGGTGGGTGGGACAGGAAAATTCCTGTGTGTCTGCCTTCACTGAGGAAAATACAAGAAATCATCCAGAACTCGAGATTCAATGGTCTAAAGAGAATCCAGAGCTGAAGAAAACAATTATGAGTAAGAAAGTTGGGTGAGTTTGGAAAAAGTGATGGGACTGAAGGTCGATAAGCCCCCAGGACCTGACATCCTACATCCCTGAGAGTTGAAAAAGGCAGGGATTGTATAAAACATACAAAATACCTGAAGGGATAGACAGGATAAATGCGGAGAAGATGTCTCCCCTGACTGAGAAGCCGAGAGCAAGGGGGCACAATTTCTAACTTAGGGAGTAGCCACTTGGGACCACTTGGAGGGTTGTGAATCTTTTCAATCCCAGAGGGTGATAGAAGCTCAGGCATTTAAAGCAGAAATTGATAGGTTGTTAGATACCAATGATATGAAGGGATATGGGCATAGTGTGGGGAAAAAGTCAGTGAAGTGAATGATTAGTCATGATATCATTGAAAGGTGGATCAGGCTCAATGGGCTGAATAGCTTTCTCCTGTGATTCCTGAGCTCGCACCAGTGGCATCCAATCCTGCTTGCTTCAGCTCCTGCCTACCTGTCTTCAGCGATTCATCACTCGAGCACAATAGTAGACATGCAGCCAGCACTCCCCAAATTCCGATTGAATAGCAGTGTATCTTCAGACAACCTAGCTTGTCCTCCCTCTTCTCTTCTGTGAAGAGACATGACCCATTCTGCACTCTCTCCTTTACTTCAGTATGTACGGTATTCGTTGTGTAGTGCGCGAGAAACGATGCATTTCACTGTACGTTGATACGTGCAACAATAATAAATCAAATCAAAATGACCCAGGAAAACCTCTTCATCATGCAGAGCATGTAAGAAAAAGAGAAAGAATCTACTGTTATGTCGTGTATTAACCAGATGATGCATTGTGAGTACTCAAAGATTCCTGTGCATAGACAGAACAAACACTGCGGATCACACTATGACGTTCTGTCGATTCACACAGATAATTAGCAGTTATTGTTTATACAGCAAATGAGAAATGAGCAACATTCCAATACTTAATTTACATATATAGTCCACCAATCATGGCTTCTTGTCCTTTCATATCCAATAGAAACTGCCTCCTTCTAATCCATAATTAGCGTAATATGTCGCCATATTTTGTTCTTGTATTTGTCTTTGGTTCATCCAACAGCTACAGCCAAGGCCGGGACACAGTGTTTAATAGAAACATAGAACAGTACAGCACAGTACACGCCCTTCGGCCCTCAACGTTGCGTGAAGTTATGTCCAAACCCAAGATCAAGCTATCCCACTCCCTATAATTCTGTAATAAACTGACATAAGGTTAGATCCTTCAGTTCTTTGAATAAGCAACTGCAGACTTCACCCAGGCCTTGTCTGCACATAAGCACTTTCCATTCTCGCTGACAGAGCTGTCTGCCCATAGTTGTTGTAACATAATTTCCACATTTATATAGCACCTCCTACAAACTCAGGACATCCCAATGTGCTTTAAGCCAATGAAGCATTGCTAGGTGTAGGGTTTGTTGTGATGGAGGATTTTCTGCAGCCAATTTACACACAGCAACCTTCCGCAAACAATAATGTGACAAATGACCAGTTAGCAGATTGAGCTATCAATTGAGAGGTAAATCCAGGCACAGGAAATAATCCGTATTGCCTTTCTTCGAGATAGTATCCATGCCCTTTGAAGCAGACAAGGCCCTGATTTAATGAAAGGCAGCACCTCAAACGGTGTGGCACTCTTTGCACAGGAGTTGCCAGTCTATACCCTTTGATTAAGGCATGTAACATTTTGACTCAAGAGGTGAGACTTTTTTTTATTCGTTTGTGTGACATGGGCGCCACTGACTGGCCAGCATTTGATGTCCATCCTTTGTTTCCAATGATTCTGGCTTGCCTGCCCTTTACAGAGGGCAGTTGAGAGTCAGTCGCATTGCTGTCGCTCTGGAGTCGCGTGTATGCCACACTAGGTAAGGGCGGCAGATTTTGTTCCCTAAAGAACGTTAACGAACCAGGTAGGCCTTCCCGATAATCTACAATGGTTTCATTGCCAACTTTAATTTTTTTTCAAATTGAATTCAAATTCCATCACCTGCCATGGCAGGATTCGAACCAGGTCCGAGGAACCTTAGCTGAGTTTCTGGATTAATAGTCTAGCGATAATACCTCTAGGCCATTGTCTCTCCTGTAACTATTATCTGTTGAGACAATGCCTACCCTTCTCATTCCTGGCTCCATTGTTTGTGTGATTGAATTCATGGCATCAAGCGATGACCCCCCAGTGAAGAACAAGCCCCCTCCCGCCAGTCCTCAGATCCTGAGAGACAGATTTGGGTTTAGAACATGGAACCAAATTCCCAGAAGCCGAAACGAAGCAAGCTAGCTGTGGCTGCTGGAGGCAACAATACCTGAGCTGTGTGAATACATATTCAATGGGAAGTGAAGAAGTGGATGTTCTTTGGAATTAGGGTTACAATAATATAATACAGTGAGAATTACTGGCAGACCCATGAGTGAATCCTGATACAATAGTTAAGAGCTCCTAAAATGCACAGCTGCACATTGAGCCACAGGGAACAACACAATCCTTTTATATGTAAATGCTTCAGCACCTGAAAGCTAACCAAATTTACAACACAGCAGAGAGAACAATGTGCAGAATTTCATCTCCATGGACAGGAGCGCAGGGGAGGCATAATAAATATATTTTAGTGCTGTCACAATTTGATAATCATTTAACAGAAATGTGTCCTTTATTTAAAAAAAAACAACAAATGGCACAAACTCGTTTTTTGCTCCACTCTAAGGTTCAAAACCACCTCTGCGATGTTTCCAGTTGAGTCCCATTCATTTTCCACCTGAACAGATGTTAGTTAGTCATTCTGCACTAATCTCTCTTTTGTTGGTCGTGTGATTTCGGAGTCTGCCTCTCTGAATTCCTACTGCAATGAAGAGGAAGGGAGTCAGAGAAGAGTGGGACCTTGGCTTGAAAGCGGATTCTTTTTTGTGTGTGTTTTGCTTCCGTGTTTTTGGGAGTAAAGTGTATTGTTTGCTGTAATTGTGGGTCAGAGTGAGGTGGTAAACCATTTCAATCATTTTATTGTACTGCCATAAACTCTCCTAAGTACTAAGTGGCACCTGTTTGTCTTGCCAATAACTGATGCCCACAATAAACACAAATGGATTACATGGTTCGGATAAAATTGTGGGGTTTTTTTGTTGGAAAATATCAACATACTATAGAGACTAAACTAAAAAAGGAAGTGTTAGTTCTTAAATAGTAATTGTGTTGTAAGTAAATCTGTATTTTGGGTTTTAACTGAACCTGGGAGAGTAAACAAATTCGGAGCAGAAGTAGGCCATTCAGCCCTTCAAACCTATCCCCCCCTTTGCTCACCAACCCTCCATCCACCTCCGCCTTAAAAATATTCAGTAAGAAGTCTCACAACACCAGGTTGAAGTCCAGCAGGTTTATCTGGAATCACGTGCTTTCGGAGTGTTGCTCCTTCATCAGCTGGGTAGAGCAGCATTCCGAAAACACTGATTCCCAAATAAACCTGTTGGGCTTTAACCTGGTGTTGTGAGATTTCTTATTGTGCCCACTCCAGTCCAACGCTGGCACCTCCACTTCATTAAAAATATCCAAAGGCTGCTTCCACTGCCTTTTGAGGAGAGTGTTCCAGAGATTCACCACCTTCTGAATGAAAATAAATTCTCCTCTTCTCCGATATAAGCAAAGGAATCTCTCAGTACTCCAGCTAGATAATGATGTTATCAAACTAGTAAGGGTGCAGAAAAGATTTACCAGAATGCTACCAGGACTTGATGGTTTGAGTTATGAGGAGAGGCTGGATAGACTGGGATTTTTTCTCTGGAGCATTAGAGACTTAGGGGTGATCTCATAGAGATCTATAAAATAGTGGGGAGCGTAAGTGAGGTAGATAGTCAATTCTTTACCCCAAAGATAGGGAACTTTAAAACTAGAGGGCATAGGTTTAAGGTGAGAGGGCAGTGATACAAAAGGGTCCAGGGGGGCAATTCTTTCACACAGAGGATGGTGAGTGCTTGGAACAAGTTGCCAGAGGTAGCAGTAGAGGTGGGTATGATTTTGTCTTTTAAAAAGTAGTTAGACAATTACATGGATATAGAGGATATGGGCTAAATGAGGGCAATTAGGACTAGTTTAGGGGATTAAAAAAAAGGGTAGCACGAACAAGTTGGGCAGAAGGGCCTGTTTCCATGCTGTAAATCTCTATGACTCTATAAATTTATAAAAGACTCAGCTGGGACAACAGGTACCAGATTAAACTAGTTAGCTGGTTAACTACTCAACTCTCATGGCTGAGAGTGGGTGAATTTGTCCTGTCTACACCGGTAGAAAGAAAGAACCCAGCTTGCTTACACAGCACTTTCCAGATTACTGCTGATCACAGCTTTGATAAAGGGTCACCTGGACTCGAAACGTCAGCTCTTTTCTCTCCTTACAGATGCTGCCAGACCTGCTGAGATTTTCCAGCATTTTCCCTTTTGGTTACTGCTGATCACAGATTAAATTAGATCTTAAGGGCAAAAGTTAAGAACAAGATTAACATCTTGACATCCCCTGATTACTAAACTCCAGGCTGCTCTCAGCTTTGCTGTTCCCCTCCATTTCCAAGAGGGTTCAAGTGCAGAAAAGGGAGTTTCGTTTGTGGGAATGTAAGCATATAAATGTGAGGTCATAGAATCCCTATAATGCAGATCCTGGACACCAGCAATTGCCCCACTCAGGCCCTATTTCCATAAACAAACGCATTTACCCTGCTAATCCCCCTGACAGTAAGGGGCAATTTATCATGGCCAATCAACCTAGCCTGCATATCTTTGGAGTGTGGGAGGAAACAGGGGCACCTGGAGGGAAGCCCACACAGATATGGGAGGAGTGCTCAAACTCCACACATACAGTCCACTGAGGCTGGGATTGAATCTGTGTCCTTGGCACTGTGAGACAGCAGTGCTAACCATTGTGCCACCGAGCCACAGTTTGGGAGATCAAATGTGAAGGCTAAGTGTACAGTTAGTAGCAGGACCCTGAACAGCATTGATTTACAGAAGGATCTTGGTGTTCAAGTCCATGAAAGTGACCACACAAATAGATAGTGTGGGAAAGGAGACAAAGGGCTTGCTTGAATTTATTGGTCGGGGCATTGAGTACGAAAGTTGAGATGCCACGCTGCACTTTATAAAGTTTTGGTTAGGCCGCACTGATAGAATTACGTTCAATTCTGGTCACCACATTACAAGAATGATATGGAGACTTTGGAGGGGGTGCAGAAGAGGTTTACCAGGATGCTGCCTGGATTAGATTGTATGAGCTATGAAGAGAGGCTGGACAAACTAGGATTACTTTCTCTGGAGTGGCGGAGGCTGAGGGGAGATCTGATAGAAGTCTGATAGATCTGGTAGAAGTGTTTAAAGTTATGAGAGACATCGATAGGGTTGACAGTCAGAATACTTTTCCCAGAGTTGAAATGTCTAATTCTCAGGGACATGTACTTGAGATGACAGGAAGATAGTTCAAATGAGATATGACGGGCACCCTTTTTTTACATAAAGGGTGGTAGCTGTCTGGAACGAGTTGCCAAGGATGATGGTGGAGGCAGATACAATAGGGGCGCTTAAGGGGCTTTTTGATAAGCACCTGAATATACAAGGAATAGAGGGAAATGGACCATGGATCATGGACCAGGTGGTATGGTAACTCAGTGGATAACACTGCAGCCTCAGGAATCTGAGTTCAATTCCCGGTTTGGGTCTTGTGTGGCGTTTTCATGTTCCCCATCATGGCTGTGTGGGTTTCCTCTGGATGTTCCAGTTTCCTCCCATAGTTTAGAGGGCCGAAGGGCCTATTTCCTGTGCTGTATTGTTCTTTGTTCCAAAGATGTTTGGGTTAGGTGGATTGGCCATGCTAAGTTGACCCGAGGGTCAGGGGCATCAGCAGGATAATTGTGTGGGGTCACAGGAATCAGACCTGGGTGGGATTGTGATTGGTACAGACTTAATGGCTGAATGATCTCCTTCTGTACTGTCGAGATTCTATGAAGATTCCTTCCTTAGTCCAAACCCCCAGTCGGGTTAGGCTGATTGGCCATGCTAAATTGCCCCTTAGCACCAACGGGATAAATTAGGTGGTAGGGCCTGGCTGGGATTGTGGTTGTTGTAGACTTGATGGGCCAAAGTGTCTGTTCCTGTGATGAACTGGTCTAAGATAGGCACAGTTCTTTGCCTTCCAACCAGTATAGCTGCTGCTGCAATTGCTCGTAAGCAAATTTGGACTTCAATGTGGGCCACTTATTTCCTGTGATCATAGAAACCCCTACTGTGAAAAGGAGGCCATTTGGCCCATTGAGTCTGCACTGACAACAATCCCACCGAGGCCCCATCCCCACATCCTTACATATTTACCCACAAATCCCTCTAACCTACACACCTGAGGATACTAAGGGACAATTTTTGCATGGCCAATCAACCTAACCAGCACATCTTTGGATTGTGGGAGGAAACCCACGCAGACACGAGGAGAATGTGCAAACTTCATACAGACAATGACCCAAGGCCGGGAATCGAATCCAGGTCTGCAGGAATTGATGTGGGTATTTTTTTTGGAAGGAAGTGTTGGACAGCCGCGGAGGGAGGTTTCAATTTAAAATCCTTCAGTGTGAGATCTGTTCCTCAGGAATATTGTAAGAATGAGAATCGAGCAGCAATAGATTCCCAGCTTGAATGCTGCTCGCAGGTGGTATCCATACAACAGGAGATGCCCCATATCAGCCTGAGGCTGCATCTCCCCCACCGACCCCGCACTGCCTCATCGCCCCACCCATTGGTGCACTTGACTTGCTTATCAGAGAAGCTGCACATCGATTATTGCAAAGTGGTCAGGGAAGGCTCAGTGCCATTATTGTGTTCCGTGGCCAGTTCCTGTAAGATTTACTGAACTTTGAATACGAGATCAATGTCTGAGCAAGCAGGTCGAGATTTACAACAAGAGTTTGAAGCGATAAAGGTCAATCAATTCTCAGCAGCAACACATGCCCTCAGCTCCGTCACTGTGAACAGTCTGTGTTGCAAGATAGGGCTGAATTTTTCCACAGGTTCGGAAGGAGCAGGAGAAAGCAGGAGGAGGGCCTAATTTCTTCCACACCTCCTCCCCCACCTTTATGTACTACCAGGGATCTATCCGGTGCAGGGCACCCACTGGATGGCCAATTGAGCCATTTAATTGAGTGGTGTGGCCCGGTGGCACAGTGGTTAGCACTGCTGCCTCACGGCGCCGGGGACCTGGTTCGATTCCTGATTTGGATCGCTGTCTGTGCGGAGTCTGCACGTTCTCCCATGTCTGCGTGGGTTTCCTCCGGATGCTCTGGTTTCCTTCCACAGCCTGAAAGATGTGATGGTTAGATGGATTGGCTGTGCTAAATTCTCCCTCAGTGTACTCAAACAAGCACTGCACTGTGGCGACTAGGAGATTTTCACAGTGACTTCAAAGCAGCCTATGTAAGCCTATTAATGTAAGCCTATTTACGACATTAATAAATACATTTTAAAACTTCAAAAGGTGTTGTATACCATAGTTTCTAAATTTGATTTATTAGTCACAAATAGAAATATTAACATTGCAATGAAGTCACTGTGAAATTCCCCTAGTTACCACACTCTGGCCCCTGTCTAGGTCAATGCACCTAACCAGCGCATCTTTCAGACTGTGGAAGGAAACCAGAGCATCCAGAGGAAACCCATGCAGACACAGGGAGAATGTGCAGAGTCCGCATGATAGTGACCCAAGCCAGGAATTGAACCCAGGTCCCCGGCACTGTGAAGCAGCAGCGCTAACCACTGTGCCGTTAAAAGTGTTTTTAATTCCTCTAATTTCACTGGGGTAACTATTCCTATGAGATAGTTGGAACTATCAAAAGTCTCTGATTAAATCACAGTATCAGATGATTCCCAGTGCAGGGTAATTACTCAGCAGGAGCGTGAGCTTCCTGGGCAATGCTCTTGCAGTGCTTCTATTGGGACTTAGCAGGGGAATGTAGAGGTGAGGAGACTGCAGTTCCAGTAGCATCTCTTCTGTGATATATTTCAAGCTATGACCAACCCCGACTCCCACACCAATCGCAGAGGATCGACAGGTGGGAACTGAACCCGGGTCCCTGCAGCTGTGAGGCAGCAGTGCCAACCACTGTGCCACCCTGCCGCCTCACTCAATTAAATGGCTCAATTGGCTATCCAGTCGGTGCCTATACCATATATTCCACTCCCTCAAACAGGGTACAGCTGGTGGCGAGATACACAACAACTTACATTGATACAACCCTTTAATGGATTAAAACATCCCAGGGAGTGTCACACAAGCATTATGAAAGAAAATAGGACACCAGTCCACACAAGGAGATACTGGGCCAGATGATTAAAAACCTGGTTACAACAGGAAGGTTTTAAGAATGTCTTCAAAGAGGAAAGTGAGATCGTGAGACCAAGAGGTATAGAGAGGGGATTTCAGGGCTTTGGGCTGAGGGAACTTCACTTTTTATGGGAGAGGATTTGACAATCATTCCCAAATATTACTGGCTGTTCACATTCATTTGCAGCTCCACTAGGTCAGGATGGAATGCGATAGAAGCATAGAATTTGATTTGATTTATTATTGTCACATGAGTTGGGATACGGTGAAAAGTATTGTTTCTTGCGCGTCATACTTACAAAGCATATTGTTTAGAGAATACATCAAGGAGGAGGAAAGGATAGAGTACAGAATATAGTGTTACAGTCACTGCTTGGATGTTGAGAAAGATCTTCTTACATAAGAACATAAGAACTAGGAGCATGAATAGGCCATTGGGCCCCTCGAGCCTACTCCACCACTCAGTAAGATCATGGCTGGTCTTTTCATGGACTCAGCTCCACTTACCCTCCCGCTCACCATAACCCTTAATTCCTTTATTGTTCAAAAGTCTATAGTTCTTTGCCTTAAAAATTTTAATATAAGGTAGGTCCATTCAAAAGCCTGATGGCAGCAGGGAAAAACTGTTCTTGAGTGAGTTGGTACATGACCTCAAGCTTTTGTAACTTTTTCCTGATGGAGGAAGGTGGAAGAGAGGATTTCCAAGGTGCGTGGGATTCTTGATTTTGCTGCCCGCTTCTCCGAGGCAGCGGGAAGTGTGGACGGACACAAGCAGCAGTGCCAGTTTGGGAGCAGTGGCCAATGGAGTCAGTGGAAGGGAGGCTGGCTTGCATGATAATCTGGGCTTAGTTCACGACCCTTTGTAGTTTCTTGCAGTTTGGGCAGAGCAGAAACCATCCCAAACTGTGAAACAAAAGAATGCTTCCTGTAGTGAATCTGTAAAAGTTGTTGAGATTTGGAGCTGACATGTCAAATTTGATTTGATTTGATTTATTATTGCCACACGTACTAACGTACAAGTGAGAAGCATTGTTTCTTGCATGCGGTACAGGCAAAGCATACTGTTCATAAAGAAGGAAAGGAAATTGTGCAGAATGTAGTCTTACAGTCACAGCTAGGGTGTAGAGAAAAATTAACTTAATGCGAGATAAATTCAAAAGTCTGATGGCAGCAGGGAAGAAACAGCTCTTGAGTTGGCTGGAATGTGGCTTCAGACTTTTGTATCTTTTTCCCGAAGGAAGAAGGTGGAAGAGAGAATGTCCGGGGTGCGTGAGGTCCTTAATTATGCTGGCTGTTTTCCGAGGAGCTGGAAGTGCAGACAGAGTCAATGGTTGGGAGGCTGCTTTGTGTAATGGATTGAGCATTCCCTTAGCGATAGATTTCCTTAGCCTCCTATGGGAGTTAAGAGAAGGGGTTGGCCATTCAGCCTCTTGAACGTGCTCTGCCATTAAACATAATCATGGCTGATCCCCCACCTTCCCTTGACATTCTTTGATCCTCTATATCCCAAGGAAGATAAGCTGAGCCCTTTCCTCCTGATGCTCAATACTTGCTTCAGAAGGCTTGCCTTTGGCCTGGCCCAGGCACACAAACCTCAATGGGGCCAGTCACAAAGTTCCACAGAGATCCCAGAGAGTAGCAGTTTTTGAGACTGAGCAGTTTTCCATGTCTAAAGTTCTAAAGTTTATTTATTAGTGTCACAAGTAGACTCATATTAATGCTATAATCAAGTTACTGTGAAAATCCCAGAGTTGCCACGCTCCGGTGCCTGTTCAGGTACACTGAGGGAGAAGTTAACATGGTCAATGCACCTAACCAGCACGTTTTTCGGGCAATGGGAGGAAACCAGAGTAACTAGAGAAAACCCATGCAGACACAAGGGAAAATGCGCAGATTCTGCACAGAGAGTGACCCAAGCTGGGAATTGAACCTGGGTCCCTGACGCTGTGAGGCAGCAGCGCTAACCACTGTGCCACCATCTCTCCTGGCAGATATGCTTAAATGATGATATTGGTGCTCTATTCCTCTCGATTATCAAGTCAGCACTGTCAGATCCTCTGAGCTGTAAATCAGTGTTACAGAAAGAACGACCACACACCATGTCTCCTTTTCATTTGGGTAGAAATCCAATTTATTTCAAGATTAGGCAAAGCTCTCTGATAGTACGTTACCTTTCAAAGCTTATACAAATTGATTGAGCAAGGTATCTATTTGAAAGCAGCCTTTTAACATGTGTTCATTTTTATGCAAAAACATCGTACAACTGAAGTGTGTCAAAGCTGTTCACCATCAGGAGATACTTTCCCTGTTGCTGCGCAAACGGAAAACAGAGATCTGAATGGAATCAGGAATCTTCACAGGCTGAAACCATTCCCCCCCAACCCGGCCATCCCAACCAAAAACATCCCCCTTTCAACTGGGAGGATTAGGTCAGTCAGAAAAAGCACTGTGATCTCAGAGATTATTTGTCGGGTGCAAACCCGACACGCTCGTCCCCAAGGTCAGAAATTCCCATCTGAGGTCAATAGGTCTTTGCACGGTGCAACCTTTGTCCGCCACACCCCCCCAACCCACCCATTATGATTCCCATGGCAAGTGGGACTGGAACATTCAGCCAGATGAGTGGAATTTTCTAGATATGCCTACTGATGGAATCTTCCTGTCCCACTGATGGGATCTTCCAATCCTGCCAATGTTATCTTTCAGTCCTGCCAATGGGATCTTCTACTCTAGCTGATGGAATCTTCCAGTCCCATTGACAGGATCTTCCAGTCCCAATGACAAGAGCTTCCAGTTTCATTGATGAGATCTTCCAGTCCCATCAATGGGATCTTCCAGTCCCACTGGTGGAATTTTCCTGTCCCACTATGGAATCTTCCAGTCCTGCTGATGGCAATATCCATACAATGGGTTCTCTGATGCCAGTGAATGCAAATGATAGGAAACCCCATTACCTGTGGCAGGACTGGAAGATCCCATCACCAGCCAATGGTAAGCCACTTCTGCTACTGCAAAATACATCACCAGGAAGTGGAGCATGGACAGAAAATCCCTTCCTAACCATTTTGCCTCAAATTTAACAGCACAGAAACAGGCCATTTGGCCCAACTGCTGTGTGCTGAAGTTTATACTTCACTTGGGCTTCTTCCCACCATGCCTCACCTCACCCAATCATCATAAATGTAATGCCCTAAATATGTTAACAGTTGAGGGTTTTAAACAAAAAGAAAAGAATGTGATTTGCACACGTAGATTCAAATTAACAATAATAAATTTATTCTGGAAGATTTTCCTTGTATGCAGAACAAACTGAAACACCAGTCTATCCCAGTGACATTGTCATCAAATCATGTGATTAACTCAATGCAAAAAAACAACCAGTTAAATATATAACAATAATCTATTACTGTCTCTCCTTGCATTATCCGGCTTCCCCTTCTATATAACTATAATATTCATTAATTTCAATCTCGGCAGAAGCGATGGGTCATCAATACATCATCACTACCTTACCTACATTGTACTGAGGCTGTCCATCTACGGTGATTCTAGATGGACTCAAGAATGAGGAAGCGTCTCGCCTGAGGGTTACATGGCACAATTCGCACCACTGATTGCAGCTGATTGCTGCCAATTACAGACCTCACAGAATTGAAAATATCCAACCCTTTAGCCTCATAAATCCACCTGCCATTTTATGATCTAACCTCCATTTCTTGCTATGAATCTTTTTTGGTTTACATGGCCCATGAGTGCAGGGCTTTTTAAACCAGTTTTCCACCAGATACCCCAATCTTCTCACAGTTAAAACTTTAGCTACGAAAACTATATTCCAAAACACATGAGCTAGATATTTCTTGTCGCGTATCCTGGTTATGTTTCTGGATTGGTGAACCACAGGGCTCGAATAATAATCTAGAAGGTTAATTGATAAGTATATGGAAGAGAAGGGAATGGTTTAGTTTGGAGGGGCATTGCTTTTTATTTTGGTCGGCACAACATCGAAGGCCGAAGGGCCTGTTCTGTGCTGTATTGTTCTATGTTCTATGTTCTAAGTACGTCTTTGAATCTCACCAGGGGAGTTTGAACTTTGAATTCTGCTAACTGAATCAATCTGGTAAAAATGCTTGTTTCAATATTAGGCTGTTTGTTGTAAAATCCATCTTGTTCACCTTCTAAAGGAGGAAATCTGCCATCCTTCCCTGGTCTGATCTACGTGTGACTCCTGAGCTACAGCAATGTGATTCCCTCTTTAGATCGTCAGAAGTGGTTTCGCGAACCACGACATTATATTAAAAAACTGCTACAATGGGCTGTACTTTGAGAAGATGCCTCATGCTCACCTTCCCCAAGGCATTTGGGGATGGACAGCAAAAGCTGGCCTTTTTCAATGATGCGCGCTGCCTATGAATGAATAAAAAAAGGATTTATAATGGCTACCAGCTCACGATCACTCATTTAGCATTAACTACTGAAGACCAATTTCAGGCCTAGTATACCAACATGAGTCAGTGCCTTTGGAAGTGAAATGTTGAAAATGCAGAAGAAAAAGAACATTCTTTACTACTGTCACAGTCATGTGGTGATCCCAGCTCTTATTTTTCAACTGAAGTAGCCCCTAAAAAAGACTGGCAGCAACTTGCTCAGGAATCATAGAATCCCTACAGCGCAGAAGGAGGCCATTCAGCCCATCCGGTCTGACAAAGTATCCTATTCAGACTGTCCCTCCCACCTTGTCCCCATAACCTCACACATTTTACCAATGGGTGGCATTGCTGCCTCACAGCATCAGGAACCCGGGTTTGATTCCGGGCTTGGGTCACTGTCTGTGCGGACTCTGCGCCTTCTCCCTGTGTCTGTGTGGGTTTTCCCCAGGAGCTTCGATTTCATCCCACAGTCTAAAAAATGTGCTGGTTAAGTGCATTGACCTGAACAGGCGCCGGTCTCACGGTAACTTCATTGCAGTGTTAATATAAGCCTTACTTATGACTAATAAATAAATAAACTTTACTCATGGGACACTAAGCGGCGATTTAGAATGACCAATCCACCTAACCCAAGCACCTTTGGAATGTGGGAGGAAACCAGAGCACCCGGAGAAAACCTCCGCAGACACGGGAGAACATGCAAACTCCGCATAGACAGTGACCCAAGGTTGGAATTGAACCGGCTCCTCAGAGGCAGCACTGCTAACCTCTGTGCTGTCGTGCCGCGTCAAGAGCATTTCTAGAGCATTTCAGAGAGCAGTTAGTGAGTCAGCCACGCACGGAATCGGGCTTACATACAAACCAGTAACTCTCCTCCCCTAATGGAACATTCAAGGACAATTGGTGAGCCGGATGGATTATTACGCCAATCGGGCAGGTTTGCTGTCGCCATTCCTGAGACTAGCCTTTCAATGCGGGTTTTAATTTAGTTTAATTTTTACGTTCCAGTTACCACAGTGGGACTTGAATACACGTACTCATAATATTCATCCATTAACATAACCATTATGCCACCGCATCGCTATTGAGCTGATGAAGTGATGAGTTGCCTGGGGGGAATTGATTGATGCAGTTATTATTTATACACAAGCCACAATGTTAAGTGATCTTTATTGGAGCGCTTCTTTAAACTGTGTTCTTTAAACAGGATTGCGGTAGATGAGAAGCTATCAGTTTTCAGTAGTTATGAGCTAGTGTGTTGAGAAGGTTATTGAGGTAACCACAGTGATCCTTTGCTGGCTTAACTTCCGTATCTGGCAATATGAATATTTAATTTAATTTATATGGTATTATGAGCCTTTAAAATTCAAGAGCCCGATTTGTGCTACTGTGGAAAGGAATTTGATCATTGATATTGATTATTATCCTGACTGCGAACAAGCAATTAAAGTATTCCTCTTTCCAAACGTTCATACGTGCTCGCTAATCATGTTGAATCTGGCCTTCCTAATCCGAGCATCATTCCCTTCATAACTTGATGGCTGAATTCAATATCCGTTACATCTCCCTAATCATTCAACAGGGACTCCCATTTACATTAACCATGTGAATTCTCTACTCCTATCTCAATAACTTTGCATTGATATAGAGCTCTCGACAGAGTCATAGAGTCTTCGAGTCAAGAAGGTTTATAGCATGGAAACAGGCCCTTCAGCCCAACTTGGCCATGCTGCCCTTTTTTTATAATCCCAAAGCTAGTTCCAATTGCCTGCATTTGGCCATATCCCTCCATACCTATCGTACTCACGTAACTGTCTAAATGCTTTTTTAAGACAAAATTGTACCCGCCTCTACTACTACCTCTTGATCCAGACAGCTTGATCCAGACATTCACCACCCTCTGTGTGAAAAATTGTCCCTCTGGACACTTTTGTATCTCTCCCCTCTCACCTTAAACCTATGCCTCCTAATTTTATATTCCCCTACCTTTGGGAAAAGATATTGACTATCTAGCTGATCTATACCCCTCATTATTTTACAGCCCTCTATAAGTTCACCCCTCAGCCTGCTACGCTGCAGAGAAAAAAATCCCAGTCAATTCAGCTTCTCCTTATAACTCAAACCGCCAAGTCCCAGTATCATCCTAGTAAATCTTTTCTGCACTCTTTTTGGTTTAACAATATGCTTTCTATAATAGGGTTACCAGAACCGATTTTGGATAGAGGTGCCCCAATGTGCTATGTAGGAGGAATTATCAAGTTAAATTTGATACCCAACTACGTAAGATGATGTTAAGTCAGATGAGAGGTAGGTTTTAAGGAGCATTTTAAAGGAAGGCAGAGTGGTAAATGGGCAAAAAGGCCAATAGGGAAGGAATTCCAGAGCTTTGGATCAAAGATGTAAGTTTTAAGGAACGTCTGAATATCAGAAAAAGTCTGTCTGAAACTTAGTTCTGTGTTAAATTGGTTCTACTGGACAAATACATGTTATAGAATAGAAGAGAATAGAGTAGAATAGAATAGAATGGAATAGAACAGAATAACATAGAATAGAATAGGATAGAATAGAGGGTATTGTGATGGGGTCCCTAACCTCCCAGTCCCTGTGCTGTTGATACACCCATAATCTGTAAGGGAGGGAGTTCCAGGATTTTATCCCAATGTCAGTGAAGGAACAATGATTTATTTCCAAGTCAGGATGGTGTGTAGCTTGGAGAGGAATTCTTAGGTGGTGGTGTTCCCATTCGCCTTTGCCCTTGTCCTTCTAGGCGATAGAGGTCACGGGTTTGCAAGGTGCTGCCTAAGGAGCCTTACTGGGTTGCTGCTCTGCATCTTATGGATGGTTTACACAGCTACCACAGTGCACTGATGGTGGAGGACATGGATGTGAGAATCTTAGTTTCATACAGTGCAGAAGAGGCCCTTCAGCCCCTCGAGTCTGTACCAATACATTAGAAACACCTGAACTCGCATCTAATCCCATCAGTCAACAATTGGTCAATAGCCCTGAATGTTAGGACTTGCTGAACCAGGTATTGTTTAAAGGGTGTGAAGCAATCCGTCCAGACAGTGTGACCGCATATCCCTACTGCGTGTTTCTCAGTGATGAAGGAGTGTACTCAACAGGAAAGCCATAAACTCCTGCTGCCAGCAAAACACAACGCAGGAGGAAGGAACATCCCACTCTTTATTCCATCTACCCTGTTTCAAGCTCTCTTATAAAGTTTGAAACTTATTTATTAGTGTCCAAATAGGCTTACGTTAACACTGCAATGAAGTTACTGTGAAAATCCTCTAGTTGCCACACTCTGGCACCTCTTCGGGAGAATTTAGCATGGCCAATGCACATGGCAGGAAACCAGAGTACCTGGAGAAAACCCACACAGATATGGAGAGAATGTGCAGTCTCCACACAGACAATGACCCAGGTTGGGAATCGAACCTAGGTCCCTGGCGCTGTGAGGCTGCAGTGCTAACTACGCTGCCACCTAAATCTTCAAGACCCCTTGAATCTGTAAGATCTTCCCTAGATCATCATATTTTTGGATGCATTCTTTCCTCCCAGTCCTGAAATTTTCCCCCCTCATGTCCCCATCCAATTTCCTTTTGAGAATTATTCTTGAATCTTCTTCCACCATTTTTACAGGCCATCTGGTTACAACACCTCACATTGTGGAAAATATTTCTTCATCTCACTCCTGGTTCTTTTGCCAATTCCCTTCAATCTCTTTCCTCAACCTACTAAGTACCTGTTAGTGAGCTTATTTGTTACATCAAAAGCCTTCTAGATTTTATTAGCTTTCTCCTCTGACCTTTCTCAGTTCTAACGAGAACAGCTCCAACTTCCCCACTTTCTTTGATGTTTTTGATATATTATTGCTGCATGTATTGGGATACAGTGAAAAATATGGTTTCTTGTGCACGATACAGACAGACCATACCGTTCATAGAGAGAAATGAGAGAGTGCACAACATAGAACATTACAGCGCAGTACAGGCCCTTCGTCTCTTGATGTTGCACTGACCTGTGAAACCAATCTAAAGCCCATCTAACCTACACTATTCCAATATCACCCATATGTTTATCCAATGACCATTTAAATGCCCTCAAAGTTGGCGAGTCCACTACTGTTGCAGACATTCCACACTCTTACTACTCTCTGAGTAAAGAACCTATCTCTGACAACTGTCCTACATTTATCATCTCTCAATTTAAAGCTATGTCCCCTCATGCTAGCCATCACCATCCGAGGAAAAAGGCTCTCACTGTCCACTCTATCTAATCCTCTGATCATCTTATATACCTCTATTAACTCACCTTCTAACCTTCTTTTCTCTAACAAAATCAGCCTCAAGTTCCCCAGCCTTTCCTCAAAGAACTTCGCACCATACCAGGCAACATCCTGGTAAATCTCCTCTGCACCCTTTCCAATGTTTCCATATCAATTCTATAATGTGGCAATAAGAACTGAACGCAATACTCCAAGTGCGACCACACCAGAGTTTTGTACTGCTGCAAATCACCTCATGGCTCCGAAACTCAATCCCTCTACCAATAAAAGCTAACACAGCTTATGCCTTTTTAACAACCCTATCAACCTAGGTGCCAACTTCCAGGGATCTAGTGTTACAGTCATAGCTGGGGTGCAGAGAAGGATCAACTTAATGCAAGGTACATCCATTCAAAAGTCTGATGGCAACAGGGAAGAAGCTGTTCTTGAGTTGATTGGCACGTGACCACAGATTTTTGTATCTTTTCCCGATGGAAGAAGGTTGAAGGGAGAGTATGTGGGGTGTGTGCGGGTCCTTAATTATGCTGGCTCTTTTTCTGAGGCAACAGGAAGCGTAGACAGAGTCAGTGGATGGGAGGCTGGTTTGTGTGATGGATTGGGCTATATTCACGACCTTTTGTGGTTTCTTGTGGTCTTGGGCAGAGAAGGAGCCATACGAAGCTGTGATACAAGCAAAAAGAGTGCTTTCCATACCTACCTCCTTGGTTTCCTGCCTAGTTTTGATTCAAGACATTGTCTGTGTAGTAATATGGGTTCTTTATAGATGTTTAGATGAAGGGATTTTGAGTCTTATGTGTTTAAAGATGTAATGTTTATTATTAGTCTTTAACTATTTACAGATCCCAGATTACTGGCATGCATGATGCGGCAACCATGCAGATAGGGTATTTCTGGAGTGTTCTCTCGAGCTTGTTCTCTCAGTCTATTACCATGTAACTCTACACATCATACCACAGACAGACCAACGTTAACATTTGCTCTGCCAAGTACTTTATCATTACAACATCATGCAGGCACATAATACAGCAGCACCAAATGGAGAGTAGGGTACAAGACCAATCAAATATCATTTGTTAATGGAGTTAAGGCGAAATAATGTACAATTAATTGTTATACTGTGAGTTGTTTAAAATTGATGGATAGTGTTTGATTGTGAGTATGGAGGGAAAAAAAGCAAAATAAACCCTATTGTAAGACTTGGCAAGATGTGTCATGAGCAGGAATGCAGTACTTGAAAGGGCGGTTGAAAGGGATTCAAGAAGAATCTTCAAAAGGAAACTAGGAAAATAAATGAAAGAGAAAAAAGTTGTAAAGCTCTGGGGAAGAGGAGGAATGCAGAACTAAATAGCAGCAAGCCACTCATAGAGCAGATACGTGCACAATGAGCTAAAGGGGTAGCACGATGGCACAGTGGTTAGCACTGCTGCCTCACAGAGCCAGGCACCTGGGTTCAATTCCTAACTTGGGTCACTGTCTGTGCGGAGTCTGCCCATTCTACTGCAGTGTCTGCCTACATTTTCTCCAGGTCTCTGGTTTCCTCCCACAGTCCCCTGAAAGATGTGCTGGTTGGGTGCATTGGCCATGCTAAATTCTCCTTTAGTGTACCCGAACAAGTGCCGGGGTGTGGCATCTAGGGGAATTTTCACAGTAACTGCATTGCAGTGTTAATGTCAGAGTACTTGTTATGCGAATAAATAAAATCTGAAATGGACTCCTTCCATCATCCAGACTTTTGAACGGACTTACCTTGCATTAATTTGATCCTTTTCTACACCCTAGCTATGACTATAACAGTACATTCTGCACTCTCTCGTTTCCTTCTCTATGAATGGTATGTTTTGCCTGCATAGCACGCAAGAAGCAATACTTTTCACTCTATGCTAATACACGTGACAATAATAAATCAAATCAAATCAAATTTGAGCTGTATAATTCTAAGAAAGATGCAGCTAAAGAGAATGAAATGGAAGAGCACAAAATCTTATTGGAGGTTTGCCAAATGCAATTGGTTTGGAGATTCTCATTTTTTTTTTGCCGCCTTTCTGCTGGCCTATTCTTCCATCAGATTTGATACTTCTCAAAGAAGCAAGCAAACGATGTTTTCTAATTGCAGATTATTTATAGTGCAGAGCCTGGCAGTTAGTTGAGCGATTGATAGAAGGCATGATCGATTTCCTTTTTTGCCCTCAGCAAAAAAAAAAATTCATTTGGAAAATGTGTAATGTTTGTATACTGGGGCCACCACCAGCACCTTTTAACACTTTAATCTTTATTAAAGACCGGTTAGGTCTCAGTTGGAGATATCGGGTGGGACTCTACCACCTCACGTGCCACGGAATCGGAGCCGGCGAGGATCCGACATAGGAAATCTCCGTTGACCTTGGGCGGGAATTTCCAGTCTCGCCCGAGCAAGGCTGTAAAATCCCACCCTTTGCGTCCAATTCTGGGCATTGTATTATAGGAAGGATGTGAAGGCATTAGGGAGAAAGTGGTGAGGCCAGTTTCAGGCACAAGGCACTTTAGTTTTGTGGGTAAACTGGAGAAACTGGAGTTGTCTCCCTCAGGTAAGAGAAGGTGGAGAGGAGTTTTTGATCCAGGTGTTCAAAATCATCAAGGGTTTAGCTTCAACAAAGCATGGGAGTCATGTTGGAATTGTCAGCTCCTGGAAGCTAATAAATGATAACAAATAAAAGGTACTATTGGAAGAGACTTGGTGAGTCGCTGCAGTGTATATAGCACACACTGGTATGTTGGTGGCTGGAGGGAGTGAATGTGGAAGATTGTGAAAGGAGTGCCAATTACATTGGGTGACACAATGGCGCAGTGATTCGCACTGTTGTCTCACAGCACCAGGGAACCGAGTTCGATTCCCAGCTCGGGTCACTGACTGTGTGGAGTCTGCATGTTCTCCCAATACCTGTGTGTGTTTCCTCTGGGTTTCCTCCCACAGTCTGAAAGACAGAGAACAACACAGCACAGGAAACAGACCCTTCGGCCCTTCAAACCCGCGCCGCCCATTTTAACACTCAGTGAGCGTCTCATTCCAATCCTTCTTCTACCTGCAACTTTTGTCTACATCTCAGGCACTCCACAAAATAAATTTAGCGAATTATATGTGCGCCAGATTAAGGGAGATCCAATTTCAGGAAAGCTTATTAACATCAATCAGCCTAAAATCAGACGTGCTGGTTAGGTACATTGGCTTTTAGTGTAGCAGGACAGGCGCCGGTGTATGGCAACTAGGGGATTTTCACAGTAACTTCATTGCCATGTTAATGTAAGCCTACTTGTGCTACTAATAAATAAATTTTAAAACTTAGAAACTTCCTGACCTCATACCTGAATGGCCTACCTTTAAGCTTGAATGGATATTAAATGGATTGATGCAGTAGAATTTTCAGAATTGTATCACTAATCAATGGGAGCGAGATTCACAAATGTGTGAAAGGTTTGTTCATCGTGTGTAATAAAAACTGCCATCGCTTTTCCATTTATCATATTCCTTTCCTTCCCAAACTTGACATAAAGTAAAGGTAGATACCTGGGTAGAAAAGAGTTGTCCACATATTCCCTTATTCTGGATTTTCCTAGCGTTTCAATGTCCTTACCTCCAGACTTTAATTGAATCATTGTACTTTGGAAACATTTCAGACTTTGGAAACATTCCCTCATTTCACCTCATCACTTTTTTTGTATTTTTTTTTCCAGATGCTTTTCCCTATGACTTTTAACAACTTGCCAAAAAGAGGAATTTAATAATTCACCAGTTAGATATATAGTGACTGCAACATTTTACAATCTGTGTGGAGTCTGCACATTCTCCCAGTGTCTGCGTGGGTTTACTCCGGATGCTCGGTTTTCCTCCCATGGTCCAAAGATGTGCGGGTGAGGTTGGTCATGCTAAATTGACCCGAGTGTTGGGGGATTAGCAGCATAAATACGTGGGGCTACAGGGATAGGGCCTGGGTGAGATTGTGGTTGGAGCAGACGCGATGGGCTGAATAGCCTCCTCCTGCCCTGTAGGGATTCTACGAATACAGAGAATTGCAGCCTCATGGTTATCAATCAGCTCCAGGAAGGTTCTGGATCATCTCCCACTCTGCTGATCGAATTGTTCCCTAGGTCAAGTGACCCTTACTTTTTTATTTGTTCAGGGAAGTTCAGCTAAGAGATTTTAAGAGTCAACCACGTTTCTATGGATCTGGAGCCACGTGTATACCAGACCAGGTAAGGATGACAGAGAACCAGATGGGTTTTTAATGATACTTGACAATGGTTTCATCACTAGATCTTTGGTTCCAGATTTTTAATGAATTCAAATTTCACCACAGTGAGACTCGAGCCTGGATCTGCAGAACATGACACTGGGTTTCCTGATTACAAGTCACGTGACAAAATCACCACCTCTCCTTACTCTGCAGGTAAATCCTTAAAGAGGCAATGACCACAGTGAAGATTATGTTTCTGTATCTTGTTTGTTTTTTTTAAATCATGCTTATTTAATGGTTTACCGCTGAAACATTCTACTACTTCAGTTTGGACTGATTTGGACATCATTGAGATGTAATTGTATCTTAAGGCCACGAGATACAGGAGCCAAATGAGGCCATTTGGCCCATCAAGTCTGTCCCGCCATTCAATCATGGCTGATATGGTTCTTGTCCCCATTCTCCTGCCTTTTCCCCTGTACCCCTAGATCCCCTTATTGATCAAGAACCTACCTCTCTCTGTCACAGTGAGCTGACCTCCGTAATCCTCATCCCTTAACTGAATTGATAAAATGGCCAGTTTTGGTTGATAACTCTGCCTTCATGCCATCCTCCTGCTTCATTCCTTCCTCTGCCCCAACAGTTTACACGGTGCTTCTGATGCTGTGAAGTTCATCGAGCTTTAGTTAGAGATCCATTTTTGTTGAATTTGTTTCTACAAGTTCATTATTTAAGCATTTTGAGTTCTCTTCTAAGTGTTTTGCTTTCTGTGACTGACATTTCTTTGTTCATATTGGCTCTCAATTTCCCTTATCAGATGTATCTTTCAGATTTGCAAATTCATAGAATAGAATCATGGAATCTCTATAGTGGCACTCGGCCCATCGATTCTGCACCAACCACAATCCCACCCAGGCCTTATTCCCGTAACCCCCACACGTTTACCCTGCGTTTGCTACAAATCAACCCATTGGACTTTAAGCTGGTGTTGTGAGACTTCTTTCTGTTTTTACCCCAGTCTAACGCTGGCATCTCCACATCAATCCCAGGGTCAATTTAGCATGGCCAATCAACCTAAACCGTACATTTTTCGGACTGTGGGAGGAAACCGAAGCACCCAAAGGGACGAACGTGTAGACTTCACACAATCAGCGACCCAAGCTGGGAATCGAACCTGGATTCCCAACAATGTGAGGCAGCAACGCTCACTACTGTGCCACCGTGCCACCCCGTTGAAAAGGAAGGCAGGAGGGTTGGACAGGAAGACAGCGGAGGAAAGAGTGAAGGAGGAAAAGGAGGATAAAAGTGGGAGCGACAGAGGGAAGGACGGAAGATGAAAAGCAAGGAAGACGGAGGATGGGTGAGGAGGAAGAGAAGGAGAAGGAAATTGGAGGAAGGGAGGGAGGGAGATGGAGGGGCAGAAGGGACTCAAAACAAAATGACTGCGGTGGTTTGTGAAAGAGACTCATTGCCATTTTCTCAGGAGCAATTCTGGATGAGAAGCAAATATCCCTTCCTTTCCGGAAAGGCCACATTCCATTCAGGGATTAACAAAGTAAAGGGGAGATGGGGAAAATGGGGAGGGCAGGAAGAGGGAAGGGAGTGAGGTAGAGGAAGTGATGACAGTAAGGGGGTGGGGGGGGGATGATAAATCTTCCAATTTGTTTTTATTCATTTGTGCGACATGGTTGGTCAGCTTGTATTGCCCATTCCCCGTTGCCCTTGGAGGGCAGTTGTGAGTCAACCACATTGCTGTGGCTCAGGAGTCACAAATAGGCCAGACTGGATAAGGACGGCAGATTTCCTTCCCTAAGGGACATTACTGAACCAGATGGGTTTTTCCAGCAACGCTTTTATGGTCATCAGTAGATTCTTAATTACAGATTTTTTTAAAATCAAATTTGAGTTCAAATTCCAACAGCTGCCATGGCAGGATTCGAACCTGGGTCCCCAAAACATTAGCTGAGTTTCAGAGATTAATAGTCTAGCAATAATGCCACTAGGCTATTAGCAGCATACTTGGAATCAACAGGAGATACACAGCTTGTTGATAAATATCTCCCCGTTAGGATGAGCATCTGCCAGTTGTGAGTGAGCTGTTGGAATTCTCCTGATCTATCAGATGGTGTTAACACCGATGATATGGAGGGGACGAGAGTACGCAATAACCTCAGCATTGTCTCTGTTTCCCTGAACCTTTGCCGTCTCCTCCACATTTGCCCTTGCTTTTGTCTTGAAGAGGCAGAGAACGGAGAGCAGTTTTGTTTTGTAAATCCACTGTGGCCACTGGGTGGGGTAAAAGTGCTGGAATATTTCCGAGCCTGTAGTGTTAACAAAAAGGCTTTCTGTTTCATTCTATTTATTCTTCTCAAAACTGAACCCAAGTGATAGGATCCACTGCCTTTTACCTGCTGAAGTAAAAGCTGACAGCGAGAGCAGAATGTGTTATAGATCAGGTTTTCTGACAGTGCTGGTGAGTTGGAGGAAATAGGATTGCATAGGGCTTGTGGTACGGAATCAAATTATTTGGCCTAACCACCCCATGCTAGAGTTTATGTTCTACTTCAGCCTCCTCCCATTTTCCTTCATTTCTACCCATCAGTTTTGAGAAGGATAAATAGAATGTAACAGAAAGCATTTTTGTTCCCTTCTCAATCAGAAGTAAAGTTTACTTATTAGTCACAAGTAGCTTACATTAACACTGCAATGAAGTTACTGTAAATATCTCCTTGTCACCACATTCTGGCACCTGTTCAGATACACTGAGGGAGAATTTAGCACGGCCAATGCACCTAACCAGCACGTCTTTCAGACTGTGGGAGGAAACTGAAGCACCCAGTGGAAATCCACAACGCGTGGAGAGAATGTGCAGATTCTGTAAGACAGTAACGTAAGCCAGGAATCAAACCTCGGCCTCTGGCTCTGTGAGGCAGCAGTGCTAACCACTGTGCTCTGTGCCTTGCAGGAAGGTATTGGGGGGCACTAACTGATCAGTCTAACATCGGAACCAGTGCCCACTGAGCTTCTGTTGTTCATCAATTGTAAATCTGACAGGTTGTCCAGTCTTGGTAGAGAGGGCATTCGCCAGCTGAGTGATAGCCAGCTGTGAGATGTGGCAGAGATGGGCAAACGGTAAAAAAAAAATCAAGGGCCACAGTTTCCTTGACCGTGAGTGCAGGGTGTAATGATGCAGTAGTGTGAGGTGTGAGATCCACACTGATACAGGCACAGATACCCAGAGAGCTGAGTTTTCTTTAGTATCTGCTCTCAGTCATGCCTAAATATCTTCACTTTGGTCTATTCCGTGAGCTAGGGGATAGCAGGACTCCACACTTGAAATTAGCAAGTTGAATTTCAAAATTTAAAGTTTATTTTTAATTACTGTCATTTTTGATGCAATGAAGTTACTGTGAAAATCCCCTGGTTGCCACATTCTGGCACCTGTTCGGGTACACTGAGGGAGAATTTAGCACAGCCAAAGCACCTAACCAGCATGTCTTTCAGACTGTGGGAGGAAACTGGAGCACCCGGTGGAAACCCAGACACACACACACACATACACACACACAGGAGCATGTGCAGACTTCCTTATGACAGTGAGCCAAGCCAGGAATCAAACCTGGGGTCCCTAGCACTATGAAGCAGCAGTGCTAATCACCCAATTTAGGGTGATTGGGAAGCCTGAGATTCTATGGATTTTGCCAGTTGAAGGACTTCAAATACAGGTTGCCTTGCTGTACAGCACCATTGTACAGAGGAGCAGAGATGCAAACGTGCTGCACATTGAACATTATATCAGTTATCTTAAAGAATCCTACGCTGCCCAGAGTCTGTCTTATCAAACTAAATGTCCTTGTTGATACACCAGCTGTCATGACATCATTACTGAGTGTGTCAAACTGTGCATACTCCCCGAACACTCTTTGAGCAAGGTCAATAAGATCTGGTCACTTGGCAACTGCATGTCCTTTGTCCTTCCTTAATAGCCATTGGACAGATGTAGAGCCTTTCATTTCACAGGCACTGGGAAATGATCAGTGCCTTTAAACGGAGTGACACCGAAATGATGGTTGAGATTCTCCAATCTCACCCTGTGGGCTGGATTCCCCAGTCTCGCTGCTGTGAACAGAGATCGGGCTGAGTGCTAAATTCTCCATTCACGCTGGCAGCAGGAGCAGAGCATGAGAGACCGGAAAATTGCAGCCCATATCTGGTAATTTAGCAGATGCAAACGCTTTGGCTGGAATTATGCCACCCTGCCCATCACAGGAATCGGAGCAGGCAAGGGGCAAACCATGGGAAGGTCTATTGACTTCAGATGGGATTTTAAGGTTTCGGGATGAGCGAAGCCATAAAATCTCATCCATAGTGTGCTTTGCTTCAAATCTCCTCTTCTATACCCGCAGATAGAATCAAGAAGCTTACAGTACAGAAAAAGGGCCTTCAGCCCATCGAGTCTGCACCAAACACAATCCCACCCAGGCCATACCCCCATTTCCCTACATATTACACCCAATAATCCTTCTAACCTACGCATCCCTGGATACAAAGGGGCAATTTTTTAGCATGGCCAATCAACCTAGTGGAATTAACCTTTTTGCTTTCACGGATTCACAGAATGGTTACAGCACAGAAGGAGGCCATTTGGCTACACTGGCTCTCCAGGTGAATAATCCACCTGATGCTATTCTGCCGCCTTCTCCAATTCTTTCTTAACAGATAGTGAATGCTTTGACTCCGAGCTTCTCCTGCCAATTTTTTATATTCATTCATGGAATTAAGTCTTGCCGGACTAGCATTTATTATCCATCCCTGAGGGTATTTAAGCGTCAACCACATTACTGTGGCTCTGGAGTAACGTGTAGGTCAGACCAGGTAAGCACGATAGATTTCCTTTCCTAAAGGGCATCAGTTGGGTTTATCCAACAGTCGACAATGGTTTTGTGATCATCATTAGACTTTTAATTCCAGATTTCTATTGAATTCAAACTTCACCATCTGCCATAGTGAGATTTGAACCTGGGTCCCCAGAACATTACTCTGGATTACTAGTCCAGTGACTATACCACTATGCCACCGCCTCCCCAGTAAGTTATCTTAAATTTTAATCTAATTACCATAATTATCCTAAATTTAAATGAGCTCATGATAACACCTTCCCAAACTGTGACCTCCATCACCTGGAAGGACAAATTAACCAGACACATGCAAACATCACCAAATGCAAGTTCCTGTCAAAACTACACAGTATTCTGACTTGGAAGTATATTTAATTTGACTTGATTTGATTTGATTTATTATTGTCGCATGTATTAGTGTACAATGAAACTATTGTTTCTTGCACACTATGCAATGAAAGTATACCGTTCTTAGGGAAGGAAATGAGACAGTGCAGAATGTAATGTTACAGCCATAGATAAGGTGTAGAGAAGTGTGAGATCAGCCCTTTCAAAAGTCTGATGGCAGCAAGGAAGAAGCTGTTCCTGAAGACCTCAGACTTGTGTAGCTTTGTCTCAACAGAAGAAAGTGGAAGAGAGAATGTCCGGGGTGCATGTTGTGCTCAGTTATACTGGTTGCCTTGCTGAGGCAAAGATGTCCCCTCATTCTTCTGAATTCCAATGAGTATGTCCCCAGTCTTCAACACTTTCGAGTATATCCTTTCTCAAGCACCCCCTCCAGTGCCAGAGTATCCTTTCTCAGGTAAGGAGACCAAAACTATACACAGTACTCCAGATGTGGTCTCACCAGCACCTTATACAGCTGTAACATAATCTCCCTGTTTTTAAATTTCATCCCTCCCACAACGAAGGACAAAATTCCATTTCCCTTCTTAATCACCCGCTGCACCTACAAACCCACCTTTTGCGGTTCAGCGGTAGTGAGTTCCAAACACTCACCACCCTCTGGGTGAAGAAATTTCTCCTCACCTCAGTTCAGTGTTGGTCAGTGTAGACAGAGTCAATGGATGGGAGGTTGGTCCGCATGATGGATTGGGCTACGTTCATAACCCTTTGTAGTTCCTTGATGTCTTGGGCAGACTAGGAGCCATATCAAGATGTGATACAACGAGAAAGAATGCTTTCTACGGTGCATCTGTAAAGGTTGGTGAGAGTCGTAAGTGACATGCCAAATTTTCTTAGTCTTCTGAAAGTAGAGGCATGGGAGGGGGGGCCAGCACAGGTTGTTGATAATCTGGACACCTAAAAACATAAAACGTTCGATCATTCCTACTTCACCCCTGTTGATGTAGACAGGGGCATGTTCTCCACTATGCTTCCTGAAACTGGTAACAACCTCATTCGGTTTGTTGACATCATACCAGTTCACCACATTCTCAACTTCATTCGCCATCGCTGAGCCTGGACCTTCATCCCTAACCGTACCTACACCACAGGGACTACAGCAATTCATGAAGGCAGCTCATACATACCTCTCAAGGGCAATTACGAGAGAGCAATATATGCTGGCCTGCCATTGAACAAACGGACAGAGTTGTAGCTGAACTGAAATTATTGACCAACAGTGAACTGAGATGAGAGGAAATTTCTTCACCCAGAGGGTGGTGAGCGTTTGGAACTCACTAACACAGAATCACAAAAGTTGGGTTTGTAGGTGCAGCAGGTGATTAAGAAGGCAAATGGAATTTTGTACTTCATTGCTAGAGGGATGGAATTTAAAAACAGTGAGGTTATTTTGCAGCTGTATAACGCGCTGGTGAGGCCACACCTGGAGTATTGTGTACAGTTTTGGTCTCCTTACCTGAGAAAGGATATACTGACATTGGAGGGGGTGCTTGGGAAGGATATACTTGACAGTGTTGGAGACTAGGGCCATACTCATTGGAACTCAGAAGAATGAGGGACATCTTATAGAAATATAGAAGGAGGGAAGTTGTTTCCACCAGGGGTGAACTTGGGGGAATGGCCTCAAAATAAGGAGGAGTAGATTAGGACTGAGTTGAGGAGGAATTACTTCACACAAAGGGTTGTGAATCTGTGGAATTCCCTGCCCAGTGAAGCAGTTGAGTCTACCTCACTGAATGTTTTTAAGGCAAGGATAGATAAATCTTTTGAACAGTAAAGGAATTATGGTGAACAGATGGGTAAGTTTGGCATACGGAGTCTTGGCTTTTATTGGTAGGGGGATTGAATTTTGGAGCCGCAACGTCATGTTGCAACTGTACAAAACTCTGGTGCGGCCGCACTTGGAGTATTGTGTACAGTTCTGGTCCACACATTATAAGAAAGATGTGGAGGCATTGGAGAGGTGCAGAGGAGGTTTACCAGGATGTTGCCTGGTATGGAGGGCAGGTCTTATGAGGAGAGGCTGAGGAATTTGAGGTTGTTTTCGTTAGAAAGAAGGCGGCTAAGAGGAGACCTTATTGAAACATATAAGATGATTAGAGGTTTAGATAGGGTGGACAGTGATAGCCTTTTTCCTCGGATGGAGAAAGCTAGCACGAGGGGACATAGCTTTAAATTAAGGGGTGGTAGTTATAGGATGGATGTCAGAGGTAGGTTCTTTACCCAGAAGGTGGTAAGGGTATGGAATGCCCTGCCTGCTGCAGTTGTAGATGCGCCAAGTTTGGTGGCATTTAAGTGGTCAGTAGATTGGTTTATGGATGTAAAGGGAATGGTTTAGGTTAGAGGGTCATTGCTTTCTCTTAATTGGTTGGCACAACATTGAGGGCCCAAGGGCCTGTTCTGCGCTGTAATGTTCTATGTTCTATGTTCTATATTCTAAGTGGAGCTGAGTCCATGAAAAGATCAGGCATGATCTTATTGAATGGTGGAGCAGGCTTCAGGAGCCAGATGACCTATTCCTACTCTTGCTTCTTATATTCTTACTGTATTCTTATTAGGATGATTTAAACGTGCCTGGCAGTGCTGATTAAAAGCAATTTTTGGTGGAGCAGTATGTGTAGCTTCTATGCTTCCAGTGAAGGTGTAGGACACAGAGCCAAGTGATTCAGGGAGACCAAGGGAAAGGAGACACTGTTTCCCTGCTCCTGCACTCGAATCCTCTCTCAATGAAGGATAACACACCCATTGCCTTTTTTTACCACCTGCTTACCTACAGCTAGGATATACAAGCTCACTTGGGTCTTATTGCACACCTCCCTCTCTTAAGTTATAACCATTCAGATAATAATGTGCCTTCCTGCTTTTCCTACCAAAATGGAGCTGAGTCCACCAGAATATCAGCCATGATCTTGTTGGATAATGGAGTAAGCCCAAGGGGCCAAATGGCCTACTCCTGCTCCCAGTTCTTCTGTTCTTACGTTTCTTAGAAAGTAATTGAAGCCAAAATGTTACCCGATATAATTAGATATAGCTCTTGGGAGTTCCACTCCAGGGAGTGTGTAAAACATGCATGCCTGCAGGTGAGAGTGAAACAGTACGGTTCCAAAGCCCCTCTCCTCAGCCTGTAAATGTCTAATCCCTGGAAAACAAACTAGACAAATTTAGAGTCTGGATCACTTTTCGTAGGAAGCTGAGAGACTGCTGTGTGCTCATGTTTCATGGGGATGTGGCCCATTCCTGACTCACCAGACTGCGTCCTACAACCAGAGGGCTTCTCAATCCACCCACTGGACCATACAGCGGCCTCAGGCAAAGTCTGCCTTCTAACGAACACCTCGTGGTGCCTACATGTAGCAACGCTGCTGAGTTTCCGCTCCCCGAATCTAGAATATCTGACACTAAAAATGTCACCCTCATTACCTTCTGCAGAAGTTGACCTCGGTCATCCTAAAAATGAAGGACATTCTTGAATACCTGTGCTTTTTTTCAAAAGGCCTGATGAGAAATAGGAATGCCAGTCCTGAATATGGCCTGTTTGTGCTGTAGTGTTCTATGTTCTTTCTTGTGGGCCGAAGGGCCTGTTTGTGCTGTAGTGTTCTAGTGGATGGTAGATAGATTTGGAGTCACAGAGTTAAGGATTTGGGGGTGAGAGATAGAGGGATGGGGTGGCGGGGGGTTCAGGGACAGTGAGATGTGAGGAAGATTGGAAGAGATTCATGTGGAGCATAACACTGCCATTGGCCAGTTGCACCAAATGGCCTGTTTAAGTACTGTAATATTTTAGAAAACCTCCGAGAATGTTATTGTTTATTGTGAGCGGAGTTGATTACAAAAGTAGGGAGGTTATGCCTCAGTTGTACATGGCATTGGTGAGACCACATCAGGGGTATTTTGTGTTTCTTCTTTAAGGAAAGATGTAAATACATCAGAAGTACTCCAGAGAAGGTTTTCTGGACTAATACCTGGAACGGGCCGATTGTATCTGTTAGCGTTTAGAAGAATAACAGGTGAACTGAAATCAAAAGAGAAAATGCTGGAAAATCTCAGCAGGTCTGGCAGCTGGAGAAAAAGGAGCTGATGTTTCGAGCTTTGACAAAGGGTCATCTGGACTCGAAACATCAGCTCTTTTTCTCCTTACAGATGCTGCCAGACTTGCTGAAGATTTTCTAGCATTTTCCCTATTGGTTTCAGATTCCAGCATCTTCAGTAATTTGTTCTTATTAAGAGGTGACGACAAAAACGTATAGAACTTGAGGGACCTTGGCAGAGAGAATGTGGTGAAGAGGCTACACACAAACATATATAAGCATGCATAGCTTAAATTTATTGATTAGTGTCACAAGTAAGCTTACACTAATGCTGCAATGAAGTTACTGTGAAAATCCCCTAGTCACCATACTTCGTTCATATACACTGAGGGAGAATTTAGCATGGCCAATGCACTTGAACCAGCACATCTTTCAGACTGTGGGAGGAAACTGGAGCATCAGGAGGAAACCCAAACAGATACCAGTAGAATGTGCAGATTCCGCACAAACAGTGACCCAAACCAGGAATTGAACCTGGGTTTCTGGAGCTGTGAGGCAGCAGTGCTAACCACTGTGCCACCGTGCTGCCCCGTGCACACATCCACAAATAAACATGCACACTTACACACAAGATGTGTGTTTGCACACAAACATGGGTGCACAAACGCATACACATGTGCACGCATACATGCACACAAATGCATATATGCACATATAAACACACAAACATACATGCACAGTCATACACGCTTGCATACACACACATACATCCAAAAAAAGATACACACATACACAAAAATACATACACATACACACACACTTACAAAAGCATATGCTCACACAAAAACACATAGACATACATACATACACAAGCATGCACACATCAATATACAGACTTACATGCGTATACACACACACAAACACACAAACAACCAGTTAATCCCACCTCTATCAGGCGTATAAGTGAAACTCATTTTAAGACTGCGTAACAGATCTTGAAACTGAATCTCAGTTGTTAAGTATACAAGAGCCAGTGTGTACAATGTAAATATTTTACAATGCTTGCTTTACTGCCATGAATTCCCCAGACACTCCATTATCGATTTCGCAATAGCTGGCGTCAGGTTCCCCAGTACTAATTGTATATTGTTTTCCAGCACCACATTCTTGCTCAGTGTTAGAAATACCTTCATCCCTGGACCTGAGCATTCTCTCTTTCATCGCCCTTTCTTTACCATCCCTTTTTAAAAGTGTGTAATTCGGTGTAACTCAATAAATTAGGCAACATCGCTTCTTTCTGTTCCCTGTAGAGATGCGAGCGTGAAGCTGGGATGTTGTTACTACCTACTCTTTTTGAACAGAACCATGTCTTAATATTGAGTGTATCAAATCCAATCCCACGGTGCGATTGTGGGACAGCCCTGTTCGGTCCTGTGTCCTCTCTGAGAAAAAAGGCTTGCCTTGCACGCTTTGATTTGGTGGTGTTGTTGAGGACAGACCTCCTCCTGTTCCCATGCTGGTGGCTGGGACACCCCCTCCCCGTTCTCCCCCACCCCTCCCCTCCCTTCCATTTGTTCCTCTCTTTGCTGCCAGCTGCTCCCTACGAAAAGGGGCCGGGGTCGTCCTGCTGAGCAGCACAACTGACCCCGAATTCAATGCCGAGGGTTCATCTTTGCAATGGTGTCAGTCAGGCTTGTGTGTCGGCACATTGGCTGGAGGTGTCGGCACTGATGAGAGGGTGGGAGGGGGAGGTACCCCAGTGAATCAGTGATTTAAAGCTAGTCTCTCTTCTTTTCTTCCTCTCCCTCTTTATGTCCTTTCGCTTGTTTTACTTTGGTCCAAAGCATAATGGATGCAACCCTGCCAGCATCTGCCACCTCTCAAGTGGCTGGAGGTAATATCTTTTTAAAGAACTGACAACAATTCAATGCCAGATAATGGATTCCTTTAGACTGCATTCTTTAGCCTTGTTTCACTGCACACACATTCACACACACACACTCACACACACACATTCACACATACACTCACACCACACATACACTCACACATACACTCACAAAACACACACACACACACACACACACATTCACACATACCTCACACACACACACTCACACACACATACCTCACACACACACACCACACACACACACACACACACACACACATACACACACACATACACACTCACACACACACCTCACACACATTCACACATACACACTCACACTCACACACACACACACATTCACACACACACACACACACTTATACACACCTCACACACACACACTATACACACACACATACACTCCACACACCACACACACATACACTCACACTCATACACACACACCACACACACTCACACACACACATTCACACATACACTCACACACACACACTCACACACACATACACTCACACATACACACACACCACACACTCACACACACATACATCCACATACACTCACACACACACACACACACACACACACATTCCACACACACTCACACCACACACACTCACACACCACATACACTCACACTCACACACACACACACATTCACACATACACACACACTCACACACACACACACTCACACATACACTTACACATACACACACTCACACATCCACACACACACACTCACAGACACACACACACTCACAAGCACTCACACATACACTCACACACACACACTCACACACACACACATGTTCACACACACACATACTCACAGATATGCACACATTCACACACACACATACATACACACATGTACATACTCGCACTCACACACACACACACACTCACACACACACTCTCACACACACACACTCACACACTTTGTCCTTCCCACTCACTCTCCATCTCACACACGCATACCCTCCATCTCTCTTGCATATTCTTCATCTCTCTCACATACTCTTCATGTCTCTCATACACATACACTCCATCTCTCTCACTCACTCTCCATCCCTCTCACACATGCACACACACTGTCCATCCCTCTCACATACATTCCATCCATTTTTTCGAGAGTATCCTAGTGCTTCACGTCGTTAGTGTACGCTTGACCTGGACCATTTGATGGGCAACACGACAGCTCAGTGACTATCGCTGTGCTGTGCAGATACATGGATTTGGGCCTGTGTCTGTGGGAGTTTGCGCATTCTCCCCGTGCTTGCGTGGGTTTTCTCCGGGTGCTCCGGTTTCCTCCCACATCCCAAAGATGTGCTCTTAGGCTAATTGGCAAAACAAATTCTCCCTAAATTGTCTCAAATTTGGTTTTTAATCCATCGATCTATAAACGTAGACAGGGATCATGGGTAGAGGTGGGAACATTGGGGTGGCAGCGCGGGCTTGTTGGGCCAAAGAGCCTGTTTCCTGTGCTGTTTTGTTCTTTGTTCTTTGTATCTCTCTCTCTCCCTCTCACACACACACACACAAACACACACATACACACACACAGACAAACACACACATACACACACACACAAACACACACATACACACACACACAAACACAAACACGCATGTACACACACACGCACGCACACACACACACACACACACACACACTCCATGGATGCGGTGCTGATCAAATGGGTTGAGTTTTTTGAACTACACTCTGTAATTCTGGCTGTGTTTCGAGCATTTTCTGTTTCTATTTCATATTTCCATCATATTTCCTCCTGAGAGAGGATTTATCATGGGAAATCTGTACTACAAATCTGCACCTACACTACACAATTGCAGAGGTTCAAGCAGGCTGCTCACCAGCACCTTCTGATGGACAATTAGGGTGCGCAATAAATGCCCAGAAAAAGAGCAAAGAACAAAGAGCAAAGAGCATTTACAGGCCCTTCAGCCCTCCAAGCCTGCACTGATCATGCTGCCTGACTTAACTAAAACCCTCTACCCTTCAGGGGACCATATCCCTCTATTCTCATCCTATTCATGTCTTTGTCAAGACTCCCCTTAAAAGTCACTAGCATACACGCTTTGACTACCTCTCCCAGCAATGATATCCAGACAACCATTACTCTCTGTGTAAAAAATCTGCCTCGTATGTCTCCTTTAAACTTTGTCCCTCGCACCTTTACCTGTGCCCTTTAGTAATCGAATCTTCCACCCTGGGAAAAAGCTTCTGACTATCCATTTTGTCCATGCCTCTCATAATCTTGTAGACTTCTATCAGGTCATCCCTTAACCTCCGTCGCTCGAGTGAGAACAAACCAAGTTTCTCCAACCTCTCTTGATAGCTAATGCCCTTCATACCAGGCAACATCCTGGTAAATCTTTTCTGTACCCTCTCCAAATCCACCACACCCTGAAAGAATTTCAATAAAAGGTCAGAAAGGATCTGCAGAAAGAGAAGTATTAATCTTTCTTTCAACAGCCATAATCTGGAGTGAGAATTAATTTTTCAAAGTCCTGTTACTTAGAGCAGACATTATGCAGGGAGCAGGAGAAGATCATTCAACTCCTCGAACTTGCTCTGCCATGGGTGGCACAGTGACACAGTGGTTAGCATTGCTGCTTCACAGCTCCAGCAACCTAGGTTCGATTCCTGGTTTGGATCACTGTCTGTGTGGAGTTTGCACATTCTCCTCATTTTCTCCGGATGCTCTGGTTTTCTCCAAAGATGTGCGGGTTAGGTCGAATGGCCTAACCCGCAAATTGACCCTTACTGTCCTGAGATGCGTAAGTGAGAGGGATTAGCAGATATAGCATGTATAGATATGGGGTAGGGCCTGGGTGGGATTGTACTCGATGCAGACTCAATGGGCCAGACGGCCTCTTTCAGCACTGTAGGGATTCTGTGATTCCAAAAGCTCATGTCTGATCTGATTGTAACTTCACCCCCACATTCCCAATGCTCTTTCACCCTCTTATTATTCAAGAATCTGTTATGTGTGTAAGTTGGGCATTTGCCCCTTTAAGAGAGCAGTTCAGGTGACTTGGGTCACAAGCACCATCCTGATGGAGCTTGCCAGGGCAGTATTGCCCTGACTGTGTTACTGATATGATGTGGAATAAACTGTTCCTGTTTAATTTACACTGATTTACTTTGTCATTCTTTATAGTCCATAATTAGAGCTCAAACATTCACCTCTACTTGAAAAATATTCAAAGATTCTTCTTCCATTGCCGTTTGAGCAAGACTTCCAGAGACTCACAACCTTCTGAGAGAGAGATTTTATCCTCATTTCCATCATAAATCAGCAATCACTTATTTTTCAGCAGAGACCCCAGTTTTAGATTCTCCCACAAGTGTGAACAACCTTTCTACATCCATTCTGTCAATACCCCTCAGCATCTTACATGTTTCACTCAAGCTGCCGCTTACTCTTCTAAGCTCCAAGCCTGGCTGCCCAAGCTTTCTTCATAAGACAACCCACCCTTCCCAGGTATTAGATAAGAGGACTAATAGTCCACTATTTAACTTAACTATAGTTGAAAAAAGCCCACCAACGCCTCTACTTTCTCGGAAGACTAAGAAAATCACCAACCTTTACAGATGCAGAATAGAAAACATTCTTTCTATTTGTATCACAGCTTGATGTGGCTCCTGATCTGTCCAAGACCACAAGAAACTGCAAAGGGTCATGAATGAAGCCAGTCCATCACTGGGCCTCCTATCCATTGACTCTGTCTACATTTCCCGCTGCCACATAATCAGGTCCTCCATGCACCCTGGACATTCTCTCTTCCACCATCTTCAGTTGGGAGAAAGATACAAAAGTCTGAGGTCATGTACCAAGCGACTCAAGAACAGCTTCTTCTCTGCTGCTGTCGGACTTTTGAATGGACTTACCTTACACTAAGCTGATCTTTCTCTACATCCTAGCTATGACTGTAACACTACATTCTGCATTCTCTCATTTCCTTCTATATGTAAAGTAAAAAGTCTCACAATACCAAGTTAAAGTCCAAAAGGTTTATTTGGAATCATGAGCTTTCGGAGAGCTTCTACTTCATCCTCAATTCACCTGATGTTGTAAGACTTCTTACTGTGCCCACCCCAATCCAACACCTTAGCTTTTATTGGTAGGGGGATTGAATTTTGGAACCACAACGTCATGTTGCAACTGTACAAAACTCTAGTGCGGCCACACTTGGAGTATTGTGTACAGTTCTGATCCCCACATTATAAGAAAGATGTGGAGGCATTGGAGAGGGTACAGAGGAGGTTTACCAGGATGTTGCCAGGTATGGAGGGCAGGTCTTATGACGAGAGGCTGAGGGATTTGAGGTTGTTTTCGTTAGAAAGAAGGCGGCTAAGAGGAGACCTTATTGAAACATATAAGATGATTAGAGGTTTAGATAGGGTGGACAGTGATACCTTTTTCCTAGGATGGAGAAAGCTAGCACGAGGGGACATAGCTTTAAATTAAGGGGTGGTAGTTATAGGACGGATGTCAGAGGTAGGTTCTTTACCCAAAGGGTGGTAAGGGTATGGAATGCCCTGCCTGCTGCAGTTGTAGATGCGCCATGTTTGGTGGTGTTTAAGAGGTTAGCAGATAAGTTTATGGATGACAAAGGAATGGTTTAGGTTAGAGGGTCATTGCTTTTTTTTAATTGGTCAGCGCAACATTGAAGGCCGAAGGGCCTGTTCTGCGCTGTAATGTTCTATGTTCTATATTTTAACACTGGTATCTCCCCATCTTCTGTATGAATGGTACGCTTTGTCTGTGTAGTGCAAGAAACAATACTTTTCAACTAAGTTAATACATGTAACAGGAATAAATCAAATCAAATCTTTTCCATTTAAAATAATCTTTTGAGTCGGTTATTGCTGCTGTTTCGAGAGTGCTGCGTTAACAAAGAGTAAATGATCAAATCGATGATTATTATTAATGACAAGACACGGCAGTTTGCTGTTCAGAGTTTGCAATGATTACTGAGTTTCTCGTATCAACCGTGTTTCACTGGGCTGTTTTTAAGTAAAACTACATTGAAGTTAAAGCAGAGAAACTGGCCTCTCAGCACATTTGGTCCAAGCCAGTGTTTATTCTCCCCACCCACCTTCTCCCACTCCCTCTTTTATCTAACCCTACCCTTCTATTCTTTTTTGACTCAAATGTCTGTCTTAACTCAATCTAAATGCACGGAGAGATCAGGGTGTTGAATTCAATGGTCAACCATGATCCCAATGAATAGCAGAACAGGCTCGGAGGTTTGAATGGCCGCCTCTACTTCTAATTTCTATTGTTCTGTCAATGCTACATGCATCAAATACTTCTGGTGGGATTTTCTCCAGATAAAGCAGTCTTTCATAAATCCCCTTTTGAATTTATCACTGATTATCATATCTTTTCTCCCCAAACTTTGAAATGCTTGATAGGAAGCTCACATTGGCACATTGGTTAGTGCCACTGCCTCGTAATGCCAGAGATCAGGGTTCAATTCTGGCCTCTGGTGACTGTCTGTGTGGAGCTGTACGTTCTCCCCATGTCTGCGTGGGTTTCCTCCCAAACTCCAGAAGTTTGCACGCTTGACTGTGATTGTCACAATTGCTTCTTGCAGTTAATTTTGCCATTGTTATTGTTGCTGAAATCATTGTCGTAGTTGCCCCTCCGACCACACCAGCAAGCTTACAGACCTCCAGCATTCCAGCCACAGTCAACGTTTCTACCTTACGCACTGAGCAAACATACTAAAAGACTCATTTCATTTCGTATCCCCAGGATTAGTGTCCCAGGATGCTTAGGTTAGAAGGATTAGAGGAGTAAATACGTGGAGTTATGGGAATAGGTGCTGGAGAACACTTGATGGGTCGAATGGCCTCTTTTTGCATTGTTGGGTTTTCTATGATTTCTATGAATTATCCAAAACAAAACTGCACACATTTTCCTCTTGGCTATTCAAAAGGCTTAAGATAATTGGTGTTTTGACACTCTGAGGAACTGTTGATTGACAGTTTGACGAAACAGAGATCACACTGGGATCAAACACAGTTATTGTAGAGTCAGCCTCCTTGAAAATCACTGCAATCTCCACATTCTTTATTTAAGACTCTTTAATCCACACAATGCTCTATGTCCTTGGCTACTTCAGGCTCTGAGGCTGCCTTGGAACTCACTGCAACACATTACTGAGAAGATAGTCAATTTGAGATTCTTTGTTGCAGCCAGAATGGAAAAGATTCTGTCAAAAAGAATAGTATTTAAAAGCACTTGACATGATTACATGCAAACAATCTGAAACATTGTGACCAGAAACACAAACACTGATGATTTTCCTTTGCCACTATGTGTTGCTGCATTGTCAGCCAATTCAAATGGGTTTTCCAATGGTTTTTAAACATATTTAGGATTTCCAAAAAGATAGTGTCAGAAAATCTCTTGGGGTTTGCCGCTGCATGGTGGTTAGCATTGCTGTCTCACAGCGCCAGGATCCTGAATTCGATTCTGGCCTCGTTTGACTGTCTGTGTGGTGTCTGCATGGGTTTCCTCCTCATGCTCTGGTTTCCTCCCACAGAGTGAAGCTTTGTAGGTTAGGTGGTTTGCTATGGTAAATGTGTAGGGTTACAGGGATAAAGTGGGGAAATTAGCCTATGTAAGTTGCTCTATTACAGAGAATCACTGTAGATATGATGGGCTGAATGGCTTTTTGATTTGATTTGAATTGATTTATTATTGTCACATGTATTAGTATACAGTGAAAAGTATTTTGTTTCTTGTACACTATACAGACAAGGCATAGAGAAGGTAAGGAGTGAGTGCAGAATGTAGTGTTACAGTCATAGTTAGGGTGTAGGGAAATGCAAGGTAAGTTCAAAAGTCTGATGGTAGTGGGGAAGAAGTTGGTACAAGATCTCAGATTTTTGTATCTTTTTTCCGACAGAAGATCATAGAAAAGATAATGTCCAGGATATACAGGGATCTTGATTGTGCTGGCTGCTTTTCTGACGCAGCGGAAAGTGTAGACAGTGTCAGTGTCGTTTGCATGATGGACTGGGCTTTGTTTACGTCTCTTTGTAGTTTCTTGCAGTCTTGGGCACAGCAGGAGTCATATAGAGCTGTGATACAACCATAAAGAATCCTTTCTCTGGTGCATCTGTAAAAGTTGGTGTAAGTTATAGTGGACATGCCAAATTTCCTTAGTCTCCTGAGAAAGTAGAGGGATCGGTGAGATTTTTTTAACTACAGTGTCCTTCTGTACTGTTGGGATTTTATGATTCTGTGAAGTGACACAAAGGATGGAGTTTTCCTGTCTGCTCTTGCTGCCACAGGATCATGCAAAGTTACTTTGACATTGGGTGGAATTTTCTGGTCTTGGGGTGCATGCAACTGGAAAATCCTACTCAAAGAATGTATCCCTGGTTGTTTAGCTTGCAAATTTCCTTCACTGTTTCTAGAGACTATCCAGCTAGACTCAGTTTTTTCACCATGAATAGGTAAATATTTCATTACAATTACATCAACTTGCTTTTGTTTAGTAACTTTAACACAGTAAAATATTCCAAGGTACTCTACTGTCCAAAAGCTGACCCTGAGCGACATCTCAAAATAAGGGGGATGCCATAAAGGTGAGGAGAAATTTCTTTGTACAGGAGGGCTGTGTGAAACGATGGAATTCGCTACCTCAGAGTGCCGTAGAATCTCAATCATTGTGTCTGCTTAAAGAGGAGATTCAGAGGTTTCTGGTTAACAGTAATGTAAATATTTTGGGTGTAATGGGATTAAAAGACATTGGAAAGTCCGATCATCCATAGCATATTGAATATTGGCGCAAGATCGATGGGCTGAATAGCCCATTCCTGTCTCTACTGGGAGGTTTTAGGACAGGGTGACTAAAAGCTTGGTCCAAGAGTTAAAAGTTTAAAATTTATTTATTTGTGTCACAAGTAAGCTCACATTAACGCTGCAATGAAGTTACTGTGAAAATCCCTAGTTGCCACATTCCAGTGCCTGTTCGGATGCACTGAGGGAAAATTTAACAGTGCACCTAACGAGCACGTCTTTTGAACTGTGGGGAGGGAAACCAGAGGATGCTCACATAGACATGGGGAGAATGTGCAAACTCCACACAGTGACACAAGCCAGGAATCGAACCCGGGCCCCTGATGTTGTGAGGCTAAACACTGTGCCAGCTAAGGTTGGAGAAGTGTCTTACCACAGGTGACAGAGAGAGAATTCCATTGACTTGGTCCAGGCAGATAAATTAATGCCCCATTTTTGTTCATTTATGCATTGACATAGACATTGTTGACTGGCCAGCATTTATTGTCCGTCCCTTCTATGACAGTCAACCTCATCGCTGTGGCTCTGGAGCCATATGTAGACCAGACCAAGTAAAGATGGCAGGTTTTTTAATCTAAAGGACATTAGTGAACCAGATAGGTTTTTTTTCTCCCCGACAGTCGACAACGGTTTCATGGTCATCAGTAGATTCTTAATTCCAAATTTTTTTTATTTGAATTCAAATTCCATCTGTTGTACCGGGATTCGAACCCGAGTCTCCAGAATGTTAGCTGAGTTTCTGGGTTAATAGTCGAGCGATAATACCACTGGGCTATCACCTTCCCTCCAAATAGGGAGCATTGAAAATTCTAGTGATGCGCAAGAAGTGAGAATCAGAGGAGTGCAGATATCTTGGAGCATCGGGGGAACATTCAGGGAACAGTATCGAGAAGAACAAAGTCACAGGAAAAATGATTATTTGGTAAGAAAGCAACAATTGCATCAATAAACTGCAGAAATATTTTAACGTATATCACAGGACTGTTGAGATATTGGAACAGGTGACCAAAGGTTTGGCAAAATAAATGAGTTCTAAGTGGAGAGTTTTAGAAGAGGGACTTTGGGGTCTACTTAATGAGACACTGGGTGGGACTTTCCACCTTTAACCCCTGTGTAATATCTGGCAGTGGAGGTGGCACACCACTGGCATCAGCGGATCTTCGAGTCCCACAGCTTTTGGTGTGGCTCGACCATCCTTCCTTTGGGATATCAGCCGTGGTGGTAGAGTGGGAAGGTGGGGTGGGGGGTAGAGGGGGGGGTGGGGATTGCCTTCAGCAGGAACAGAAGATCCCACCCAACAGGAAGAGTTGGACAATCCCACCAATAACTTACTCAGCAATATGGAAAGAGTGGCTGGGGAATTTTCTGCTTCACCTGCCGCGGGAATTGTAATGGGCAAGACAAAATTCAAAGACCATCCGTTAACTTTGAGTGGGAATTTCTGATCTTTGGCGCATGAAAAGCTGGAATGTATCTGTCGTGTGATAGAGTTCCAATACGCCAGGGTTGTTTTATTCAAGTGGCAAGGGTTCAGAGATGATTTAATAATGGTTAACATTATTATGGATTATGATGAAGTAAATGTGATCGATCGGTGTGATGCTAACAAGTGCGCGCAACATTAGGAAAATATCATGGAAGAATTAAGAAGGAGTTTGAGACAAAATTTGAGTGTGAGCTTCGGAATATGGAGCACTGCAATGAAAGTCTAAAAAAGAAAATGCTGGAAAATCTCAGCAGGTCTGGCAGCATCTATAAGCTTTGACAAAGGATTATCTGGACTCAAAACATCAGCTCTTTCCTCTGTTTACAAATGCTGCCAGGCCTGCTGAGATTTTCCAGCATTTTCTCTTTTGGTTTCAGATTCCAGCACCTGCATTAATTTGCTTTCATCTGCTGCAAGAAGATCTATCCCTTTATTTAAGAATGAATTACCTAGTTGTTTGAAAAAGAGGAATATTAAAATTGGAGAAAGAACATACTGAATTAAGAAATCAGATTAAATGATTCGTGTTAAGAAAGTTACTCCTGCAGATCCGCTGGGTTGAATACGAGACTCAGTGAGTGACTTGAATGACACAGCATTCACAATGTCCATTACTCAAAATCCTTCTTGTGATAAGTTAGCGCAACTGATTTCACTTTTCAGGAAAGAATGAATGTTAAAATGCAGGAACAGCAAGGAATTAGGAAGGCAAATGTTGCAAGGAGTTTGGAGTCCAAACGTAAAGAAGTCATGACCCAATTGTACATAAAGTGTGCCTGAAGTGCTGTGTTCATTTTTGGTCTCTGTGCTTAGGAAGAAGGTACTTACCTCTATGTTTTTATTTATTTTATTCATCAGTGTCACAAATTGGCTTACATTCTAGCCCCTTCATTATCTTATAGAGACTTACAAGATAATGAAGGGGTTAGATAGGGTAGAGGTAGAGAGATTCTTACTGCTTAGAAAGAAAAACAAGAGAGCACAACCTCAAAATAAGAGGGGGGGGCGGGGTGCAGTTTAGAACAGAGTTGAGGAGGAGCTTCTTCGCTCAGAGGGTGGCGAATCTCTGGAATTCTCTGCTCATTAAGTGGTGGAGGCTACCTTGCTGAATATATTTAAGTCACGGGTAGATAGATTTCTGATAGACAAGGGAATTAAGGGTTATGGGGAGAAAGATCCACTTCAGATTAGCCATGATCTTATTGAATGGCAGGGCAGACTCAAAGGGCTAGATGGCCTACTCCTGCTCCTATTTCTTGTGTTCTTATTAACACTGCAATGAAGTTACTGTGAAAATTCTCTAGTCACCATATACCTATTCGGGTATACTGAGGGAGAATTTAACATGGCCAATATACCTAATCAGCATGTCTTTCGGACTGTGGGAGGAAACCAGAGCATCCATGGAAACCTATGTAGACATGGGGAGAAAGTGCAAAGTCCACACAGACAGTGACCCGAGACTGGAATTGAACCTGTGTTTTTGGCCCTATGAGGCAGCAGTGCTAACCATTGTGCTACCATGCCACCATTCCATGATGGGTAACAAGTTTCTCAACACCATTCTTCCACCTTTCACCCCCTTACCAATCAGCGACCTCTTTATCTCTGTATACTCAATGACATGGCCTCCATAGCCTTCATAGCTTCTGGCTGGAGAAATTCCTCCTTATCTCGGTTCTAAAGGGTTGTCCTTTTACTCTGAGGCTTTGCCCTTGGATCCTGGCACTCTCTGACTAACAAAAACATCTTTCCCATGTCTACCCTATCCAGGCCTATCAGGAATCCCCCCTATTCTTGGGCAATGGGCATCACATGGGCAATGCTTAGGGAAAGCGGCAAGGTGGATGGTCAAAAGTTTGATTCACTTGGTTGGAGAGCCTGAAACTTGGGATCATAGTCACAGGATAAGAGATGAGCCATTGAGGCTGAGATGAGAAGACATTCCTTCACTCCCAGTTTGTGAATATTTGCAATTCTTCGCCTCAGGAAACTGATTCAATGTTTGACACTTGCATGCAGCAACCTGGAATGCATTGCAAATTGTATTCAAGGAAAGGCAATGACCTATTATCGCTGGGCTATTAATCCAGAAACTCAGCTATTGTTTTGGGTACATAGGTTCGAATCCCACCACGGCAGATGATGCTATTTGAATTCCATAAAAAAAGTATTTGGAATTAAGAATCTACTGATGCTATGAAACCACTGTCAGAAAAACCCATCTGGTTCAATAATGTCCTTTAGGGAAGGAAACCTGCCATTCTTACCCAGCTTAGCCCATATGTGAGTCCAGAGCCGCAGCAATGTGTCTCAACTATGGACTTCAATGTGGATAAATGTGTGGTGGTTCATTTTGGCAGGACCAATGGGATGAAGCAGTATAATATCAAGGGTAGGAGTCTTGGCAGTGTTGAGGAGCAGAAGGATCTTGGGGTCTGGGTCCATAGGACTCTTAAATCGGCTCCGCAAGTAGAGAATGTGGTCAAGAAGGCGTATGGTGTACTGGCCTTCATTAATAGGGGATTGAGTTTAGGAGTCGGGAGGTAATGCTGCAACTTTATAAGACCCTTGTCAGACCCCACTTGGAGTACTGTGTGCAGTTCTGGTCGCCTCACTATAGGAAGGATGTGGAAGCTATTGAGAGGATGCAGAGGAGATTTACAAGGATGTTGCCTGGATTGGGGGACATGCCTTATGAAGATAGGGTTGAGAGAGCTAGGTGTCTTCTCCCTGGAGAGACGAAGGTTGAGAGGCGACCTGATAGAGGTTTATAAAATGTTGAGAGGAATAGATAGGGTGGATCCTCGGAGGCTATTTCCCAGGGCTGAAATGGTCGCTATGAGAGGACACAGGTTTAAGGTGCTGGGGGGCAAATACAGAGGAGATGTTAGAGGTAAGTTTTTCACTCAGAGGGTGGTGAGTGAATGGAATCGGTTGCCGTCAGTGGTGGTAGAGGCGAACTCACTGGGGTCTTTTAAGAGATTCTGGATGAGTACATGGGATTTAATGGGATTGGGAGTTACAGATAGTTCTATGGCCTGGTAGGTACTGATATGACGGCACAACTTGTGGGTCAAAGGGCCTGTTTGTGCTGTAGTGTTCTATGTTCTGTGCCCTCCAAGGACAACTAGGGAATATTGGTTAGCCAGCAGTGCCCATGTTTCACAAATGAATTAAAAAAAACATAAACACAAAGCTTACAACCTTAGTGCACTGGGAGAGGTTTGCAGCAGATATGAATCATGGCTTTTAAAATGTAGACCATCTGTGGGCAGGAAAGGCATGCTCAACAGAGTTGCAGTTCACCCTGGCTAAAGAAAGTTTTGAAGATGTTTTTAAAGACCAATAAAATTTTGGTCATTAAGAGAATCAAGGGGATTGGAATTGATGTTGGAGAACAGCCATGATCTTAATGAATGGTGGAGAAGGCTCAAGGACTTGCATGACCTACACCTCATCCTCTTTCTGATGTTAGTAAGTTTCATTAGCAATATTAACAGGAATCAAATGTGTCCTACGCTGAGCAGCTCAGTCGAGTGGCCATGGTTAGAGGTTTACAGCATGGAAACATAAGAACTAGGAGCAGGAGTAGACCATCTGGGCCCTTAAGCCTGCTCCGCCATTCAATAAGATCATGGCTGAACTATTCCTGGACTCCCTCTCTACTTACCTGCCCATTCACCATAACCCTTAATTCCTTTACTGTTCAAAAATTTATCTATCCTTGCCTTAAATACGTTCAATGAGGTAGCCTCAACTGCTTCACTGGGCAGGGAATTCCACAGACTCACAACCCTTTGTGTGAAGAAGTTCCTCCTCAAATCAATCCTAAATTTGCTCCCCCTTATTTTGAGGTCATGCCCTCAAGTTCTGGTTTCACCCGCCAGTGGAAAAAAACTTCCTTGCCTCTATCTTATCTATTCCCTTCATAATCTTGTATGTTTCTATAAGATCTCCCCTCATTCTTTTGAATTCCAATGAGTATAACTCCAGTCTATTCAGTCTCTCCTCAAAAGCCAACCCTCTCAACTCTGGAATCAACCTCGTGAATCTTCTCTGCACCCCCTCCAGTTCCAGTATATCCTTTCTCAAGTAAGGAGACCAAACCCCTGTACACAGTACTCCAGATGTGGCCTCACTAGTACCTTATACAGCTGCAACATGACCTCGCTGTTTTTAAACTCCATCCTTCTCGCAATGAAGGACAAAATTCACAAGCCTTCTTAATTACTACTGCACCTGCAAACCAACTCCTTGAGATTCTAGCACAAGGACACCCAGGTCCCTCTGCACAGCAGCATGCTGTAATTTTTTACCATTTAAATAATAGTCAAATAATAATAATAAGCAGGCCCTTTGGCCCAACTTGTCCATGTCATCCTTTTTTTTAAACCCCTAAACTAGTCCCAATTGCCCGCATTTGGCCCATATCCCTCAATACCCAACTTACCCATATAACTATTTATGGAGTCATAGAGTTAGTACAATGGAACGCTATCAAATCTAATCTTTCTCATTCATGCAAACAGTGGTGCTTTTCTGATCAAGAGATAATCACATCTCGATGACTCGAGATTGTAAAAAGGCTTTGGAAATACTGTTATACTGAGGTACGGAAGAGTAGGAGAAATGCAACGTGACATTCTAGAGGGAGGAGACATTTGCAATGCCGTGGTGTTATTAATCTTTGTGGTTTTAAGTAGCATTCCTGTGACATTGGTTCAGTGCCCCATCTGACCTGTCAAAGTTAACAGGTTTGCATAGAAACCAAGCTGTCTCTTCACCGACTTCTTCCTTTTGAATGCAGAATGGTGGAACACGGAGCATCATTGTATTGCTTGAAATTATTCATCATAACATAACAAAGCCTGGCGTCCTCATCACCATATTTTGCATGCGTTTTTACTTAGACTCTGCCTGTTAACATTGATATTTGTAACTTGGAGGTTAAGCAGAGTGATAATATCATAAAATCATTTAATTTATGTTTGACTCAATTTCTTCTTGATGTCATTTGAAACAGAGATGCTAGGAGCACCAATTTGTTTTAAATGTGTTAATCTCTCTTAAAATCAGAGCTGAGTGAAATCAGTGTTCATGTAGCAATCCCAGATGGAATCATTTCAAGGCTTATATGCTTTGAGACTCGTAATTTGAGAGTGAAGATCCTTTATTTTACTTTTAAGTGACAGAGCAAGTTAATCTGGACTCCTTGCCTGAATCATTAGACACACAGCACACAAAATTTGATTTGATTTGATTTATTATTGTCACACGTATTAGTATACAGTGAAAAGTATTGTTTCTTGCGTTGTACAGACAAAACATACCATTCCTAGGGAAGGAAAGTAGTGCAGAATGTAGTATAGCTCGGGTTTAGAGAAAGGTTAACTTAATGCAAGGTAGCTCCATTCAAATGTCTGGTGGCAGCAGGGAAGAAGTTGTTCTTGAGTCAGCTGGGACGTGACCTCCGACTTTTGTATCTCTTCTCCGACAGAAGAAGGTGGAAGAGAGAGTGTCCAGAGTGCGTGGGGTCCTTAATTAAACTGGCTGCTTTTCCGAGGTTATGGAAGGAAAAGACAGAGTCATTGGGTGGGAGGCTGGTTTGCGTGATGGACTGGGCTTCATTCACGACACTTTGCGGTTTCGTGTTGGTCTTGGACAGAGCAGGAGCCCATAGCAAACTGTAATACAACTGGAAATGATACTTTCTGTGGTTCATCTGTCAAAATTGGTGAGAGTTGTAGTGGGCATGCCAAGTTTCCCTTTGTCCTCCTGGGGAAATGGAGGAGTTGGTGCACTTTCTTAACTGTAGAGTCAGCTATAGGCAAGCAAGTCATGGTAAACTTTCACAAATCACTATTAGGCCCACTCAGTTGTGAGAAATAGCCTCCCCTGTTTAAAGCTGAATGTCCCTGTGCAGAGCAGGAAGAATCCAGGTTTGACCAGTTTGCTCTGTTAGGTGGAAGTGTTTTACTTGGCTCTGGTGCAACTGGAGGAATCAGTCAGGTTCACAGTCTGAAGGACAGTCTGGGTGGGAGAAGGTTGGCTCCATGTTTTACCATCTGCTCACCTCATTTCCATAGAAAACTGTGCAAACATAATTTATGTGGAGGTGTCACTGGAATGGAGGGGTGTCACTGGAATGGAGGGGTGTCACTGGGATGGGGGGCTGTCATTGAGATGGGGGGGGTGTCACTGGGACGGGGGGGGTCACTGGGATGGGGGTGTCACTGGCATGGAGGGGGTGTCACTGGGATATGGAGTTGTCACTTGGGAGGGGGGGTGTCACTGGATGGGGGGTGTCACTGGGATGGGGGATTGTCACAGGAAATGGGGGGGTGTCACTGGGAGGGGGGTTATCACTGGCATGGGGGTGTTTTTGGCTGTTTGTGATTCCGTGTGTGTCCATTTGTACGTGTGTTTCTAAGTCTGTGTGTGTCTATTTGTTAGTATGTATGTGCATTTGTGTGTGTATATATATTCATGCATGTGCGTGTATGTCTCTATGCCTGTATGTGAACGCATTTGTGTCTGTATGTTTGCATGTGTGGCTGTGTATATGTTCATGTCTCCATGTCTGCTTATGTGTGCACTTACATGTCTGAATGTGTTTGAATGTATCCATGTCTATACATGCATTTATGTGTGTATCTAAATATCTGTGTATATGTCTTCATGTCTGTGTGTTTTTGTGTCCATTGCTGTATGTCTCCATGTCTTTATGTGCATGTCCATGTGTATGCATGTCTGTGTTTATGTGTCTATCAGTTTGTGTCTGTCTGCATGTCTGTGTTTATGTGTGCATCAGTCTGTGTCTGTCTACATGTACGTGGCTGTGTGTGTGTGTATGTTTGACTGCATGTGTGTGAGTGTGTGTATCAGTGTATTCTGTGTGTATGTCAGTGTGTGTCTGTATCTCTATGTGTGTGTCAGCATGTCAGTGTGTGTGTCTATGTATGTCTGTGTGTAAGTTGGTGTGTCTCTCCATGTATGTGTGTTGGTGTCTTTGTGTGTGTGTGAAAAGTGTGTGTGTGTGTGCTTCTGTGTAACTGTCTGTGTATGTATCTGTATATGGGTGTGTGCTTGTACGTCTGGATCTGTGTGTGTGTGTGCGCGCGCATCTGTGTCTAAATGTGTATGTTTCTGTGTGTCTCTGTGTGTCTGTGCGTGTGTATCTGTGTGTGTGTAACGGTGTGTGTGTGTGTGCATCTGTAACTGTATGTGCGTGTTTGTGTGTATGTGAGTGTCTGTGTGTGTATATCTGTCTGTGTCTATGTGTCTGTATCTGTGTGTGTTTCTGTATCTGTGTGTGAGACAATGTGAGTGTCTGTATCTGTATATGTGTGTGTGTGTGTATGTTTGTGTGTGTGTGTATGAAAGTATCTGTGCCTGTGTGTGTGAGTGTGAGTGTGTCTTGTGTGTGTGTGTGTGTGTGTACCTCTGTGTGTGAAACTGTCTTTCAGCACAACTCAGCTATTTCAGTGGGGGAAAGGTAACATTTGCAATGGGTGTAATAATTGTCGGGCAAGTTGTTACAGTAGCTAAAAGCAGACTGGTCCCCTTTCTCGTTCCATATTGACATTCCATATTTAATTGTTGCTGCCGGCTGCTTAGAAATAATATGAAGGCTGGGGAGTCGGGGGGTGGGGGGGGGGGTGGGGGGGCTACAGAATGGTGTGTGCTTGCCTGGAGAAAGAGGCGCAGACACATCCCAGCTTGTGAAGCAATGCACCGAAGAACAGGAGCAGAAGGTTTTTACAACCCAGAGAATCTAACGGGAACCCCCCTGAGGAGAATGAAAACGGAAAGGTTGAAGTTGCTGGAGCAGGCAACCTGTAAATCCTGATTAGTTTTGTGGCTTCGCCTTGCGTGCCCCGGGAGTTCAATTGATCACTTTGTTTCTTGACAAGTTATATATAAAAAAAACCCTGAGTGTCTTTGCAGAGGTTTGGTCCTTTCAGATGCAAATATCGCCCCTCTTTCTCTCTCTCTCTCTCTCTGGAAAGATAGATTGCGTTCCATCCCCCCCCCCTCCCCCCCGCCCCCCTTCTCCAGTCAACCCCCCTGATTCCTGTGTCCAAAGGAATTCATTTGTAGATTCCTCCTATTTAGTGTGTGTGTGTGTGTGTGCTGTTTATTGCTGTGTGGGTCTCCTTCCCTTCCTTCTTATTAAGCTCCAGAGCTGAGGGTGCTAGGAGTTCGTCTCTGATTCCTCCTTAGCCCCTTCAGAATCTCTCAACATCCACACACACACACACATACACACTCTCCCCCCACCCTGTCCCTTCCTCCTCCTCCTCCTTCTCACACAGATCAAGAGGTTCCCGGCTGAAGCAATCTGAGTAATGTTCTCCAAACCCTTCCTACAAGACAACACGGCGCAGTCTTCTCTCTGCTGTCGGAGAAGATAGCCCATCAGAGAGATTCTCCCTCCACAGCACCTTGTTTGTTTTGAAGGACAGATAACCTTTGGCTGGACAACTCACTGTTTTCTGCTGACCCAGGGGCAATTGACCCAAGAACTGCAAGGTAAGATTGGTTAAAGCAACTTACACTGCGTGCTTGTACCTGCTTCGTAGGATAGTGGGAAAAGGAGGGGGGGGGGGGAGAGAGGGGGGGGGGGGAAGGTATTCTTGTCTCATTTGTCCTGCAAGATTGGAGTGAGATTGGAAAAGAATTGAGGCTCCCTTACTTATTTCATCAGCCCTAGGCAGAGAGAGGGTTAGCTTACACTGTGAGCGGGATTGCCTCTATATTGTGTCTCTTAAGTCATTCGATTGAAATTCTGAGCTCCCTCCCCTTCTTTTCTCATTCAGCCCGATGAATTTTGAGCATCGCTTCTGAGTATAGAGCAAGGATCAGTTTAAGCACGTCGGTGTAGGTGAATCGGATAGTGCAGTAACCCTCCCTCCTACACACACACAACGTCGGCATGAGAAGTTGCAACCCCCTGTTATTACTATTTTTTTTCTTAAATCATCTTTGCACCAAATGGCTTATATTTTTTTGTTGTTTACAGCTGTTGAGAATCAGGACTCTCCCTGGTAAATAGTGATGTTCCCAAAGGGCTAACAATCCTGCACTTTCCAACTTGGTAAATAGCAAGTCTCTGCTTTTAAATATGTAGAATGTGTGTGTATATATATATATATATATGTCCTGATAGTTCCGTTTGGATAACGCTCTGGGAGAGCGGCAAACCAACATAAGCGTATGAATGGAATAAATACCTTTGCTGCTTGACTAACCCGCTGATTGAGTTTCAAACATAATTCTACACTAAACTCACTCCCATTGAGTCCACAGAATATCTGTGTGTGTGTGTGTGTGTGTGTGTGTGCGTCTGTGTGTATGAGATTGCTCCGTATCATGTCAAAAAAAATCTATTCCGAAATAACTCAAGCTGCGATCATTATTCGGAATTCTTTTGCAACATAATTCGATTCATTATCGCTCCCATAGAGTTTTGGAGCCTTCCTGCGTTCAGCACAGGGGCAGTGCACACAGGACTGCACTGTGCCAGGAATCACACCGTGTGTGTTGGCGGGGGGGGGGTGCATATATCGGTGGCTGGCATTGCCATTTGCACTGAGAGACATGCCAGCGAATGCAAGCAATATCTCGAATCGATAATGATACAGATCTGTCTGTCCACCTCTCATCACTGTGCTGATAAGGTTGTAAATCTCAGGAGCGTTTTAGGTTGTGTGTGTGAGGGCAGGGGTGGCGGGGTGGGGGGGGGGGGAGAGTTTTGCATCCACCTACAATTAAAGGGTGTTCTGATTTAAGGTTGTTTTGTACGAATTGCGTCTCTGCCGAGAGTGTGTCTTAACATACACACATGACAACGTGTACGGTGAGGGTCTACAGTGCAGCTTGTAGTGTGAGACTCTGCGAGATACACAAAGCCTGCACTCTTGGCATATGTTGATTTGCTTGCTGAATCTATGTGTGAGTTATGGGATAGACTATTAATGCAGTTTTCCCCTAGCTTGCTTGCTCCTGTAGAGAGGGATTCTGTGATAAGCTGTGTGTGTGTGTGTGTGTGTGTGTGTTGGTTGCAAGTTATGTAGCATGTAAATGTTCCCTGGGAGACTGGCGGAGGCAGGTTCAATCCATGATTGTTTGAACAGAAGCGGAGAGTGGGATTTTACAGCCTCGCTCGAAGTGAGACCGGAAATTTCCGCCCGAGGTCAGCGGTCGTTCCTTGTCTGTCTCCCTCGCCCCCTTCCGATTCCGTGGCAGGCGAGGTGATGGCGTTTCGGTGAATGTGCTGAGGGTTATGGGGCGAAAAAGGCGGGGGGAATGGCACTAAGTCACGATGGAAAGCCAGCACAGACACGATGGGTCCAATGGCCTTCTCTGTGCTGTAAGAATTCAGTGATTCTGTGAATTGAGCTGCATGACGCATGTGTAATGGTTGTTAGTTCTGGAGTTAGACTACGCGTTAGTCTGCATGTTGCAGTGAGCTGTGCCTGTTATTTACAGGATAATTGCCATGCGTGGCATAGATGAGTCTTCAAGGTGTACAACTTATAAAGTCAGTTATTGGAGCGAGCACATGTCGTATAATATACAGTCTGCCTGGAACAGATATCATGCTTGTCTATTTTGAGAATATTATTTATGTGACACGCCAGTGTCTTTATGGTGCATGTGATACCCATGTTCATATGTATGCATGTGTACAAGGACTAGGACCCATGTTCTGAACAGCATGTAGAAAGGTGATCTGTGCAAACATAAAACCATATAGCATGGAAGGAGGCCATTCAGCCCATCATATGTGTGCCAATTCTTTGAAAAAAGACAAAATTTAACACAATGCATCAGCTGACATCCAGCCAATGAATTCTGAAGATTCGGCATCACTTTCTTTTTGTTCCACTGTCAAACATTAGTAATGGCTTATTGCAAAGTAATGCAGTCCAGCTTATTGGTGGTGCATTGGTTAGCACTGCTGCCTCACAGTGGTAGGGATTTGAGTTCAATTGACTGTCTGTACAGAGTATGCGCATTCTCCCCATGTCTGCATGGGATTCCTCTGGGTGCTCCAGTTTCCTGCCACCGTCCAAAGATGTATGGGTTAGTTGGATTGACCAAGCTAAGTTGTCCCTTAGTCTCCCAAAATGTGTACATTGAACATAGAACGTTACAGCGCAGAACAGGCCCTTCGGCCTTCGAAGTCGCGCCGACCAATTGAGAAAAAGCAATGACCCTCTAACCTAAACCATTCCCTTTTCATCCATAAACTTATCTACTAACCTCTTAAACACTCCCAAACTTGGCGCATCTACAACTACAGCAGGCAGGGCATTCCATACCCTTACCACCCTCTGGGTAAAGAACCTACCTCTGACATCCGTCCTATAACTACCACCCCTTAATTTAAAGCTTATGTCCCCTCGTGCTAGCTTTCTCCATCCTAGGAAAAAGGCTATCACCGTCCACCCTATCTAAACCTCTAATCGTCTTATATGTTTCAACAAGGTCTCCTCTCAGCTGCCTTCTTTCTAACAAAAACAACCTCAAATCCCTCAGCCTCTCTTCATAAGACCTGCCCTCCATACCAGGCAACATCCTGGTAAACCTCCTCTTTATCCTCTCCAATGCCTCCACATCTTTCTTATAATGTCTTATAATTTCTTTACCCAAAGGGTGGTTCGGGAGTGGAATGCCCTGCCTGCAGCAGTTGTGGATGCGCCAAGTTTGGTGGCGTTTAAGAGGTTAGTTGATAAGTATATGGAAGAGAAGGGAATGGTTTAGTTTGGAGGGGCATTGCTTTTTATATTGGTCGGCGCAACATCGAAGGCCGAAGGGCCTGTTCTGTGCTGTAGTGTTCTATGTTCTATGTTCTATGTTCTATAATGTGGGGACCAGAATTGTACACAATACCCCAAGTGCGGCCGCACCAGAGTTTTGTACAGTTGCAACATGACGTTGCCGGAATTCAATCCCCCTACCAATAAAAGCTAAGACTCCGTCTGCCTTCTTAACAACCTTATCAACTTGATTGCCAACTTTCAGGGATCTATGCACATATACACCAAGATCCCTCTGTTCATTAACACTATTAAGAGTTCTACCATTAGCCTTATACTCTACACATTTGTTATTCCTGCCAAAGTGAATTACCTCACACTTTTCCGCAGGTTAGGGTGAATTAGCAGTCTAAATAGGGGGGTTAGGGGGATACGGCCTGGGTAAGATGTTGTGTCAGAGAATTGGTGCAGACTCGATGGGCCAAATGGCCTCCTTCCACAGTTTAGGGATGCTATGGTTTTATGGTCATAAAAAATTGTTGAGTGAAAAGAAAACGATCTCATCACCTCTTGGCCTTCCTTACCAATCATTCTAAATCTGCGTTGTCTGGTTACCTACCCTCCTGTCTTTGGAAACAATTTCTCCTGATTTCTTCTGTCGAAACTCCCCTCGACTTTGGCACAACGTTAATCTCCTTGAGCCTCCTCTGTACCAAGGAGGAGAATCCTTGTTACTGCAGTCTCTCCACATTACGGAATTCCTTTGTTCCAGGAGAGATGCATACATCTCTTCTGTACCCATCGCGAAGGCTTTGGCAAATTGGCAAAATGTTATACCCAAAATTTCACACAATGTAGCAGCTGACATCCAGCCAGTGAATTCTGAAGGTTCAGCATCACTACATTCCTTTTGTTCCCTGTGCCCCAGTGTATAAAACCACACATCCCATCTGCTTTGTATGTGTGAGTATGGCCAGAAGATTGCCTGAGATAGTTGGATGTGTTTGGGCATTTATTTTGCATACAATGTATATCTTCAGAGCCGGTGAACACTTGGAAAGTATAATTTGTCAGCTGACATAGCTTGAGGAAAAAGCCAATACCTTAAATATCTTAAATATCCCATCCCCATTGGTGTTACTGTATTTTCATTAATAGGAGGGACGAGGATCTGAGCGCACAGCCTAAGAGTAAAGAGACAACCCTTTAGATCAGAGATGAGGAGAAATTTCTTCAACTAGAGAGTTGGTGAGTCTATGGAATTCATTGCCACAAAGGGTGTGGTGGCCTGATCATTGGTGTCTTTAAGACGGAGATAGATAGGTTCTTGATTGGTAAGGAGATCAAAGGTTATGGGGAAAAGTAGAATGGGGTTGAGAAACTTATAAGCCATGATTTGATTTATCATTGTCATATATATTAGTATACAATGAAAATTATAGTTTCCCCTGTGTGCTATACAGCCAAAGCATACCATTCATCGAGAAAGAAACAAGAGAGTGCAGAATGTAGTGTTATAGTCATAGCTAGGGTGCAGAGAAAGATCAACTTAAAATGAGTCGAATGCCTGATGGCAGCAGGGAGGAAGCTGTTCCTGAGTTGATTGGTACATGACCTCAGAATTTTGTACCTTTGTATTTTTTGAATGGATTGAATGGCGGAGCAGACTCAATAGGTCAAATAATCTAATTGTGCTATTATATATATTTTACGGTCTGAAAGATTTGAATGAAGCTCTGAAAATAGGAGATTGCAATAGTATTTTATGGCTGGAATTGCCGAAGTTCCCACATCAGCGGTTTAGCAACAGTTGCATGATGCGGGTGAGTAGAGAGTTATCTTTATTGACGGAAGCCATTCCGATGGAGGAGAGGTAATTTGGCAGCACAAGGGATTGCTCTTGAGACATTGGTTCTCTTTAAGGCATAATGATCCCTTGGAGGAAAGAGCAGGAAGGAAAATTTCCCAAGTTGGTAGACAATGCCAAAATGGGATAATAGCTGGAATTACAAAAATTCGTGAATATCCATCATGCAAATCAGCCTCCCAATCATTGACTCTGTCTACACTTCCGCTGCCTCGGAAAAACAGTCAGCATAATTAAGGACCCCGCTCAAACCAGGCATTCCCTCTTCCATCTTCTTCCTTGGGGAGAAAGATGCAAAAATCTGAGGTCACACACCAACTGAGTCAAGAACAGCTCCTTCCCTGCTATTGTCAGACTTTTGAATAGACCTACCTTGCATTAAGTTGTCCTTTCTCTGCACCCTAGCTATGACTGTAACACTGCATTCTGCGCTCTCTCATTCTCTTCTCTATGAATGGTATGCTTTGTCTGTATATCACGCAAGGGGCAATAATTTTCACTATACGTTACTGCATGTGACAATAATAAATGGAATCAAATCAGAATCAGAGTTGGGAAATGCTGTTTTGATTAGCAGAGGCAATAGGTGGCAGTTGCAATTAAATGTAAAGTCAACCGTATGGGCACCTGAAAATAAGGATTGGAATTTGAATCTGTGCGACAAAGCTGAGGGTAGGTAGATATTGAATTAGAATGGATACATTCACAATCTTTATTAAAGTAAGATCTCAGTTATGGCAACAAAAGCAGGTATGATACAGGTAACAATAGCTGAGGGGAAGAGTTCACATTTTAGCTTCACTGTATAACATTTTCAGACAGAACCCCATCTGCAGTTCTGGTAGTCTAATCATAGAAGGGATTTCTTTTTTGTGCTGAGCGATTTATTCATATCATTTTGGAGAATTTACTGCATGAGGTATTTGAGCTATAAGGGGAGACTGAATAGGCTGGGGTTTGTTTTCTTTACATGGAGATGCCGGTGTTGGACTGGGGGTAAACCCAGTAAAAAGTCTTTAGAGCAGAGAAGGCTGAAGGGGGGGACATGACTGAAGTGTATAAGGTTGTGAAGAGTTCAGGCAGAGTGAATAGGGAGCACCTGTTCCCCCTTGGTTGAGGGGTCAATCGCAAGGAGGCACAGTTTTAGGGGAAGGGGCAAGAGATTCAGAGGGGATTTTACGAAAAAGGTTTTTCACTCAGAGGGTGATGGGAATCTGGAATGCGCTGCCTGGGAAGGTAGTGGAAGCCAGAAACCTTCCTGTGGCACAGCGGTCAGCACTACTGTCCCACTTTGCCAGGGACCCAGATTCATAGAAACATAGCAGACAGGAGCAGGAAAACGCCATTTGGCCCATCGAGCCTGCCATCCATCACGATCATTGGCTGATCATCCGACTCAATCCTGCTTTTTCCCCATAACCCTTGATCCCATTAATTCCAAGTGCTACATCAAGCTCCCTCTTGAATCCATTCAGTGATTTGGCATCAACTACTTCCTGTGGTAACGAATTCCACAGGCTCACTGGTTCCATTTGCAATTTGGGCCACTCTCTGGGTAGAGCCTGCACCATATCTGTGAGGGTTTCCTCACACAGCCCAAAGACGTATTGGCTGTGCCAAATTCCCCCTCGTTATATCCAAACAGGCGTCAGAGTATGACGACTCGGTAACTTCATTGCAGTGTTAATGTAAGCTTACTTATGACAAGAACAAATAAGCTTAAAATATTTGGATGAGAATTCAAAATATATAACATTTACGGATGTGGAACAAGGAAAGGAAAATGGGATTCGCATGACTTCAGTGTTAGTTATTGTTGCCGCAGATTCGATGGGCCGAAGGGCCTTTTCTGCAGTGTGTGACTATGATTATGTCTCCATGAAATGTATAAACTGATGCTGAATCTCAGAATATCTAATGAATAAAGGGAGGATAGAAATGAGTTATCCTGGGATGTGATGGAGCTTTAACTCCCTCTGTATGAAGGCTGCGGAGGTTTAAATAGAAATGCTGGATGTTCCATCTCTGACGTTATTTTTCCCAGAGCTTCAACTGATCAGTTTCAAGCGTGCAAGAGCCTCGCTAATCTATGGCAGTCTGGACCCTGTGACTTACATAATAACAGGTGCCTGTTTTACCTGGCAGTACAGGGGAAGAGTCCCACAAATAGATCAGGATGATTTTCCCAGGGATTGGAGTGGCAGGAGTAGCAAGGGGATCACTCCTCCAACCTGAGCAAGAATGATGTAGAATGTTGCCAGTTTGCCGTCACTCCCTCTATCCACAGCCCAACATGCAGTGTGCCCAGAGCTATACCAGCCTGAGACCAAGATTGGGCCAGCATTCTCATGGGCAGAATAATCCGGGCAGTTAGCTACTGATTTATGGAATAAGTAACTGGGGAAAGTATTGATGGAGATCTTATCAGGGGGTTCAAAAGACAATTGGCTGCACCTCCTGGTTAGAAGAGTTGAAGGGATATTGTGAGAAGGTAAATAGGTCTTGTTGCTTGAGGAACAAAATAAATAGGATTCTTTCTGGGACTTCTTTTACTCAATAATTTAGTTGCCATTTGTCTGAAAGACAGTGGAAACAGATGTGTAAAGTCCATTTACATATCTTCTCAAGTCCAGAGATGTGTGGGCTGGGTGGATTGGTCATGCTGAATTGACCCTCGTGTCAAGGGGATTAGCAGGGTAAATATGTGGGATTACAGGGATAGGTCTTGGGTGGGATTTTGGTCGGTGCAGGCTCGATGGGCCGAATGGCCTCCTTCTGCACTGCAGGGATTCTGTGATTCAGATTAGAAAGTAAAAAAAAAGTGATGGATATAGATTTGAAAAGGATTACTTTGTAGACTATGGTGAAAGAGTTAGGGGTTGGGACTGACTGGATTGTTCTTCCAAAGACCTGGCACAGATATGATGGACCAAATGGCCTCCATCTGTACTGCAAGATTCTATGGCATTAAGAGGTAGTCCCAGTGAAATTTAGCCATGTGCTTAAATGCAGCAAGGTGGCACAGTGGTTAGCACTGCTACCTCGCAGCGCCAGGGACCGGGATTCAATTCCGGCCTCAGGTCACTATCTGTGTGGAGTTTGAGTGTTCACCCTATGTCTGTGTGCGTTCCCTTTGGGTTTTCCAGTTTCCTCCCACAGTTTAAAGATGGGTAGGCTGGGGGAATGTCCATGGTAAATATATCCTTGGTATCCCAACATGTGCAGGTTCGAGGTAAATGTGCAGGATTATAGGGTAGAAGAGATGGCCCTGCGTAAGATGATCTTTCAGTGGGTCAGTACAGACAGGATAGGCTGAGTGGCTTCCTTCTACACTGTAGAGATCTTATGATTCTAAATTAAACCACACATTTTACCTTCAATGTAAATTTGAGGTAGGAATTTTGGTAGGAATAAGGGCAAAATAGACTTATATGGTAAAGAATTGTAGCAGTCTGCTGTGCAGAGGGATCTGAGTGTCCTTGTGTAAGGATCACAAGAAGTTGCTTTGTAGGTGCAGCAGGTAATTAAGAAGGCAAATAGAATTTTGTCCTTCATTGCGAGAGGGATGGAATTTAAAAACAGTGAGGTTATGTTGCAGCTGTATAAGATGCTGGTGAGGCCACACCTGGAATACGACGTACAGTTTTGGTCTCCTTACTTGAGAAAGGATATACTGGCGCTGGAGGGGGTGCAGAGGAGATTCACTAGGTTGATTCCGGAATTGAGAGAATTGGCTGATGAGGAAAGACTGAGTAGACTAGGGTTATATTCATTGGAATTCAGAAGAATGAGGGGAGATCTTATAAAAACATATAAGATTATGAAAGGAATAGATAAGATAGAAGCAGGGAAGTTGTTTCCATTGGCGGGTGAAACTAAAAGGAGGGGATATGGCCTCAACAGATTTAGCACTGAGTTGAGGAGGAACTTCTTCACACAAAGAGTTATGAATCTGTGGAATTCCCTGCCCAGTGAAGCAGTTGGGGCTACCTCATTGAATGCCTTTAAGGCAAGGATAGATAAATTTTTGAATAGTAAAGAAATTAAGGGTTATGGTGAGTGGGTGAGTAAGTGGAGCTGAGTCCACAAAAAGATCAGTCATGATCTTATTGCCTGGTGGAGCAGGCTCGAGAGGCCGGATGGCCTAGCCCTGCTCCTAGTTCTTATGTTCAATACTCGCTGCAGTGTTATTAGAGGGCGCTGGTTAGCTTAGCAGGCTGGAGTGTGGTGCAGAATAAGACCAACAGGGTTTAAAGCCCCAACTGGCTCAGGTAATTCTTGGGGCCAGCCTTCTTACCTTGCTTCTGAGTGACAGTGTAGCATACGCCATGATTAGCAACTCTCAGACGATGAGGATGCTACCGAGACTGAGAGAGAGGATGTTTCTAGTTCCCTGCCAGGATGAAATGAGCCTGAACACCAGTCACAACTGGCACTTTTTAACTTGGTGTTTCTCTAGCGTAATACTTTTGCAACCAGGGTTCGGGGAATGAATGTGAAAGAGAATGAGAAGAGGACATTTAATCTTTTCTCCACATCTCTCATGCTGGTGCAGTGTCAGGTTAACTGGAGACAGGATCCTGGAGGGGTGGCCAGGTTCACCCGTGATCCTGCTGATCAGAAAGGTTTTCTTAAGTTTATTTAGTATATTATTTCACTAGTTGCAAGTAGGCTTACATTAACACTGCAATGAAGTTACTGTGAAAATCTCCGACTGAGGGAGGACTTAGCACGGCCAATGCACCTAACCATCTCGTCTTTTGAACTGGGTTGACAGGTTGTTGATTTGAAGAGGATAAGAACAAAGAGAAGAAAGAAAAGTACAGCACAGGGACAGGCCCTTCAGCCCTCCAAACTTTGTCACGATGCCATATCTAGACCAATAAACAACTTCTGCCCTTCTCAGTCCGTATCCCTCTATTCCCTCGCTATTCATGTATCCATCCAGATGTTTCTTCAATGTTGCTAATGTGCCTGCTCCCACCACCTCCTCTGGCAGCGTGTTCCAGGCACCCACCTCTCTCTGCATGAAAAACTGCTCCCCCACCCCCCACCCCGCACATCTCCCTTAAACGTTCCCCCGCTCACCTTGAACCTGTGCCCCCTTGTTCTTGACACTTGCACCCCTGGAAAAAGCCTCTGACTAGCCACCTTGTCTGTGCCTCTCATAATTGTGTAGATCTCTATCAGGTCTCCCCTCAGGAGTAAGGAATAGAAAGGTTAAAAAAAGACCTCCAGTGGGAATATGATTAATATTTCCTGCAGGCAAATACCTTGCATTTTGATGAAATAAAATGCCTTTTCTGATAAAACCATGGTGAGGTACTGAGTTTCCCTAATGTTATCCATAAAATGTGGACCCTTATTTGATGGGCAAAACTAAACCATAAAGCAAAGGAAACTTATGAAATATTAAATAATATTAACATCCATGTACTGTAGTGAAATACTGCAAACCTGTCCCTTAAACATCTTTGCTGGTGTTAAATTATATTAAACTCTGCTGTGTTAGCTGATGGTAGCTTCACCAGCCTTTTATTATAGGGAGTGCAGGGGCTAATACAGCTCAGAACTCATTACAGCATTGCATGTTTGGAGCTGATTTGACGTGTATATGTGTGCGTAGATGTGCCTGCATGTGTGTGTGTGTGTGTGTGTGTGTGTGTGTGTGTGTGTGTGTGTGTGTGTGTGTGTGTGTGTGTGTGTGTGTGTGTGGGTGTGTGTGTGTGTGTGTGTGTGTGTGTGTGTGGATGTGCCTCTGTGTGTGTGTGTTGGTGTTGTGTGTGTGTGTAGATATGTATGTGTGTGTATAAGTGTGTATATGTGGCTGTGTGTGTCTGTGTGTGTGTAGATGTGTGTGTGTGCGTGTGCAGATGTGTGTGTGTGAGTGTGTGTGTGTATAAGTGTGTGTGTGTGTGTGCGTGTGCAGATGTGTGTGTGTATAAGTGTGTGTGTGTGCGTGAGAGAGAGAGTGTAACTCACAGACAGTGTACTCTGCCCTGCCCTCTGTCTGATCACAGTGACTCACAGACAGTGTACTCTGCCCTGCCTTCTGTCTGATCACAGTGACTCACAGCCAGTGTACCCTGCCCTGCCCTCTGTCTGATCACAGTGACTCACAGACAGTGTACCCTGCACTGCCCTCTGTCTGATCACAGTGACTCAAAGACAGTGCACACTGCCCTACCCTCTGTCTGATCACAGTGACTCACAGCCAGTGTACCCTGCACTGTCCTCTGTCTGATCACAGTGACTCACAGCCAGTGTACTCTGCCCTGCCCTCTGTCTGATCACAGTGACTCACAGACAGTGTACACTGCACTACCCTCTGTCTGATCACAGTGACTCACAGCCAGTGTACTCGGCCCTGCCCTCTGGCTGATCACAGTGATTCACAGACAGTGTACTCTGCTCTGCCCTCTGTCTGATCACAGTGACTCACAACCAGTGTACCCTGCCCTTTGTCTGATCACAGTGACTCACAGCCAGTGTACTCTGCCCTGCCCTCTGTCTGATCACAGTGATTCACAGCCAATGTACTCAGCCCTGCCATCTGTCTGATTACAGTGACTCACAGTGTTCTCTGCCCTGCCCTCTGTTTGATTACAGTGACCCACAGCCAGTATATCCTGCTCTCTGTCTGATCACAGTGACTCACAGCCAGTGTATCCTGCCCTCTGTCTGATCACAGTGACTCAAAGACAGTGCACACTGCCCTGCCCTCTGTCTGATCACAGTGACTCACAGCCAGTGTACTCTGCCCTGCCCTCTGTCTGATCACAGTGACTCACAGACAGTGTACGCTGCCCTGCTCTCTGCCTGGATGTACTGCAGCGATAAATGATGCAAGGAGCAAAGTGTGACCGAGCACAGCCGGACGACACAATGGAAATACCCTTTAACCACACTGCTAAATCAGGCAAATAAACACAGCCGCCTTCATGCAAACACTTGCATTTTTAATCGTTCAGTCACCAAAGTTGAGGCATATTCACAGCTAGAACATGACTAAGTACCTTCAGTGAGCTGTGACGTGCAAATATTGGCAGTTACGATGCAGGCATGCGATGTAAAGCAAGATGAAAACATTGCCATAATACTTTACGCATACACCTACAACAGAGAACACCAATAATTTCTTCATGTCAGCATTCCTCTTGGGATAATTATTTTCAGATAGAACAGCAGGTTTGAACCAAACTTGACTTGAAATTGCCTTACCTCTGAGTGGGATTCAATATATTTGACACTTGTGCAGCAATAGACCTGTCCCTTCCCTCCCTCACCCACTCAAATCATCCTGATGAAAAGAAAATCATCTCTTTCGGGGGAGTGGAGAATCTTTTCACTCTGGAAGTTCAAACACACTATTTTGTAATCCATCAGGCAGCATTTTCGTTGTCTTTATTGTGAAATTCATTTTCATCTTCAATGTGGGAAAAAGTTGTAAGATATAGGAATAGAATTAGGCCATAGTCAAGAACTTCACATTTTCAGTTGTCCAGATCACCAACAACCTGTCCTGGTACCCCACCACCATGCCGGCACTATAGTTAAGAAAGCCGACCAATAACTCTACTTTCTCAGAAGACTAAGGAAATTTGGCATGTCAGCTACGACTCTCACCAACCTTTGCAGATGGACCACAGAAAGCATTCTTTCTGGTTGTATCACAGCTCGGTATGGCTCCTGCTCTGCCCAAGGAACTACAAAACCAACCTCCCATCTATTGACTCTGTCTACACTTCCCGCTGCCTTGGCAAAGCAGCCACCCTCCCCGGGCATTCTCTCTTCCACCTTCTTCCATCGGGAAAAAGATACAAAAGTCTGAAGTCACGTACCAACTGCCTGAAGAACAGCTTCTTCCCTGCTGCTGTCAGACTTTTGAATGGACCTGCCTTGCATTAAGTTGCTCTTTCTCTACACACTACCTATGACTGTAACACTACATTCTACACTCTCTAGTTTCCTTCTTTATGAAGAATATGCTTTGTCAGCCCAAACAGCAAGAACAATACTTTTTACTTTATAGTAGTACATGTGACAATAATAAACCAAATCAATTTCAAATTCAAATTCGGCCCATTGAACATAGAACATAGAACATTACAGCACAGAACAGGCCCCTCGGCCTTCGATGTTGCGCCGACCAATATAAAAAGCAATGCCCCTCCAAACTAAACCATTCCCTTCTCTTCCATATACTTATCAACTAACCTCTTAAACGCCACCAAACTTGGCGCATCTACAACTGCTGCAGGCAGGGCATTCCACTCCCGAACCACCCTTTGGGTAAAGAACCTACCTCTGATATCCGTCCTATAACTATCACCCCTTAATTTAAAGCTGTGTCCCCTCGTGCTAGCTTTCTCCATCCTAGGAAAAAGGCTATCACTGTCCACCCTATCTAAACCTCTAATCATCTTATATGTTTCGATTAGGTCCCCTCTTAGCCGCCTCCTTTCTAACGAAAACAACCTCAAATCCCTCAGCCTCTCTTCATAAGACCTGCCCTCCATACCAGGCAACATCCTGGTAAACCTCCTCTGTACCCTCTCCAATGCCTCCACATCTTTCTTATAATGTGGGGACCAGAACTGCACACAATACTCCAAGTGCGGCCGCACTAGAGTTTTGTACAGTTGCAACATGACGTTGCGGCTCCGAAATTCAACCCCCTACCAATAAAAGCTAAGACTCCATATGCCTTCTTAACAACCTTCTCGACTTGACTGCCTACTTTCAGGGATCTATGCACATACACACCAAGATCCCTCTGTTCATCTCGACTACTAAGAATCCTACCATTTGCCCTATACTCTACACATTTATTATTTCTGCGAGTCTGTTCCATCTTTCAACCATAGTCAATAGGTTTCTGAACCACATTTTCCCTCCTTATCCCTATGGCTTTTGATCCCCTTACCAACCAGGAACCTATCGGTCTCTGTCTTAAATATTCTCTATGACCTGGTGTCCACAGTCTTCTGTGGCAATGAATTCCACAGATTCACCACCCTCTGGTTGAAAGAATTCCACCTCATCTCAAGTCTAAAGGGTGGTCCCTTTATTCTGAGGCTGTGCTCTTCGCTCCTATTAATGGGAACATCTTCCCCACATCCACTTTATCCAGGCCTTCCAGTATCCTATAAGTTTCAGTGAGATTCCCCCCCTCATCTTTCTAACTCCATTGAGTACAGATTCAGAGTACTCAAACATTGAACTGACTCTGAATCCCCTGTTATGTTGCGCAGAAGGAGACCATTCTGCCCATCGGATCCATGCTGGCTCTTTGAACATCAGCTGTGAAATAGAAACAGTGAATGCTGGTAATGCAAACATAAAACAGAAGTAAAATACAGCTGACGCTGGGAATCTGAAATGAGGCAAAACAAAAAGCTGGAGAGAAAGCTTCAGCAGAACCATCAGGATACCATCAGGAGACAAGCAGGCTTGAAACGCTGGAGTTAAATTTTCCTGTTATGCCGTGGGAAATGCATCGAGCGGGATGGAATATTCAGTGGACCATTTAAAGGTTCATAGGAACATGGAAATATAGAAGATAGAAGCAGGAAAAAGCCATTTGGCCCTTCAAGCCTGCTCCACCATTGATCACAATCCTGGCTGATCATCAAAGTAAGAATTTAGCATCACCAATTTTAAATCCAACCGATTTATTTGATAGTAAAATTGCGAGCTTTCGACACTCTGTGTCTTTGTCAGGCAAATGCAAATGCAGGCAAACACTGCATTTGCCTGACAAAGACACAGAGTGTTGAAAGCTCGCAATTTTACTATCAAATAAATCAGTTGGATTTAAAATTGGTGTTGCTAAATTCTCACTGAGTTCTTACTACCTCAGTCCAAAGCCGGCATCTTTACATCATGATCATCAAACTCAGTAGCCTAATCCTGCTTTCTCCCCATAACCTTTAATCCCATTCGCCCCAAGTGCTATATCCAGCCATCTCTTGAATACATTCAATCTCTAAGGTAGGGACGTGGTTGGCACAACTTTGTGGGCCGAAGGGCCTATATTGTGCTGTAGTTTTTCTATGTTCTATGCTTTACATCAACTACTTCCTGTGGTATGAATTCCACAGGCTCACCACTCTTTGGGTGAAGAAAAGTCTCCTCAACTCCATCCTAAATAGTCTACCCGAATCCTCAGTCCATTCGATGAGCTGGGGTAGGAATTCCCAGTTTAGGGCTCTCACAGAAAATCCTGCCTGTTATCTCTCCTCCTGTCTCCACCGATCCTGAGGTTTTTTTTTCCCCCCAGCACTCCCTGTTTTTATTATTAATGCATCGGACTGATAACAGAAAGCTAAATGTGATGTGGGGGTTGTCTGTCCGTGTGTTTCATGTTCATCCTTCAGATCCCCATTTGTGGCTTTCTTTCTGATCCCCGAACTTGCAAACTGCAAGTAGCGGTGAGGAGGGTGTTTGGGGGTGGTGAGGGTGAGGGTTTGGATGATTTTCAGTGTTATCGATGACTTAACATCAACACAAGGCTACAAAGGGAGAAGCCGCATTTGAAAAGAACTGGAAGAAGCTTCAATCTACCTCTCCTCAAACACGTCAGGGCCTTGTCACTGTAGGTGGTCCTTCAGCATTCTTTCCTGAGGCATTGTCACAGGAGTAACCTCTAATGAGACTGCGGTAATGCCTGCTTATCATAACAGGAATAGATGAATATTATCTGGTCACCTTCCCTCACATCAGATTTGCATTCGGTGATCTTGGCCTGCCTCCCTCTCTGACTTTTCAAAACAAAAAATTCCGCGTTATTAACCTTTGTGTTTTTTGAATAATTTCCAAAGCGAAGGGTGACATTTGGAAAGGGAAAGATCAGTAGGAGTTTGCACATGAGCCTTTGCATAGATCAACATTGATTTAAAGATATTAAGTGTAAGTTGTATGAGGGAGGCGATGGTGGGTGGGGGAAAGTGGTTTTGAATGAAATTCACTTCCCCTAACTGCGTAGCTGATTACGCCCCAATATCATGGGGCAAATTCTCCTGTCCCGCCTGCCAGGGGAATCGCAGAGGGCAAAGGGAAGACCTTGGAAAGGCCTGTTGATTTCAGGCGGGATTTTCCAGCATCGGGGTGAAAGCGGCTGGAAAATCCCGAACCTGTTTGTCAGGAACGTTCAATTCAGTTGCAGTTAAAGGACTTTAATCTCCTGTTTTGACCCAGGGATGGCCTTAGTGGTACGATTGCTAGACAATTAATCCAAAAATTCAGCTCATGTTCCGGAGACCTGGGTTCGAATCTCGTCACAGCAGATGGTACCAAGGCCAGTATTTACCCTTCAACCAACATTCACGAAAGCAGATGGCGTAGTCATTATCACATTGTTTGTGGGACTTCTCTGTTCCCCCATTTAGAACATGGAACATAGAACATTACAGCGCAGAACAGGCCCTTCGGCCTTCGATGTTGCACCGACCAATTAGGAAAAAGCAATGACCCTCTAACCTAAACCATTCCCTTTTCGTCCATAAACTTATCCACTAACCTCTTAAACACCACCAAACTTGGCGCATCTACAACTGCAGCAGGCAGGGCATTCCATACCCTTACCACTCTCTGGGTAAAGAACCTACCTCTGACATCCGTCCTATAACTATCACCCCTTAATTTAAAGCTATGTCCCCTCGTGCTAGCTTTCTCCATCCTAGGAAAAAGGCTATCACTGTCCCCCTATCTAAACCTCTAATCATCTTATATGTTTCAATAAGGTCTCCTCTTAGCCGCCTTCTTTCTAACGAAAACAACCTCAAATCACTCAGCCTCTCCTCATAAGACCTGCCCTCCATACCAGGCAACATCCTGGTAAAACTCCTCTGTACCCTCTCCAATGCCTCCACATCTTTCTTATAATGTGGGGACCAGAACTGCACACAATACTCCAAGTGCGGCCGCACTAGAGTTTTGTACAGTTCAACATGACGTTGCGGCTCCGAAATTCAATCCCCCTACCAATAAAAGCTAAGACTCCATATGCCTTCTTAACAACCTTATCGACTTGACTGCCTACTTTCAGGGATCTACGCACAAATACACCAAGATCCCTCTGTTCATCAACACTATTAAGAATCCTACCATTAGCCCTATACTCTACACATTTATTATTTCTGCCATAGTGCATTACCTCACACTTTTCCACTTTAAACTCCATTTGCCACCTCTCGGCCCAGCTCTGCAACTTGTCCAAGTCTCTCTGCAAACTATAACACCCCTTTTCACTATCTACCACTCCACCGACTTTAGTGTCATCTGCAAATTTACTAATCCATCCTTCAATACCCTCATCCAGATCATTTATAAAAATTACAAAACAGCAGGGGCCCCAAAACAGACCCCTGAGGTACACCACTTGTCACCGAACTCCACGATGAATATCTTCCATCAACCACTACCCTCTGTCTTCTATCTGCTAGCCAATTCCTAATCCAATTAGCTAAATCACCCTCTATCCCATACATCTGCATTTTCTGCAGAAACCTTCCATGGGCCACCTTATCGAACGCCTTACTAAAGTCCATATATACCACATCAACTGCCTTACCCCCATCCACCTCTTTGGTCACTTTTTTCAAAAAACTCAATGAGGTTAGTAAGGCACGACCTACCCTTCACAAAACCATGCTGACTATCCCCAATCAATTCATTTCTCTCTAAATAACTATAAATGCTATCCCTAATAATTCTCTCCAATACTTTGCCCACAACAGAAGTAAGACTCACTGGCCTATAATTCCCTGGAAAGTCTCTCTTCTCCTTCTTGAACAATGGGACCACATTCGCTATCCTCCAGTCTTCCGGCACTATACCCGTAACCAACGACGACCTGAAGATCAGAGCCAGAGACTCTGCAATCGCCTCTCTCGCCTCCCAGAGAATCCTAGGGTAAATCCCGTCCGGCCCAGGGGACTTATCCAACTTCAAACCCTCGAGAATATCTAGCCCATCCTCCCTATCTACTTCGATACCTTCCAGTTTGCTACCCTGTACCTCAGTGTTCTCCATAACTACATTTACATCACCCTGCGTGAATACCGAAGAGAAATATTTATTCAGTACCTCTCCAATATCCTCAGGCTCCACGCACAACTTCCCACTGCTGTCTATGACTGGCTCTAATCTTGCCCTAACCAATCTTCTATTCTTAACATATCTAAAGAAAGCTTTAGGATTCTCCTTGATCCTATCAGCCAAAGTCTTCTCGTGTCCCCTTTTAGCTCTCCTCAACTCACTCTTTAGCTCCTCCTGGCTAATCTATAGCTATCCATTGCACTAACTGAGCCTTCAAGCCTCATCCTGACATAAGCCTCCTTTTTCCTTTTAACCAGCGAATTAACTTTTCTCGTACACCAAGGTTCCCTTACTCGACCATTTCCTCCTTGCCCGACAGGGACATACTTATCAAGGACTCGCAGTAGCTGCTCCTTGAATAAGCTCCACATTTCAGATGTTCCCAGTCCCTGTAGTTTCCTAGTCCAACCTATGCACCCTAATTCCCTCTTTATGGCCTCATAATTACCATTCCCCCAGCTATAACTACTGCCCCCATCTTAGTTGCTGCCTTTCTGAGATTATACTTTAATAAGCACTTTGTGAAGAATGAGTGCTTTGGGGAGTCCTAAGGTTGGGAAAAGCACAATATAAATGCAAGTCCTTCTTCTCTTCAGTGGGCGATTGAGGCGAGATTGTTGCTTTTAGTCTCGCACTCAAAGTCAAAATCATTCACAGTGGATTGTGAGAAACCTGCCAAGGATAAAATTGGGGGCAGCCTGTGTGATTATTCATTCATTGCCTTGGGCTGGAATTTTCCACTCGCGTCTGCCACGGGAAGCGGAACGGACTGTGGCGGGACATGCAAAAGCAGGAATTTGCATGCCCGGGTGGGAATTTCCAACCTTGGGGAATGGGAAAAGTGTTGAAAGGCAACAAAATTCTCTTCTGTAAACTTAAATACCATTCAGAGCAGCAGCACCTGGGCAATGATTCAATAAAACTGAACAATGTTTGCTCAGGATTTGAAGTGAGGTTCAACAAAGCACACTCTGGAGCTAAAGTCATGATTGATGAATTAAAGACAGAATATCCTGGAAAGACTCAGCAGCTCTGGCAGCATCTGTGGAGAAAGAAACAGCGTTAATGTTTCGAGTCCGCATGAATCTTCTTCTGGGTGTCCCGCTCCTCTGAAGAAATCACACGGACTCAAAACTTTGGCTGAACATTTCCAGCCTGGGGATCTTACAGTCCAGCCGATGGCGTCACCCTTGTAGCCTGTTCCATGGCTGTGGAGGATATGGGATGCACGAAACCTCATAGGAATCTGGGGATGTGGAATTGCAAAATCTCAGCTGTGCCACTGGAAAGTAAAATCCTGCCCATTAACTGGTTGGTTACGGGTATAGTTCCGGAAGACTGGAGGATAGCGAATGTGGTCCCATTGTTCAAGAAGGGGAAGAGAGACTTTCCGGGGAATTATAGGCCAGTGAGTCTTACTTCTGTTGTGGGTAAAGTATTGGAGAGAATTATTAGGGATAGGATTTATAGTTATTTAGAGAGAAATGAATTGATTGGAGATAGTCAGCATGGTTTTGTGAAGGGTAGGTCGTGCCTTACTAACCTTATTGAGTTTTTTGAAAAAGTGACGAAAGAGGTGGATGGGGGTAAGGCAGTTGATGTGGTATATATGGACTTTAGTAAGGCGTTCGATAAGGTGGCACATGGAAGGCTTCTGCAGAAAATCAGATGTATGGGATTGAGGGTGATTTAGCTAATTGGATTAGGAATTGGCTAGCAGATAGAAGACAGAGGGTGGTGGTTGATGGGAGATACTCATCGTGGAGTTCGGTTACAAGTGGTTTACCTCAGGGGTCTATTTTGAGGCCCCTGCTGTTTGTAATTTTTATAAATGATCTGGATGAGGGTATTGAAGGATGGATTAGTAAATTTGCAGATGAAACTAAAGTCGGTGGAGTGGTCGATAGTGAAGAGGGGTGTTATAGTTTGCAGAGGGACTTGGACAAGTTGCAGAGCTGGGCCGAGAGGTGGCAAATGGAGTTTAATGTGGAAAAGTGTGAGGTATGCACTATGGCAGAAATAATAAATGTGTAGAGTATAGGGCAAATGGTAGGATTCTTAGTAGTCTAGATGAACAGAGGGATCTTGGTGTGTATGTGCGTAGATCCCTGAAAGTAGGCAGTCAAGTCGAGAAGGTTGTTAAGAAGGCATATGGAGTCTTGGCTTTTATTGGTAGGGGGATTGAATTTCGGAGCCACAACGTCATGTTGCAACTGTACAAAACTCTAGTGCGGCCGCACTTGGGAGTATTGTGTGCAGTTCTGGTCCCCGCATTATAAGAAAGATGTGGAGGCATTGGAGAGGTACAGAGGAGGTTTACCAGGATGTTGCCTGGTATGGAGGGCAGGTCTTATGAAGAGAGGCTGAGGGATTTGAGGTTGTTTTCGTTAGAAAGGCGGCGGCTAAGAGGAGACCTTATTGAAACATATAAGATGATTAGAGGTTTAGATAGGGTGGACAGTGATAGCCTTTTTCTAGGATGGAGAAAGCTAGCACGAGGGGACACAGCTTTAAATTAAGGGGTGATAGTTATAGGACGGATATCAGAGGTAGGTTCTTTACCCAGAGAGTGGTTAGGGAGTGGAATGCCCTGCCTGCGTCAGTTGTAGATGCGCCAAGTTTGGTGGCGTTTAAGAGGTTAGTTGATAAGTTTATGGAAGAGAAGGGAATGGTTTAGTTTGGAGGGTCATTGCTTTTTCATAGTTGGTCGGCGCAACATCGAAGGCCGAAGGGCCTGTTCTGCGCTGTAATGTTCTATGTTCTATGTTCTAACTGTGTAGCTGGAATTCTATCACCTTGCCCACCATGAAATTGACACAGGTGAGGGTCTGACAACGAAAATCTCAGTTGACCTTTTGACAGGAATTATAGGTCTCACCTCAGCAAGGCCGTAATGTCCTGCCCATTTCTCTCTCCACAGATGATGCCAGATTTGCTGACCCTTTTTTCTCCCCCCAGTGTTTTCTGTTTTTATTTTGGAATTCCAGCAGCTGCAGTATTTTGCATTTACTATGGTAGACAAAGTCTGCCCAATAAACATGTGATGACACACCTCAATCTGCCTGATCTATACCTGTAGATAAGGAAAAAGACTTGGGGTTTAAAGTTTTGTTAAAGTGTATTTATTAGTGCCACAAGTAGGCTTACATTAACACTGCAATGAAGTTACTGTGAAAACCCCTAGTCACCGCTCTCCAGCGCCTGTTCAAGTACACTGAGGGAGAATTTAGCATGGCCAATTCACCTAACCTGCACGTCTTTTGGAAGGAAACTGGAGCACCCACAGAAATTCTTTCTAAGGTTAGTATTATTTATTAGTGACACAAGTAGGCTTACATTAACACTGCAATGAAGTTACTGTGAAAATCTACCAGTCGCCACACTCTGATGCCTGTTCGGGTACACTGAGGGAGAATTTAGCATGGACAATGCACCTTTGCTGGTTCCATTGTTACTAATCATTTATATTAATGATTTAGATGAGAATTTAGGAGGTAAGTTTGCAGATGACCCCAAGATTGGTGGTATAGTGGACAGTGAAGAAGATTATCTCAGATTGCAACAGGATCTTAATCTGTTGGGCCAGTAGGCTAATGAATGGCAGATGGAGTTTAATTTAGTTAAATGTGAGGTGATGCATTTTGGTAGATCGAACTAGGACTGGACTTATTCAATTAATAGTGGGGCATTGGGAAGAGTTATAGAACAAAGAGATTTAGGAGTACGGGTACATATCTCCTTGAAAGTGGAGTCACAGGTGGACTGAGTGGTGAAGAAGGCATTCAGCATGCTTGGTTTCATTGGTCAGAACTTTGAATCCAGGAGTTGGGATATCTTATTGTAGTTGTACAAGATATTAACGAGGCCATACTTGGAATACTGTGTACAGTTCTGGTCATCCTATTAGAGAAAGATTATTATTGAACTAGAAAGAATGCAGAAAAGATCTTCTAGGATGCTACTGGGACTAGATAGTTTGAGTTATAAGGAAAGGCTGGATAGACTGGGACATTTTCGCTGGAGCATACAAGGCTTCGGGATGATCTTATAGATGTCTGTTAAATAAAAAGGGACATAGGCAAGGTAGGTAGTCAACATCTTTTCCAAAGATAGGGGAATCTAAAACCAGAGGGCATAGGTTTAAGGTGAGTGGGGAGAAATACAAAAGGGTCCAGAGGTGCAATTTTTTCAGACAGAGGATGGTGAGTGTCTACAACGAGCTACCAGAGGTAACGGTAGAGGTGGGTACAATTTTGTGTTTTAAAAAGAATTTAGATAGTTACATGGGTACGATTGATATAGATGGATATGGACCAAATGTGGACAATTGGGATTAGCTTAGTGGTGAAAACTGGGTGGCATGGACAAGTTGGGCCGAAGGGCCTGTTTCCATGCTGTAAATCTCTATGACTCTACGATTATGGACTAATCTTTTGGACTGTGGGAGGAAATTGGAGCAGCAGGAGGAAACCCACACAGATGCAGGAGAATGTGCAGACAGACAGTGACCCAAGCAGGGAATCGAACAGGATCCCTGGTGCTGTGAGGCAGCAGCAGTGCCAACCAGTGTGCCACTATGCCACCACCACTCATCGACAACTGTTGGGACGTGGGAGGCTCTGTCTAAAAAGTTGGCGGAAGCTGACTTTATAAACAATTTTAGAGGAAGATAGACAGGGAGCTGAGAATGAAGAGTAGACAGGTTATATCCAAAAAAGGGGAGTGTGGAATGTGTACAACTGCTTTTCCAAAGACCCAGCATCAGCAGATAAACCAAAGAATCTTCTGTGTTTTCAATCTCTGTGACTCTTAAGTCCACGATATATAAGTCAATACTCTGAATCTTCTTTACCTTGTGATTCCTTTTGAGTTTTTGCTTGTTAGGATTACTATGAGATATCTATTGATTTTCCTATCCATACCCTTGTGAATTGTAACGGTTGCTTGGTTTATTGCAATTGGTTAAAGGCGTCAATGAATCTGCGGTTGATGCGTTTGTTCATGTCTAAACCATTTAGGTTGCAACTTTAAAGATTATTTGCACACAAAGTGGTGTGTTCAGAGTGACTGATGCACCAATATATAGACATATGTCAGCAGCGCGAGCGATTATCCCTGTGTATCGTGGAGAGGTGGTGGCCTAGGGGTATTATTCCTGGAATAGATATCCAGAGACCAAGGGTACTGCTCTGGGGACCCGGGCTCGAATCCCGCCATGGCCAATGGTAAAATTTGTACTCAATAAAAAAACAGATCTGGAGTTAATAAAGTCTAATGAAGCCACTGTTAATTATTGGAAAAACCCATCTGGTTTACTGGGGCAGCCTCGTGGTTAGCACTGCTGCCTCACAGCACCAGGGACCCTGGTTCAATTCCTGACTTGGGTCATCGTCTGCATGGAGTCTGCACATTCTCCCCATGTCTATGTGGGTTTCCTCTGGGCGCTCCAATTTCCTTCTATAGACTTGCTGGTTAGGTGCATTGGCCACGCTAAATTCTCCCTCAGTGCACCCGAACAGGCCCCGGAAGGTGGAGACTAGGGGACTTTCACAGTAACTTCGTTGCAATGTTAATGTAAGCCTAATTATGACATTAATACATAAACTTAAAATAACTTCATGTCCCTCAGGGAAGGAAATCTGCCATCCTTACCTGGTCCGGCCTATATTTGAATCCAGAGCCACAGCAATGTAGTTGACTCTTAAATGCCCTCAGAAATGGGCAATAAATATTGGCTCAGCCAGCAACACCCACATCCCATGGACAAATTAAAAAAAAAATCATGTCGTCCTCATGTATGTTTAAGGGTCTTAGTGGATATATTGATGGTGGTTAAGGAGTTCAGACTGGGTCACAATTAGCATCATCATAATTGGACCTTGCACAATATTCTGACATCAGGCGATTTGCAGGAATGTGAAAAACACTTGCGCACATGCACTCAGAGAAAAGAATAATCCTAAAACATATCTTTGAATGCATTGACATTTAACAGTCATGGAAGTCACTCAATTAGTAGCTGTTAATGAGCAAGCAGGGTGAATTGGACAAATGTTGGAAAGTGGAAGGGAATTGCAGAGCTATGTGGAAAGAGCAGGGGAGGAGGACGCATTAGGTAGCTCTTTCAAAGGGCTAGTACAGACATAATGGGCTGAATGGCCACTTCATGTGCTTAATGATTTTATATTGCCATAGTTAGGTGGTGTAAAATCCCAGTTTAAGTTTTAAGTTACTTACTAATGTCACAAATAGGCTTACATTGACATTACAATGGAATTGCTATGAAAATCACACAGTCGCCACACTCTGATGTCTGTTCGGGGACACTGAAGGAGAATTTAGTATGACCACTGCACCTAACCAGCATGTATTTTGGACTGTGGGAATGACACTGGGGCACCTGGAGGAAACCCATGTAGACACAGGGAGAATGTGTAAGATCCACACAGACTTTGACCTTAGCTGGGAATTGAACTGAGGTCCCTGGCGCTGTGAGGTAGCGGTGCTAACCACTGTGCCACTATGGAACACTGATCTATCATCTACATTCCTTAAAGGGGATACCCATACAGAAGGTCCTTCTCTATTTACAACAGGAAGGGTTAATGGGAGATTTTGTGGAGGTCTTCATAATTATGAAGAGTTTTGGTAGATGGAATGAGAGCTTTCGCTGATGGAGATTGGCTTTTTAAATACCATAGCTTACATGCCTGTCCACCAGGAAAATGGGATGTGGCTGGATAGCACTGATCGGGCTGATTTCTCAGCTCCCACACGATTTTACCGACTCACTCCACCCATTGATGGGTGTGGCCAGCTGGTAAAATTCCACTCAGTGCCTGCGTGAGCTTGGTCACTGTCTGATACATTGGGGCGAACCATCCAGTCCTGCCGCCTACCATGGAAATTGTCGTGGGCAGGATGGAAAATTTGACGGATCATTTAACAGTCCGTTGACCTCAGGTTGGAAGTTTCCAGTCTTGGAGCAGGCAGGAGCCAGAAAATTCCATCCATCATAAATTAGTATTTGTCCATTTTAAAAGAGATAGTGAACAAAGGCCAATCCATCATTCAACCTCGCCTCCCATCCAGTGATAACTGCCTGGAATTTTACCGACATACCAACCCTAGGAATCACCACCTGTACTGCCATTTTATCACATGAGTTGGCATCTTCAGAGATGAACATTCATTGACTCTGTCTACACTTCCCACTGCCTCAGGAAAAGCAGACACCATTACTAAGAACTCCATGCTGTCTGAACATTGTCTCTTCCACCTTCTTGCGTCGAGAAAATCTGAGGTCAAGTACCAACTGACTCAAGAACAGCTTCTTCCCTGATGCCATCAGACTTTTGAATGGACCTACCTTGCATTCAGTTGATCTTTCTCCTTGAGAAAGCTATGACTGTAAAACTACATTCTGCACTATCTCCTTCTTATGAGCAGTATGCTTTTTAGTATAGCATGCAAGAAACAATGCTTTTCACTGTATACTAATAGATGTGACAGTAATAAACCAAACCAAATCAAATAAAAGGTGTTGTAAGCAGTTTAATTCAGGTCCTACCAGTCAGATTGGCAACTGTGATTAAACCCTTTCCAGGAGGTCTCTTCGCACCAGTTACTCACACACTCCAAACATTAGTCAGTCAACGAACCAATCTTTGAAATGCCCTGCCTTCTCCACCAATTAGAAAGCAAAAAGACTCATTCGCCAATCAGATAATGCTCAGATGGACCATCAGCCTTTCTCCTGAATCCATTTTCAGCATTCTTATATCTGACAGAAGGTTGAGATAAGAAGGACCTTTTCAGCGATGGAAGTCTGTAACCAGTGGAACACCACAGGGATCAGTGCTGGGGCCACAATTATTTACAATATACGTAAATGCCTTGGACGAGAGAAGTCAAACTTGCAGATGACACAAAAATGGGTGGGAAGGCGAGCGTTGAGGATGACAAAAATCCCACGGGATTGGCAACTGTGTTCACGTTATGTCTGTTGGATGGGGTAACAACTCCAATGCTGATTGTGGTGGAGGTTCGCGGGTGGGTCTGGTTGAGAGGTTCGATGCTAATGGTGATGAAGGGGGGGCGGTGGTGGGGACAAGTTGAGGGGGACATGGAATGATGGTGGTTGGGAGGGGGTGTGGAGAGAGCTCACGTGCTAATATTAGTTGGGGCAACAGTGTTCAGGTAGTGACAGTGTGCAAAGGTGTGCACGAGGTGGTGGGGAGTGTGAGAACTTTGATGTTGATGATGGTCAGTGGTTGGAGGTGGGGTATGCACCCGAAGCTTGTGAGGAGGTCCCCTACGTCCATGTTGGAGTGGAGGGGATGGTGGAGGTATGTTGTAGGTGTTGTTTATTGTCTCTGCTGATCAAGAATTCCTTTTTAGAGGGTGCCCCAATCTCAGTGCAGCGGCCTCACTTGCTTTATTAGGTCCTGTTCACCACGGTGAAGGTGTAAACCACACTCCCTGATATCCATTTTCAGAGAGGCTTCAAAATCTGGACTAAAAACTTGGCTGTGCATTTGGAGAGCATCATATCGGATTTGAATCGGAGCCTGACACTATTAAAAAATATGGGAAAATTCCATCCAAATAATCTACAGAGGAATATAGACCGGTTAAATGAGAATGATGGAGAGAAATTTGAAGTTATGCACCGGGGTAGGAAGAATAAAGGAGCTGAATATTATTTAAATGGAGAGAGCCTGCAGAAAGCTACAGCATCAGGGGAATTTGATGGTCCTCATTCAAACATCGCAAAATACCAGAGTGCAAGTTCAGCTGATAATCGGGAAGGCAAATGAAATGTTGATCTTTATTTCAAAGGGAATGGAATATAAAAATAGGGAAGTCTTGCTAAAACTGTACAAGGCACAAGTTAGACCACACCTGGAATACTGTGAACAGTTTTGGTCCCCCTATCTAAAGAAATATATAGGTGCTGGAGGCAGTCCAGAGGAGGTCCACTAAGTTGACTCTGAGTATGAAGAGATTTTCTGGTGTGAGGAAGCTGAGTAGGTTGGGCATGAACTCATTGGAGTTTAGAAGAATGAGAAGTGAGCTTTTTGAGATATATAGGATTCTCAGGGTCTCCATAGGGTAGATGCTGAGAGATTGTTTCCCCTTGTGTGAGAGTTTTGGATCAGAGGGCATAATCTCAAAGTAAGACAGCAACAATAAGACCATAAGACCATGAGATATAGGAAGAGAATTAGGCCACTCAGCCCATTGAGTCTGCTCCGCCATTCAATCATGGCTGATACTTTTCTGATCCCCATTCTCTGGACTTTTCCCTATAACTCCTGAACCCCTAATTGATCAAGAACCTATCTATCTCTGTCTTAAAGACACTCAATGTCCTGGCCTCCACAGCCTTCTGTGGCAAAGAGTTCCACAGATTCACCACTCTTTGGCTGAAGAAATTCCTCCTCACCTCTACTGTAATCATCCCTTTAGCCTGAGGTTGTGCCCTCTTATTCTTAGTAAAAGATGAAGAGGAATTTCTTCTTTCAGAGGGTAGTGAGCCTGTGGAATTCTTCACTGCACAGGGCTGTAGAAGTTAGATCATTAATTATGTTCAAGGCTGGGACAGAGAGATTTTTAATCAGTAAGGGAATCGAGGGTTATGGCGATAAGGTGGGAGGAAAGTAGAATTGAGGATTAGATCGGTCATGATCTCATTAAACTGTGGAGCAAATTCGATGGGCAGAATGGCCCCCTTTTGGTCTTACGGTCATGAGAAAAATGAGAAAGGAAAATGTTTAAAGTCCTGGTGATTTTTCTCCAGGGCTGCAGGCAGCAGTAACTGCTGACCCAGCCGGCAATGCCCACACACCGTGAAAGAATTTAAAAAAAGCAGTTGTTCTGAAGATTAGTCTTCAATTCCTGAAGAATCCAGGTCAATCCCGGGGGAGGGATTGGCAATCCTGCACCAGCAGTGTGCTAAGTATTTGAGCTATGTATAAACTTGGAAGAAAAATGCAAATCACTCAGAAGAATAGCCCACATTTGCCTTGAGTGACTGAGCTGTTGTGAGCCATGGATCAGTTGTTAGGATTGTGTCTCTCTCTCAGATATTGTGAGTCCAAGTCTGATTCCAGGGATTTGAGCACAAACCCCACTGTAGCGCAGTGGTGTCTGAGGTGCTGTCATTCAGGTGAACTGAGGCTCTGTCAGGTTGATGTAAAAGACTCAAGACATAATTGAAAAGCAGACCTAGAGAGCTCGCTGGAATGGTTGCACAGTGGTTAGTACGTCTGCCTCACATCGCCAGAGATCTGGATTCGATTCCGGCCTTGGTTGCCTTGTGTGTAGGAGTTTCCACATTCTTCCTTCGGTTTCCTCCACAATCCAAAGGTGAGCAGGTTAGGTGGATTGGTCATTTTAAATTGTCCCTTAGTATCCAAAGATGCGTAGGTTAAATGGTTTGGTCATTCTGAATTTTCATTTAGTGTCTAAAAATGTGCAGGTTAAATGGATTGGCCATGCTAAATTGCCCATTAGTGTTCAAAGATGTGCAGATCAAGCGGATTTGCCATGTTAAATTGCCCCTTAATGTCTCAAGATATGTAGGTTAGATGGATTGACCACGCTAAATTGTCCCTTAGTGTCCAAAGGTGTGCAGATTAGGTGGATTTGCCATGCTAAATTGCTCCTTAGTGTCCCAAGATATGTAGGTTAGATGGATCGGCCATGCTAAATTGTCCCTTAGCGTCCAAAGGTGTGCAGATTAGGTGGATTAGCAATGGTAAATGCACAAAATTATGGGGTTAGGACAGGGGTGCTCTTTCGGAGAATCAGTGTAGGCTCAATATCCTGAATGGCCTCTTTATGCACTGTAGAAAAAATTATGAGTTGTCCCCAGTGTCCTGGCCAATATTCATCCCTCAATTATCATCACAAAAAACATATTATTTGGTCATTGTAACTTTGCCAGATGTTGCTGCACACAAACTGTATGGAAATAATGTGCAAGGGGAAAAAGCAACGGAATGGTACCATCCCATAATTTGGAGAGCCAGTGCAGATAATGGGCCAAATGTCCTCCTGTGTCGTAACAGTTCTGTGGCCTGCCATGCTTCTGACATTGCAACAGTGGCTACACTTCAAAAAGTTTCATTTGCTTTATTAATGAGACATTGTGAAAGGTGCTTTCTGAATGCAGGTCTTTCTTTCTAACATCCTGTGTCTAATCTTTTCTATTTCAATTGAGATTGCAGTGGGGTGCAGGATAACATCTGCCAGTGTGTTGCACCTCACACAATCCAAAACATCCTGGGCAAAAAATGTAGACAGTAACCATAACTAGGAAGAGGGGATGGAAATCAGACATTCAGAAGGAACTTGGAGGGATCTAAATCCATGTTTTTTTTCTTCATGGGATGTGGGGGTTGCTGGCTGGGCCAGCATTTATTGTCCATTCCTGAGAGCAATTTAAAGTCGACCACATGGCTGTTAGTCCAGAGTTACTGTAGGCCAGACCAGGTAAGGACAGCAGATTTCCTTCCCCAAAGGACATTAGTGAACTAGATGGGTTTTTGACAATCGTTTCATGGTCATCAATAGACGTTTAGTTTTGGATTTTATTGAATTGAAGTTTCATTATCTGCCGTGGTGGGATTCGAAGCCACGCCCCCAGATCATTACTCTAGGTCCCTGGATCTCTAGTCCAGTGACAATACCTCTACACCACCACCTCCCCTTGTAACTGGATTCCTGAACACCCAAATGTAGTGTACCAGCAACATAAATTGGGATGGTACGATGGCACAGTGGTTAGCATTGCTGCCTCATAACTCCAGGGACTTGAGTTCGATTCCCAGCACTGTCTGTGTAGAGTTTGCACGTTCTCCCTGTGTCTGTGTGGGCTTCCTCCGGATGCTCCGGTTTCCTCCCACAATCCAAAGATGTGCGGGTTAGGTTGATTGGCCACGCTAAATTAACCCTTAATGTCAAGGCGACTAGCAGGGTAAATACGTGAGAATACAGGAATAGGAGTTGGGTGGGATTGTGGTCGATGCATTCTCGAAAGGCCGAATGGCCTCCTTCTGCATTATTGGGTTTCTATGACGATATGGAGATGCCAGTGTTGGATTGGGGTAAACACAGTAAGAAGTCTCATAACACCAGGTTATTATATCAAATAAACTGGTTGGACTTTAACCTTGTGTTGTGAGACTTCTTACTAGGTTTTTATAATCCCATGTTCCGTACCAGCAACCCAACACAGTTGGCCCAAACAAAAACAGAAAGTGCTGGAAAAACTCAGGTGGTCTGGTAGCATCTGTGGAGAGAGAAACAGTTAACGTTTCAAGTCCAGATTACTCTTAAATTGTCAAATTTGGTTTGAGAAGTGGCTCTGAAGAAACCTGACCATGTCAAACGGAGATCAAAACTCAAATTTGATATTTAACTTTGCAAGAAATCCTTTCAGTACGGTGAATATATTCTACAATGCGTTCTTGTCTCAATGCAACACAACGCTCATGTACCATTTAACAGAAGGCACTGTCTCATTAGTTGTCTCGGGTGCCTTTCCATCTTGATTCTTCGATATGTTGAGTAGAATGCCACAGGTTGATGAAGCAGTTAACTGACAGGAGCTCTTGTCTCTATCTGTACCAGGTGTCCCTTTCTCCAGAAAAGTTTACTCTGCGGCGGGAAGCTTCCTCTGATCGCTTGGCAACAGGTTTATTATCGCTGGACTCTTAAGAGTGACACCCGAGGCTGCTGTTGCCCAGACAAGTGGTACGGTGCCAGTGTTTGTGTTGAGGGCTCTCTCCGGGACGAGAAATGAAAGCGAGCGACGGGAGGCTGGGCCTTTCGCTGGTGATTATAACATTGTTCCTCTGCCTCAGCGGGACGAGACAATCGGCTCCTCCGACTTCGCCAGTGCCGGGGTCCCACCTCCCAACGGGAGAGGCGGGGGAAGCACACAAGCGGGTGAAGCGGGGCTGGGTGTGGAATCAGTTCTTTGTGCTGGAGGAATACACGGGCACGGACCCATTGTACGTGGGGAAGGTAAGCGGCATCCACTTCACTTCTTTTAAACACCAACTCTGTATTTTCAATTGATTTCCCCGTCTGAAACATTGACAGTGAAAGGATGCCTTGAGACATATGTGTGTGATCATGAATGAATCTGTCTGGAATTCCTGTCTGCATTGTCTTACTGGAGGTGACCATTCCTTGCAATAAATGAGTTGTGCCTCTGCTAAGATAGCATGAAGACCAGTCTCAGAACAAGACCATCAGATACAGGGGCAGAATCATCATAGAGTCCCTGCAGTGCAGAAGGAGGCTCTTCAGCCCGTCAAGTTTCAATGACCACAATCCCACCCAGGCTCCATCCCCATAATCCTACTTATTTATCTTCCCAACCCGAAGGGGCAATTTATCATGGCCAAACAAACAAACGTGAACATCTTTGGACTGTGGAAAGAAACTGGAGCACCCAGAGGAAACCCAAACAGGGGGAAGGTGCAGACTCCACACAAACAGTGTCCCAAGCTGGGAATCAAACTCTGCTCCCTGGTGCTGTGAGGCAGCAGTGCTAACCACTGTGCTACTGTGTGGCCATTTGGCCCATCGAGTCAGCTTTGCCATTCAATCACGGCTGACGTGTTTCTCAACCCCATTTTCCCACCTTTTCCCCTTAACTTTTGACCCCCTTACCAGTCAGGAAACTATCTATCTCCATCTTAAATACCTCAAGGACCCGGCCTCCACAGCCCTCTGTGACCATGAATTCCACAGATTCACCACCCTCTGACTGAAGGAATTCCTCCTCATCTCTTTATTCTGAGGTTGTGCCCTTGGATCCTAGTCTCTGCTCGTAACGGAAACATCTTCCCCACGGTCCATGCTATCCTGGCCTTTCAGCATTCCGCAAGTTTCCCAGGATACATGTGCAACTTTGTGCAAGTTTAATTGTAACAGAACAGTGTGACCTCAAAGCCTGTGTTCACAAGCACTTAAATTGCCCCAGTGGTTAACACTGAAAATTCTTTTCAGGTATATGAGGCAGACTCCATCGTTTTTTTTCCCAAGAGAGCTGTACAAGAAGTTACTCAGCCCATGGGCCAGTTCCAGCTTTTTTGAAAGAGATATCCAATTAGTCCCACTCCACTGCTCTTTCCCCGATAGTTTTATTTTTCAATTATTAATCCAATTCCCTTTCAGGCAGCGCATTCCAGATCGCTGTGTGTAATAATGTCCTTCTTCCCTTCCCTGCTCTCTTTGACAATTACCTTAAACCCACATTCCCTGGTCAACCTTTGGAAACGGTTCCTCCTTATTTATGTATTTAAGGATTCTGAACATCAAAATCCCCGCTCAACCTTGTCTCTGCTCGGAAGAGGCCAATCCCAGTCTCTCCCGCGTAACCAAAGTCTTTCATCCCGATTACCATTCCAGTAAATCTTTTTTCTGGTACCCTTAGCTCTCCAAGGCCTTGACATCTTTCCTACAAACAAAGTCCTTGTCAAAGTAATTGTTTCGAATCCCTCGAATGCCGGTGAGTGATTCATGGAGAACTGAACGGTGATTCCACCTGATTTTGACAACAACTCATGCGGACTGACTCCATTATGGCTTGGCTCGTGAATTACCTTCTCAGGCCATTCAGAGAGGCACTCACAGAGGCGGAATGAAAGTCTCCTATTCTACTCCACGAGCACTGAAAGTTTAGCATTGGTTCCACTTTGAGCGAGTGCCCCCCCCACTACATGTTTAATTTGCAAACACGCACAACTTATAAAAAATTCCTGAACAAATTGCACTCGTTTTACAGAGGGGAAAAAATAGCAGGCCCATCTCGATGAAGGACAAGTCAGAAGGAAGTTTGCTGTAAACTACTTCATTGAGGCAATAGGTGCATAATATAGAAATCTGTCAGTTATTCATTGCCAAGTATCCAGACACGGTCAGTTTGGATCTGAATGAGAGGCTACAGAGTTAAAGTGATTTGCAAAAGTAGTAAATCTGATGTGAGAAAGAACTTCTTTCACACAGCGAGTGGTTGGGGTCTGGAATGTTCCGCCTGTTGATGGGAGGTTCAATTGAGGCAGTCAAGGGGGAAATTGGATGATTAAAGTTAACTTTTATCTACTCGCGTCACAAGTAGGCTTACATATATTTAAGTCACGGATAGATAGATTTCTGATAGACGAGGGAATTAAGGGTTACGTGGAGAAAGCGGGAAAGTGGAACTGATCCACTTCAGATCAGCCATCATCTTGTTGAATAGCAGGGCAGGCTTGAAGGTTAGATGGCCTACTCCTGCTCCTATTTCTTATGTACATTAATATTGTAATGAAGTTACTGTGAAAATCCTCTGGTTGCCACACTCCAGCGCTTGTTCGGATACACTGAGGATGAACTTAGCAAGGCCAACGCACCTGACCAGCACATCTTTTGGACTGTGGGAGGAGGAGACAGGAGCACCCAGAGGAAACCCACGTAGACACGGGAAGAACATGCAAGCTCCACAAACACAGTGACCCAAGCTGGGAATCGAACCCGAGTCCCTGACGCTGTGAGACGGCAGTGCCAACCACTGCGCTGCCCTTATTTGAAGTGTTTGAATTGAAAAATTTGAATATAATAGCGGTTAGCACTGTTGCTTCACAGCTCCAGGGACCTGGGTTCGATTCCTGGCTCGGATCACTGTCTGTGTGGTGTTTGCACATTCTCCTCGTGTCTGTGTGGGTTTCCTCCAGTGCCTCCCACGGTCCAAAGATGTGCAGGTTAGGTTGATTGGCCACGCTAAAATTGACCATTAGTGTCCTGGGCTGCAGAGGTCAGAGGGATTAGTGGGTAAATGGGTAGGGATATGGTGGTGGGGCCTGGGTGGGATTCTGGTTAGTGCAGACTTGATAGGCCAAAGGGCCTCTTTCTGCACTGTAGGGTTGTATGTATGATTGTATGAAACAATGTGCAGGGTTAGGGGGAAGAGGCAGAGGAGTGGCACTAAGCTCATTCGGAGGAGCCGGTGCAGTCACGATGGGCTGAATAGCCTCTTTGGGCGCCATAACAATTCTGGAATTGTGCTACCTTTACCTTTGAAATAAACTGTTGACAGACGAGGCTTTTATTCCCTGTTTCAGCCATGACTGTGAAAGCAGCCATCCATTTTGAAGCACTGCAATGCAATTCAGTTACCCTGCAAAGCGTTGACATGCTGATAAATATCATACATTGAAACCTCACCTTTCATGGCATTAAATTATTTAAGGTGCTACTCAGGGGCAGCGAGGTGTCACAAGCAGGTGTTCTAGGAGAAAGAGGATTGACGAAAGAACAAATGAAAAGGGATGACATTTTTTTGGGAAACTTTCTGCTGCTGGAGAAGTGTCAAGGTGATCGGACCTAGGAAACAAATTTGAGCTTGCAACGGTGACTGAAATCAGGGTGTGAGGGGCTTCCTTTGACATATAAAGTTTATTTAAAGTCTAATTATTTGTTAGTGTCAGAACATTAACACTAACAAATAATTAGACTTTAAATTAACACTACAGTGAAGTTACTGTGAAAACCAACTAGTCGCCACGCTCTGTTCGGGTACACTGAGGGAGCACTTAGCACAGCCAATCCACCTAACCAGCCTGTCTTTCAGACTGTGGGAGGGAACCAGAGTGCCTGGAGGAAACCCACGCAGACACGGGGAGAATGTGCAGACTCCGCAGAGACAGTGACCCGAACCTCAGTCTCTGGTGCTGTTAGACAGCAATGCTAACCATTGCCCCACCATGGATGGCATGGTGACATAATGGTCAGCTCTGCTACCTTACAGCGCCAGGGACTTGGGTTCAATTCCCGGCTTGGGTCACTGTCTGTGTGGAGTCTGCACGTTCTCCCCATGTCTGCATGGGTTTCCTCCGGGTGCTCTGGTTTCCTCCCGCAATTCGAAAGATATGTGGTTTAAGTGGATTAGCCATGTTAAATTCTCCCTCAGTGTACCCGAGCAGGCATCGGAGTGTAGTGATTAGGGAATTTTCACAGTAACTTCATTGCAGTGTTAATGTAAGTCTACTTGTGACACTAATAAATAAACTTCAAGGCATTATTAAATTGAGTGCAGCATCTGATTCAATGGGAATCGGGGGGAAATTCTCCACTGGTTAGAGTCTGATACCAAGCAAGGTGGTTGTGGTGGTTGGAGTCAATCAACTCAACTACAGGACATCTCTGCAGGAGCTCCTCAGTGTCTTAGACCCAACCATCTTCAGCTGCTTCATCAATGATCTTACTTCCATCACACTGTCAGAAATGGGGGATGTTCGCCGATGATTTCACAATGTTCAGCACCATTCACGACTCCTCAGATACTGAAGCAGTCCATGTTGCGCTGAGGCAAGACCAGGACAACATTCAAACTGATAAATGGCAAGTTAAATTCACGCCACACAAATGCCAAGAACTGATCATCTCAAACAGGAGAGAATCCAGCTTTCTTCCACTTCTGAATCCCACACTATCAGCATCCGGGGGGGTTACTATTGAATAGAAACTCAAATGGGCTGTCCATTTGAAAATGGAAGCTACAAGAGCAGGTCAGAGACTAGGAATACTGTGGCGAGTAATTCACCTCCTGACTGTCCATAGCTGAGCCACCATCTACAAGGCACAAGTCAGGAGTGTGATGGAATACTCCCCACTTGCCTGGAGGGGTGCAGCTCCAACAACACTCAAGAAGCCCAACATCATCCAGGACAAAGCAACCTGTTTGACTGGCACCCCTTCCACAATCTTCAACATTTACTGCGTGGAATTCTCCCAAGAAAGTTCGGTGTCGAAATTGCAGGAAAACCTGAGTAACTCATGCTGTTTTTCCCAGTGGGAGTTCACACTAGAATCTCCCACACTCTGTGCAATGCACAGGCCACCAGTTTGGCTGTCATTACTTTTCAGGGAGAACCCCCCCCACAGTGCTGCCTACCCCGCACTTCCCTACAGCCCAATTGCAGCTCCCAGTCCATTTGCAGACCTGCCCCAAACCCCCACTCATCCTAGACCACCCGATTTCCAGACCCCCCTGACCCTGGGCAGTGATACCTCACGCAGGCAGCCCCCTCCTTGCCAGACACCCCTACTCTCCGGCTGACCATCCCTCCTCCCAGCTCGCCCAAATCGCTGCCCTCCCTCCTGCCCGAATGATACCAATACAGAGTGGCAGCGGACACCCCTCCACTTCCCACCTCCACTGATCACCCCTAGGCCCCACCGTCTCCCTCCCTTTGGCCCCATCCCCTTGTCACTACCCCATGCCCGGGCATGGGCACTTTGCAACTTAGACAGTGCCAGGGGCACAGGCTGGCACTGCCAAGATGCTCATTTCCAGAGGACATCACCCCTCAGTCACCCAATCCCTTGGGGAGGCCTCGATTGCCCTTCCCCTTCTCACCAGACACAAGTTCCCCGAATGTGGGGAGCTAGGTTGAACCCCGCTGGAGTGAAATACTCCTGGCGGGATGAGAGACGCCTGTGGGCCTGGAGAATTCATTCTCGGGCCCACTAATCACATTAAAACAAGATGTAAAGCGCTTACCTGGTGTTCCCGCCAGTCTACAGTACGAATCAGGTGGCGCTGAGATTCTCCCACCACGCTGTGCCAGGAAATTAGTGCGGTGGGGTGAGAGAATCACCCCTACAGTCTTCACCATTGACGAACAGCAACATTCTGTACCTTTTACAAGACAAAGAGATCCGACAACATCAGTTTAAAGTCCAAACAGGTGGTGTTGTAGGAATTCTTTCTGCTTTACCTCAGCCCAACGCCAGCATCTCCATATCTTCTACCAGATGCAGTGCAGTAACTTATCAAAGCTCCTTCATCAGTTCTTTCCAAATCAGTGGCCATGGCCATCTGGAAGGACAAAAGTGGCTGATTTATGGGAATGCCACAGTCTGTAAGTTGCAAAGAAAGCTCATATTCGAAAGAAGAGGAAGGCTGTAAAGGGTAACAGAGCAAGGAAAGGTTTAGCTCAGTTGGCTGGACAGTTAGTCAGTGATGCAGAGCAATATCAACAGCGGAGGTTCAATTCCCATACCTGCTGAGGATATCCATACAATTCCTACACTGAAAAAGGAGGCCATTTGGTCCATTGCGTTTGCACTGACCACAATCCCACTCAGGTCCTAATCCCATATATTTACCCTGTTAATCTCCCTGACACTGGGGTCAATTTAGGATGGCCAATTACCTAATTTGCACATCTTTGGACTGTGGGAGGAAACCCACGCAGACACAGGGAGAATGTGCAGTCTCCATGTAGACAGTGACCCGAGGCTGGAACTGAACCTGAGTTCAGGCAGCAGGGCTAGCCACTGTGCCACCCATATTCACGAAGGCCCCACTTTCTCAACCTTAGGTGTGCCTGAGGTGTGGTGATCCTCAGGATAAACCTGTTCTCAAAGGATAGTCCCCTGGCCTTAGGGCGACTTGATGTTTGACACCAACAACACCACCTGTGCTGTCATTTTATCACAGAAATTGGCATCTTCAGAGGTGAACAGGGGAAACTCTTTCAGGGCTGAAGCAGGCTTTGATTGCTTTTTAATTCTTTCATGGGATGTGGATTGCTTGGGGCAATAAGACTGATATAAATTCTTAAATGTTGGGCTAGCTTTATGAATAATATCCATGTAATGTAATAACGCCAAATGAAATGTTAATTACAAAATATATATAAACATATTGAACTGTAGAATGCGGAACCTGCTACCGCAGGTAGTTGAAATGAATAGCGCAGAAAAATTTAAGGGAAAGCTTGATGAATGTATGAGGGAGATAGAAATGGATGCTATATCCAAGTCCGAACATTGAAAACAAAATAGGAATTTGGCCCTTCAAGCCTGCTCCACCATTCAAATTGATTGTTGCTAATCCTTCGTGTCAATGCCATACTCTTGCACTTTTCCCTTTACCTCTTGCCACCTTTAGGATCAAGAAGTCTCTCTATTCCCTTCTTGAGCATGTCAATGACTTGACCTCCACAAACTTCTGTGATAGAGAACTCCACAGTCTCACCATCCTATGGGTGAAGAAATTTCTCCTCCTCTCTCCTAAATGGCCTGCTCTGTATCCTGAGATTGTGACCTCCTTGTTTTAGACCCCCAGGAAACAGCACTGTTGCATCCAATCTGTCCAGCCCTGTCAGGATGTTATATGTCACGATTAGGTCCCCTCTCATTCTTCTATATTGCAGTGAATACAACCCAGTCGACCCAAATTCTCCTCACACAGCAGCTCCTGTTAAGGAATCAGTCTGGTGAAGCTTCACTGCACTGGCTCCTTTCTTAGAGAAGGAGAAAACTGCATACAATACTGCAGGGTCTCAGCAAGGTCTGTACAGTTACAGTAAGACCCAAAGCAGGAGAGAGACAGAAAAGAAAGTTAAGGACAGCACAGAAGTTAAAGACAACACATTAAATAGCAAAGGCAGTGTCAGTAATCCCTGACAGATCAGGCAAAAGCAAGGCAGAGAGCAAGGGAAGTTCAGATTAAAGTGTATTTGTTTCAATGCAAGAGGCCTGACGGGCAAGGCAGATGAGCTCAGGGCATTGATGAGTACATGGGACTGGGATATTGTAGCAATTACTAAAGATGGCTAAGGGAGGGACAGGACAGGTTGGTCAATGTTCCAGGGCACTGACTTAATAGGAAAGATAGAACAGGAGGTAAGAGAGGAGGGAGTGTTGCACTTGTGATTAGGGAAAGCATCCTGAGAACGGTATATCCGAGGGTTCACCCACTGAGTCTATATGGGTAGAATTGAGAAATAAGAAGCAAGAAGTCACTCAGAGAGGGTTGTACTATAGGCCCCCCGAATAGTCGGTGGGAAACTGAGTGGCAAATATGTAAGGAGATTACAGATAACTCCAAGAAAAATAGGGTGGTAATAGTCAGAGATTTTAATTTTCCCATAGTATTAGAGGATTGAATGGAGAGAAATTTGTTCAGTATATTCAGGAGGAAGTTTCTCATTCAGTATGTGGATGGCTCGACTAGAGAGGAGGCAAAAGTCTTGGGAAATAAGGAAGGGCAGTGACAGAAGTGTTAGTGAGGGATCATTTTGGGGTCAGTGACCATAATTCTATTGGTTTTAAGATAGCTATGGAGAATGATAGATCTGGCCAAAAAGTTAAGATTCTAAATTGGGGCAAGCCCAATTTTGATGGTATCAGACAGGAACTTTCAAAAGTTAATTGGGGGAGTCTGTGGGAAGGTAAAGGGACATCTGGTAAGTAGGAGGCTTTCAAAAGTGTGTTAACCAGGGTTCAGGATAAGCACATTTCTCTTAGAGTAAGGGCAAGGCTGGTAGGAGTCGGGAACCCTGGATGACTTGGGATATTGATGCTCTGGTCAAGAAGAAGAAGGAGGCACATGACATGCATAAGCTGCTGGGATCCAGTGGATCCCTTGAAGACTATAGAGTGTGTAGGAGGGGAGTCAAGAGAAAAATTAGGAGACCAAAAACATAGAACATAGAACATTACAGCGCAGTACAGGCCCTTCGGCCCTTGATGTTGCGCCGGCCAGTGGACCCTCTAACCTAAACTATTCCAATATCATCCATATGCCTATCCAGCGAACATTTGAATGCCCCCAAAGTAGGCGAGTCCACAACTGCTGCAGGCAGGGCATTCCACGCTCTCACCACCCTCTGTGTGAAGAACCTGCCTCTGACATCTGTCCTATAACTACCACCTCTTAATTTAAAGTTATGTCCTGGGACACAAACAGGACACAAGATTGTTTTGGCAGATAAGGCAAAGGAGAATCCAAAGAGATTCTACAAATATATAAAGGGCAAAAAGAATAATTAGGAAGAGAGTAGGACCTCCTAAGGATCAACATCGTCATCTATATGTGGATCTGCAAGAGATGTTTAGAGTCAAGGGGGCTAGGAGAGTAAATATGTGTGATTATGGGGATAGGACCTGGGTGGGATTGTTGTCGGTGTAGGCTCAATATGCCAAATAGCCCCCTCCTGTTCTGCCCAAACCGCAAGAAACTACGTCGTGAATGTAGCCGAATCCATCACGCAAACCAATCTCCTGTCCATTGACTTTGCCTACACTTCTCACTGCCTCGGCAAAGCATTCAGTATAATTAAGGACCCCATGCAACCCGGACATTCTCTCTTCCACCTTCTTCCTTTGGGGAAGAGATACAGAAGTCTGGGGTCACGTACCAACCGACTCAAGAACAACTTCTTCCCTGCTGCTTTCAGACTTCTGAATAGACCTACCTCACACTAAGCTGATCTTAATACTACATTCTGCACTCTCTCATTTCCTTCTCTATGAATGGTATGCTTTGTCTGCATAACACGCAAGAAATAATATTTTTCACTGTATATTAATACATGGGACAATACTAAATTAAATCAAATCAAATCAAATCAAATCAAATCAAAGATTCTATGCATGTCTGAATCCCCTTGAAGCCTTTAAACATCTTCCTCAATATTCGAATTCAGGTTTTGTATCCTAATATAAAATTCACTGGAAAGAAAAGATTAAAAATGCTTCACAATCTGTGGCAACTCCTGCTGCATCAGCATATCAGACGGAACTCCATCCCCATGTGTAACAGGAAGCATTCTCAAGTATGGGTAACAATTTTAGCTGAGATTTCCTGATCAGTGTTATATCAGTGGGAATATTGGCCCAGTGGCGGGCTATTGCTGCTGTTGAAATAACAGCAATTGGAAAACCTGGCCTTTCATATCTCAGAACTGTAAAATCAATGCTTCAACCTCAATCAGAATGCTGTCAGGTATTCATTTGGAGCCTCTTGAGTTTCTCAGTGTCCTCCGTGGAGTTTAAGGGCATTTAAATTCTTTAGCTCGGATGGCAGCAGTATCTGTGAGGCTGCAAGGATATTTGATCTCTTCAGGGACATTTTGAGGAAAATATATATAGAAACATACATTGAAACTAGAAGCAGAAGTAGGCCATTCGGCCCTTCGAGCCTGCTATGCCATTCGTTATGATCGTGGCTGATCATCAAATTCAATATCTTCATCTCTCCTTTCCCCATATCACTTGATCCATTTAGCCCCAGGAGCTATATTTAATTCCTTCCGGGAATCACACAACTTTTTGACCTTGATTACTTTCTGTGGTAGTGAATTCCACACATTCACCATCCTCTGGGTGAAGAAATTTCTCCTCAACTGAGTTCTAAAAGATTTACTCTTCATCATCAAACGATGATCCCTGGTTCTTAATCCCCCACCGTTAAGAATATTCTTTCTGAATCTATTCTATCTAATTCTGTTAGAACTTTATAAGTTTCTACGGAATCCTGTCTCATTCTTCTCAACTCCAGTGAATATGATCCTAACCAATTTAGTCTCTCCTCATAATGCAGACCTGCCTAGCCTAGTAAACCTTCACTGTACTCCCTCTATAGCAAGGACATCTTAGATGTCCTCAGATAAGGACACAAAAATTGCACACAATACTTCAGATGTGGCCTCACCAACATCCTATACAATTGCAGGAAAACTTCCCTATCCCTATACTCATATCCTCTCTCTATGAAAGCCAACATTTTCCTTCTTTACTGCCTGCTGTATCTGCACGCTTACTTTCAGCGATTGATGCATGAGGACATCAAGAGTCTCGCTGAGTGTCCACCTCTCTTAATTTACGTCCATTCAAGTAATAATCTGTTTTCCTATTATTGCTATCAAAGAGCATAACCTCACATTTACCCACATTACACTGCATCTGCCATGCAGATACTCACACACTCATACTGTGCAAATCACACTGAACTATCTCTGCATCCTCCTCACAGCTCATCCACCCACCCAACTTTGTTTCATCTGCAGATTTGGAGACAATACATTTAGTTTCCTTGTCAAAAGCATTAATATATAATATGAGCAGTTGGGATCCTGGCACAGATCCCTTTGGAACCCCCTTAGTCACTGCCTACCAATTGGAAAAAGACCCACTTATTCCAACTCTATGCTTCCTATCTCCCAACCAGTTTTCTCTCCATCTCAAGACATTACCTGCAATACCATGCGCTTTAACTTTGCACAGTAGTCTGTTATGTGAGATCTTGTCGCAAGCTGTCTGGAAGTCTAAATTAACCACATTTACTGGTTCTCCCTGGTCTACTCTGCTCGTTACATCCTCATTCTCCTGTTTCTGAATGTAAGGGGGTTATACTGATTTTTGGCAATCATTTTCTCGTTACATACTGATAGAAATTTTTACAGGCAGTTTTTATGTTCCCTGCTAGCTTAACTTCATACTCTATTTTATCCTTCTAAATCAATCGCTTGGTTCACCTTTGCTGAACTTTAAGCTTCTTCCAATCCTCAGGGTTTATTGATTATTCTTGCCAATTTGTGCGTTTCTTTTTTGAATCTAATACTGACTCTAATTTTCCTTGGGTTATAATGTCCAATGGGTTATAACAGCCTTCACAACACATAACAATGCAGGATCGCTGAGAAGAGATTGTTAGCCAAGTTCTACGCACATGAGGACTGTCTCAATCAGGATCTTGGATTCACGTCACACTATCTGTAACCCCCCACAACTTGTTTGGGCTTACAAAATCTCACTATCCGTCCTGGCTGTAGACAATACACATCTCTTTAACCTGTGCTTAACCCTCTCTCCATTCACATTATCTCTACCTTTAAGAATTGATTACCTGTAAAGACTGGCATTCCAACCATTATCTTGTAAATTGTGTTTGTGCCTTTATATGCTCTGTTTGTGAACACAACTTCCACTCAGCTGATGAAGGAGCAGCGCTTTGAAAGCTTCTGGCTTGTGCTACCAAATAAACCTGTTGGACTTTAAGCTAGTGTTGTGAGACTTCTTACTGTGTTCAACAGAACTCCACTTAAAACAGTTCCTCTGGGAACAGGGTGGCAGGCATAGGAACCAAATATTTTGTCCTAAGGATCTGTGTTTATGATTTTGTGTTGGACACATTGTTGGGAGAGGTTACTGTTGTTGGACTACCTATCCTATCACCAGATTTGGAGGACCTTGCTGGTTAGGTGCATGGGCCATGCTAAATTCTCCCTCAGTATATCTGAAAAGGAGTCTGGCAACTAGGGAATTTTCACACTAACTTCATTGCAGTATTAATGTAAACCTACTTTGATACCAATACATAAACTAAAGCTAAGCTATCATCTGAAGGTGCCACCTTTGGTTTTTTATTCTTTCGTGGGATATGGGTGTTACCAGCTGGGCCAACAATTGTTATCCATTTCCGGTTTGGGTCACTGTCTGTGCGGAGTTTGCACTTTTTTTCCCATGTCTGCGTTGGTTTCCTCTGGGTGCTCTGGTTTCCTCCCACAGTCCAAAGATGTGCGGGTTATATTGATTGGCCATGCCAAACTGACTGTGTATACATAGGTTCGAGGCTTAGTGGGTAAAATATGTATGGATATGGGGCTAGGACCTGGGTGGGATTGTCATTGGTGCAGTCTCGATGGGCCGAATGACCTCTTTCTATACTGCAGTGTTTCTATGATCTCTAATTGCTCTTGAACTGAGTGGCTTGCTAGGCCATTTCAGAGAGCACATTGCTGTGGTTCTGGAGCCACCTGTAGGCTAGACCAGGTAAGGATGGCAGATTTCCTTCCCTGAAGGACAACTGACAATGGTTTCACAAACATTAGTAGATGTTTAATTCCAGATATTTTGAGGTGTCTTCTGTAGGTCAACACGTCACTGAACCCAATAGGAGGGCAAGAATCACTGCTGCCATGTCAACCATGATCTTGGTCTTGGGTTTGAAATCTCCAATTATCTATTGGAGAGAAACTTTGGAATGCAGAGGGATCTGGGTGTCTTTGTGTGTGAAACATAGAAAATTAGTATGCAAGTACAGCAGGTAATGCAGTCTTCAAGTAGTCTTTGCCTGTCAACCAAAGATGAGGATGACAAATTGGAGGTGATGCTGAATTTCGTCATCTATGTCTGCCTTCAAGTTGCAAAAGTAAAATAAGAAACTTACAAATGGATAGAATCATAGAATCCCTACAGTGAAGAAGGAGGCCATTCAGCCCATCAAGTCTACACTGCCCACAATCCCACCCTAATCCCATTGCCAAATGCATTTACTCTTGCTAGTTCTCCTGACACTAAGGAGCTATTTAACATGGCCAATCCACTGAATCCGCACATCCTTCAGACTGTGGGAGGAAACCAGAGCACTCAGAGGAAACCCACACAGACATGGGGAGAAAGTGCAAACTCCACACAGCGACCTGAGCCAGGAATCGAACCTGGATCAGTGTCTCTGTTGGGCAGCAGGGCTAACGACAGTGCCACTGTGCCGCCGAGATTAAGTGAATGGAGGAAAATTTGGCAAATGGAGTTTAATGTGAGTAAGTGTGAAGTTGTCCAATTTTAGTCAGATAAATGCAGAGGCAAACTGTTATCTATTGGAGAGAAACTTTGGAATGCAGAGGGATCTGGCTGTCCTTGTGTGTGAAACACAGAAAATTAGTATGCAAGTACAGCAGGTAATGCAGAAGGCAAATGGAATGTTGGCATTTATTAAAGGAGTAGAATATAACTGTAATTAAGTGTTGCTGCTACTGTATAAAGCATTAGTGAGATTGCAATTCAAGTATTGTGTACAGTTTTGATCCCCTTACTTGAGGAGGGATGTAATTGCATTGGCAGTGATTCAGAGGAGGTTCACTAGCTTGATCCCAGAGATCCTGTTATCTCAGATTGCAATGGGATCTGGATTGATTGGGCCAGTGGGCTGACAAATGGCAGATGGAGTTTAATTTAGATAAAAGCGAAGTGATGAATTAAAGTTGATTGAATCAGTGCAGGACCTACTCAGTTAATACACAGTAAGTAGTTTCACAACCCGAGGTTAAAGTCCAATAGGTTCATTTGGTAGCATGAGCTTTCAGAGTGCTGCTTCTTCATCAGGTGAGTGAAGCGTTGGGTTCACAAGCAGGGCATATAGAGACACAGACTCAATTATAAGATAATGCAAATTGAAATGCAAGTCTGAACAGGTATTTACAGGTGCAGACAATGCAAATGGAGAGAGGTGTAAACACAGGTTAAAGAGGTGTGAATTGTCTCCCGCCAGGACACTTAGTGACTGCAACTCCACGTCATTACACAGTTAATGGTAGGGGACTGGGGAGAGTTACAGAACAAAAAAAATTAAGGGTACATGTTCCTTGAAAGTGGAGTCACAGGTGGACAGGGTGGTGAAAAAGACATTCAGCATGCTTGGTTGCATTGGTCCTGAAGAAGGGACAAACACTGAAAGCTTGTGAGTTGACTATCAAATAAATTGGTTGGACTTTAACCTGGTGTGGTGAGACTAAGTAATGATGTGGAGTTGCAGTCACTAACTGTCCTGGCTGGAGACATAAAAAGCATTCTTTCTGGTTGTATCACAGTTTGGTGTGAGCTCCTGCTCTGCATAAAACTGCAAGAAACTACAAAAGATCATGAACGTAGCCCAGTCTATCACTCAAACCAGCCTCCCATCCATTGACTCTGTCTTCACTTCCCACTGCCTCAGAAAAGCAGCCAGTATAATTGAGGACTCCATCCAGCCCGGACATTCTCTCTTCCACCATCTTCCGTCAGGAAAAAGATACAAAGCCTGAGGTCATGTACCAACTGATTGAAGAACAGCTTCTTCCCTGCTGCTGTCAGAGTTTTGAATGGACCCACTTGCATCAAGTTGATCTTTTCTCTACGTCCTAGCTGTGACTCTAACACTCCATTTCCGCAGCCTTGCTTCCTTCTCTATGAGAGGTATGCTTTGACTTACAGCGCACAAGAAACAGTACTTTTCATTGTATGTCAATAGGTGTGACAATAATAAATCAAATCAAATCATATCATAGCATCTAATTCATCCCAATCCTGTGCTGTGTTCCCCAAAATAATTACCATCAGGTACTTAACAAGGCTGGTTTGGCAATGGGAGATGCATCAACGGTTATCAGTCTGTAGCTTTGGGCTATGCCTGTCCTCCTCCGCTGTATCATGGGGGGCTGTGAGCCATGCAGAGGGCCATTATTTTTACAGGAAGTTGCACCTGGTTCCTCAGCATGACCATTGCTTATAGTTTGTGTGTTTTACAACTGCGCTGCTGTAAGGTGTCAAGTCTCCTTTGACAAACACTCCAAACATGTGATCTCTGCCGCCTAGAAGGACAAGGGCAGCAGATACATGGGAACACCACCACTTGGAGGTTCCTCTCCCTCACCCATCCTGACTTACAAAGAACAAAACAGCACAGGAAACAGGCCCTTTGGCCCAACGAGTCCGTGCCACCACCCCGATGTTCCCACCTCCACCCGTGATCCTTGTCCATGTTTATAGATCTGTGGATTAAAAACCAAATTTGAGACAATTTAGGGAGAATTTGTTTTGTCAATTAGCCTCAGAGCACATCTTTGGGATGTGGGAGAAAATCGGAGCACCCGGAGAAAACCCACGCAAGCACGGGGAGAATGCGCAAACTCCCACAGACACAGGCCCAGATCCATGTATCTGCACAGCACAGCGATCACTGGATACATTCCCATGTCTGATCAGTGATTGCTGTCAGACATGATTGTTGCAAACCTTTACCTTCTACATCACCGATAAAAAGCAAAACTTTCAATGTCAAGACCTTCAGCTATATTCTATGATCATTATGGAATGAATGTAACTAAAAAAAAATCTTCATACTGTAGCAGCTAAATATTAATATTGGGAAAGGAGGTAAATTCCTTCCTAAACTTTTTCAGTTTAATTTCTGCTACTCAGTTCTTATTTCAGCTGCCCCTAATGCTGTTGTCAGTTCCTGTCAGAACAAGACATATCAAGACATGATAATACTTGCCAATGAGGCCTGCCATTCCTGCACTGTCGCTGGGTTAAAATCCTGGACATCTGTCTCTAACAGCAATGCGGGTATACCTACATCATGTGGATTGCAGCGGTTCAGGAAGGCAGCTCACTGTCCACCATGTCGAGGCCAAATGCTGGTCGAGCTAGCAACATCCACATCCTTTTAAATAAAACAAAGAATCCCTAATCCCCTGCTGCTGTGCGACAATCAATTGCCTCTCATATCGATTCATTCAGCACAGACAGTTGCTGTCTTAAGGGTGGCACAGCTGTTAGCAGGTTAGGGATGCAGGTTCGATTCCCTGCCTGGATCACTGTCTGTGAGAAGTCTGCACATTCTCCCCGTGTCTGTGTGGGTTTCCTCCAGGTGCTCCAGTTTCCTCCCACAATCTAAAGAAGTGTGAGTTAGATGGATTGACCAGGGTAAATTCTCCCCCAGTGTATCCGAACAGGCTCCACAGTGTGGCAACTAGGGGATTTTCACAGTAATTTATTAAATCATTGAATATAGATCATGGAATCCCTACAATGCAGAAGGAAACCATTCAGCCCCCATAGAGCCTGCATTGACAACAATCTCACCCAGATCCAATACACCTGACCCCACATATTTACCCTATCCACATATTATTCTTCTCATGTATTTAACCTGTATTTACCCTGACAATAAGGGACAATTTAGCATGGCCAATCCACTTAACCTGACTCAAGAACAGCTTCTTCCCTGCTGCCACAGACTTTCAAATGGATCTACCTCACATTAAATTGATCTTTCTCTACACCCTTGCTATGTCAGTAACACTGCATTCTGCACTCTCTCGTTTCCTTCCCTATGAACGGTATGCTTTGTCCGTATAATGCTCACAATCCCCCTTTGGAGTGTGGGAGGACACCGGAGTGCCTGGAGGAAACCCATGCGGACACGGGGAGAATGTTCAAACTCCACACAGACAGCGACCTAAGCTGGGAATCGAACCTGTATCCCTGGCGCTGTGAGGCAGCTGCGCTAACCATTGTGCCACCCATGAACCTTTTTGCAGTGTTAACATAAGCCTACTTGTGACACTAATAAATAAACCTTCAACTGCAAAACTTTAAAAACCCTTTGCCTTGGACTTTCTCCATTACTGACCCACTTAACGCTGCTCGGTACAAGAGGTTAGCATCAAGTGGATTGGATTAGCCTGCAGATCCCATCACCCCACCCCTTCTGCCTCCACTCCATCGAAGAGATTAATAGTTCATACCTCAGCAACTCGTTCGGAAATTTCCCCCCCGGGAAAGAATATGAATGTCAGTTTACAGCTGAAATTCCATCATGGGTGGTCCCACACGCTACCCTGATCAGACTAAATTGACTTCTCATCCTGCGATGGCTGCACTCTATAATTAAATATCGATCCAGATTTGCAAAGTGGGGCTGCAGCAGACCTGTGACAGACAGCTGGGTCGCTCAGTGAGGTTTCACGGTTGGTAACGGCTGGGGGTGACGGGATAGAAGTGACACCGTGGGGCTGGAATGTTTAGCGCCTGTCCCACAGGCCCTTTGAAACCTTTGCCGGGGTTTATTTCCAGAGGTGTGAGGTTCTTAATTAAACAGCACAATATTCTTTGCCATGTTAAAAGTGCGATTTCTTTATTTTGTCATGGCTGTCAGCAGCACCCTGGGCTGAGGGCAATTATTTCACCACAGGGAGCGGGCAAATCAACATGTTAAAGCAGAGACTTAAAATGAACAGATCCCACTGTGGAGAGATTGGTAACAGTTATTTGAGAAGGTTCCTGATCAACCAAGGATTTAATTTGATTCGATTTATTATTGTCATGTGTGTTAGTACACAATGAAATGTATTGTTTCTTGCATGCTATACAGACAAAGCGTACCCTTCATAGAGAAGGAAAGGAAAGAGTGCAGAATGCAGTGTTACAGTCATAGTAAGCTGTAGAGAAAAATCAACTCAATGCGAGGTAGGTCCATTCAAAATCTGACGGCAGCAGAGAAGAAGCTGTTCTTGAGTCAGTTGGTACGTGACCTCAGATTTTTGTATCTTTTTCCCGATAGAAGAGAGAATGTTCGGGATGTGTGGCGTCCTTAATTATGCCGGCTGCTTTTCCGAGGCAGCATGAAGTGTAGACAGAGTCAGTGGTCTGGAGGCTGGTTTGAGTGATGAACTGAGCTTCGTTTTGTAGTTTCTTGCAGTCTTGTATAGAACAATTTGGTGAGACACTGAGGGGTACAAAGCTGACAGGGTGTGTCAATGGGTTAGTCACAGCCTCCATAGATTGAGCGGCACAGTGGTTAACATTGCTCTTTCACACCTAACACCTAACCAGGTTCAATTCCGACTTTGGGTGACTGTGTGGAGTTTGCATGTTCTCCCCATGTCTGTCTGGGTTTCCTCCAGGTGCTCTACGTTCTCAGCCAGCTCCAGGATTTCAGTGGTCAGATACTTGAGCACAGGAGCCAGAAAGACCGGGGCTTCGATACCCACACACTCAGCATAGCTGCCCTTTCTCAGGAGCCTGTGAACATGGTCCACTGGGAACTGCAGTCCAGCCCGGGAGGAGCAAGAATTGGCCTTGATCCAAGCTTTCCCACCACTCTTTCCGCTTCCAGACACTTGCACAATCTCATAAACACTTTCACAAAGAATCCAAAGGTGTGCATGTTGAGTGGATTGGCTATGCTTAATTGCCCCTTAGTGCCTAAAGATGCGTAGGTTAGGGGAATTACCATTCTAAATTATCCCTTTGTATCTAAAGATATGCTTGTTTGGAGGATCGGCCATGCTAACATATCCTTTAGTGTCCAAAGATGCACAGGTTAGGTAGTTTGGCCATGCTAAGTTGTCCCATGGTGTCCAAGGATGTGCAAGGTAGTTGATTGGTCATGTTAAATTGGCCCTTAGTGTCTCAATCTGTGTAGGAGAGTAAATATGTAGGGTTAAAGGGATAGGACCAGGGTAAGATGAGTTGGTGCAGACTAGAGGGGCTGAATGGCTTCCTTCTGTACAGTAGAGGTTCTATGAATCTATGTTCTCCCAAAAGGTTGTGAATCTGTGAATTCGCTTCCCCAAAGTATGGTGATAACTGGGGAAGTGAATAAATTTAAGAAGGAGTTAGATAGTTTTTTTAATTGGGAATGGGTTGAAAGGTTATGCAGAGAAGGCAGGAAAATGGGGATGGGGAGCATATCAGCCATGATCGAATGGCAGAGCAGACTTGATGGGCTGAATGATCTAATTCTGCTCCTATATCTTATGACTTTATGAACTTATGAACTAGGAAGTTACGTGGAACAAAGGAACCTTGGCATATCTATCCATAGATCTCTGCAAGTGGAAAGGCATGTGAGTAGGCTGGTGAAAAAGGCATATGGCACACTTGTCTTTATCAGTCAAGGCATAGATTACAAAAGCAGGAAGTCATGTTGGAGTTGTATAGAACTTTGGTGAGGCCACAGTTGGAGTATTGTGTACAGTTCTGGTCACCACATTATAGGAAGAACGTGCAGAGGAGATTCACCAGCACACTGCCTGTGATGGAACATTTAAGTTATGAAGAGAGGTTGGATAGGCTTGGGTTGTTTTCGTTGGAGCAGAGAAGGCTGAGGGGTGACCTGATCGAGGTGTACAAGGTTATGAGAGACTTGGACAGAGTGGATAAGGAGCAACTGCTCCCCTTAGTTGAAAGGTCAGTCATGAGGAAACGTAGATTCAAGGTGAGGGGCAGGAGGTGTAGGGAGGATATGAGGAAAAACTATTTTACCCAGAGCGCGGTGACGGTCTGGAATGCGCTGCCAGGGAGTGTGATGAAGGTAGGCTCCAAAGGAAGTTTCAGAAGAGAGTTGGATACATATTTGAAAGTGATGAATTTAGAGAATAGGGCTGGAGAACAGCACTGGCTGAATGTGGACACAATGGGCCGAATGGCCTCCTTCTGTGCTGTAAAATTCTCTGATGATTGCATTGCTGATTGTGGGGATAGCCGGGTTTGGAGATATGGGCTGGAATTTTCTAGCCATTCATGCCAGCTGGGTTCTCCAGTCCCTCTGGTAGCACATCCCTGTCTGCGGGTTCCCTGTCAGTATTGGGTGACGTCATTCCCATTAACAGTGGCAGGACTGGAGAATCCTGCCGCTAGCAAACAAGGTGCTACCTCCCTCTGGTGGGGAATATATAGCTGGGAGGCCGGGGAATCTCGTTCGCTGACTGCAAATTGGCTGAGACTATTTTGCTGCATGACAACAATGACTCTGTATCATTAAATACTTCATTGGCTGAAAAATGTTTTGAGATGTTTTCTGTGCCGTAGATTCCATGATTCTATCAAATTGAGATGAGCTTAGAGGGGCATTTTAGTTGGCATGGACCAGTTGGGCCAAAGGTCTGTCTCAGTGCTGGAGGTTCTGTGATTGTCTGATTCTATGATTTGAGGTCATACAAAGGGGCTACATAAATACAGACTCTCCCTTCAAGGTCAGAATTCTCTGGCCCATGACCACTGCCAGCAAGCACAGAGAATTTGGCGTTCAGCTAAAAACCCATTCACTGCAGCGGGACTGGAGAATCCCAGCTGCAGGCAAGGTCGGAGAATTCCAGCCAAAGTCTTTCTATAAAGCACACCATGCTCTAGTGCTTCCACTGGAAGACATGGAGCATATCTGGTGATCACGTGATTGATATTACCCAGAAGATCTGGAAACATGTCAGGGCCCTCAGTGTGAGAGTACCTTTGCATTATAATTGCAGACTGACTTGTAAACTGACCTAATCTTTCTCTTATTTGCTGCCAGCTTCACTCAGATGTTGACCGGGGAGACGGTTCTGTCAAGTACATCCTGTCCGGAGAAGGGGCAGGATCTATCTTCATTATTGATGAGAGCACGGGGGATATCCACGCCACCAAAAGGCTGGACCGCGAAGAACAGGCGTACTACGCACTACGCGCGCAAGCTGTCGACCGGTTAACAAACAAGCCCGTCGAACCCCTGTCTGAGTTTATTGTGAAGATACAAGACATCAACGACAATGAGCCAAGGTTCCTGGATGGTCCATACGTTACCAGTATCCCAGAAATGTCTCCAGTAGGTAAGTTTATAGTGGCTTCTAATATCAGCTTGTTATTCCCGGCTTTCTTCCAATTGCATCGATGATAGTTACGCATGCCGGTTCTGACATTGGGCTATTCTATGTGGCGTCTGCATTTTCAGCATCAACTGGAGTTGTCAACAATACTTTGTGAACATAGCAACAAGAATAGGTTATTATAAGGTGTATAACAGTGATTAACAGTGCTGCCTCATAGCACCAGGGACCCGGATTCAATTCCCAGCTTAGGTCACTGTCTGTGCGGAATTTGCACATTCTCCTTGTATCTGTGTGGGTTTCCTCTGGATGAACATAAGAAGTAGGGGCAGGAGTAGGCTATCTGGCCCCTAGAGCTTGTTCCGCCATTCAATAAGATCATCATAGCTGGTCTTTTCATGGACTTAGGTCCACTTACCCGCTTGCTCATCATAACCCTTAATTCATAGAACATAGAACATAGAACATTACAGCGCAGAACAGGCCCTTCGGCCTTCGATGTTGCGCCGACCAATTAGGAACTAGCAGTACCCCTCTAACCTAAACCATTCTCTTTTCATCCATAAACTTATCTACTAACCTCTTAAACGCCACCAAACTTGGTGCATCAACAACTGACGCAGGCAGGGCATTTCATACCCTAACCACCCTCTGGGTAAAGAACCTACCTCTGACATCTGTCCTATAACCACCACCCCTTAATTTAAAGCTATGTCCCCTCATGCTAGCTATTCCTTTGCTGTTCAAAAATTTATCTATCTTTGCCTTAAAAACATTCAATGAGGCAATCTCAACAGCTTCACTGGGCAGGGAATTCCACAAATTCACAATCCTTTGTGTGAAGAAGTTCCTCCTCAACTCAGTCCTAAATCTGCTCCCTCTTATTTTGAGGCCGTGACCCATTGTTCTAGTTCACCCTTTGACCCACTCACCCCAAGTGCTATGTCCAGTCACCTCTTGAATACATTCAATGTTTTGGCATCAATTACTTTCTGTGGTAATGAATTCCACAGACTCACCGCTCTTTGGGTGAAGATGTCTCCTCATCTCCATCCTAAATGATCTACTCTCCAATTTCCATCCCTCCATTCATCTGAGCTCCAGCGAAAACATTCCTAACCTAGTCAATCTCTCCTCATACATCAGTCCTGCTGTCCCCAGAATCAGCCTGGTAAACCTTTGCTCCTCAAGAGCAAGAACATCCTTCCTCAAAAAAGAACAAAAGTTCATGCAATAGAACATAGAACACTACACACAAACAGGTCCTATGGCCCACAAATTGCGCCAAAATACTTAATTCTTTTTATCAAACTCATAAAATTGTTGAATCTCCACAGTAGGAGAAGGAGGCAGAATGGGAAATAACTTCTCTGCTTCTATCTTATCTATTCCCTTCGTAATCTTATATTTCTTATATGTTTCTATAATTTCTCCCCTCATTCTTCTGAATTCCAATGAGTATAACTCCAATCTACTCAGTCTCTCCTCATAAGCCAATGCTTTCAACTTTGGAATCAACCTAGTGAATCTCCTCTGTATCCCCTCCAGTGCCAGTATAACTTCTCTCAAGTAATTAGACCAAAATGTAGCTTCATCAGCATGTTATAACTTCATTCTTTTTAAACTCCATTCCTCTAGCAATGAAGAACAAGATTCCATTTGCCTTCTTAATTACCTGCTGCACCTGCAAACCAACTCCTTGAGATTCTTGCAGTCCTCACGAAGGGACAGTTTAGCATGGCCAATTAACCTAACCTGCACATCTTTGGACTATGGGACGAAACCGGGAGAAACCCAGGCAGGCATGACGAGAATGTGCAAACTCCACACAGACAGTGACCTGAGCCGGGAATCGAACCCGGGACCTTAGAGCTGTGAAGCAGCAGTGCTAACCACTGTGCCACTGTATTGCTCACACACCTGTCCCAGTCAATGCCCATGAAGGAACCCCGACTCCCTCTGCACAGCAGTACGCTGCAATTTTTTATCGTTTAAATAATAGTCCATTTTGCTGTTATTCCTACCAAATTGGATGACCTTACATTTACCAACATTGTACTCCAGGTGCTCCAACTTCCTCCAACAGTCCAAAATATGTGGGTTAGATTGATTGGTCTAGCTAAATTCTCTCTCAGTATCAGAGAGATTAACAGAGTGAATATGTGGAGTTACAAGGAGTGGGATTGCAGGTTCAGGTGGGTTGAATGGTGTACTCCTGCCCCTAGTTTCTATGTTTCTATGTTTGTTGGGGTAGGCTCAATAGGCTGAATGGCCTCCTTCTGCACTGTGGAAATTCAATAATTTTATGAGTTTGGTTAAAAAAAAGTATTGTGTGCAGTTTTCTCCTTTTTTGAGGAGGGATGTTCTTGCTCTCAAGGAGCGAAGGTTTACCAGGCTGATTCTGGGGACAGCAGGACTGAGGTATGAGAAGAAATTGACTAAGTTAAGATTGTTTTCACTGGAGTTCAGATGAATGGGAGGGTTGGAGATTGGAGGATAGACCATTTAGGATGGAGATCAGGAGACATTTTTTTCCCCAAAGAGTGGTGAGCCTGTGGAATTCATTACCATAGAAAGTAGTTGAAGCTAAAACATTGAATGTATTCAAGAGGCAGCTGGATTCAGCACTTGGGGAGAATGGGATCAAAGGTTATGGGGAGAAAGCAGGATTAGGCTGTTGAGTTGGATGATCAGCCATGATTGTGATGAATGGTGGAGCAAGCTTGAAAGGCCTCCTCCTGCTCCTGTCTTCTATCATTTTCATCTTTCAGATTAATACTTGATCCATCACCAATTACCATGGATCTCAGTGATTTCCTAATTTTTGCACAAAAAATTGTTTGCTCATTTGATTCCAGAAAAGTCTGGCTATAATTTTTAAGCTCACCCGGGAGTCTTCAGCCTGTGGACTCAGTTTCTCTCATTCTATGTCATTATTTCCCCTCAATACCTTCAGAACCTCTGTCAAAATCACCCCAGTCCTTCTAAATTTGAGGACGTACAACCTTAGACATTGTAACCTCTCCTTGTAATGATTTAACCCTTGGGGGCCTAGGATTGGGTTTTCTGCATTGAACATAGAATCCTACAGTGCAGAAAGAGGCCACTCGGCCCATCAAGTCTGCACCGACCACAAATCCACTCAGGCCCTATCCCCATATATTACCAACTCATCCCTCTAACGTAGGACACTGAGGGACAATTTAGCATGGCCAATTAACCTAACCTGCGCACTTTTGGACTGCGGGATGAAACAAGAGGAAACCCATGCAGGCATGACGAGAATGTGTAAACTCAACACAGACAGTGACCTGAGTTGGGAATCGAACCCAGGACCTTGGAGCTGTGAAGCAGCAATGCTAACCACTGTGCTACCGTATTGCTCACACTCCTGTCCCAGTCAATGCCCATGAAGGAACCCTGACTGTAGGGACAACATACTCAAAGTCAGGCTAAACAGGCAGAGAGTGGGCCTACTGTCCTTCACTGGCCAATCCCATTAGCTGGCTGCTCCAGCAACTCTCCCAGCAATGCCAGAACTGAGTAGTGTGACTGTACAGAGGCCCTGAGATGAAGTGGACATGGTTCCTGGAGTGGGTTCAGTCAGAGTTGGGGATGTAGGGGGTGGTGGCTTTGGATGGGGAGGGATTAAGGTGCCTTGGGAAGGGGAAATGGATGGGGAGAAGGGGAAGAGCTATTAAGGGGGTGGTTATGGCTTCTCAATACCTGACATGGAAGAAGAAAAGGGTGGGACAGGCCATGGTGGAGAAAGTTACCTCCAATGAACACCGAAATAACCTAGCCTACCTTTCTCCTGCCTTTTAAACAACTTATTTTTCAAAAACTGTGCTGCCCACCTGCCCACACCAACCATAGACAGTGGGTTATTCCAGTCAATTGGCCTGGTAACAAGCTCAATTGACAGCATCCTGGTAAATCTCCTCTGTCCACCCCCTCATAATTGGTGGGCAGGCAGCTCATTTTGGTGCCTGCCCACCTGCCAGGTTATGGCAGCATATCCCAGTGTTGGGCAGAAAGATGGGGAGGACTTGCCAACTCTCATAACGTATGAATCTCGCTGTTGTAATCGGCCTGGTCTGGGGACTTAAAAAGTACCCTTCCCAAAGTATGGTGCCCACAACTGCTCGCATGACTCTTAACAGGGGGAGTCAATTGCATTGAAGTGTTGTCATAGTGGTAGGTTCACAGCATGGAAACAGGTCCTTCAGTCCAATAGTCCATGCTGCCCTTTTTTTAACCACTAAGGTAGCCCCAAATACCCTCATTGGCCCATATACCTCTATACCCATCTTATCCACGTAACTGTCAAGACAAAATTGTTCCCGTCTCTACTACTACCTCTGGTAGCTTGTTCCAGACACTCACCACCCTTTGTGTGAAAAAAATTGCCCCTCTGGACCCTTTTGGACCTCTTCCATCTCACTTTAAACCCATGCCTTCTAGTTTTAGACTCCCCTATCTTCGGGAAAAGATGTTGACTATCTGGCTAATCTATGCTCCTCACTGGACTAGTATTCCAGAGACCCAGAGTAATGTTCTGGGGATGCAAGTACAAATCCAACTACAGCAGGTGGTGAAATTTGATTTCAGTAAAAAGCTGGAATTGAAAGATGTTGTTGATTGTCCTAAAAAAAAACCCATTTGGCTCACTGATGTCTTTGAGGGAAGGAAGCCTATTGTCCTTATCTGGATCTGGCTTACCTGTGCCTCCAGAGCCACAGCAATGTGATTGACTCTTAACTGTCCTCAGGAATAAGCAATAAATGCTGGCCCAGCTAGTGCTGCCTTGTTGAATATTTTTAAGGGAAAGATAAATGGATTTTTGAACAGTAAAGGAATTAAGGTGGGTGGGTGACTAAGTGGAGCTGAGTCCATGAAACGATCAGCCATGATCTTATTGAATGACAGAGCAGGCTCAAGAGGTCAGATGCCTACTCCTGTTCCTAGTTCTTATGGACTTATGTTTATCCCATGAACGAATATAATCAGACTTTGTGGAGTTGAAGAATAGTTTTTGCTCCGATTGAGGAGGTAACTGGTGATGGTAAAGAAGTGAATTTATCCGTCCTGCCCACCAAGGGAATCGTAGCAGGGGAAGGGCAGATCATGAAAAGGTCCGTTGACCTCGGGTGGAATTTTCCAGATTCTGGGCGAGTGTGACCGAAAAATCCCGCCCAGTGACTCATTTGGGATTTGTCCAACAGTTTCTGGAATTGCTAGATTGCGGCACTGAAAATATCAATTGGCTGCTGTTCCAAAATCCACCATGCTCTATCCATCATTCATTTGTTGGGTTGTTCTCTGGTCCCGTACAACAATGAAACAAACTTACCCTCACAATAGTCATGATAAATACTCAGCATTCAATGACTTTGTTGCTATTTATTCATACAATCCAAACCTTTACTATTAAATATTTCAACATAGTGAAAAGTAAAAGTTGGCACAATATTGCAGACTTTGTCCCAACAGTAATATCATTGATTTAGAGAATTCTCGACATTATTATTGTACATTCAAAATTATAACTGCTAAAACACCCACTAATAGTCCATTTGCAATGCATAAATATTAATGGTTGTTTCTTTCTCACTTTCATATGATTAATAGTCATTGAAGATCACTAATATCAGTGATATAAATAATTGATAAGTTTAATAAAATATTGTTAAACTGCTAGAACTAATTATTATTTTATTAAATCTGGAATAAATGTTTTCTACATTTTATCTTCCCTTCTCCATTTTGTCTGCTTCTACCATCTCCTCTGGCAGTGCATTCCAGGCACTTACCACCCTCTGTGTAAAAACCTTTCCCCACACATCTCCTCTAAACTTTTACCTAAAACCTATGACATTTCCATCCTGGGAAAAAGTCTCTGACTATCCATTCTATCCTCCGTGCCTCTCAAAATTTTGTAAACATTTACCAAGTCATCCCTTCAGCCTCTGATGTTCGAATGGAAACAAGCTAAGTTTCCCCAATCTCTCCTCACAGCTAATGCCCTCCAAACCAGGCAACATCCTGGTAAATCTTTTCTGTATTCTCTTCAAAGCCTCCGCATTAGTGAGGAGGCGATGGTCCAGTAGCATTCTCACTAGGCTGTTAATTCACAAACTCAGCTAATGTTCTGGGGCCCCAGGGTCAAATCTCATCATGGCGAGTGGTAGAATTTGAAATTAGTAAAAAATATCTGAAATTAAGGATCTACAAATGACCGCAAAAGCATTTTTGAAAGACCCATCTGGTTCAATAATGCCCTTTTGGGAGCTAAATCTGCCATCCTTACATGGTCTGGCCTATACGCTCCACAGTAATGTGGTTGACTCTCAATTATCCTCCAAGACCAACAAGGGATGGGTAATAATGCTGGCCAGTCAGCATTCCATGAATAAATAAAATAAATCCTTCTGTTCATGTGGCAACCAGAACTGTACCCAGCATTCCAAATAAGGCCTAAATAATATTCAATACAGCTGCAACATGACTTGCCAATTTTTACATTCCATGCCCCGACCGATGAAGGCAAGCGTGCTATATGCCTTCTTAACCACCCTGTCCTTGCTATAGAAGGAGTACAGTGAAGATTTGCCAGGCTGATTCCTGGGTTGGCAGCTCTGTCATATGAAGAGAGACTAGGATTGAATTCACTGGAGTTAAGAAGAGTGAGAGAGGATCTCATTGAAACTTATAAAATTTTAACAGGGTTAGATAGGATAGATTCAGAAAGAATGTTCCTGATGGTGGGGGAGTCCAGAACTAGGGGTCGTAGTTTGAGAATAAGGGATAAATCTTTTAGAACTGAGGTGAGGAGAAATTTCTTCAGCCAGAGGGTGATGAATGTGTGGAATTCACTACCACTGAATGTAGTTGAGGCCAAAACCTGCCTTCTCCCCATAGCCCTTAGTGATCAAGAACCTATTTATCTATGTCAATGTCTTGACTTCCACAATCCTATATGGCAATGAGTTCCAGAGATTCACCACCTCTAGCTGAAGAAATTCCCCTTCATCTCAGTTTTAAAGAAGCATCTCTTCACTCTGAGTTTGAATCCTTGAGTTCTAGTCTCTTTCACGAGTGGAAACATCTTCTCCATGTCCACACTAACCAGGCCTCTCAATATTCTGTAACTTTCAATCAGATCCCTCCCCCCATCCTTCTAAACTCCACTGAATATAGACCCAGACTCCACTCCTCATATGACAAACCCTTCATTCCTGGGATCATTCTTGTGAATCCACCTAACCTGCACATCTTGGGAGTGTGGGAGGTGACTGGAGCACTCGGAGGAAACCCAGGCAGATATGGGGAGAACGTGCAAACTCCTTACAGACAATCACCCGAGACCGCAATTGAACCTGAGTCCCTGGAGTTGTGAGACAGCAGTGCTAACCACCATGCTGCCACGCATATGGAAATGCACATTTTTCCTTAACAACGCAGGAAAGGAATATTTGAAAACAAGTGATATTTGGAATATTGGTTTTAAAAAAAAATTGTGAAGCAGGTTATGAAGTGAAGTTTATGTATTAATCACAAGTAGGCTTATGTTAAAACTGCAGTGAAGTTGCTGTGAAAATTCCCGAGTCACCACACTCTTGTGCCTGATTTGGTTTAGTTTGATTTATTATTGTCACATGCATTAACATACAGTGAAAAGTATTGTTTCTTGCGCGCTATATAGACAGAACATACCGTTTATAGAGAAGGAAACAAGACTGCAGAGTATAGTGTTATAGTCAAAGCTAAGGTCTAGAAAAGAATCAACTTAATGCAAGGTTAACCCATTCAAAAGTCTGACAGCAACAGGGAAGAAGCTGTTCTTGAGTTGGTTGATATGTGACCTCAGACTTTGGTATCTTTTTACCAATGGAAAAAGGTGGAAAAGAGAACATAGAACATAGAACACTACAGCACAAACAGGCCCTTTGCCCACAAGTTGCGCCGATCATATCCATAACTACTGGGCCTATCTATAACTCTCAATCCCATTAAATCCCATGTACTCATCCAGAAGTCTCTTAAAAGACTCCAACGAGTTCGCCTCTACCATCACTGATGGCAGCCGATTCCACTCACTCGCCACCCTCTGAGTGAAAAACTTACCCTGACATCTCCTCTGTAGCTACTCCCAGCCCCGCAATGTGGGGTCCTTTGGTGCCGGCTGCTTTGCCGAGGTAGAGGGAAGTGTAGACAGAGTCAATGGATGGGAGGCTGGTTTGCATAATGGACTGGGCTACATTCATGACCTTTTGTAGTTCCTTGTGGCCTTGGGTAGAACAGGAGAGCAGTTAAGCAGCAGTGCTAACCGCTGAGCCACTGTGTCGCTTTCCCTGTGGATGGACTATGGAAATAAAGCTACAGCTTCTGCTATAATTTGTGACTGATTTGCACATTATTGCCAATTTGGCAGTGGTTTGCTGATGTTCTCAATTTTAATGAGTGATGTGCTATGTTTCTATGCAGGAACGTCAGTGATACAGGTGACAGCGACTGACGCTGATGATCCGACTTATGGAAGCAGTGCCAGAGTGGTGTACAGCATCCTACAGGGACAGCCGTATTTCTCCGTCGAGCCCAAGACAGGTGACAATCACTGACAGTATCTATTTTGCCCCAACATCTTCAACGGCAGTACCTTGTTTGATCTGAAATGTTCACGTCTATTCTGCTGTGTTTTTCTGCATTCAGTGTGATAGAACCAGCATCAAATTCCAACTGGTTTTCTCATTTATTTTTGAGCCCTTTTGCTTTATTTTTAGCACGTCCTGGTACGTGCTAAAATGGGGAATTCAGAAGAAACATCTTAACCAAGAAAACGTGCTAACACATGGAGTGGCCGAGGCAAATAGTTCTGATAGATTTCAGGGGAAGCTGGACAAACACACAGGGGGGAAAAATAATTGAATGATCTGCAAGTTGTTAGGATCTAGGATTCACTGCCTGCGAATGTGGTGGAGACAGGTTCGATAACAGAAACATAGAAAGCAGGAGTAGTCCATTTGGCCTTTCAAGCCTGCTCCACCATTTGTCTGATCATGGCTGATCATCAAGTTCAATATCCCGATCCCAGCATTGTGGCACACACTGGGTTAGCACTGCTGCCTCACAGGGCCACGGACCCAGGTTTAATTCTCGGTTCGGGTTACTGTCTGTTATACCAGCGAGCCTGTTATTTCGTTCTCCATTCCGTCTGTCTCCTTTCACACATCTATTCCCTCCTTTGACAATTCTGACCCAGTTACAACTCTGAAAAGAAAAGCTAGCAGCAAATTCCAGCTTGCAATTTAAGAGGGTAACTACAATTATCGAATCATAGTGAATCATAGAGAACCATAGAACCATACAGTGCTGAGGAGGCCCTTCGGCCCATCGAGTCTGCGCTGACACGTGGGAAACACCTGAACTCCCACCTAACCCATTTACTAGCACTTGGTCCATAGCCCTAAATGTAATGTGCCTAGTGCTCATCCAGGTAGTTTTTAAAGGATGCCAGGCAACTCACCTCTACCACTCTTCTCTACAGGATGACACAGTGGTTAGCACTGCTGCCTCACAGCACTGGGGACCCAGATTCGATTCCTAGCTTGGGTCACCGTCTGTGTGGAGTCAGCACGTTCTCCCTGTGTCTGTGTGGGTTTCCTCTGGGTGCTCCAGTTTCCTCTCACAGTCTGAAAGATGTGCTGGTTAGGTGCATTGGCCACGCTAAATTCTCCCTCAGTATACCCGAACAGGCGCCTGAGTGTGGCGACTGGGGGATTTTCACAGTAACTTCATTGCAGTGTTCACATCAGCCTACAAGCTTCTAGGCAGGGCATTCCAGACCACTGTCCATTGGGTAAAAAGGTTTTTCCCTGACCCCCCCCTCCCCAAAACTCCTGTCCCTCAGATGGAACCTGTGTCCCCCCATGACTGACCCTTCAACTCAGGGGAACAGCTACCCACTCTGTTTATGTCCCTCATAATCTTGTACACTTCAATCAGGTCGCCCCTCTGCTCCAACAAAAACAACCCAAGCCCATCCAACCTCTCTCCATAACTTAAATGTTCCATCCCAGGCAACATCTTGGTAAATCTCCTTTGCATCCCTTCCAGTGTGTTCATGTCCTTTCTTAATGTGGTGACTGGAACTGCATAGAGTACTTTGACTTGATTTGATTTATTATTGTCACATGTATTAGTACACAGTGAAAAGTATTGTTTCTTGGCGCTATACAGACAAAACATACTGTTTATAGAGAAGGAAAGGAGAGAGTGCAGAATGTAGTGTAGCGAAAAATCAACTTAATGCAAGTAAGTCCATTCAAAAGTCTGATGGCAGCAGGGAAGAAGCTGTTTTTAAGTTGGTTGGTACGTGACCTGAGACTTCTGTATGGTGGAAGACAGAATGTTCTGGGTTCATGAGGTCCTTAATTATGCTGGCTGCTTTGGCGAGACAGCAGGAAGTGTAGACAGAGTCAATGGTTTGCGTGATAGATTGGGCTACATTTACATCTTTTGTAGTTCCTTGTGTTCTTAGGCAGAGCAGGAGCCGCACCCAAGCTGTGATACAACCAGAGTGCTTCCTATGGTAAAAGTTGACGAGTCCTACCTGACATGCCAAATTTCCTTAGTCTTCTGTGAAAGTAGAGGTGTTGATCGGCTTTCTTAGCTATAGTGTCGGCATGGGGAGACCAGAACAGGTTTTGGTCATCTGGACACCTAAAAACTTGAAGCTCTCGACCCTTTCTATTTTGCCCCATTGATGTAGACAGGGGCATGTTCTCCTTTACACTTCCTGAAATCGATGACAATCTCCTTTGTTTTGTTGACATTGAGGAAGAGATTATTGTGACTACACCAGTTCACCCAGATTCTCTATCTCATTCCTATACTCTGTCTTGTCATTGTTTGAGATCCAACCACTGCAGTAGTGTCACAGCAAATTTGAAAATCGAAATGGAGAAGAATTTGGCCGCACAGCCATAGATCTAGGAAAAGTATAGTAAAGGGTTGAGAACACAGCCCTGTGGGGTACTGTATCCTCACTAAATTTCCATTTACCATCAATCCAAAGGCTCTAATTCCCATTGCCTGCCCTGAAAGATTATTACATCTAAGTCTGTAGCACAAATTTCTGTTTTATTTCAATTATTCTAACTGGTCAGCTCAAGAAACAATATGACTTCAGGCCTGAAACAGTGGCACTGCCTCACAGCACCAGGGACCCGGGTTTGATTCCGGCCTCGGGTCACTGTCTGTGTGGAGTTTGCACTTTCTCCCCGTGTCTGCGTGGGTTTCCTCCCACAGTCGAAAGATATGAAGTTAGGTTAATTGACCATTAAACTGCCAGGAGTTTAGCAGGATAAATAAATGGGAATAGGGCCTCGATGGGACTGTGATCGCTGTGGACTCGATGGGCAAATGGCCTCTTTCTGCACAGTAGGGATTCTATGAAACCCTATAGCATAAAAATAAAATAATTTCTCCATAAAGGAAAACAAAAATGCTTCAGCAGCACTCACTTGGCTAAAGTTAAAAAGAGTGGAAAGAAATAAATACATGAAGGAGAAATGATTTTCAGAGCTTTGCAGAAAGAGTTGGCGAGTGAGACTAATGGATAACATTTTTTTGAGAGTTGAGACAGGCCTGTTGGACCAATTGGCCTTCTTTTGCACTGGATCATTCAATTTTTTTTATTCAATCATGGGTCATGACCATCGCTGGCTGGCCAGCATTTATTATCCATCCCTCATTGCTCAAGGGCAGTTGAGAGTCAAGCACATTGCTGTGGCTCTGGAGTCACATGTGAGAAGTAAAAGTTTAGTTATTAGTGTCACAAGTAGGCTTATATTAACACTGCAACGAAATGACTGTGAAAATCCCCTTGTCGCCACATTCTGGCACCTATTCGAGTACACTGAGGGAGAATTTAGCGTGGCCAATGCTCCCTAAGCAGCATGTATTTCAGACTGTGGGAGAAACCCATGCAGACACGGGGAGAATGTGCAGACTCTGCACAGACAGTGACTCAAGCCAGGAATTGAACCTGGTCCCTGGCACTTTGAGGAATGTGCTAATCACTATGCCAACCGCCTCACCAGGCATGATGTAGGCCAGACCAGGTAAAGATGGCAGATTTCCTTCCCTGAATGATATTAGATGGATTTTTCCAACAGACAACAATAGTTTCACAATCGTCATCAGGTTCTAATTCCAGATATTTTTATTGAATTCAAATTCCACCATCTGTCATGGCAGATTCAAGTCCTGGCCCCCACTAGTTGAGTTTCTGGATTAATAATCTAGTGATAATATCACTAAGCCATTATCTCCCCAAATAATATAACTGTATCATCCAACATTCAATTTTGCTTTGATTTGAACTCTTTTTCCATCCTCAAGCTAAATTAAAGAAGATGCAATATTCATTGGAGTCCCAGTTTAACCACTTGAGATGTAACCCATTGTCCACTTTTCACCCTCAAGCCCTGGTGTCAACTTTCTTGCCTCTCTTTGAATGATGGCCCATTCCCTACCGAGTTTCACTCTGCAGTCCAAACCGCACCTCGACTTTACAAGGGGAATGGTAAAAATAACACCCTTGCCTTGGCGACTATGAGTTACAAAGGCTTTTTTTTTTGCTTCAGCCTTAACATAAAAATAAAATTACAACATAGCTAACGACTTAGAGGGAGAGAAACACTGGAGGTTTAGTTGGACTAATTGAATAGCTCATTCAGAGAGCTAGGAGGGACGAGCTGGGCTGAATGCCCTCCTTCTATGCTGCATCATTCTGTCATTCTATGCTTCGGGGTGAGAAAAAAGACTTTGCACACGAACCTCCCACCCCCCCACCCCCCCGCCTCCCCCCCACTGCTGTGTGAACATAATGCATCCATTCACTAACCACAATCAGCAGTGTGACGAAGACCCATCTCATCTCATGTAGCTTGTGTCTATTACGCGCCAGATGTCACACGCCAGCTGTCATCCTTCAAACTTTGCTCCAGGTGCCAAACAATTTGACTGGAAGCCTGAAGGTTACCATTCTGTCCCAATTAGCAATATGTTCCTTTGCTAATCAGTTCTGAAGATCTGTCCACTGAGTAACCTAAGAACGTAAGAAACAGAAGCAGGAATAGGTCATAGAGTGCACTTGAGCTCACTTCACCATTCAGTCAGACCCTGGCCAATCCTCCACATCAATGGGTAGTGTAGTTAATGCAGTCTTCATGGGTTTTAGCAAGGGTTTTCATAAGCTTAAGTTGTTTTCTTTAAGTATATTTATTAGTGTCACAAGTCAGCTTACATTAACACTGCAATGTAGTTACTGTGAAAATCCCCTAATCGCCACATTCGGTGCTTGTTTGGGTACACTGAGAGAGAATTTAGCATGGCCAATGCACTTAACCAGCATGTCTTTGGACTATGGATGGAAACCAGTTACCTGGAGGAAACCCATGCAGACACGAGGAGAATGTGCAGGCTCCACACCGATAGTGACCCAAGCCAGGAATTGATCCCACGGCACTGTAAGGCAACTGTGCTGCTGTGCCGCCTTGTCCCATATTGCCAGCTGCTTAGAAAGGTAAAGCCCATGAGGTCTAGGAGAAGTGGTAGGTTGGATCCAACACTGACCCAATGGCAGGATGCATTGCGATCTGGTCGATGGATGCTTTGTGATTGGAAAACTGGAAAATTTCCAGTTGTGTTCTGTCCAGTTCAGTACTTTAACCTTTGTATTTCATAGTATATATCAGTGACTTAGATTTACAGGTACGGGATAGGAATAAGAAGTTTGCAGATGATGAAGAATCTGGCTGTGTGGTTGATAGTATGGAACAAAACTGTAGGCTGCACGGAGATATCAATGGACTCATTTGATGGACAGAAAAGCAACACATTGAATTGGAGAAGTGTGAGAGAGGACAAAGGGAAGGCAAAATAAATGTAAAGTAACTGCGTGGATATCCGCAGATCCCTGAAGATAACAGGACAGGTAGATAGCAGTGGGAAGTTGTGCGTGGAGCCTGAAGAGATTGGCGAGGCACTGAATAAATATTTCTCTTCGGTATTCACGCAGAGTGCTGGAAATGTAGCTGTGGAGAGCACTGAGGTACAGGGTTGCAAATGGGGAGTATTGTAGTAGATAGGGAGGATGTGTTAGAAATTCTCGAGGGTTTGAAGTTGGATAAGTCCCCTGGGCCGGACGGGATTTACCCTAGGATTTCTGGGAGGCAAGAGAGGAGATTGCAGAGCCTCTGGCTCTGATCTTCAGGTCCTCGTTGGTTCCGGGTGTGGTTCCGGAGGACTGGAGGATAGCGAATGTGGTCCCATTGTTTAAGAAGGGGAAGAGAGACCTTCCAGGGAATTATAGGCCAGTGGGTCTTACTTCTGTTGTGGGCAAGGTATTGGAGAGAATTATTAGGGATAGGATTTATAGTTATTTAGAGAGAAATGAATTGATTGGGGACAGTCAGCATGGTTTCATGAAGGGTAGGTCATGCCTTACTAACCTCATTGAGTTTTTTGAGAAAGTGACCAGAGAGGTGGATGGGGGTAAGGCGGTTGATGTAGTATATATGGACTTTAGTAAGGCGTTTGATAGGTGGCCCATGGAAGACTTCTACAGAAAATGCAGATGTGTGGAATAGAGGGTGATTTAGCTAATGGGATTAGAAATTGGCTGGCAGATAGAAGACAGAGGGTGGTGGTTGATGGGAGATTTTCATCGTGGAGTTCGGTGACGAGTGGTGTGCCTCAGGGGTCTGTTTTGGGGCCCCTGATGTTTGTAATTTTTATAAATGATCTGGATGAGGGATTGAGGGATGGATCAGTAAATTTGCAGATGATACTAAAGTTGGTGGGTGGTAGATAGGAAGAGGGGTGTTTAGTTTACAGAGTGACTTGGACAAGTTGCAGAGCTGGGCCGAGAGGTGGCAAATGGAGTTAATGTGGAAAAGTGTGAGGTAATGCACTTTGGCAGGAACAATAAATGTGTAGAGTATAGGGCTAATGGTAGGGCTCTTAATAGTGTTGAGGAACAGCAGGATCTTGGTGTATGTGTCAATAGATCCCTGAAAGTAGGCAGTCAAGTGGATAAAGTTGTTAAGAAGGCTTATGGAGCTTAGCTTTTATTGGTAGGGGGATGAATTTAGGAGCCGCACATCATGTTGCAGCTGTACAAAACCTAGTGCGGCCGCACTTGGAGTATTGTGTGCAGTTCTGGTCGCCAGATTATAAGAAAGATGTGGAGGCATTGGAGAGGGTACAGAGGAGGTTTACTAGGATGTTGCCTTGTATGGAGGGCAGGTCCTATGAAGAGAGGTTGAAGGATTTGAGGTTGTTTTCGTTAGAAAGGAGGCGGCTAAGGGGGGATCTTATTGAAGCATATAAGATAATTAGAGGTTTGGAAGGGTGGACAGTGATAGCCTTTTTCCTAGGATGGAGAAAGCTAGCACGAGGGGACACAACCTTAAATTAAGGGGTATGAGTTATAGGACGGATATCAGAGGTAGGTTCTTTACTCAAAGAGTGATTAGGGAGTGGAATGCCCTGCCTGCAGCTGTTGTAGATGCGCCAAGTTTGGTGGCGTTTAAGAGGTAGTTGATAAGTATATGGATGAGAAGGGAAGGTTTAGTTAGGAGGGGCATTGCTTTTTATTTTGGTCGGCACAACACGAAGGCCGAAGGCCTGTTCTGTGCTTATGTTCTATGTTCTATGTTCTATAAGGTGCTTAAGAAGATTTATGGGATACATTCCTTAATTAGCACAGAATGTACGCTTATATAAAGTCATGCTCAAACTGTGTAAAACCATAAGACCGTAAGAATTAGGAGCAGAATTAGGCCATTCAGAACATTGAGTCTGCCCTGCCATTCAATCATGGCCAATAAGTTTCTCAACTCCATTCTACCTTTTCCCGATGATCTTTGGTCTCCTTACCAATCAAGAACTATCTGCCTTAAATATACTTAATGAACCGGCCTCCACAGCCTTCTGAGGCAATGAATTCCACAGATTCACAAACCTCTGGCTAAAGAAATTCCTCCTCATCTCGGTTCTAAAGGGTCATTTCGTTACTCTGAGGCTGCACCTTGATAGTCAGACTATAGCTGGAGAACTGACCACAACTTTACAGGAAGGATTAAGCAAGGGTGCAACCAAGATTCAAGAGGGCGTTGTCAGAATTTTTAGATGTGAGGAAAGATTGGATAAATTATGAGTGTTTACTGTGACACTAGGAAGGCTGAGATGTATAAAATTATGAGGGGCATAGAGAGGGTGGCACAGTGGTTAGCACAGCTATCTCACAGTGCCAGGCACCCAGGTTTGATTCCCAGCTTGGAACACAGATTCATATTCTCCCCGTGTCTACATGGGTTTCCTCTGGGTGCTCCAGTTTCCTCCCACAGCCTGAAAGACATGTTAGTTGAGTACATTAACCCGAATAAGCGTGTGGCAACTAGGAGAATTTCACAGTAACTTCATTGTAGTGTTGATATAAGCCTTACTTGTGACTAATAAATTAACTTTAAAAAGAATAGGAAGGACTTAAGTTAGCAGAGAGATCAATAACTGTTGGGTATAGATTGCAAGAAATTGTAAAAAGACATTAAGATTAATTAATTTTATGTAGAGAGTGATGGAGGTTTGGATCCCATTGTCTGAAAGGTAGATGCCCTCATTACATTTAAAATATACTTTGGGGTGACATGGTGGCATAGTGGTTATCACTGCTACCTCATAGTGCTAGAGACCTGGGTTCAATTCCCAGCTTGGGTCACTGTCTGCGCATGTTCTCCCCATGTCTGAGTGGGTTTCCTTCGGATGCCCCAGTTTCCTCCCACAATCCAAAAGATATGCTGGTTAGGTGCATTGGCCATGCTAAATTATTCCTCAGTGTCGTCAAACAGGTGCCGGAGTATGGAGACTAGGGAATTTTCACAGCAAATACTTCATTGCAGTGTTAATATAAGATGACTTGTGACACTAATGAATAAACTTGAACTTTAAAACTTTGATTCATATTTGAAATACTAGAACCTACAAAGATATTGAGCTATAGCTGGAAAGTGTGTTGGGAAGGTTGGAGAACATTTTAGTCTCTAAACTTTCTATGCTCCAAACTCACCTTTCCCACTTTATCCCTCTATTCCTTGGTTCACTGAGTGTCCAAAAACGTGCCAATCCCAGACTCGAATATATTCAATGATGGAGCATCTCTGGGATACATAATTTCAAGAGTTCACAACCCTTTTTGTCTTCTCACCCATAGAGACATCGAGGTTTACAGCATGGAAATTGGCACTTCGGCCCAACTTGTTCATGCTGCCCACTTTTTACCATTAGGCGAGTCCCACTTGTCTGTATTTGGCCCATATCCCTCTATACCCATCTTACTTATGTAACTGTCTAAATGCTTTGTAAAAGACTGTACCTGCCTCTAATACTGCCTCTGGCAGCTTGTTCCAAATACTCACATCCTCTGTGTGGTAAAAATTACCTCTCTGGACACTTTTGTATCTCTCTTCTCTCACTTTAAACTTATGCTGTCTAGTTTTGAACATCCTACCTTTGGGAAAATATATTGACTATCTAGCTGATCTGTGCCCCTCATTTATTTTATAAATCTCTATAAGATCACCCCTCAGCTTCCTACACTCCAGGGAAAAAAAAATCCCAGTTAATCCAGCCTTTCCTTATAACTTCATCGCAGTAGTATCCTAGTAAATGTTTTCTGTACTCTTTCTAGTTTATTAATATCCTTTCTATAATAGGGTGACCAGAACTTTACACAGTATTCCAAGTGTGACCTTACCAATGTCTTGTACAACTTCAACAAGATGTCCCAACTCCTGTATTCAATGTTCTGACCGATGAAACCAAGCATGCTAAATGCCTTCTTCACCACTCTGTCCACCTGTGACTCCACCTTCATGGAGCTATGAACCTGTACCCCTAGATCTCTTTGTTCTGTAACTCTTTCCAGCGCCCTACCATTAATTAATTCCTGCCTATGTTCAGTCTATCAAAATATATCACCTTGTATTTGTCTAAATTAAACTCCATCTGCCATATGTCAGCCTAGTAGCCAATTGATCAAGATCCTGTTGCAATTCTAGATAACCTTCTTCACTGTCCGCTATATCACCAATCTTGGTGTCATCTGCAGACTTACTAACCATGCTTCCTATATTCTTATCCAAATCATTAGTATAAATGATGAGTAACAGTGCACCCAGCATTGATTCCTGAGGCACACCACTGGTCACAGGCCTCCAGTTTGAAAAGCAACCCTCAGCAACCACCCTCTGGCTTCTATCATCAAGCCAATTGTATATCCATTTAACTACCTTCCCTGGATCCTGTGAGATTTAACCTTATGCAACAACCCAATACTTTGTCAAAGGCCTTGCTAAAGTCCATGTAGACAATATCAGCCGCACTGCCCTCATCTGCCTTCTTGGTTACCTCTTCAAGAAACAACACCACAACACAACCAACCCCACACACACACATATGGAGTGGAATACCAGGGAATGAATAAATAGGCCTCTAAGCTGAGGGAGCGGAAGCTGAAATTGACGGGTGTGAGTTGGGTTTACTTTGGACAGTCTTCTGCCAGGTAAAGTGCAGTAAGATATCTCACAACACCAGCTTAAAGTCCAACTGGTTTATGTGGTAGCACGAGGTTTTGGAGTGCCACTCCTTCATAGGAGAGTGCCCAGACCAGGCACCTGATGAAGGGGCAATGCTCCGAAAGCTCATGCTGGCAAATAAACCTGTTGGACTTTAACCTGGGTGTTGTGAGCCTACCCTAGCCCAATACCGGCAAGAAAATTTTGAAAAGTGCCATTTAGATTAATCATGCCTTGTTTTTCTGTAACTGATCGACGTAAGTATTGTAAGTTGTGTTTCACAGCTCTGATGGGATGTTTCAACAAGACGCAATTATGTCCGGGGTAAAATTTTCCACTAAAACGGGCTCCTAAGTGCCGTTGAAGAATTATGATTCCTGTTTCAGTTGAGTTAAGTGAAGAGTTGAGCTTCCTAACAGCCTTTACTGAATGCACACTGTAAGGCTCCTGGCACTAATTAATTTTCAATCGCTTCATCAACACAGACAACAGAAATTTGTTTTTAAAGTCAGCATTTCATTTTTTTTTTCTTCCCCCGCCCCCCCCGTTACCACCTCATTCCATCCATTCCCTCATAAAGATCATTAGCAAGCCCCTGGGCGCTGGAAGATCATGTGACACTGATCACCGAGGCTGATTAGGGGGACACAATTAAGCTTCACAGAGACATCAAAATTGGGAAGGATTTTATAATTAGGAGATTTCACGAGGCCAGTTCTTAACAAGTGATTAAATCGCGGAGGTGAAGGGCTCGAACTGTAGCCCCTCCCCAGCCGCGATTCACATTTATACAGACAGCACAAAGTCTGTCATTAACAGTCAACGAGACTCAGTCACTGGAAAATATCTACTCAAAAACCTGTTAATGTTCTTTCCTTAAAAAAAAGGAATAGGAGTCACAGATTAAGTGTGTACCCTGTGAATTAGAGTGACAGATTACATACAGGCCCCTCCAGCTTTCTTAGAAATAACTGATACAAATCCTACAGTGCAAAAGGAGTCCATTTGGCCCATCAAACCTGCACTGATAACAACCCCACCCAGGCCCTATCCCCGTTAGCCCATGCATCTATCCTCTTAATCCCCCTCGTACGAAGGAGAAGTTTAGCAGGCAGTCCTTGCACATCTGCTTGATCTACCACCTCTCCAGTAGTACCCTCCAGATCACAAGTAGGCTTACATTAACACTGCAGTGAAGTTGCAGTGAAAATCCCCTAGTTGTCACAATCCGGTGCCTGTTCGGATACACTGAGGGAGTTTTTAGCATGGTCAATGCACCCAACCAGCACAGTGGGAGGAAACCAAAGCACCCAGAATGAAACCCATGTAGGCACGGGGAGAATGTGCTGACCCCACATAACAAAGTTCAAGCCAGGAATGGAACCCAAGTTCCTGGCGCTGTGAGGCAACAATGCTGACAACTGTACCACCGAGCCGCCCAGATTGACTTCTGGGATGAGAAAGTTGTCCAAAGGCGAGAGATTAAATAGAATGAACTGAATTGAACAGAATCACAGAATTAGTGTAGTGCGAACAGAGGCCACTCAGCCCATCTGGCAACAAATGGTAGCATATCATTTGTCTTTGTTGTGATGACATCTCCAGGATGGATGTAAAGATGCTGGAGAGAGTAAAGGAAAAAAGTCACAAGAATGGTTCCAGACTTGAGGAATGTCTGCTATGGTGACAGCTTGGAGGAGTTACCATTGTTTTCCCAGGAGGAGCAAAGGCTGAGAGGAGATTTGGTAGAGGTGTTCATGAGGTGTTAGGATTGAGCAGCTAGGGAGAGCTCCAGCTGGGTATGAACTGGGGACTTATACAAGGTCAACATCACTCCCTGCTCTTGTGCTCTGTGCCTCTGTTAGTGAAGCCCAGGGCACTGTATGCTTTATTAAAGATACCCTCAACCTGGAACGACTTACGCACATATGCTTCAATAAGATCCCCTCTTAGCCGCCTCCTTTCTAACGAAAACAACCTCAAATCCTTCAACCTCTCTTCATAGGACCTGCCCTCCATACCAGGCAACATCCTGGTAACACAGGGGTGTTATAGTTTACAGAGTGACTTGGACAAGTTGCAGAGCTGGGCCGAGAGGTGGCAAATGGAGTTTAATGTGGAAAAGTGTGAGGTAATGCACTTTGGCAGGAACAATAAATGTGTAGAGTATAGGGCTAATGGTAGGGCTCTTAATAGTGTTGAGGAACAGAAGGATCTTGGTGTATGTGTCAATAGATCCCTGAAAGTAGGCAGTCAAGTGGATAAAGTTGTTAAGAAGGCATATGGAGTCTTAGCTTTTATTGGTAGGGGGATTGAATTTAGGAGCCGCAGCATCATGTTGCAACTGTACAAAACTCTAGTGCGGCCGCACTTGGAGTATTGTGTGCAGTTCTGGTCCCCACATTATAAGAAAGATGTGGAGGCATTGGAGAGGGTACAGAGGAGGTTTACCAGGATGTTGCCTGGTATGGAGGGCAGGTCCTATGAAGAGAGGTTGAAGGATTTGAGGTTGTTTTCGTTAGAAAGGAGGCGGCTAAGAGGGGATCTTATTGAAGCATATAAGATGATTAGAGGTTTAGATAGGGTGGACAGTGATAGCCTTTTTCCTAGGATGGAGAAAGCTAGCACGAGGGGACACAGCTTTAAATTAAGGGGTATGAGTTATAGGACGGATATCAGAGGTAGGTTCTTTACTCAAAGAGTGATTAGGGAGTGGAATGCCCTGCCTGCAGCTGTTGTAGATGCGCCAAGTTTGGTGGCGTTTAAGAGGTTAATTGATAAGTATATGGAAGAGAAGGGAATGGTTTAGTTTGGAGGGGCATTGCTTTTTATTTTGGTCGGCACAACATCGAAGGCCGAAGGGCCTGTTCTGTGCTGTAATGTTCTATGTATGTTCTATATAGGAGAGCACGATGGCATGGTGGTTAGCATTGCTGCCTCACAGCACCATATACCTGGGTTCGATTCCCAGCTTGGATCGCTGTCTGTGTGGAGTCTGCACATTCTCACCATGTCTGCATGGGTGCTCTCCGGGTGCTCAGATTTCCTCCCACGGTTCAAAGATATACAGGTCAGGTGCTTTGGCCATGATAAATTGTCCTTTAGTGCCCCGGGATGCGTTGTTTAGAGGGGTTAGCAGGATAAATATGTAAAGTTATGGGGATAAGGCTTAAGTGGCATTGTTGGCAGTACAGGCTTGATGGGCCAAACGGCTTCCTTCTACATTGTGTAGGGTTTCGATATACACCCAAGTCTCCTGCTCCTGTATCCCCTTTTTAATTATTCCCACTCTTTTATGCGGATCAAGGGTGGAATTTTCCTGTCCTACCCACTATGGAAACTTTATAAGGGCGGGGGCATGAGCCATGTAAAGGACCTTGGGTGGGATTTTCCGGCTTTGAGATGAGAGCAGCTGGAAAATCCTGTCAATGGACATTTCGTGATTTGAAAGGGGGAAGACCATTGAAACGTCTCAAATCTTTGGCAGGATAGATGGTGAAAGACCATTTCCTTGGCTGAAGAATTCAGAACCAGGGAGCAGTATCTACGGTGGCCACCTAAGGCTGAAATCAGGAGAAAATTCTTCACTCGGCAAACTCGTGAATTCTTGGAATTTTCTCCCTCAGCTGTGTTTATTCGGTTATTGACTATAATCAAAACTAGGATCAGGAGATTTTGGGTCATTCAGGGAATTGAGGGCTCTGGAAGTTGGGTGGGAAAGTGGAGATGACACTGGAGCTTAGCAACAGGCCAGAATTCTCCAAGCTCGCCCACGGCTGGGATTCTCCAGTCCCGCTGCAGTGAGTGGAATTTTGGTTGCGCATCAAATTCTCCATTCTCGCTGGCAGCAATGGCAGTATTTGCGAGACTGGAGAATTCTGGCCATCATCTGACTGATTGGTGGAGCAGGCTCGAGGGATTACATGACTGACACCTGTTAGAACATAGAACATAGAACATAAAACATATGTTCCTATTTCTAATGCTGCTAAGCCGCATTGGAATTATTAATAGAATTATGAATACCACTGCACAGAAGGAGGCCATTTGACCCATCAAGTCTGTACCGACTTCAATCCCACCTAGGCCCTATTCCCTTAACCTCATTTACCATGTTGATTCCCTGACTAAGGGGAAATTTAGCATGGCCAATCAACCTCAAAAAATAGCAAAGTTAACTTGCAGCTGTATAAGGTGCTGGTGAGGCCACACCTGGAGTACTGTGTACAGTTTTGGTCTCCTTAAGGATATACTGGCACTAGAAGTGACGCAGAGGAGATTCACTGACTTGATTCTGGAGTTGAGAGGGTTGGCTTATGAGGAAACACTGATAAGACTGGAATTCAGAAGAATGAGGAGAGATCTGACAGAAACATTTAAGATCATAAAGGGATGATAGAAGCAAGGAAGTTGTTTCCACTGGCAGGTGAAACTAGAACTAGGGGGCCTGGCCTCAAAACAAGTGGGAACAGATTTACGATTGAGTTGAGGAGGAACTTCTTCACACAAAGGGTTGTGAATCTGTGGAATTCCCTGCCCAGTGAAGCAGTTGAGGCTACCTCATTGAATGTTTTTAAGACAAGGATAGATAAATTTTTGAACCGTAAAGGAATTAAAGGTTATGGTGAGCAGATAGGTAAGTGGAGCTGAGTCCATGAAAAGATCAGCCATGATCTTATTGAATGGTGGAGTAGGTTCGAGTGGCCAGATGGCCTAGCCCTAGTTCTTATGGTGGGGAAGGTTTAGAACTCTGCCTTTGGTGGAGGTGGTGGTGAAGAAGGCATATGGCATGCTTGCCTTTATCGGATGGGGCATAGAGTATAAAAGTTGGCATATGATGTTGCAGCTATATAGAACGTTTGTTAGGCCACATTTGGAATACTGCGTCCAGTTCTGGTCACCACACCACCAGAAGGATGTGGAGGCTTTAGAGAGAGTACAGAAAAAGTTTACCAGGATGTTGCCTGGTATAGAGGGTCTTGGCTATGAGGAGAGATTGGGTAAACTGGGGTTGTTCTCCCTGGAAAGACGGAGGATGAGGGGAGACCTAATAGAGGTGTATAAAATTATGAAGGTCATAGATAGGGTGAGCAGTGGGAAGCTTTTTCCTAGGTCAGAGGTGAGGAACACAAGGGATCGCAAATTCAAGGTGAGGGGGGCAAGGTTCAACACAGATTTCAGAGGGACGTATTTTACAGAGGGTGGTGAGGGCCTGGAATGCACTGCCAAGCAAGGTGGTAGAGGCAGACACACTGGGATCATTTAAGACTTATCTGGATAGTCACATGAGCAGACTGGGAAAGGAGGGATACAAATGAATGGTCTAGTTGGGTGCATGAACAGCACAGGCTTGGAGGGCCGAAGGGCCTGTGCCTGTGCTGTATTGTTCTTTGTTCTTATGTTCTTATAACCTAACCTGCACACCTTTGGACTGTGGGAGGAAACCAGAGCACCCAGAGAAAACCCATGCAAACCCAGGAAGAATGTACAAACTCCGCACAGACAGTGTCCCAAAGCTGAAACTGAACCTGGGTCACTGGCGCTGTGAGGCAGCAGTTTTAGCCACTGTGCCACCATGGCACCCGAGAATCAAATGTGCTCCACACTGAGCTGCTAAGTTGCATTAAAAATAAATGATCAATATACTCTCATATATTAGTTACTAAAAGATTATAAAATGCTACAATGCATTAAGTTGTGTAAGGGCTGCATGCCTTGCTGGAAGGAGAATAAATTTGCAAACCATTTGTATTATTAATGTTTTGTGTGACATTGGTTCGATGCTCCATCTGACCTGTCAAAGTTAACAGTTTATATCGAAACCAAGCTGTCTCTTCACCCACTTCTTCCTCAGTTATTTCGAATGCAGAATGGTGGAACGCGAGGCATCATGACATTGAGTGAAATTATTCATCATAACATAGCAAAGCGTGGCATCTTCATCGCGATATTTTGCACTGGTTTTTATTTAGATTCTGCCTGTTAACATTGATATTTATAATGAGGAGGTTAAGCAGAGTGACAATATCATAAAGACACGTGATTTATGTTAGTCTCAATTTCTTCTTGATGTCATTTGAAACAATGATGCCAGTAACACTAATTTGTTTTAAAGGGGTTAACCTCTCTTAAAATCAGAGCTGAAGGAACCTGAGAACAGTAGATCATAGAATCCCTACAGTACAGAGAGAGGCCATTCAGCCCATCAAGTCTGCACGGACTACAGTCCCACCCAGGAACTACCCTCATACCCCTACATATTATGTCCGCTAATGCCTCTAACCTCAGCATCTCTGGACACTAAGGGCAATTTTAGCATGGGCAATAAACCTAACCTGCACATCTTTGGACAGTGGGAGGAAACCGGAACACCTGGAGGAAACCCATGCAGACATGAAGAAACTGTGCAAACTCCACATAGACAGTGACCTGAGTCGGGAAGCAAACCCAGGTCCCTGGAGCTGCGAAGCAGCAGTGCTAACCACTGTGCTACCTTACTGCCCAGTGAATCAGTGTTCACGTAGCAATCTCAATTGGTTGTGCTAAATTGTCCCCCAGTGTACCCGAATGGGAGTGTGGCAACTAGGGGATTTTCACAGTGACTTCATTGCGGTGTTAATGTAAGCCTACTTGTCAACAAAGACATAAACTAAAAGGACTTAAACACTGGTGTCATTTCAAAGTTTACATGTTTTGAGACTCGTAATTTGAATGAAATTTCTTTACCTTATTTTAAAATAGCAATTATAACACATTGAACTGGGACCTTTAATTTTGTAACTAGTTTAGTTGAATTTCTGTTTTAATTCAGTTTTAGTGTCAGAAGTAGGCAATTCTCTCCCTCCCAAACTATGATAGGACTGGATTTAAAGTTTTAAAATTTATTTATTAGTGACAAATCCACTTACACAAACACAGCAATGAAGTTACTGTGCAAACCCCCTCATCACCACACTCTGGTGCCTGTTTGGGTACACTGAGGGAGAATTTAGCATGGCAAATCCATGTAACCAGCAGGACTGTGGGAGGAAACCAGACCATCTGGGATAAATTCATGCAGACACAGGGAGGACTGCACAGATAGTGACCCCAGCCGGGAATCGAATCTGGGTGGGTTCCTGGCACTGTGAGGCAGTAGTGCTAGCAACTGCACCACCGTGCCACTCCTGAGGATAACTCAGGCACCACACATGGCATATTTCTGTGAAGGTTGCCGTGCTGACGATACTAAATTATTCACGATTTTAAGCAATCAGTGAGGCAGTGGATACATTAAATGAGATGAATGAGAGCAGGAGCTGAATAGCGGGGCCACTATTGACTGCAGAATGAATGGAATTGCCAGGCTTATCACGTTCCGAACATACGTGGCCCAACACTGACCCTTTTTGGATATGTCTTTCAGGAATCATCAGAACAGCTCTACCTAACATGGACAGGGAGGCCAAAGATCGCTACCTGCTAGTGATACAAGCAAAAGATATGGTTGGACAAATGGGAGGTCTGTCTGGGACCACGTCGATCACCGTTACTCTCAGTGATGTCAATGACAACCCACCTCGCTTCTCTCGCAGTAAGGAACAGTATTAACTCTTTATCACGGCAAACCATTCATCAAACTTTCACTGTGATATTTCTTACCTGGTGAGGTGGAACCATAGATGAGATTGCTCACTGCAATTTCATTAGAAACATGATTAACCTCAGCGTCGGTAACATTTTGGGAACTTAGGATAAATATTATCAAAAAGAGATGCCTGCTATTTCTGAAGTATTTACAAGGCATATAGTACATTGTTTGGTGATCCCTCTGTTCTACGTCATTGGCGATCTCAAAGTTTACATAATTCTCTCCTCACAGGAGGCGATGTATTATTATTCCTTAAACTATTAACCCAGAAACTCAGCTAATATTCTGGGGACCTGGGTTGGAATCCTGCTTTGGCAGATGTTGGAATTTGGATTCAATGAAAAGAATCTGGAATCAAGAGTGCACGGATGATCACAAAACCGTTGTTCATTGTTATAAGAACCCATCTGGTTCACTAATGTCCTTCAGGGAAGGAAATCTACTGTCTTTATCAGGCTTGGCCTTACTCGTAAGTAAGTCACAAGGTCAGGTTCTGGTCAAAATTTGAGTCAATCCACCTTGATCTATTTTTACACATAGAGACTTTTATGCAACTCTTTTGGTGAGACTTTGGTGAAAGAATAATGGAAATCTTTATTTTCTTTATTCTTTCATAGAATGAGGGTGTCTCTGGCTGGGCCAGTACTTGTTTCTCAGCCTTGCTTGCTCTCTTAAGAAACATGAGAACATAAGAAATAGGAGCAGGAGTAGGCCATCTAGCCCTTCGAGCCTGCCCCGCCATTCAATAAGATTATGGCTGATCTGATAATGGTTCAGTTCCACTTACCCGCCTGCTCCCCGTAACCCTTAATTCCCTGATTGATCAAAAATCTATCTACCTGTGACTTAAACACATTTAATAACATAGCCTCCACTACTTCAATGGGCAGAGAATTCCAAAGATTCACAACTCACTGGGAGAAGAAGTTCCTCCCCAACTCTGTACTGAATTGACTCCCTCTTACTTTGAGGCTGCACCCTTTAGTTCGTGTTTCCTTTCTAAGTGGAAATAATCTCTCTGCTTCTACCCTGTCTGCCTCCTTCATTATTTTATATGTCTCTATAAGATCTCCCCTCTGCCTTCTAAACTCGAATGAGTACAGATCCAGTCTACTCAATCTCTGCTCATAAGCTAACCCCCTCATCTCCAGAATCAACCTAGCTCACTCAGCCATTTGAGAGGCAGCTCAGAGTCAACCACATTGACTGTTTCTGTTGCAATGAAGATCTACTTTGACTGCAAATATTTTGGCATAGGAGAAGTCTCTGCTCCTGATAACATGAATAGATTTTTTATCATTAGTGTCACAAGTAGGTTTATATTAACACTGCAATGAAGTTACTGTGAAAATCCCCGAGTCGCCACACTCTGGCGCCTGTTAGCGTACACTGAGGGCCAATTTAGCAAAACCTAGCCAGCACATCTTTCGGACAGTGGGAAGAAACTGGAGCACCCGGAGGAAACCCATGCAGACATGGGGAGAATGTGCAGACTCCACACAGACAGTGATCCAAGCCAGGAATCGAACTTTGGTTCCTGGAGCTGAGGTGACAGTGCTAACCATCTTGCCACTGCATTTCAGTAACACCTTAATGATAATGGTAACTTTTAAACTGTGTCATTTATCAGTGGTTAAAATAGAACCTAGAAGCAGGAGTAGGCTATTCAACCCTTTGAGCCTGCTCCACCATTCATTTTGATCATGGCTGATCATCAAATTCAATATCCTGATTCCTCTTTCCCCCCACAATATCCTTTGGTCCCTTTAGACCCAAGAGCTATATCTAATTTCTTCTTTAAATCATACATTTTGACCTCAATAACTTTCTGTGACATTGAATTCCACACATTCACCACCCTCTGGGTGAAGAAATTTCTCCCCACCTCCGTTCTAAAAGGTTAACTCTTTATCCTCAAACTATGACCCCTAATTCTAGATTCTCCCACCATTGAGAACATTCTTTCTGAACCTACCCTGTCTAACCTTGTTAGATTTTCCCTCTCACTCTTCTAAACTCTAGCGAATAGAATCCCAACCAACTTAGTCTTTCCTCATATGCCAGACATGCCATCCCAGGAATCAGCCTGGTAAACCTTCGCTGCCCTCCTCCGTAGCAAGGACATCCTTCTTCAGATAAAGGCGGCAAAACTGCACACAATACTCAAGGTGTGGCCTCACCAACACCCTATGCAATTTCAGCAAAACATTTCTATCCGAAAGTCAAATCTTCTCACTGTGAAGGCCAATATATCATTTGTCTCCTTCACTGCCTGCTGTACCTGTGCGCTTACTTTCTACAAGGATACCAAGGTCTCGCTGAGTATCCACCTCTCTCAATTTACACCCTTTCAAGTAATAATCTGTCTTCCTATTATTGCTACAAAGTGGATAATCTCACATTTATCCACATTATACTGCATCTGTCTTACAGACGTCCACACAGTCAGCCTGAGCAAATCACATTAAAGTATCTCTGCATCCTCCTCACAGCTCACCCTCCTACCCAACTTGGATCATCTGCAAATTTGAAGATGATAGAATAGAATCATAGAACGAAAGAATCCCACCCTTCAGAAAAAGCCATTTGGCCTATCAAGTGTGCATTGACCACCAGGCTCTATCCCCATATCCCCACATATTAACCCTGCTAATCCCCTGGACACTAACGGTCAATTTAGCATGGCCAAACCACCCAACCTGCACACCTTTGCAATGTGGAAGGTTCTAGAATGCTGTTATTTTCGTATATATGATATCTATTCTGCTAAATTTAAAATTTCAAGGTGAATAAATTGAAGAGTGAGAATTATCAGGCTGAAGTTTTACTAGTTCATCTAATCAAGTACAATATTACACTTTAGTTCTGTGTATTAACATTAAATATTACATTTGGGGGGGCAGTGGTGCTGGGGAAGTATTGGAGAGGTATTGTTGCTGGACCAGTAATCCAGAGATCCTGGGTAAGGCTTTGGGGACCCATGTTCGAACCCCACCACAGCAGATAATGAAATTTGATACCAGTAAAAATCTAGAACTTTAATAGTCTCCTGATGACCAACAAACTGTTGTCGATTGTTGTAAAAATCCATTTGATTCATTAATGTCACAAAAACAGAAAATACTGAGAAAATCTCAGCAGCTCTGACAGCATCCATGGAGAGAGAATAGAGCCACTGCTTCAAGTCTGGATGACCGTTCATCAGAGGACTAGTTTTGTTTTAGACTCCAGCATCCGAGTATTTTGCTTCTAAATTATGGATCACTAATGTCGTTTAGGGATGGAAATCTGCTATCCTTACCTGTCCTGGCCTACATGTGACTCCACAGCCACAGCAATGTGGTTGACTCTCACCTGCTCTCAAGGATGGACAATAAATGCTGGCTCAACCAGCAACAAATTAAAAGTGCAAAGAATAAATAACATATGACTGTGTCAAATGCTCTGATGCTAATATGAGAAAAGTAAGGGGATCGATTATTAAAAGTTCACTCACACACTTCAAGCAAAATTACTTACTATTCTATAATTATCGTAAGATTATTTTTTAAATTCATTCATGGGACATGGGTGTCACTGGCTGGCCAGCATTTATTGCCCATCCCTAGTTGCTCTTGAGAAGGTGGTGGTGAGCTGCCTTCTTGAATCGCTGCAGTCCATGTGCTGTGGGTTGACCCACAATGCTGATCGAGAGGGAATTACAGGGATTTTGACCCAGAGCCTGCAAAGGAACGGCGATAAGGGACGGCATGGTGACAGTATGGTTAACACTGCTGCCTCACAGTGTCAGGCACCTGGGTTCGATTCCCAGCTTGGGTCACTGTCTGTGGTCTGCACATTCTCCCTGTGTCTGCGTGGGTTTCCTCTGGGTGCTCCGATTGCATCCCACAGTCCAAGGGTATCTAGGTTAGGCAAATTGGGTAAGGTAAATGCATGGGCTTACAGGAATAGGATTGGGCCTTGGCAACATGCTCTTTTGGAGTCGTGGTCTAGACTTGACAGCCTGAATGGCCTCCTTTTCACTGTAAGGATGTTATTATTCTATGAAAATGAGTAAACATAGAAAAGAGTCTAAAGATGTGCATTGGTAATGTGCATGTAAATTCGCCTAAGTGTACCTGAGCAGGTACCGGAGTGTAGTGACTGGGGGATTTTCAAAGTAACTTCGTTACAGTGTTAATGCAAGCCTACTTGTGACTATTAAATAAACTATAATATGTGCCATTTTTGATTGCCTAATGAGATAATCTCAGTAATGATTAACATTTAACATTAACTCATGTGGTACAGTATCACAATGGTTAACACTGTTGCCTCACAGTTTAATTTTATTTTCTGCCCAATATGCACATTTATTGACAATTAGCATAACTATAGGCCACACTTAGTGGCCTTAGGAATATAGAAACTTAGGAATATAGTGTTCACTTCTGCTCGCTACACTCCCAGAAGGATGTGAAGGTTTTGGAGAGGGTGCAGAAAAGATTGACCAGGATGTTGCCTGGTATGGAGGGCATTAGCAATCAGGAGAGATTAGAGAAACTTGATTTTTTCTCACTGGAACGATGGAGGTTGGGGAGTGACCTGATAGAAGTCTTTTAAGGGGCATCTTGACAAATACATGAATAGGATGGGATTGGAGGGATATGGTCCAAGGGAAGGTAGGGGGTTTTAGTTCAGATGAGTAGCATGTTCGGTGTGGGCTTGAAGGACGGAATGGTCTGTTCCTGTGCTGTAATTTTCTTTGTTCTCTTTGGTCTTTGTTCATTATGAGTTTCACCAATTAATACTAAGGGTAAAACTCTAACAGTGTGGAAGATCAGAAGGATCTTGGCGTCCAGGTTCATCGGACTCTCAAATCGGCTTCGCAGGTAGAGTATGTCGTTAAGAAAGCGTATGGTGTACTGACATTTATCAATCAAGGAATTGAGTTTAGGAATCAGGAGATAATGCTGCAGCTGTATAAGAGCCTAGTCAGATCCCACTTGGAGTACTGTGTTCAGTTCTGGTTGCTTCATTACAGGAAGGATGTGGAAGCTATTGAAAGGGTGCAGAAGAGATTTACAAGGATGTTGCCTGGATTGGGTAGCATACCTTATGAGTATAGGTTGAGAGAGCTTGATCTTTTCTCCTTAGAGAGATAAAAGATAGAGGTGACCTGATAGAGATGTATAAGATGTTGAGAGGTGTTGATTGAATGGATTCTCAGAGGTTTTTCCCTAGGGCTGAAATAGCTGCCACAAGAGGACACAGGTTTAGGGTGCTGGGGCATAGGTACAGAGGAGATGTTGGGGTAAGTTTTTCACTTAGAGAGTGGTGGGTGCATAGAATCGGCTGCCGTCAGTGGTGATGGAGGCAGATTCAATAGGGTCTTTTAGGAGACTTTTGGATAATTACATGAGACTTAGTAAGATAGAGGTTATAGGTAAACCTAGTAGGTAGAGATATGTTCGGCGTATGGACCCGTTTGTGCTGTAGTTTTTCTATGTTCTATGTTCTGTTCTATGTTCACAAAGTTCTTAATCAAACCCCTATTCAATGAGCATTGTCCAAGCCAAGAGCCACCATTTAAACATGGCTCCTTTCTTGCCTCGCCGTTTTCCCAGGCTGAAGGAGATGGCAAGAACATCTGCGTCCTATCTGACCCTGAGTTAAGCTTCTCATTTCACACTGACTCATCACAAACACGCCTGGGTCCACCTCCACAACATCGCCCATCTCCACCCCTTCATCAGACCATCTGCTGCTGAAGCCCTCAGCCATTGCCTCAGTCACCTTCAGAATTGTGGATTATTTCTCAGGTTCTTCCAGTTCCTGCCACAGTCGAGCCATCAGAAAGTTCAGCTTATCCAAGTCCCTGCTTCTTGTGTAATTCAGCACATCAAATCCAATTCACTTATCACTCCTCTTTGGAATTTGACAATTGCTCTTGTTCTTCAATGGGTTCAACATTGTCTACCGCCCGCCCCTCTGCAATCAACACCACCCCCCCCGTTGCCACAAATTAAATGCCTAACTTTGCATTGAAATCATAGAATGCTACAATGTAGAAGGAGGTCATTCAGCCCATCAAACCTGCACTAGCCACAATCGCACACAGGCCCTATTTCTGTAACCCCACGTATTTACCTTACAAATGCCCCTGACACTAAAGTGCAATTTAACATGGCCAATCAACTTAAGCTGCACATCTTTGGAGTGTGGGAGGGAACTGGAGTATCTGGAGGAAACCCGTGCAAATGAGAGGCGAATGTGTAAACTCTACGCAAACTCTCGCACTCACCCGAGGCCAGAATCGAACCTGGTCCCCTGATGCTGTTAGGTAGCAGTGCTAACCATTGTGCCAACATGCCACCCATAAATCCTTCCATCCTTCCATGCTGTCACCCTATCTCAATATCTGTCACCTCCTCCAGCCCTACAACCTCAGAGAACATCGCAGCCCTTTATCTCTGACCTCTTGAACATTTCCTGCTTCCTTAACCAGTCCCTCCCTCTCTTCCATATCCATTGATGGGGCCAGTATTCCTGCCAGGGGGATCAGGCACCCAGCCTTCCTCATGCCTGCCCATGGGTTCCATACATCCCGACCCCCCACTCCCAACCCCCTATCCAAAAGGCGTGCTGGTTAGGTGCATTGGCCGTGCTAAATTTTCCCTCAGTGTACCTGAACAGGCGCCAGAGTTTGGCAACTGGGGGGTTTTCACAGTAACTTCATTGCAGTGTTAATGTAAACCCACTTGTGACAATAATAATAATTAACTAAATAAATATACGTTCCCACATCTGCCCTAATGATGAAGAGAATCTTGTCTCTGTGAATCATCACTCTTTAGATAAATGTAAGCTCTCTGAAGAAGGCTTATTGAATCTTCCCAGGCTGGGCTGTAACTGCTGTTGACTCTGTCAAATCCCCAGCTGATCCCGATTGTATTTCTCAGTGGATGATTCATAATGTAAACATTAAATCTCACAGACTCTCCTTCCACTGGCTAATGGAAATATCAACTGATGCATCACTTGTTCTTCACCTCATCAATGCAATAAACCCATTCCAGAAAGTAAGACTTTTACCACCATTCCATGACTTTCATCAAGCAACCATTGAATCCCTACAGTGCAGAAGGAGGCCATTTGGCCCATTGAGTTTGCACTGACCACAATCCCACCCAAGCCCTTTTCCTGTAATCTCTCATATTTATCCTGACACTAGCATTAATTTAGCATGGCCAATCAATATGACCTGCATAGCTTTGGACTGTGGGAGGAAACCGGAGCATCCGGAGGAAACCCACACAGACACGGGGAGAATGTGCAAACTCCACACAGACAGTGACCCAAGTTGACAATCGAACCTGGTGCTGTGAGAACTTCTCCACTTCCCCCCTTACACCTCTCCACCATTTACACACTTCACCTTTCCCTCTCTCCCCACCTTTCCCTCTCTCCCCTTTACCCCTCTTCATCATTTCCCCTTTTCTCCTCTCCCACTCTCCCCTTCACCCCATCACCCACTCTCCACCTCTTCCCCTCGCTACCATTCCCCCACTTCACTTCTCCTCCTCTCCATCTTTCTCTTATCTCCACCTCTCCACCTCTCCTCCTCTCTCCATCTCTACCTCTCCTCCTCTCCCCCTCTCTCCATCTCTACCTCTCCACCTCTTCCCCTCTCCACTTCTCTCTCTCTTCGCCTCTCCCTGCTCCACCTCTCCCCCTCTCCTCCTCTCCATCTCTCCTTCTGTCCCACTCTCCACTTCTCCATCTTTCCACCTTGCCCGCTCAGCCCCTCTCCATGTCTCCACTTCTTCCCCTCTCCACTTCTTTACCTATCCCCCTCTCTACCTCTCCCCTTCTCCGCCTCTTCCCCTCTCTACCTCTCCCCTCTCCTTCTCTCTCCCTCTCCTCCTTTCTCACTCTCCACCTGACCCCCTCTCCATCTCTCCATCTTTCAATCTCTCCCTCTCTTCCCATCTCCACCTCTCCATTTCCCCATCTTGCTTCCTCGCCCCGTTTTTGCCTCTTCCCCTTTCTACCTCTCCCCCTCTCCCCTTCTCCACCTCTCCTCTCTCCACCTTTCCCCTTCTCCATCTATCCACTTTTTCACATCTCCACCTTCCGTTCCACCTTCAGAATGCATCTGAAAACCTACCTCTTTGACCAAGCTTTAGAACATCAGCCCTAAAGGGCAAGCATAGTGGCACAGAGGTTAAGACTGCAGTTTCAGAGCTCCAGCGACCTGAGTTCAATTCTCAGCTTGGGTCACTGTCTGTGTGGAGTCTGCACATTCTCCCGGTATATGCGTGGGTTTTCTCCGGTTTCCTCCGACAGTCTGAAAAACATGCTGGTTAGGTACATTGACCCGAACAGGCGCCAGATTGTGGCGACTAGGGGAATTATGCAGGAACTTCATTGCAGTGTTAATGTAAGCCTTACCCGTGACTAATAAATAAACTCTACTTTCACTTTAATGTTTGTCTCGGCATCTAATTTTGTGTCACCACATGCCCCTGATAATCTATGGGGCATTTTATTTACTAAAAGTGTTGGCAAAAAAGGACCATTGGCAGGACTTTATAACTTTGCTATAGCCTGCCTTCTGTCAGCAGACACACTGGGTAATTTAAATTACTGCTTACTTTGGTTAGACCATGAGGCGGGTTTTTTTTTAACCTTAGGAAACGAGTTAGTTTTCACACCGTTCTGCCCTCACACTGATACGAATAGACTTTCTTACAGAATTTGTTGAGGGTGGGATGGAGGGGGGGGCGGTGGGTGAATGATTCAGGTGTTATTGTATGCTAATATACGGTAATAGTATTCCTGACATTGAACACGTTACTTCATTGGCGAGCGAATGGGACAGTCACATTATAGATTTACATTGGCATGGTTTCTGATTTTTGAATATCCCGCAAGACTTTCCGTTTCCGTCACTGCACCCGGTCAATGGAAACAGGATAGGAAGATGCCAACCCATGTACAGTAACTTGAACAATGACAGTGCTGTGATTTGAAAAGTTAAAATAATGTGGTCACCAGGCTGTTACTTCTGACAACTGGCTAGCTGTCAAGCGAGACAACAGCATTGTAAAAGTGGATGTATCTCCAGATGCATTAGAGTAGATTATCCAGAGGATAAAGTGTTATTCTTCATTATATAACATGGAAACTCTAGCTCGGTGTGAGATCTAAAATTAATTGTTGTCATTTATGCTTGTAGAGCAATCCAGCCATCTGTTCAGTTATTTGAAAGAACATAAGCAATGGGAGCAGGAGTAGACCATCCAGCCCCTCGAGCCTGCCCCGCCATTCAATAAGATCATGGCTGATCTAAAAGTGGTTCAGTTCCATTTCCCCACCTGCTCCCCGTAACTCTTAATTCCCTTATCGATCAGAAATCTATCTACCCGTGACTTAAACATGATCAAGTAGGTAGTCTCCATTGCTTCAATGGGCAGAGAATTCCAGAGATTCACTATCCTTTGAGAGAAGAAGTTCCTCCTCAACTCTGTTCTAATCTGCCACCCCCCCGCCCACCTTATTTTGAGGCTGTATCCTCTAGATCTTGTTTCCTTTCTAAGTGGAAAGAATCTCTCTGCCTCTTTTACTCATTACTCTTTTACTGCCTCTTTACTCTGAGCTTTTACTCATTTCACACAGCAGAGCTCAGATAACTGGCTGATTGAAAGTGTTGACAGATATATGGCTATCATAAATGGCACAAATGGTTTCTGTACTGCAGAGTTTATTTACACAGCTGTCATGGGAAATGTCAGTCTGTTTGTTGTAACAGATTTATGAGCTACTGGAGAGGATAATACTTTCTTAATGTTTCTTCAAGTTACTTTTAATTAGTTTGACACTTTCTTTCTGAGCTTTCTAGGAGGATATTGTCTTTCAAGCACCGATTCAAGTGATGCTTGTTTATGTTGATGAAGTTAAGAGATTTGCAATGTTATTATAGAATTCAGTTTATCAAGTGGAAACTAGGCGAGTGTGTTGGGGATGGAGGCTTGTAAGATGTTAAGGGAGTGAGGAAGTAAATGGCTAGGTTGTTTAATGGGATGGGTATGAAATGGACTTTTCGCTGATCTGAAGACCTATGTCTCATTTACTGACCTAATTACCTGTTGTATCTAACTTTGCTAACTTTGTCTGATTCATCTGAGGACATCCTGGCCCCACTGTGCCACAGTAATCTACTGTCTCTCCCCATTTAAATAACATTCTGCTTTCCTACACTTCCTGCCAAAGCAGACAACTTTTGTACTCCACATTATACTTCATCCATTGGCTCGACCTATCTGTCTATCCCTTGGTGATTTTCTGCATCCTCTTGACAAGTATTTTCCCCAGCTACCTTTGTACTGCCAACAAATTTAGCTCCAATATGGATGTTTGTTACAAACTGTCCCAGGATATGTTTGACATAGAATGCTGGAAACAAGGGTGAGATTTTCCAGCACTTCCTGTCAGCGGAATATTTCAGTCTTACCGAAGATGACCCCCCCTCTCCCTTCAGCGGCATTTTCCAGCGGCAGGACAGGTGAGCCATACAAAATGGCACAGCCCATGGGGAGACTGGAAGATCCCGCCAGCCATTAACGGTGAGCTGCCTCTAACATCAGGAAACACTCCAAGGTGGGGGGCTGGAAAATCTCAGCTCAGTTCTCCAGGGACTCTCAAACATTTATTAACTACATATATCTGTGTACAGGGATCGATAAGCGTGAGGCTTCTTCCAGAGCCATCCCTCTCTGAGTTTTGGTTATGCACGATCTGATGGTTATGTTAGCTTTAACGTAATCATAGAATCCTACAGTGCAGAAGGAGGCCATTCAGACCATCGCATCTGTAGTGACCACAAATCCCATAACTCCATACATTTACCCTCCTAAACCCCCTGACATTGAGGGGCAATTTATCACGGCCAATCAATCAATTATGGATATCTTTGGACTGTGGGGGGAAACCGGAGCACTCATAAGAAACACACTTAGATACTGGGAGAACATGCAAACATCATACAGATAGTCACCCGAGGCCAGAATTGAACCCGGATCCCTGTGCTCTGATGCAGCAGTGCTAACCACTGTGCCACCCTTAGTAATAATTAGGAAATCCTACATACTATGATTCCTTCATCAAACTTCTTCATCTATGATTATAAACAGTTGTTAGGGTCCAGGACCAGAACCCCAAAATATATTATGAAACCAGGCGGGACCCCAACAAATTTTCCATACTGACATAAATGTGAGGAAAGGATATTTCTTTCCAGGAATAATTCTACTGAGTAAGAAGCAATTTTTTCACTGTGATATAAACTTTAATTAATAACACAGTTTAAATATAACAAATTGAAGCAATTTAATTATTAACATTTGAATAATATTTAAGAATGAAAAGGAAACAACTTTAATTTATAGTCTATCACTGTTTCAGTTCCAAATAAGCAATATTCCTTTTAGAGGCTTACATGTCATCTTAAATACAGTTAACAGCCATAAATATACTATAGAGTGTAGAGAGTTTTGAAGCTTTCAGAGAGAGATTTTGTAAGCGTGAATTCTCAGGGATGGTTTACACATGCCTCTGAATTCAGCAGTTCTGCAACTGAAATTATTTGTTCTTTGCCAGCCTCAGACCTATCGCCTGCCGATACCTCATCAACATCTGAAAGATAATGCATGACCCTTTCAATCAACCTCATCAAAAACCCCAGGGGAAATCTCCATCGGTAAACAAAAATCCATTAGCTCTGTCTGAATTAAACACTGCATGGCTAAAACGAGTAATAGTGCAAAGTGCATTCCCATCTAGACATACCGACTGCATATAGAGTGAAGATGAATTTTCAAACATTTCTCTTAAATGCATATTTTATATATTTAAATCAATTGCACTACTATCATTAGACAATTGATCCCATGAGGTAATGAAGAATTAACTATTGCATAATGCACATTCATTTCTGATTACACTCCCATTGAATATACACGTAGATACAGTGATAATAAAGCGGTATTAAATGGGGATGTGTTCCATAGGATATGAATGTTAAAGGTTACTTAGGGATATCAAAGTTGTTACTGGATTAAGTTCAGGCTTGCTTCTATTATTAAATTGTTGCTGGTTCATATCAGAATGAACAAAGGTATAAAAATAGTGGCTGAGATTTTACCCCACCATTAGCCATGAGTTCCAAAGACAGTGGCCATTTGTGTTGCTCTTCGGTCTCGCTGCTGGGGTTTGGGAGGGGAGTGGGGATGGAGTGGGATGGTGGAGAAAGGGGTCGCCTGCAGCAGGACTGGAAGATCCCACCGACAGGAAGGGCTGGAAAATCCTGCCTAATGGATAGGGCATGTTGTCCTGTCAGTGCTGAGGCAGGTAATGTGAGTTTGGAAAACTCTACTGCTTGTTTGATTTGATTTGAACAAAGATCAAAGAACAAAGAACAAAACAGCACGGGAAACAGGCCCTTCGGCCCAATGAGCCCGCGCCACCACCCCGATGTTCCCACCTCTACCCGTGATCCCTGTCTATGTTTATAGATCTATGGATTAAAAACCAAATTTGAGACAATTTAGGGAGAATTTGTTTTGCCAATTAGCCTAAGAGCACATCTTTGGGATGTGGGAGGAAACCGGAGCACCCGGAGAAAACCCACGCAAGCACGGGGAGAATGCGCAAACTCCCACAGACACAGGCCCAAATCCATGTATCTGCACAGCACAGCGATAGTCACTGAGCTGTCGTGTTGCCCATCAAATGGTCCAGGTCAAGCGTACACTAACGACGTGAAGCACTAGGATACTCTCGAAAAATCCAAGAGCAGTCCTCTCACGACCCATCGCGTGTATGCCCCTTGTTAGACAACAAGGTGGACCAAAGCACCTGTAGGATAAAAACAAGTACATCAAGTACTTGTACAAAAACAAGTACAAAAGTACAAGTACAAAAACAAGTAGGACAGATATCAGAGGCAGATTCTTTACCCAAAGGGTGGTTCGGGAGTGGAATGCCCTGCCTGCAGCAGTTGTAGATGCGCCAAGTTTGGTGGCGTTTAAGAGGTTAGTTGATAAGTATATGGAAGAGAAGGGAATGGTTTAGTTTGGAGGGGCATTGCTTTTTATATTGGTCGGCGCAACATCGAAGGCCGAAGGGCCTGTTCTGTGCTGTAATGTTCTATGTTCTATGTTCTATCAATATCATCATCTATTTACACACTTCCCAGGGACTCCAAAGGCTCATGATCCCTATTTTAAATCAGTTTTCTATACCCCTCCATTCCCATTCTGTTCATGTGCCCATTTGATTTGATTTATTATTGTCGCATGTATCACAAGCTTTCAAAGTGCTACTCCTTCATCGGGTGAGTCAGGTGATCACTCACCTGATGAAGGGACAACATTCTAAAACTTCGTGCTATCATATAAACCTGTTGGACTTTAACCTGGTGCTGTGAGACTTCTTACTATGCCCACCCCAATCTAATGTCGACATCTCCATATCACTTGTATTAGTACACAGTGAAAAGTATTGTTTCTTGTGCACTATACAGACAAATCATACCTTTCAGAGAGAAAGAAAGGAGAGAGTGCAGAGAATAGGATTAGATTCATTATACAGATTCTCTTTCGTGATATCAGGGAACATTTTGGAGTAATTTTTACCTCGCTGCTCAAGAAGGATGCAAAACCTAAATAGCCAAGTTCTCAGCACAGAACAGGCTTGGAATAATGATAAGCAAAGATTCCAAACTTCTCTGTTGACAATTTTCTGGCTTTGGTCATGATGATAATTATAGTTTTGATGTGTATGCTGAGAGACCAAAATTTGTTCAAAGGCTTTTCTGACACCATGTAATAATGCTTCATCCAAATACTCGTGGGGAGAATTTTACACACCTTTCAGTTGAGTTTGCAGGTTGGGGGCGGCCTTACAATTCCCCAGGTGGCTTGCTGCCGGCCCCCACCCAAGCTGTCTGCAATCGTACGGAGTGAGCTGGGCACAGGTCTTTGACCCAACTGCGGCGATTGCAAAGTGACGAATGAACGGCCGTTGAAGTGTTGCCTCCAGCCCAGCCTCAACTTTGTTGTCCACTTGGCCTTGCCCTGATGACCCTCCCTATCCACTCTCTGGGTCGGAGCCTCTTTCCACCCCAGTTATGAGACCCTCCACCTATGTGGTCTTGTGGCCTTCAGCTCTTGGACTGAGACTGCTGATTGTATTCCAGCAGTGGCTACTATTCCTGGTGGTGCTGATAGGCAACTAAACTCTTGGGCAATCAGATGGCCAGAAAGGCTTCCACCTGAGTGAGGGGCAGAAATCCCATCCGCAGACAACCAATGCACATCAGAGTGTTAAAGTTTTTACATGCTATCATTATAGTCAGGGAAGGGATACTGATTGACCTTTTTTGGAGTGATAGGGTCATAGAGCCATAGAAGCTTACAGCATGGAAACAGGCCCTTCGGCCCAACTTGTCCATGCCGCCTTTTTTAATCCCTAAACCAGCCCCAGTTGCCCTTATTTGGCCCATATCCTTTTATACCCATCTTACGCATGTAACTGTCTAAGTGCTTTTTAGAAGACAAAATTAAATCCACCTCTACTACTACCTCTGACAGCTCGTTCCAGGCACTCACCACCCTTTGCATGAAAAGATTGCCCCTCTGGACACTTTTGTAACTCTCCCTCTCATCTTAAACCTATGCCCTCTAGTTTTACACTCCCCCACCTTTGGGAAAAGATATTGACTACCCAGCTGATCTGTGCCCCTCATTAGACCTTAGAAGATTACCCCTCATTATTTTTTAAACCCCTATAAGATCACTCCTCAGCCTCCAACACTCCGGAGAAAAAATTGTCAGTCTACCCAGTCTTTCCTTACAACTCAAACTGTCGGTCTTGTGGGCCGAAGGGTCTGTTTGTGCTGTTGTGTTCTATCAAGTCCCGGTAACATCTTGGTAAATCTTTTCTGGAAACCCCACTCTCCAAAAAATCCTGCCCCTGAATTTTTTATTGATTCCTTTTCTTATTGATCTATGGGATGTGAACAGTGCTGGCTACGCTGACATTGATTACCCTTCCCTACTTTCTTTTGAGGAAGTGGTGGTGAGTGGCCCAGTTAAACTGCTGCAGTGTTGTTAGGGAGGGAGTCCTTGGATTTTGATACAGTGATAGTGAAGCGATGCTGATATATTTCCATGTCAGGAGAGTGAGTGAGCTTAATATATGTGCAGAATATAGGGCTAATGGTAGGACTCTTAGTAGTGTAGATGAGCAGAGAGATCTCGGTGTACAGGTACGTAGATCTCTGAAAGTTGCTACTCAAAGTTGATAAAGTTGTTAAGAAGGCGTATAGTGTGTTAGCATTTATTGGTAGAGGGATTGAATTTCAGAGCCGAGAGATCATGTTGCAACTGTACAAAACTCTGGTGCGACCACACTTGGAGTATTGTGTACAGTTTTGGTCGCCACATTATAAGAAAGATGTGGAGACTTTGGAAGGGTGCAGAGGAGGTTTACCAGGATGTTGCCTGGTATGATGGGTAGGTCTTATGAGGAAAGGCTAAGGGACTTGAAGTTATTTTCATTAGAGAGAAGAAGGCTAAGAGGTGACTTAATTGAGACATATAAGATGATCAGAGGGTTAGATAGGGTGGATAGTGAGAGCCTTTTTCCTTGGATGGAGATGGATAACACGAGGGGACATAGCTTTAAATTAAGGGGTGGTAGTTATAGGACAGATGCTAGAGGTGGGTTCTTTACTCAGAGGGTAGTAAGGGCATGGAATGCCCTGTCTGCAGCAGTTGTGGACTCGTCAAGTTTAAGAGCGTTCAAATGGGCAGTGGACAGGCAAATGGATAACATTGGAATAGTTTAGGATAGAGGGCCATAAAATTGGTTGCATTGGTCGGCGCAACATCGAGGGCCGAAGGGCCTGTACTGCGCTGTAATGTTCTATGTTCTATGTTCTAATCAGAAAGAAAAAGTGCCGGAAAATCTCAGCAGGTCTGACAGCATCTGTAAGGAGAGAAAAGAGCTGATGTTTCAAGTCCAGATGACCCTTTGTCAAAGCTAAGAGGCATAGAAAGTGGAAGATATTTATAATAACAGATGAGTCATAGCCACAGAAGCCAGAGGAAAAGATTGCTAATGGCTGTCCTCAGACAGAATAAAGAGAAAATAAATGGCCAAATGGCAGAGAAGCTAAACTGAGAGGTTAAGCTGTGACAGGTGAAGATGCGGAGAAGACACCTTCCCATGCAATCGCAGAGGATGTAACACCTGTTCCTTTACCTCTTCTATGCTGACCATCCGAGATCCAAGACACTCATTCCAGGTTAAACAGCGTTTCACTTCCACCTCTTTCAATTTGGTGTATTGTATTCACTGCTCCGAGTGTGGTTCCCTCTATATCGGAAAGACAATAGACCGGGTATTCGTTTTGCTGAACACCTTCAGTTTATGCCTGACCTTCCGGTTGCTTGCCATTTTAACACCCGATCCTGCTCCCCTGCCCACATGTCTGTCCTTGGCCTGTTGCAATGTTCCTGCGAAACTCAACACAAACTGGAGGAACAGCATCTCATCTCCCAGCTCAGCACATTACAACCCTCCGGTCTCAACATCAAATTCAACAATTTCAGATGACTTGCTCTACCCCACCTCCACTCCTTTGTTTTCATTCTAATTTTTTTTTACTGTTTTCTACCTTTTATTTCTTTATTGTCTTTCTTCATTTTTCTTATCCCCTCTACTCTTTCCTCACTTTATCCCATTCCCTTACTTTCTCTGCCCCTTTGCTTCCCATTTTCTAAATTTTATCTCCCATCCATTTCCAAACTACCTTCCCCCCTTTCTGCAACATCTTCATCTGTCATAGCTTACCCTCTCATTTTAGCTTCTGTGCCTTTGGGCAATTCACGCCCTTTATTCTCTCTGTGGGCTGCCATTAGCAGCCTTTCCCCTGGTTTCTGTGGCTATGACTCATCTTTCATTCCCTTACTGTACGGTATAAATATCTCCTACTTTTCTCTGCCTTTTAGCTTTGACAAAGGATCATCTGGACTCAAAACATCAGCTCTCTTCTCTCCTTACAAGTGCAGACAGACCTGCTAAGATTTTCCAGCATTTTCTCTTTGAGTTTTAAATTTCAGCATTCGCAGTAATTTGCTTTTATCCATTAAGTGAGTTTATTTGGTAGGATCCCCCTGTATTTGTTACTGTTGTTCTTCTAATCTCAGTGGTCGAGAATGCGGATTTGGAAGATACTGATGAAAGATTTGATTTGATTTATTACTGTCAGTGAAAATTATTTTTTCATGCGCACTATGCAGGCAAAGAATTCTGTGCATAGAGTAAGAAAGGAGAGAGTGCAGAATGTACTATCGTAGATTGGGTGTTGTTGTTATTCGTCCATCGTCATTGGAGGACCTCGACACCATTAGTCATTTTGAGGCTGGTTGCAGTGTGTTGGAAGATGACGGATCAGGCACGGAATATCCTGGCACATATTGGACAGACTTGTGTAGACACGGTAGTTGTTGTGCTGGTGACTCTGGACTTACGCAACTCGGGTTTAAGTTGTGCTTCAGTAATCCACCTTGCTTCGTGAGCTTGACAGCCTTTGTGAATGAGGCAGCGCCAATTAGGGCGGTTTTGTGCCAGCGTTTCCCAGGTGGTCGTGTCAATGTCAAGCGACTTTAGGAAGGCCTTGAGTGTGTCTTTGAAATGTTTGTTCTGCCCTCCATGCGAGCGTCTTTCAGCAGAGAGTTCCCCAAATAGGATCTGCTTGGGTATGAGCTCATCTGACATATGGATGACATGACCTACCCATCAGGTCTGCGCTCTCATCAGCAGTGTGCGGACTGATGGTAGGCTTGCTCTAGAGAGAATTTTGGTGTCTGGTACTTTGTCTTGCCATCTAATGCGTAACATTCTGTGAAGACAAGTCACGTGGAAATGATTGAACTATCGTGCATGTCCACGTCTCACAGGCATACAGGAGGGTAGTGAGTACTGCGGCACTGTAGACCTTCAGTTTTGTTGCTGGCTGATTCCTCAGTGTTCCCATACAGCGGAGCGCAGTCTACCGAAAGCAGAATTTGTCTTTGCTATTCTGCAGTTAACTTCTGCATCAATAGTCACTGCTTGGGAGAGGGTGCTGGCTATAGTTTCTGCCCTTTGATTGTAATTGTGGGTTCTGTTTACGGTGCATGAGGAGCAGGCTGGTGGATGACTTCTGTCTTTTTAATGTTATGGTGAGTACGAAGTTGTCACAAGCCATGGAAAATTTTTCTATACTGACTTGCATCTCTGGCCCTGAGCCAGCATATAGGGTGCAGTCATGGGCAAAGAGGAAATCTCTCAGGACAGTCTCTTTCACTTTGATAATAGCTTGAAGTCTCCTCAGGTTGAAAAGCTTCCCATTCACTACGTACTTGAAGCTGATTCCAGCAACACTGTCCTGGAAGGCATCGTTCAGCATGGCAGTAAATATCATACTGAACAGTGTGGGTGCGAGCACACAGCCCTGTTTGACGCCATTGGTGACTGGGAATGCCTCAGAGGATTCTTCGCCATCCAGTACTCTGGCAATCATGGAACTGGTGTACCATCTGGTACTGAGAGTGCAAAACTAACAGTTATAGCTCGGGTGTAAAGATCAATTTAATATGAGGTGTGTCTGGACGGCTTGATGGTGCAGTGGTTAGCATTGCTACCTCACAGCACCAGCGGCCTAGGTTCAATTCCGGTCTTGGGTCACTGTCTGTGTTGAGTTTGTATGTTCTCCCCATGTCTTGTGTTTCCTCCGAGTGCTCCGGTTTCCTCCCAAACTCCAAAGATTAATGGCTTGCCGTGTTAAATTACCCCTTATTATCAGTGAGATTAGCAGGGTAAATATGTGGGGTCACGGGGATGAGTGGGATTGTTGTCGCAGCAGGCTCAATGGGCTGAATAGTCTCCTGCTGAAGCACAACTTAAGCACGAGTTGCCTAAGTCCAGAGCCACCTGCGCAACAGCTACAGTGTCTACCCAAGTCTATCCAATATGTGCCAGGACATTCCAGGGATTTAGTGATTCTATGAAAAGTCTGACGGCAGCAAGGAAGAAACTGTCCTTGAGTCGGTCAGCACTTGACCTCAGACTTTTGTATCTTTTTCCCGATGGAAGAAGATGGAAAAGAGTATGTCTGGGGTGGTGTGGGGTCCTTAAAGAAATCTTGGTGAGGTACTGCAGTGCACCTTGTACATGACACAGTGCTGCTACTCTGTATTGGTAACGGAGGGAGTGGATGCTGTAAGCAGTGGATGGGATGCAATCAAGCAAGCTGATTTATGCTGGATGGCATTGAGCTTCTTGAGTGTTGTTGGAGCTGCACCCATCCAGGAGTATTTCATCACGCTCTTGACGTGATACTTGTAGAGGCAGAAATTCAGATGCTAGTAATCAACCTAAGGAGCTAAATGAAAGCTTTCTGTTGTTCATGGATGTGCTAATATTCATAAGCTTGATCATGTGTGACTTGCTTCAAGAGCTTTGGGATAATAAGGAGAATAAAGATTACCATTGTAGCTGTTTTCATCATTTTGTTTTGCTGATTTCTGATCAAGAGTAACTTACATCGTCCCTGGAAATGAGGCAAAATGTCTTTGGGGAAAGGAAGTGAATTATGCGAGTGACTGGCTTCATTGTAAAATGTGTTCCTAATTTCAGCTGTTTGGTACCAGCCTTGCGGAACCTGATGATTTAACCGATGTCAGGAGGCATCTTGTTTCTCCTTCTGGTTGATCTGATAAGATTGTCGTGGGGTTAATATGAATTTCTCATCCCCCACCAACAACACAGTGGGTGTACCTACACCACATGGACTTCAGCCATTCAAGAAGGCAGCTCACCACCACCCTCTCAAGTGCTATTGTGGATGGGCAATAAATACTGGGCCCAGACAGAGTGAACAGTGATAAACCCACCCTCTTCTCCACTTTCCCATTCAGTTCTACTTAGAAAATTTAACAGGACTAGATCGGGTAGATTCAGAAGGAAGTATCCCCAATGGTGGGGGAGCCCAGAACTAGTAGTCATAGTTTGAGGATAAGGGATAAACCTTTCAGAACTGAATTGAGGAGAAATCTCTTCACCCAGAGGGTGAACCTGACGTTGCTGAGACCACATTTGAAATATTGTGTTCAGTTCTGGTCACCTCTTTATAAGAACGATGTGAAAGCATTGGAGAGAGTGCAGAAGAGATTTACCAGGATGCTGCCTGGTTTGGAGCGTTGGTCTTATGAGGAAAGGTTGAGGGAGCTTTTCTCTTTGGAGTGGAGGAGGATGAGAGGCAACTTAATAAAGGTTTATAAGATGATGAGAGAGATTGATAGAGTGGACATGCAGAAACTATTTCATTGGATGGATGTAGCTGTTACTAGGGGGCATAACTATAAGGTTCATAGTGGGAGATAAAGGAGGGATGCCTGAGGTAGATTCTTCACTCTGAGAGTGACTGGAGTGTGGAATAGACTGCCTGCTGTGATAGCGGATTTCAGGAACTTTCAAATGGTTATTGGACAGGCACATAGAGCATTCCAGAATTATAGGGAGGGGATAGCTTGATCTTGGGACTACACATAGCTCGGCACAACATTGAGGGCCGAAGGGCCTATACTGTGCTATAATGTTCTATGTTCCATAGCGAATGTGTGGAATTTACTACAGTAGAAAGTAGTATTTTCTTCTTCATTCATGCGACATTGTTGGTTGGCCAGCATTTATTGTCCACTCCTTGTTGTCCTGATCCGTCTTTGAAATTTAGCTTTACCAGAACATAACATAAGAACTAGGAGCAGGAGCAGGCTATCTGACCTCTCGAGCCTGCTCCACCATTCAATAAGTTCATGGCTGATCTTTTTGATGACTCAGCTCCAGGACGCAGGCACAAAGTGCCCCTCAATGATTACACCTGCAGGAAGAGTCAGCAGCTGCAAAAACCTTGAGCTCCAGGTTGTGGCACTGGAGTGGCAAGTGGATTCACTATGGTGCATCGCAAGGCTACAAGAAGCAACGAAGTACACAGGCAGGGAGGGAATTTATTTTTTTTGTTTTTATTTCAATTCAATCGAATCAAGTCCAATTCAGGGTCTCAACAAGTTGAGACATTGCTGGTCCCAGCTGACAAGACAGGGTTCTCACCTCCTGTCTGGGGCTTGATCTACATGATCCAAGCTGATTGGAGCAGGCATAGCTCCTCCTTCAGGGTTTGATCTCATTTGCATCTTAGCCAAAGGGCCGAGATACCCCTTTTAAAAATTGCTTCCAATGAAGCTAAAATGTAACCGGACAACTTCAACCAAGCGCATTATGTTGATACCATGCTTCATCTTAGCCACAAGGCCGAGGTAGACAGAGAGCAAATGGATGATATCCAGAGCATCGAAGAGAAACAGACAGAGAATACAGGAATCCCCTGAGGCTCACTGGCTTTCTAATCACTTTTCCATTTTTGATATTAGTGAGCAGGATGGTTCCTCAGAAGACTTTAACAAGAGCCAAGTTTGGGGCACCATGGATGTCTCCATGGCACAGTGGGGGGGGAATAGAAAGAGTGGAAGTGATCCAGTGATAGGGGATGCCATTGTTAAAGGAGCAGACAGTCTTTTCTGTGGCCATGACTGTGATTCCAGGATGGTATGTTGCGTCCCTAGGGCCATGGTCAAGGATGTCACAGAGCGGCTTTGGGAGAAGTGATAGTCTACATTAATAAAAGCATAACGACAAAATAAAAACTAGGAGCAGGAGTAGACCACCTAGCCCTTCGAGCCTGCTCCACCATTCAATAAGATCATGGCAGGTCTTTTTGTGGACTCAGCTCCACTTAACTGCCACTCAGTATAACCCTTAATTCCTCTACAGTTCAAAACTCTATCTATCCTTGCCTTAAAAACATTCAACGAGGTAGCTCCAACAGCTTCACTGGGCAGGGAATTCCACAGATTCACAATCCCTTTGTGTGAAGAAGTTCCTCCTCAACTCAGCCCTAAATCTGCTCCTACTTATTTTGAGGCTATGCCCCCTAGTTCTAGTTTCACCCGCCAGTGGAAACAACTTCCCTGCTTCTATCTTATTTATTCCCTTCATAGTCTTATATGTTCCTTGAAGATGTCCCCTCATTCTTCTGAATTCCATTGAGTATAGACCTACTAGACTCAGTGTCTCCTCATAAACCAACCCTCTCAACTCTGGAATCAACCTATTAAATCTTTTCTGCATCCCTTTCAGTGCCAGTATATCCTTTCTCAAGTAAGGAGACTAAAACTGTACACAGTACTGCAGGTGTGGCCTCACCAGCACCTCGTACAGCTGCAACATGACCTCGCTGTTTTAAACTCCATCCCTCTAGCAATGAAGGACAAAATTCCTTTTGCCTTCTTGATTACCTGCTGCACCTGCAAACCAACTCCTTGAGATTCATGCACAAGGACACCCAGGTCCCTCTGCACAGCAGCATGCTGCAATTTTTTACCATTTAAATAATAGTCCATTTTGCTGTCATTCCTATCAAAGTGGATGACATCACATTTACTAACATTGTACTCCATCAGCCAGACCCTTGCCCACTCACTTAGACTATCTATATCCCTTTACAGACTTTCAGCGTCCTCTGCGCAGTTTGCTCTGCCATCCATCTTAGTGTCATTTGCAAATTTTGACAGCAATCATTTACGATTTACAAAGATGATCTATCGTAAACACTTGTGGTCGCAGTACTGATCCCTGAGGCATACCACTTGTCACTAATTGCCAACCAGAAAAAGCACCCATTTACCCTACCACTTTTTGCCTTCTGTTAGGATATCCTTTATCCATGCTAACACCCTGCACTTTATCTTATGTAGCAGTCTTTGGTGTGGCATGTTATCAAATACCTTTTGGAAATCCAGATACATCGCATCCATAGATTCGCTATTGTCCACTGCGCATGTAATATTGTCCTTATATGTTCGCCTTATGGCCACTTCTTTTGGGTAAAATAAAATCTAATGAATTTATTTCTGATCATTTTTAAGTTGTGAATCTCAATTTTACATCTCTTTGAAATTCTTTGAAATTAAGTATCCAAATACTCACCTATCTCCTAATACAAATTTCTACCCATGGGTGTACTTATAGAAATCCAACTTGGCCCTATTCACTTCAAATGCCTGCTTTTCACTCCTAACCCACTTGATGATCTGAATTCCATTGTCACTCAGTCCCTAGCTTATTAATCTCACATCCTGGCACACGTGCACACAGCCCCTGAGATCCTGTTTTGCAGTATACCATTCCAACATCCCAGAAATATTTAAAAAACAAAATTTTCTTTGCACTTTTTCACATTTTTCTTTATATCTTTGATCAACAAAAATCTTATCAATTTCCAGTCTAACATCAACGATTAATCAAGCGTCAATTCCCATTTGTGGGAGAGAATTCCAAATCCCCATGGCCAATGGAAAACTGAGATGGGGAATGGGATTTTTGCAGTAACTGACAATCTGCCATCAACATATCATGGAAACCAATGATTGATAAATTGCTCAGAGGAGCCAAGGCTTCCATCTCCTTAACGACTGAACAGCTTGATATATCAGCATTGTTTCACCATTCTGATGAAGTTCCTCAGTGACAAGGAATTATTGATAGCGCCCTGATGAAATCAGAGGAGAGATGAAGAGAAATCATTTTTTTATGATCTGGAATGCACTGCTTAAAAGACTCAGTAAAGGGAATGATGCCAATAATAATCTTCAAGGAAAGAAAGCATTTTGGATGCGGGGAAGGACAGAGGAGTTAGATACACTCTCCAGTTCTTGCAAAGAGCTAGTATAGGCATGATAGGCTGAATAGCATTTATTACCCATCCCTCATTGCCCTTGGAAGCAGTCGAGAATCAATCATCTTGCTGTGCCTCTGGAGTCACATGTAGGCCAGACCGAATAAGGGTGGCAGGTTTCCTTCCCTAAAGGAATTATAAGTGAATCAAATGGGTTTCTCACCATAATTTTATGGTCATCAGTAGATTTTTAATTCCAGCCTTTTTTTATCAAATTCAAACTCCATCCTCTGCCATGGGATTTGAACCTGGGTCCCCAGAATATTAGTTGAGCTTCTGTATTAATAAATCTAGTGATAATACCACTAGGCCATCACCTCCACAATTAGAAGCAGATGCTGTAAACAGATCACAACATCAATCAGGGTGATTTAACCCTAGCGCGGCCATTCGGAAGCTACAAAGTACATTGGGCATGATTTTCCTTGCCCACTGTGCTGCTTGGGTAATGCAGCGGGCAGGTAAATGTCAGCGGAGGGGGGGTCCTATAGTAGGACAGGACTGGGCATACACGTGGTGGGTCGTGCGAGGGCTGTTCTTGGATGTTGCTTCGCGAGTTGCCTAGTGCTTCACGTTGTTAGTGTACACTTAAACTAACGGGCAACACGACAGCTCAGTGACTATCACTGTTTGCTGTGCAGATACATGGACCTGGGTCGGATCTCCGACTTGGGTCGGTGTGTGTGGGAGTTTGCACATTCTCCCCATGCTTGCGTGGGTTTTCTCAGGGTGTTCCGGTTTTCTCCCACACCCCAAAAACATGCTTTTAGGCTGATTGGTTTTAACAAATTGTCCCTAAATTAGACCTCCCTTAATCTGGCGCACATATAATTCTCTAAATTTGCACTCCTCTATTGTGGAGTCCAAGAGGCACAGACAAAAGTCATAGATAGAAGAAGAATTGGAATGAGGCACTCACTGAATGTTAAAATGGCAGCTTGGGCTTGTAGGCCAAAAGGCCTGTTTCCTGTGCTGTGTTGTTAACATAGAACATATAGAACATAGAACAATACAGCACAGAACAGGCCCTTCGGCCTTCGATGTTGTGCCGACCAAAATAAAAAGCAATGCCCCTCCTAACTAAACCATTCCCTTCTCATCCATATACTTATCAACTAACCTCTTAAACGCCACCAAACTTGGCGCATCTACACAGCTGCAGGCAGGGCATTCCACTCCCTAATCACTCTTTGAGTAAAGACCCTACCTCTGATATCCGTCCTATAACTCATACCCCTTAATTTAAAGCTGTGTCCCCTCGTGCTAGCTTTCTCCATCCTAGGACAAAGGCTATCACTGTCCACCCTATCTAAACCTCTAATCATCTTATATGCTTCAATAAGATCCCCTCTTAGCTGCCTCCTTTCTAACGAAAACAACCTCAAATCCTTCAACCTCTCTTCATAGGACCTGCCCTCCATACCATGCAACATCCTAGTAAACCTCCTCTGTACCCTCTCCAATGCCTCCACATCTTTCTTATAATGTGGCGACCAGAACTGCACACCATACTCCAAGTGCGGCCGCACTAGAGTTTTGTACAGCTGCAACATGATGCTGCGGCTCCTAAATTCAATCCCCCTACCAATCAAAGCTAAGCCTCCATAAGCCTTCTTAACAACTTTATCCACTTGACTGCCTACTTTCAGGGATCTATTGACACATACACCAAGATCCTTCTGTTCCTCAACACTATTAAGAGCCCTACCATTAGCCCTATACTCTACACATTTATTGTTCCTGCCAAGTGCATTACCTCACACTTTTCCACATTAAACTCCATTTGCCACCTCTCGGCCCAGCTCTGCAACTTGTCCAAGTCACTCTGTAAACTAAAACACCCCTCTTCACTATCTACCACACCACCAACTTTATTATCATCTGCAAATTTACTGATCCATCCCTCAATACCCTCATCCAGATCATTTATAAAATTACAAACAGCAGGGGCCCCAAAACAGACCCCTGAGGCACACCACTCGTCACCGAACTCCACGATGAATATCTCCCATCAACCACCACCCTCTGTCGTCTATCTGCCAGCCAATTTCTAATCCAATTAGCTAAATCACCCTCTATTCCACACATCTGCATTTTCTGTAGAAGTCTTCCATGGGCCACCTTATCAAAAGCCTTACTAAAGTCCATATATACTACATCAACCGCCTTACCCCCATCCACCTCTCTGGTCACCTTCTCAAAAAACTCAATGAGGTTAGTAAGGCCTGACCTACCCTTCACAAAACCATGCTGACTATCCCCAATCAATTCATTTCTCTCTAAATAACTATAAATCCTATCCCTATAATTCTCTCCAATACCTTGCCCACCACAGAAGTAAGACTCACTGGCCTATAATTCCCAGGAAGGTCTCTCTTCCCCTTCTTAAACAATGGGACCACATTCGCTATCCTCCAGTCCTCCGGAACCACACCCGTAACCGACGAGGACCTGAAGATCAGAGCCAGAGGCTCTGCAATCTCCTCTCTTGCCTCCCAGAGAATCCTAGGGTAAATCCCGTCCGTCCCAGGGGACTTATCCAACTTCAAACCCTCGAGAATTTCTAACACATCCTCCCTATCTACTACAATACTCCCCAATTTGCACCCCTGTACCTCAGTGCTCTCCACAGCTACATTTCCAGCACTCTGCGTGAATACCGAAGAGAAATATTTATTCAGTGCCTCGCCAATCTCTTCAGGCTCCACGCACAACTTCCCACTGCTATCTATGACTGGTCCTAATCTTGCCCTAACCAATCTTCTATTCTTAACATATCGAAAGACAGCTTTAGGATTCTCCTTAATCCTATCAGCCAACATCTTCTCGTGTCCCCTCTTAGCTCTCCTCAATTCACTTTTTACCTCCTTCCTAGCTAATCTATAGCTATCCATTGCACTACCTGAGCCTTCAAGCCTCATCCTGACATAAGCCTCCTTTTTCTTCTTAACCAGCAAATCAACTCCTTTCGTACACCTGTGTTCTTTGTTCTTTATTTTTGTCTAGCTAGTTGCAACTTTCCCAGGCCCTTTCTTAGAACATAATCAACCTTGTGTTGGAAATCAGGCTGACTACAATATGGAAATCATCATTTTCCATTCAGATGGTATCATCTGGGCCTGATAATATCCCCTCTACCCCAATCCCCTCTCCTGCCAACCTCCCACCCGCCCACCAGTAAGGGTTCCCACCAGCAGTGATTAAAGCTGGTCCATACTTACGTCATACTTCTATTTATTGACTACAACTAAGCCTTCAACATTATTTTTGCTACAAAATTAATCTCCAAACTCTGTGGCCTGGGCCTTGGCTCGTCCTTGTGTGACTGGATCCTAGACTCCCAAATCCACAGACCGCAATCAGTAAGGATAGGCAACAACACTTATCCCATGATCATCCTGAACACCAGTGCCCCACAAGGCTGTATGTAGGCTATACAGGTATACAGGGTATAATTATATAGGGGGAATATAGCCCCCTACTATACTCCTTATACACCTTTGACTGTGTGGCTAAATTCCCCTCCAATTCGATTTTCAAGTTGCTCACGATACTGCCATGGTGGGTCAGATCTCAAATAATGATAAGATAGGATACAGGGATGAGATTAAGAATCTGGTGAGCTGATGTAGCAACAATAATGATAAAATCATGGGTTCATAGAATCCCTACATTCAGAAAGAGGCCACTCAGCCCGTCAATTCTGCATCAGCCATAATCCTACACAGTCCCTATCCCTGTAACCCCACATACTTGCCCTGCTAATCCCTCAAATCTATGCATCCTGGGACACTCAGGGGGAATTTAGCACAGCCAATCAACCTAACATTATAGATATCAAAGACATCTAGCCTGGTCATTTTTAACTTGATTTATTTTTGTCACATGTATTTGTATACTGTGAAACATATTGTTTCTTGCACACTATATAGACAAAGCATACTGTCCATAGAGAAGGAAAGGAGCAAGTGCAGAATGTAGTGTTACAGTCATAGCTAGGGTGAAGAAAAAGATCAACGTAGAAGTAGGTCCATTCAAAAGTCTGGCAGCAGCAGGGAAGAAATTAGTCTTGAGTCAATTGCTGCATGACCTCAGACTTTTGTATCTTTTTCCCAATGGAAAAAGGTGAAAGACAGTGTGCCTGGGTGCGTGGGATCCTCGATCATGCTGGCTGCTTTTCCGAGGCAGTGGGAAGTATAGACAGAGTCAGTGGATGGGAGATGGATTTGCATGATAGGTTGGGCTTCATTCATGACCTACTGTAATTCCTCACGGTGTTGGACAGGGAAGGAACCATACCAAGCTATGTTACAACCAGAAAAAACGCTTTCTGTTTTGCAAAAGTTGGTGAGAATCGTAGCTCACAGGCCAAATTTCCTGAGTCTTCTGAGAAAATAGAGGCGTTGGTGGTCTTCCTTGACTACAGTGTCAGCATGGCGGGGGTGGGGGGGGAACAGGACAGCTAGTTGGTGATCTGAACATCTGAAGTTCTCAATCATTTCTATTTTGTCCCTGTGACGTAGACAGGAGTATGTTCTCCTGAAGTTAATGATGACCTCCTTCATTTTATTGACTTCGAGGGAGAGATTATTGTTGCCAGTTCACCGGATTTGCTATCTCATTCCTGTATTCCGCCTCGTCACTGTTTGAGGTCTGATCCACTATGGTGGTGCCTGGGGAGGAAATCATTTTCTTCATCCTCATCTACAATTATAGTTGCTATTAGACAAATGTAAATTCTTTTTCGTAATTATACTGGTCTAATTACCTGTTTAGGTTGAATTTCCCATTATCCCAAATCCCAATGCCATTTCATTTCAATCACATACTGTGCTGACTCACTCTGAGCCTGAACAGTCTTTCAAATGGCTCATACCTCGTGAAGATCAGGTTTAGCAGTTTCAAAGGATGTGTCACAATGTTCTCCATTCCCCCGTTCCTCAAGTAAAATGTAAAAGAAATTTCTATTCTCGCCTTGTCGCCATCCTGTGTCTTTCCAATTAACAGTGCGAGGCAGAGTTAAGTTACAAAAAGACTGACAAAGGGCGAGGGAGGACAGGATGCCAGAAATCTGAAGTAAAAACAGAAAGAGTAAGGCTGGTCAGACTCGGCAGGTCAGGCAACATCTGTGCAGAGGGAGAGAGTTAATGTTTCAGCTCGATAATCTTTTGTCAGAACTGAAGGAAAATAGAAATGGCCCAGCGCTTCCCTTCTCTGGAGGGGTCGCACCCAAATGAACTGCCGACTATTCCATGCTGGAAGCCCCCATGTATGGATCAGAGGATAATTGCTTCCAATGTTCAACTTCCATTGGGAAATTATGCTGCACTGGGAACCGTCCAAAATTCTGGTTTAAATTGGAGATTTCCAATGATTCTGACTCTCTTCACAGATTGTTTGCGAACTTGCTGGAGTCTTTTAAGAGACTTCTGGATGAGTACTTGGGATTTAATGGGATTGAGAGTTATAGATAGGCCTGGTAGGTATGGATATGATCAGCACAACTTGTGGGCCGAAGAGCCTGTTTGTGCTTTAATGTTCTATGTTCTATTAATTACCCAAGAATGATATAACAATGAAAACTTCTTATGTTTGGGAAAGTATGTTGGCTTATGGTAGTACAGTGGTTAGCACCCATGGACTTGGGTTCGATTCTCAGCTTGGATCACTGTCTTTGTGAAGTTTGCACATTCTCCCCTTGTCTGTATGGTTTTCCTCTGGGTGCTCTGGTTTTTTCCACTGTCAAAAGATGCGCAGATTAAGTTGTTTGGCCATGCTAAGTTGCCCCTTAGTGTCAGGGGGGGGGGGGGGGGGGGGTCAAGCAGGGTAAATACATGGGGTTGCAGAGATAATGCCTGGGTGGGACTGTTGTCGGTGCAGGCTCGATTGGCCAAATGGTCTCCTCCTGCACTATTAAGGATACTATGATCCTTACCCCTGCAACCTTCCTATCCCCTGGCTACCCTCCTGACCATTCCCCTCCCCTCACTAAAGTTTAACATTTATTTATTAGTCACACGTAGGCTTACATTACCACTGCAGTGAAGTTACTGTGAAAATCCCCTAGTCGCTATGGTCTGTTTGGGTCAATGCAGCTAACCAGCACATTTCTCAGACTGTAAGAGGAAACTGGAGCACCCGGAGAAAACCCATGCAGACACGGGGAGAATGTGCAAACTCCACCCAGACAGTGACCGAGGCTGGGAATCGAACCTGGGTCCCTGGGGCTGAGAGGCAAAGTGCTAACCACTGTGTTACCGTACTGCCCCACTATGTCCCATCGAGGCAACTACCCCTGATAACTCTTCAACTGCCTGATGAGAAATACCTGACTCTCCATCCCAGCTCCCAGTCTCCCCGACTATTCTCCTCAACTCCTCCACTATTCCCGAAATCCCCTCCCAACCCAACCATAACTCCAACGCCCTTAAATCTTTTTGCATCTTTTGAGGTAAGAAGAGGGAGATCAGGAAAGCTAGAATGCAAAAGGGAAAGACCTTCAGTACCATAACAGCGAAGGAGCAGAAAAATCTGGATAGAAAAACGTAATAAGTAAAATAAGATCGAGGAATTTAGATATGCACTATTTTATACAGAAGTGTATTGGGGCAAGCAAGCAACACTAAAGATTTATAAATCACTGGTTAAACCTAATTTGGATTATGGCAGGCAGTGAACTTTAGGCAGGATGTTGAGATCTTAGAGAGGGAATAGAAGAGGGTTACTGGAATGGGGTTAGTTTAGCTCAGTTGGCTGGACAGCTGGTTAGTAATTCAGAGCCACATCAACAGCATAGGTTCAATTCCCATACCGGCTAAGCTAATTCATAAAGGTCCCACCTTCTCAACTTTGCCTCTCGCCTGAGGTGTAGTGATCCTTAGGTTTGGGACGGCACTGCTGCCTCACAGCTCCAAAGACCTGGGTTCGATTCTCGGTTTGGGTCACCATCTGTGCGGAGTATGCATGTTCTCCCCGTGTCTGCATGGGTTGCACCCCTGTGTATTCCCGTTTCCTCCCACAGTCCAAAGATGTGTGGGCTAGGTGTAATGGCCATGCTAAATTGCCCCTCAGTGTTCAGAGACGCATAGCTTAGAGGGATCAGTGGGTTTATGCGGATAGGGGATTGTTGGTGCAAACTTGCTAAGCCTCCTTCTGCACTGATGGCATCCTATGATTAAATTACCATCAGTTGCAACCGATGGTCATCTGGCCACTTTACTGGAGTGGTGTTTGGGGTGAGGGACTTGGGTTACATGGTGAGGTTAGAGCAGGAATTGTTCTCCTTGGAATAGGGAAGGTTAAGGGGAGATTTAAAAGAAATGTTTAAAATACTGGATGGTTTTATGAAAATAAATAGACAGACCCTGTAAGCAGAGCACGCAAACTGGGTAAAAGAATCACACAGAAGGTCTTGGCGATTTATTTAACTTATCAAGTTGTCCTGATTTGGAGGGCACAGACTGAAAGGAAGCAGATTTGATCATAACTTTGAAAAGGGAATTGGATAAGTGCTTGACAAGAAAAATGTTATAAGGCTAATTGACTGACAAAGGTTATTTCAGCTCCTGAGCGAGATTCCTTTTGCAATGTTCCATGAAAAAATGTCACAGAAACATAAGAACAAAAGAAATAGGATGGCGACTGCCAGGCTTGGATTTCCAACGATGTCAGCTCCACACTGGAAATTGTTTTGTTTTGATTTGATTTATTATTGTCACATGTATTAACATACAGTGAGAAGTATTGTTTCTTGCGTGCTATACAGACAAAGCATACCATTCATAGAGAAGGAAATGAGAGACTGCAGAATGTAGTGTTACAGTCATAGCTGGACGTAGAAAAGGATCAACTTAATACGAGGTAGGTCCATTTAAAAGCCTGACAGCAGCAGGGAAGAAGCAGTTCTTGAGTCAGTTGGTACGTGACCTCAGACTTTTGTATCTTTTCCCAAAAGAAAAAGGTGGAAGAGAGAATGTCTGGGGTGCATGGGGTCCTTAATTATATTGGCTGCTTTTCCAAGGGAGGAGGAAGTGTAGACAGAGTCAATGGATGGGAGGCTGGTTTGTGTGATGGACTGGGCTTCATTCACGACCTTTTGTAGTTCTTTGCAGTCTTGGGCAGAGCAGGAGCCTATACCAGGCTGTGATACAACCAGAAAGAATGCTTTCTATGGTGCATCTTTAAATGTTGGTGAGAGTCATTGCAGACATGACAATCTTCGAGAAATTAGAGGCTTTAGTGGGCTTTCTTAACTGTAGTGTTGGCATGGGGGCAGCAGGAGAGGTTGTTATCTATTCATTTGAATTTCACTGAAATGAGATTAACATGCCCATAACTGAAGTCTCCGGGGCTGCTGGCTTTCCTTGTTGGGAACAAGCCCCTTGATTTAATGAAATAATGATTTCAATGCTCGTGTAGTCTGCAATGTACAGAGTGTGGGAGATTCTTCTCTGAACTCCCATTGAAAGCATAAATTACTCCAGTTTTCACACAAATTTTATACTTGGGGCACATTTTACCATTTTAATTCTAAGTGCTGGGAGGACTTGAAACTGGGAGTGTTTCAGATCCATCATTTCAGATCCATCATTCTCAGGCACCTCCATGTGCATTCTGCCTGAAAAAAGAGCAGTGATTCTGAATTGTGTTGCGGAAGTCTATGGGTGGGGTTTAACACACCCAAAATCCTGCAGCTCCGATCGGACCCTCTGACTGCTCGTGCACAGAAAAAAAGTGACAGAATGCTGCCTCTTTGCCACATGAGCTTCTGGGCCAGATAATGTGTCTCCCTGTCTCCAACAGATATTGTCCATTTCTGACCCCCTTATCCCCCACCCTCCTGCCACCTGGTGAAATTGTGGACCCCTTCCACCCTCACTGATCTCAGACAGAGTAGCAACGGACTCCTCCCCCTACCTCCTAACTGGTCACAGGCAGGGTGGAGCGGACCCCCTCTTTTCCCTCACTGATCACAGACAGAATGGCAGCAGACTCCCCCTTCCCCTTCACTGACCTCAGGCAGAATTGCAGCGGATCCCCCTTCCCCCACCACCGATCTCAAGCAGAGAGCTGTCGGACACTCGGCACTTACCTCCTCACTAACTGGAGTGCCCGAATCGGACTTTTGTGGAGCATACCTGTTTCATGCCGATTCAAGATGGCAAAGGGGGAAGTGCCGGTAAGATTGGGCGTGCAGCCCATTCCATCAATATGCAAGTGCATTCAAGTGGCCGTTGCCCCCGTTTTGGGCGCGGTCCCCATTGCGGCCATTTTTGGGCATTGGTGAAGGGGGAACCAGTGTGGAGGTGGGCACGGATCGTGCGACTTACCTCACGACCAAGTTTATCAGGTTTTTGCGCCCGAAAATGGGTGCAATGCAATGGTAAAATTATGTACTCAGAATTTTGTGGGAGAATTTTGGCCCCGGTCTACGTTGGAGTCATGAGGTCAACTTTTACATGGGTGTTGGAGGTACCAGTATCTCAGCGGAATCACAGGTCCTCCAGGAGGTTCATAATTTTATCTATCTATCAAAATATATAAATATGAAAGTGTTACAGGACACCCAGAAGGAATTGCATTGTTCACTTATCTGTTGCCAAGGAAGATTCCGTACACACTAAAATGTTTGAGTAGATCTGGAAGCAGATAAAGGTATTTCTGATATTCTACAAGGGTCGCTTGTTCACCTTGGCAACCACATCACTAGCACCAACAAGAGGGAAGTTGACAGGTTTCTGATTGCCAGGTTAGTGCAATGTTCCAACAACTGTGTTTGATATCACAGATAATTTATACACGGCTATTCCGACTGACATCGATCATTGTAGGTTTTTGTAAAAATGTTGCACACAAAAAGCACTAAAATGTTAGGGTTTGAAGTACCGTATTGGGCAGGAAGTACAGTTAAATAGAAAGCTGAGAACAGTGGAAGATTGATGCTGCAACGTAGAAGGCTGAATAAGCACAGATCTCTGACAAAGGGTCATCCAGACTTGATACATTGGCTGGATTCTCTCTTCCCAAATGCTGTCAGACCAACTAAACCTTTTCTGTTTTTGTTTCAGATTCCCCACTGTGATTCCCTGCCATGTAATTCCCCACTGTGATTCTCCCACTGTGATTCCCCCCACTGTGATTCTCCCACTGTGATTCTCCCACTGTGATTCTCCCACTGTGATTCTCCCCACTGTGATTCTCCCCACTGTGATTCCCCCCACTGTGATTCTTCCCACTGTGATTCTCCCACTGTGATTCTCCCACTGTGATTCTCCTCACTGTGATTCCCTCACTGTGATTCGCCCACTGTGATTCCCCCACTGTGATTCTCCCACTGTGATTCTCCTCACTGTGATTCCCCCACTGTGATTCTCCCACTGTGATTCTCCCACTGTGATTCTCCCACTGTGATTCTCCCACTGTGATTCCCCCACTGTGATTCTCCCCACTGTGATTCCCCCCACTGTGATTCTCCCACTGTGATTCTCCCACTGTGATTCCCCCACTGTGATTCTCCCCACTGTGATTCCCCCACTGTGATTCTCCCACTTTGATTCTCCACTGTGATTCTCCCACTGTGATTCTCCCTACTGTGATTCCCCCACTGTGATTCTCCCACTGTGATTCTCCCACGTGATTCTCCACGTGATTCCCCACTGTGATTCCCCTCCATTATTCTCCTCACTGTGATTCCCCCACTGTGATTCTCCCACTGTGATTCTCCCACTGTGATTCCCCTACCTGTGATTCTCCCACTGTGATTCTCCCACTGTGATTCCCTCACTGTGATTCTCCACTGTGATTCCTCCACTGTGATTCCCCACTGTGATTCCCTCCATGTGATTCTCCTCACTGTGATTCCCCCACTGTGATTCTCCTCACTGTGATTCTCCCACTGTGATTCTCCCACTGTGATTCCCCCACTGTGATTCTCCCACTGTGATTCTCCTCACTGTGATTCCCCCACTGTGATTCTCCACTGTGATTCCCCCACTGTGATTCTCCTCACTGTGATTCTCCCACTGTGATTGTCCCACTGTGATTCCCCCACTGTGATTCTCCCACTGTGATTCTCCTCACTGTGATTCCCCCACTGTGATTCTGCCACTGTGATTCCCCCACTGTGATTCTCCTCACTGTGATTCTCCCACTGTGATTGTCCCACTGTGATTCCCCCACTGTGATTCTCCCACTGTGATTCTCCTCACTGTGATTCCCCCACTGTGATTCTGCCACTGTGATTCCCCCACTGTGATTCTCCTCACTGTGATTCTCCCACTGTGATTGTCCCACTGTGATTCCCCCACTGTGATTCTCCCACTGTGATTCTCCTCACTGTGATTCCCCCACTGTGATTCTCCCACTGTGATTCCCCCACTGTGATTCTCCCACTGTGATTCTCCCACTGTGATTCCCCCACTGTGACTCCTCACTGTGATTCTCCCACTGTGATGTCCCACTGTGATTCCCCCACTGTGATTCTCCCACTGTGATTCTCCTCACTGTGATTCCCCCACTGTGATTCTGCCACTGTGATTCCCCCACTGTGATTCTCCTCACTGTGATTCTCCCACTGTGATTCTCCACTGTGTTCCCTCACTGTGATTCTCCCACTGTGATTCTCCACTGTGATTCCCCCACTGTGATTCCCCACTGTGATTCTCCACTGTGAATTCCTTCACTGTGATTCTCCCCACTGTGATTCTCCCACAGTGATTCTCCTCACTGTGATTCTCCCACTGTGATTCCCTTCACTGTGATTACCTCCACTGTGATTCTCCTCACTGTGATTCTCCCACAGTGATTCTCCTCACTGTGATTCTCCCACTGTGATTCTCCCACTGTGATTCCCCCACTGTGATTCCCTTCACTGTGATTCCCCCCTGTGATTCCCTCCACTGTGATTCTCCTCACTGTGATTCTCCCACTGTGATTCTCCCACTGTGATTCCCTTCACTGTGATTACCTCCACTGTGATTCCCTCCACTGTGATTCCCCTCCATGTTATTCCCCCTTTGTGATTCCCCCCACTGTAATTCCCGCCCATGTGATTCCCTCACTGTGATTCCTTCACTGTGATTCCCTCACTGTGATTTCCCCACTGTGATTTCCCCACTGTGATTCTCCCACTGTGATTCTCCCACTGTGATTCCCCCACTGTGATTCTCCCACTGTGATTCCCCCACTGTGATTCTCCCACTGTGATTCTCCCGCTGTGATTCCTCACTGTGATTCCGCCTGTAATTCTCCCACTGTGATTCCTCCACTGTGATTCTCCCACTGTGATTCCCTCACTGTGATTCTCCCACTGTGATTCTCCCGCTCTGATTCCCTCACTGTGATTCCGCACTGTGATTCTCCCACTGTGATTCCTCCACTGTGATTCCCCCCACTGTGATTCCCCCACTGTGATTCCCCCCACTGTGATTTCCCCACTGTGATTTCCCCACTATGATTTCCCCACTGTGATTCCCCACTGTGATTCCCCCACTGTGATTCCCCCACTGTGATTCTTCCACTGTGATTCCCCCCACTGTGATTCCCCCCACTGTGATTCCCCCACTGTGATTCCCCACTGTGATTCCCCCACTGTGATCCCCCACTGTGATTCTTCCACTATGATTCTCCCACTGTGATTCTCCTACTGTGATTTCCCCACTGTGTTTTCCCTCCATGTGATTCCCCCACTGTGATTCTTCGACTATGATTCTCCCACTGTGATTCCCTCACTGTGATTCTTCCACTGTGATTCCTCCACTGTGATTCTCCCACTGTGATTCTCCCACTGTGATTCCCCACTGTGATTCCCCCACTGTGATTTCCCCACTGTGATTCCCCCACTGTGATTCCCCTTCATGTGATTCCCCTCCATGTGATTCCCCCACTGTGATTCCCTCACTATGCTTCCCTCACTATGATTTCCCCCACTGTGATTCTCCCACTGTGATTTTCCCACTGTGATTCTCCCACTGTGATTCTCCCACTGTTATTCTCCCACCGTGATTCCCCCACTGTGATTCCCTCACTGTTATTCCCCCTCTGTGATTCCCCCACTGTGATTCCCTTCACTGTGATTCTCCCACTGTGATTCCCCTCCATGTGATTCTCCTCACTGTGATTCCCCCACTGTGATTCTCCCACTGTGATTCCCCCACTGTGATTCCCCCACTGTGATTCCCCCACTGTGATTCTCCCACTGTGATTCTCCCCACTGTGATTCCCCCACTGTGATTCTCCCACTGTGATTCCCCCACTGTGATTCTCCCACTGTGATTCTCCCACTGTGATTCCCCTCCATGTGATTCTCCCACTGTGATTCTCCCACTGTGATTCCCCTCCATGTGATTCCCCTCCATGTGATTCTCCTCACTGTGATTCCCCCACTGTGATTCTCCCACTGTGATTCTCCCACTGTGATTCTCCCACTGTGATTCCCCTCCATGTGATTCCCCTCCATGTGATTCTCCCACTGTGATCCCCCACTGTGATTCCCACATTGATTCCCCCACTGTGATTCCCCACTGTGATTTCCCACTGTGATTTCCTCACTGTGATTCCCCCACTGTGATTCTCCCACTGTCATTCCCCCACTGTGATTCTCCCACTGTGATTCCCCACTGTGATTCCCCCACTGTGATTCCCCCACTGTGATTCCCCCACTGTTATTCCCCCACTGTGATTCTCCCACTGTGATTCCCCCACTGTGATTCCCCACTGTGATTCCCCCACTGTGATTCTCCCACTGTGATTCCCCCACTGTGATTCCCCCACTGTGATTCTCCCACTGTGATTCTCCCACTGTGATTCCCCCACTGTGATTTCCCACTGTAATCCCCCATTTTGATCCCCCTGCTGTGATTCTCTCCACTGTGATCCCCCGCTGTGATCCCTCACAATGACTCCTGCTAGTTAGAACATAGGACATAGAACATTACAGCACAGAACAGGCCCTTCGGCCTTCGATGTTGCGCCGACCAATATAAAAAGCAATGCCCCTCCAAACTAAACCATTCCCTTCTCTTCCATATACTTATCAACTAACCTCTTAAACGCCACCAAACTTGGCGCATCTACAACTGCTGCAGGCAGGGCATTCCACTCCCGAACCACCCTTTGGGTAAAGAACCTACCTCTGATATCCGTCCTATAACTATCACCCCTTAATTTAAAGCTGTGTCCCCTCGTGCTAGCTTTCTCCATCCTAGGAAAAAGGCTATCACTGTCCACCCTATCTAAACCTCTAATCATCTTATATGTTTCGATAAGGTCCCCTCTTAGCCGCCTCCTTTCTAACGAAAACAACCTCAAATCCCTCAGCCTCTCTTCATAAGACCTGCCCTCCATACCAGGCAACATCCTGGTAAACCTCCTCTGTACCCTCTCCAATGCCTCCACATCTTTCTTATAATGTGGGGACCAGAACTGCACACAATACTCCAAGTGCGGCCGCACTAGAGTTTTGTACAGTTGCAACATGACGTTGCGGCTCCGAAATTCAATCCCTCTACCAATAAAAGCCAAGACTCCATATGCCTTCCTAACAACCTTCTCGACCTGACTGCCTACTTTCAGGGATCTATGCACATACACACCAAGATCCCTCTGTTCATCTAGACTACTAAGAATCCTACCATTTGCCCTATACTCTACACATTTATTATTTCTGCCATAGTGCATTACCTCACACTTTTCCACATTAAACTCCATTTGCCACCTCTCGGCCCAGCTCTGCAGCTTGTCCAAGTCCCTCTGCAAACTATAACACCCCTCTTCACTATCAGTGATCAGTAATCACTGGCAGTGATCAGCTCCTCAGTGCCGGTAGGCTGGTTGGGGTGGTTGCTATTGGAGGGCCTTTCTTGCCACTGGATTAGACAAATCCTATAAAGATGCCACTAATGATATTTTCTAGTGCTTTGAGGTGCTTGCTAAATCTTGTCCCAGCGTCTGATATATGTATAGCAGCAGGGAGCCACTGTTGGCCCCCAAACCATGACCTTAGCTCTGGTTGTGATAGCTTGGGCCTCAAATAGTCTTTTCCTCACTCAGTTGAAGGCTGAGCTGGTGCAGGGAATTCCCTCTGTCATTGTCTACCTTTGGCACGAAATGTCTCCCACAATACAGATATAGAAGGCACAGACGGGTGATTTTAACACACACGGTAAATTGATTGAGTGGTAGGTTTCGTGGCCAATTCACTGAATTAACAGGAACTTGCCCCATTTTCAAATGGGTAAATGGGTAATTTCTCGGCGTCAAACCTTGTTTTAAAACTTTCTTGCGAAAGACTTTGAGATGTGTTACTACGTTAATGGCGCTATGCCAATGCAATTTGTTGTTATTGTGGGGAATTCCACTGTGCAGGGCATAAAGCACACTGCAGGCTCCCGTCACCAATGCTGAGGCTATGACAATCGGGAATGAATGAAAGGCCAGAATTGGAGGATTGCAGAGATCACAGAGGGTTGGAGTACTGGAGGAGGTGACAGAGAAAGGAAGGAGTCTGATTCATACTGGGCATTGAGGCAGCTATAGTTTTCCAGTGAGTCTATATACAAGTCAGCTCCTAGCTTAAAATGATGGGTCACTGGTTATCTGGTTTGAAAAAGGCAGGGGTAGGTTGGGGGTGGGGGTGAGAGGGAGGACAATGGTGGGGATGGTGGGTGGGTTGGGATAGGGTGTTGCTCCGCCCTCATTTCCATCACCCCTTTCCTATTTCTGACCTTTGATTTGATTTATTAGTGTCACATGTATTAACGTACAGTGAAAATTATTGTTTCTTGCGCGCTATACAGACAAAGCATACCGTTCATAGAGAAGGAAAGGAGAGGGTGCAGAACGTAGTGTTACAGGCGTAGCTTGGGTGTAGAGAAAGATCAACGTAATGCAAGGTAAGTCCATTCAAAAATCTGATGGCAGCAGGGAAGAAACTGTTCTTGAGTCGGTTGGTGCTTCAGACTTTTGTATCTTTTTCCCAGATGCAAGAAGGTGGAAAAGAGAATGTCTGGCGTGCGTGCGGTCCTTAATTATGCCGGCTGCTTTGCCGAGGCAGTAGGAAGTGCAGACAGAGTCAATGGATGGGAGGCTGGTTTGCGTAATGGACTGGGCTACATTCATAACCCTTTGTAGTTTTTTGCAGTCTTGGGCAGAGCAGGAGCCATACCAAGCTGTGATACAATCAGAAAGAATGCTTTCTGTGGTGCATCTGTAAAAGTTAGTGAGAATTGTATTGGACATCCCAAACTTAGAAGCAGAATAAAGTAAATTTTGTTACTAGTCACAAGTAGGCTTACATCAACATTGCAATGATGTTATTGTGAAAATCCCAGAATTGTCAGACTCTGGCACCTATCCGGATACACTGAGGAAGAATTTAGTTTGGCCAATGCACCTAACCAGCATGTCTTTTGGACTGATAGGAAACCAGTGCACCCAGACTATTGTTCTATGTTCTATCATTGGAATAGATTAGGTTAGAGGGTCATTAGATTGATTCAACTGGTTGGTGCAACATCGAGGATCGAAGGGCCTGTACTGCGCTGTAATGTTCTATATTCAGACAGTACCCACTCAGATATGGGAGGAATGTGCAGACTGCGCATAGACAGTGACTTAAGCCAGGAATTGAACTTGGGTCCCTGGTGCTGTGAGGCAGTAGTACTAACCACTATGCCATCATACTAACCAAACTTCCTTACTTCTCAGAAGGTAGAGGCATTGGTGGGCTTTCTTAACTTCAGGTTATTCCTCATCCCAGTACTCACCCATGAAGCATAGATTTTGGATGGATGACATTTCAAACTTTCTTCCCCGCAGGGTTCTATCAGTACAATGTTCCGGAATCCTTACCCGTGGCTTCGACCGTGGCTAAAATAAAGGCGCTTGATGATGACATTGGATCAAACGCTGAGATGGAATACCGAATTGTTGACGGGGATGGGCTTGCTGTTCTCATGATTACCACAGACATGGAGACGCAGGAGGGGGTCATAACACTCCGGAAGGTAAGGCTAATCAAAGGCAAAAGACGGATCTGGCTGCGTGGTGAGAATGAAGTCTTTGTTCGCTGCTTTGAAAATTTGCTAGCCTTGGTGGGCCTAAACTGAAAGGGGATTTAGTCGCTGCTCATTCTTCTTGTCTTTGGATATCAGCCTGACTGCAGAGGGACAGTTCATACAGGTCTTTGGATGATGGATTGTGCCTCAACGTTCAACATTGTCACTTGTGGTTACCGTCTCTTTTGTAGCTTACTGGTTACTCAGTTACAGCACTGCACTTTGGCTGACGTCCAGTGCATCCCAGCCTATTTATAACCTTTCTTGCTGTTAGCTATGTGACCCTGTTTTCTCTGCACTGATCCCACTTCAGAACTCCTCAAGCTCCCCACCTCCCCAAACCACAATCGACCCATCCCCCTCGCCTCCAACATCCCCTCCACCCCTGCATCAGATTGCTCATCTGTAGCTTTAAATCCTCATTGCAAGGTCTAAGCTCCCTTCGAAAGCTTGAGGCAAGCAGGAAACTAGGACAAGAATGCTAACTTCGTCCCCCAAATGCTCATCACATCGATATCCTTCAGAAGAACGCAGTGAAGATCATTTTTGCCAGCCCTAAAGGATGGATGAAAGAAGTCAGGGAATTTTCAGTATTGCACAGGGAATGGCTAAAATTAATCCAGGGGCTTTGTTCACTTTGATCCATTTCTCAGCAGGTAAATAGTGTTTAACTAATTCATTTGAGTTCTTTGAAGAAGTAATGTGGGTGGCACAGTGGCTTCACAGTACCAGGGACCCAGGTTCGATTCCAGGCTTGGGCGACTGTCTATGTGGAGTCTGCACGTTCCCCCTATGACTACATGGGTTTCCTCTGGGTGCTCCGGTTTCCTTCCACAGCCCAAAGAGGTGTAGGTTAGGTGGATTTGCCATGCTGAATTAAATCTTAGTGTCCAAAGATGTGAGGGTTAGGTAGATTAGCCATGCTAAATAGCCCCTTAGTGCCCAAAGCTATGCAGGTTAAGTGGATTGGCCATGCTAAATTGCCCCTTAGTGTCTGACTGTCTGTGCGGAGTCTGCACGTTCTCCCTGTGACTACATGGGTTTCCTCTGGGTGCTCTGGTTTCCTCCCACAGCCCAAAGATGTGTAAGTTACGTGGATTTGCCATTCTGAATTGAACCTTAGTGTCCAAAGATTGAGAGTTACGTATATTAGCCATGCTAAATAGCTACTTAGTGTTCAAAGATATGCAGGTTAAGTGGATTGGCCATGCTAAATTGCCCCTTAGTGAAGATCTAAGATTTGCAAATTAGGTGGATTAACCATACTAGACTGCCTCTGAGTGTCTACAAATATGTAGTGTAGGTGGATTGGCCATGCTAAATTGCTCCTTAGTGTCCAAAGATTTGCAGGTTAAGTGGATTAGTCATTGTATTTGTATGGGGTTACGGGAATAGGGCAGTTGAGAAGGCCTGGATAAAATATTCTGTCAGAGAGTAGGTGCAGACTCAATGGGCTGAATGGCTTCCTTCTGCACTGTCGGGATTTTATGATTCTATGAAGTTGGGTAAAGGGCAACTTATAGATGTGGTTACTTGGATTGCAAAATGTGTTCAATAAAGGTGCCACATCAAAGATTACTACATAAAATAAGAGTTGATGGTGTCGGGGTGGAGGGGTGGGGGCGGTGGCAGGGATAAAGGATTGATTCACTGACAACATGCAGAAAGTAAAGACGAAGAGGTCGCCTTTGGGTTGGCAAGCTTTCACTGATGGAGTTCCATAGGGATCATGATGGTGCAGTGGTTAGCACTGCTGCCTCACAGCGCTAAGGACCTGAGTTTAAATGCTGGCTTGAGTCATTGTCTGTGCAGAGTCTGCATGTTCTCCCCGTGTCTGCATGGGTTTCCTTCGGGTGCTCCAGTTTCGTCCCACAGATGTGCTGGTTAGGTGTAGTGGCCACGATAAATTCTCCCTCAGTGCACCCAAACAGATGTTGGAGTCTGGTGACTCGGGGATTTTCACATTAACTTCATTGCAGTGTTAATGTAAACCTACTTGTGACACTAATAAATAAATAGACTTTTAAACTTCAGGGTCGGGCCTCAATTGCATATAAAATAATTTTAATGAATGAAACAAATATATGGTCATTAAATTTGCTAATGATACCAAAAAGAGTAGGAGAATGTCGAGAGAAGTTAAGAAATATAGAAACCAGAAGCAGGAGTTGGCCATTCGGCCCTTTGAGCCTGCTGTGTCATTCATTTTGATCATAGCTGATCATCGAATTCAATATCCTGATCCTGCCTTCCTCCGCCCCCATATCCCTTGATCCCTTTAACCTCAAAAGTTGTATCTAATTTCTTCTTGAAATTTTGGCTTCAACTCCTTTCTGTGGGAGTGAATTCCACACATTTGCCACCCTCTGGGTGAAGAAATTTCTCCCCATCCCAGTTCTAAAAGATTTACCTCTTATGTTCAAACTACGACCCCCTAGTTCAGGGCTCCCCTACCATCGGGAACATTCTTTCTGAATCTACGCTGTCTAATCCTGTTGAGATCCCCTCTCACTCTTCTAAACTCAAGTGAGTATCATCCCTAAGCATCTACAAAAAGTGATATAGATGGCTTAAGTGAGTAAGCAAAGGTTTGGCAGATGGAGTAAAACATAGGAAAGGATGAACTGCTTCTCTCTGGCAGGAAGAGTAGAAAAGCAATGTGCTATCCAAATGGCGAGAGATTCCTGGCTTGGGTCACTGTCCGTGCAGAGCCTGCGTGTTCTCTGTATGGTTTTCCTCCGGATGATCCGGTTTCCTCCAACAATCTGAAAGATGAGCTAGTTAGGGCGCATCGGTGTACCCAAACAGGCACCGAAATGTGGCGACAAGGAGATTTTCACACTAACTATATTGCAGTGTCAATGTAAGCCTACCTGTGATGCAAATGAGAAAAACCTAAACTTAAAACCAAAACCAGCAAGTGCCTGGGAACACCAGCATTTGCAAATTCCACTCCAAGCCACACACCATCACCACTCTTTTGCTATCACTGAGTCAAAATCATACAAATTCCTTCCTAACAGCACTATGGGTGTACCTACGGCATGTAGCAGTTCAAGATGGTAGGTCACCACCATCCTTTTTAGAGCAAATAAGAACAGGCAATAAATGTTGGCCTTGCCCACGTGGATTTTTTTTAAAATACTTCAAACAAATAGTATATTTTTGCAATTGACACAGTTCCTGCAGCCGTAATTACTCTCAATCTTTGCCTGGAACCAAGGAAGTGGGAGCCTAGTGGTATTATCGCTGGACTATTAATCCAGAAACTCAGCTAATGTTCTGGGCACCCGGGTTCGAAACCCGCCATGGCAGATGGTGGAATTTGAATTCAATAAAAACTGTCTGGAATTAAGAAGCTACTGATAACCATGAAATCATTGCTGATAGTCAGAAAAACCCATCTCGTTCACTCATGTCCTTTAGGGAAGGAAATCTGCTGCTAATACCTGGTTAGGCTTACATGTGATTCAAGAGCCACAGCAATGTGGTTGACTCTTAACTGCCCTCCAAGGACAACTAGGGATGGACAATTAATGCTGGACAGTCAGTGACACCCGTGTCCCATGAATAAATAAAAAAAAGCTGAATAATGGCTTTGGAGAGTTTTGATCTTCCCTGTGTCTCATTTCCCTTGTCCCTGTGAGGATGGATTTAAAAATATATATTTTTAGGGAATATTATGCCATTCTGCAAAGAAGGCTGTAATTTGCCCATGTGTTTTTGCATGAAAGTTATTTAATTAAGCTGGAGAAAGGTTAATGTAGACAACTTGTCTGGGAGAGCTGAGAGATGAAAGGGATAAAGATGCTCAATGCTATAAGAAGCCATGGTGGAGTGGATTTATAAGTAAACATGTTAAAGTTTTGCATTAGGGGATAGATAGGGACTTCACTTTTCAGCCGTTAAATTTCAAAGGGGAGAAATGGGCTTTCAAAGCTTTCAAAGGTAAACCAGGGAAGGCCATTACTTTTTAATTTGATCAAAAGGAGAGGCAATAAGAAGGCATGACTTTTATATTTTTGAACAAATTACATCCTAAAGGCACTAAGGAAAATAAATGTGAAGATGAAAGGAAATAAAAAGATAAATGAGGAAAGTTGTTGAGCTGAATTCATAGAATCACAGAATTGCACAATGCAGAAGAGGCCCTTCAGCCCATCAAGTCTGCACCAATACACAAGAAACACCTGAATGTCCATGTGAACACATTTACCAGCTTTTGGCCCATAACCCTGAATGTTATGATGTGCCAAATGCTCATCCAGGAACTTCTTAAAGGATATGAGGCGACCTGCCTCCACCACCCTCCCACGTAGCACATTCCAGACCATTACCATTGCCGAATAAGAAGGTTTTTCCTCACATTCCCTCTCACCTTAAACCTATGTCCTCCCATGACTGATCTTTCAACTAAGAGGAGCAGCCACTCCTTAACCACTCTGCCCATGTCCCTCATGTACAAAATTGCAATAGTTGTGTGGGGAAGGTATCTTGGCACCTGTGCCAAACATCTGTGCTGTGAGAAGTTGTGAAATCAGAAGCAGTGTCAGAAAGCAGTCCAATTTCTGAATTCTCTTGGATTTCCACGAGAGAGTGGAAGAGGGTGAGAAGGCATGTTGTATATCTTTACTAAAATGATAACAGTTACACCTTGGATAATATGACTGGATTTTTTAAGGGTCGGAAATCTATCAGGGAGTGTTGCCAAGATGGCGTTTACTTGTGTGTTCTGACTAAGTGAGTTCCTTGAGGAAAGCTCTGTAAGAGTGTTTTAATTGCATGTGTTTTATTTTCTTCCGGTTTATTAACTTTTAATTTTTTAAAATCCAGAAAGAGTAATGGAGATTCTATGCTCCTGGGATCAGTAGTTGCTCTCCTTGTTCACAGAATGCAAAAAAAAAGTTATGATCAGTAAGACAGATTTCCCCCTGGGATTTGCTAGTTCAGCAAATAACATCTGCTCTGGTCATTACAGTGCCTCACCTACTGTTGTCTATCCAGTCTTTCCTTAATCCTCTGCCTCTCCACCTTTAAGACTTCCTTAATGTTTTGATTACATTCTATCTTTGTAATGGCCTAATGATATTATCGTTAGATTATTAACCCAGAAACTCTACTAATGTTCTGGGGACCCAGGTTCGAATCCTGCCACAGCAAATGATAAAATTGGAATTCAATAAATAAAATCTGGAATTGAAAATCTATGATGACCATGAAACAAAGAACAAAGAACAATACAGCACGGGAAACAGGCCCTTCGGCCTTCCAAGCCTGCACTGCTCATGTGTCTAATTAGACCATTCGTTTGTATCTCTCCATTCCCAGTCTGTTCATGTGGCTATCCAGATAAATCTTAAACGATCCCAGCATGTCTGCCTCCACCACCTTGCTTGGCAGTGCATTCCAGGCCCGCACCACTCTCTGTGTAAAATATGTCTCCCTGACATCTGTGTTAAACCTTGCCCTCCTCACCTTGAACCTATGACCCCTTGTGTTCACCACTTCTGATCTGGGAAAAAAGCCTCCCACTGTTCACCCTACCAATGCCCTTCATGATCTTATACACTTCTATTTGGCCACCCCTCATCCTCCGTCTTTCCAGGGAGAACAACCTCAGTCTACCCAATCTCTCCTCATAGCTAAGACTCTCCTTACCAGGCAACATCCTGGTAAACCTTTTCTGCACTCTCTCCAAAGCCTCCACGTCCTTCTGGTAGTGTGGTGACCAGAACTGGACGCAGTATTCCAAATGTGGCCGAACCAACATTCTACATTGCTGCAACATCATACGCCAAATTTTATGCGCTAAACCATTGTTGATTGTTGGAAAAACCCATCTGGTTCACTAGAATCATAAAATGCCAACAGTAGAGAAGTAAGCCATTCAATCCATTGAGTCTGCACTGACAACACGCCCACCCAGGCCCTATTTCCATAACCCTTCATATTTACGCTGCTAATCCCTCTAACCTATACATTCTAGGTCACGAAGGGGCAAATTAGCATGGCCAATCAACCTAACCTGCATATCTTTGGACTGTGGGAGGAAACTAGAGTACCTACAGGAAACCCACACAGACATGGGGAGAATGTGCCACACAGACTGTGACCTGGGCCAGGAATAGAACTCCTTACCTGGTCTGGCCTACATGCAACTCCAGAGACACAGCAGTGTGGTTGATTCTCAACTGCCCTCTGAGTGAGGACAAATAGGATGAGCAATAGTTTGTGCTGTAGTGTTCTATGTTCAATAAATGCTGGCCAGCCAGCGATGCCCACGTGCTATGAATGAATACAAAGAAAAATTGCCTTAGGCGACTAAGTATCAGATTTTGATTGGCAAAGATCTTGTGAAGTATATCGCAATGTTTTATGAGGTGAAAGGTGCAATGTCCACATGGGAAAATTGCAGCCGGCTGAGTTGTTGAGAACATCAGTTGCTGGTAGATTTCCATTTTCAGCATCTTCCCTGAGCCAGTGGTAAGGACACAGTCCCAAGCTGGCAATGGGATTCTGGTTAACATCTGGACGCCAGCATGGGGCATCACCGACCTCTGACTTTTGTGGGGCAGCCTGAGAATGGGATAGCTCTGAATATTCAGTCAGGTCAGATCCAGTGGACAACCTGATTGGGAACCTAGAGACTCCCAAATGGGCATATTCAATTCAACAATAATAATGCTTTGTGGAGCAAGTGGTCTGGTAAGATGGATTGGCCTTTCCCTGCCACAAGAAACATAGCAACTAGAAACATAGAAACATAGAAGATAGGAGCAAGAGGAGGCCATTTGGCCCTTTGAGTCTGTTCCACTCTTCGTCACAATCTCGGCTGATCATCCAACTCAATACTCTCATCCTGCTTTTTCCCTATAGCTTTTAATCCCATTCGCCCCAAGTGCTATATCCAGTCACCTCTTGAAAACATTCAATGATTTGGCATCAACTACTTCCTGTGGTAATGAATTCCACTTGTTCACCACTCCTCGGGAGAAGAAATGTCTCCTCATCTCCGTTCTAAATGGTCTACCCCAAATCCTCAGACTGTGACCCCTGATTCTGGCCTCCCCCACCATCGGGAACATCCTCCCTGCATCCACCCTGACTAATCCTGTTAGAATTTAATCAGTTGCTACTGAGACTCCCCCATCCTTTGTTTGAATCCAGCGAGAAAAGCAGGAGGAGGCTGCTCGACCCTTCGAGCCTGCTCCACCATTCATTATGATCCTGGTTCCTTCCCACAACCCACCCCCTCCACCTCCCCCCCCCCCCCCCCCCCCCCCCCCCCACACACACCTCCCCTCGCTGTCCCCTTCCTCCCTAATGGGATCGTCCCTTGTATCCATAGAAAGTGTTAAACATTGCCTTTCTGGACCTGTAAGAGTGCCAGCGAAACCCTCTTCCACCCCCCAACCCCACTCTCTCCCCTAACCCCTCCCACTTCAGCCTCATCTATGAGCCTGCAGTAGTTGTGGACTCGCCAACTTCAAGGGTGTTCAAATGGTCAGTGAAAAGACATACGGATAATACTGGAATAGTTTAGGTTAGAGGGTCATTAGATTGGTTCCACTGGTTGGCACAACATCGAGGGCCAAAGGGCCTGTACTGCGCTGTAATGTCCTATGTTCTAAAGCCCCTCTGCCAATCACAATGCCTTTATTCCCAGCCACAGGGACTGTAGATAGTCTGCTTGTATTTTGATCTGTTCTGTTGAGTGATCACAGCAGACAGTTCATTTGCAACACCGCGGCGGGAGACACCGGTTAGTTGGTGCTGATCAGTCACGATTTTAATAATCCCACCATTGGCAATTGGCAAGACCCACAGCTGCTGGCGATAACAACCTCTTCCATAGCCCGCTGCCGCATTGATATCACACAGATGAGCAATGTGGGGTAATATTGCAATTTCATTTACAAGTTATAGTCCTCCACACAGCCTGTGCACAGTCACAATGAGTCAGCAAGGGTTGAATGAATGCTTCAAGGCTACTCATCTTCTAAAGAACTCGAAGCAGGTTTACAAGGACATACCATCGATATTAAACATTATTTGCATCGGGTTGGACAGCCAAACAGTCGAGGCTGATCCCTTGAGTGATTTTCTACTTTGACGGATTTGTAATGGAACCCATATCAGGATGTGCAATAAAACTCAAACACCTGAGACCATTAGACAGCAAGCTCAGACCATCAGAATGCAAGTAAAATGTTTTGTCAATCCTGATTCAGGGCACATGCAGCCCTGTGGATGGCACAGTAGTTAGCGCTGCCGCCCCTCACAGTGTCAGGGACGCGGGTTCGATTCCCAGCTTGGGTCACTGCCTGTGTGGAGTTTGTACATTCTCCCCATGTCTGCGTGGGTTTCCTCAGGTTTCCTCCCACAGTCTGAAAGACGTGCTGGTTAGTGTGGGGAATTTTGCAGCAACTTTATTGAAGTGTTATTGGAAGCCTTACTTGTGACAAATAAATAAACTTTAACTGAAATATTCAGACATTGAGGAGCAAATGTACTCAGGGTAAACAGGAAAAGCTCTGGTGGAATGACGTCCCCTTTGGAAATTGATTGCTGATCTGTTAGGTTGCCCAGCTGATGTAGTCCACTCGGGGGCTGCACACTCTTTAACCTTATGCTGCACAGTTTCACAGAGCGTTTACCCATGCCCCGAGGAATTCTCCTGTTCAAAGTGACAACAAAAGCTTGCACTAATATATCATGCCTTTTGCACAGTAAGACATTCCAAGGCACTTCAAAGGAACGTAGTGGCACAGTGGTTAGCATTGCTGCCTCACAGCATCAGGGACCCTGATTCGATTCCAGCCTCAGTCTGTGTGGGGTTTGTACAACCTCCCTGTGAGTGTGTGGGTTTTCTCTGGGTGGTCCAGTTTCCTTCCATAGTCCAAAGATGTGTAGTTAAGGTGGATTGACCATGTTAACTTGTCCCTTTGTGTCCAAAGGTGTGCATGTTCGGTAGATTGACCATGTTAAATGCAAATGGTAAATGGTGTTGGATTTGGGACTGATGTATATAAGGTTACCCAAAGAAATAATCAGATGCGGCAACCAGGATTTCAGCTGCCCCAAGACCCTAATCTAAGAAATTCCCTCCACTCTATCTTCATAGAATCATAGAACCCTACAGTGCAGAAAGAGGCCATTTGGCCCATCTGCTCTGCACAGACCACAATCCCACCTGGACCCTACCCCCATAACCCCATGCATTTACCTTAGCTAGTCCTAAGGGGCAACTTAGCAAGGCCAACCCACCTAATCCCCTCATCTTTGGACTGTGAGAGGAAACCAGAGCTCCTGAACGAAATCCATGTAGACACGGGGAGAACGTGCAAACTCCACGCAGACAGTGACCAAACCCAGGAATCGAACCGGGTCCCTTTGTGGGATGTACAGAGTTAGGCTGCAAGATCATCCATCATCTCACTGAATGGCAAAACAAGCCCGACAGAGATATTCAAAATCAAGAGGCGGCTAGACAGAGTTATGAGGGGAGGGTAGGGCTGAGATGGTATGGTCTTCACAGAATGGCCTCTTTCTGCACTGTAACAATCTGTGCTTCCATAACACAAAATGAGCCAGAGGTATTTGGCGAATTGACAAAAAGCTGAGTCAAGAAGGTGGATTAGAAGAGGTGTCATGATGGATGGTGGCACAGTGGCACAGTGGCTAACACTGCAGGCTCAGAGCGCCAGGGACCCGCGTTCAATTCAATTGGGTCACTGTCTGTGTAGAATTTGCACATTCTCCCCATGACTGCGTGGGTTTTCCGGGTGCTCCAGTTTCCTCCCACAGTCCAAAGATGTGCAGGTCAGATGGATTGGCCATGCTAAATTGCCCCTGAGTGTCAGGAGGACTGGCTGAGATAAATGCATGGGGTTAAAGGCATAGGGCCTGGGCAGGATTGTGTTCGGTGCAGACTCGATGGGCCGAATAGCCTCCATTTGCACTGTAGAATTCTATGAAGGGAGGGGAGTGGGAATTTCACAGTTTAGGATCTTGTGACAGCTGAAAGCCTGACTGCCAACAGTGGAGCGAAAATAATTGGGAATGCACGTGGGGCTAGATTGGAGAGTGCTGGAGTGTCCGTCTGGATTATGTACTTACGTCTTTGGAGAAGACTGTAATTATTTTGTTTAAGCACCTTAGAAAAGACAATTGGGGTCATCTTCAAATATTTACATCCAGAATTTGTGAATGGCACTTCAGTGATTTTGAAGAAAGGCTTACGACTGGGGTGAAGTGGTGAAAGCTGTTGAAAGTGTTGGAGGCGATCAGAGACGATTGGAGCAGTGAAAGAATGATTGTTGTTCTGTACGTAAGACAGACTGCTACAATCAGGATCGCATCTAATGAAACAGAACCTGCTGTCATTGGGCTTTTTGTTACAGTGTCATAGGTAGGCTTTCATTAACACTACAATGCAGTTACTGTGAAAATCCCCTAATCGCCACACCCCAGCTCATGTAAGCGTACTCCTTGGGTGAATTTAGCACGGCTAATGCACCTAAGCAACACATCTTTCAGACCATGGGAGGAAGCCGGAATATCCTAAGGAAATCCATGAAGACATGAAGAGAAGGTACAAACTCCACACAGGCAGTGACCCAAGCTCCTTAGTGTCCAAAGATTTGCAGGTCAGGGGGATCGGCTATGCTAAATTGCCCCTTGGTGTTCCAGAATGTGCAAGTTAGGTGGATTGGCCATGCTAAGTTGCCCCTTATTGTCAAAAGACATGAAAGTTAGGTGGATTAGCCATGATAAATGCACAGGAATCTGACTGCTCTGCAAACGGTAAATGAAGCTGGATCTGAGATTGTTATTTGTTATCCAAAGATATAATGTGATGTGGGACAGAGGCAGGTGGCCGGAGTTAAGCTGCAAGACCAGCCACCATTTTACTGACTGGCAAAACAGATCAGATAGCGGCATTCTATCCTGGTTAACTAACAGAAAGCAAAGAGTATGGCTAAATGGGTGTTTTTCTGGTTGACAATCAGTGACTAGTGGTGTGCCTTAGGGGTCAGTATTAGGACTGCAATTGTTTATGATTTACATAGATACTTGGAATTGAGGGCCAAGTGTAGTGTATCAAAATTCATAGATGACACTATGAGCAAAGTGTGTAGATTTTTTTTTTAGAGCAACACAGCACGGGAAACAGGCCCTTCGGCCCAACGAGCCCGCGCCGCCGTCATAACTATATAGTAGCAATTCCATTATCCTATTATAGATTTAGGTTAGTCCTAATATGGAAGACTCTCACTATAGGGACAATTTGTTTCCCAATCAGCCTAAGAGCGAATTTTTGGGTTGTGGGAGGAAACCAGAGCGCCCGGAGAAAACCCACGCAACCACAGGGAGAACGCGCAAACTCCCGCAGACACCGGCCCAATTCCAAGTGTCTGCACAGCCACATCAATAGTCTCTGAGCTGTCATGGTGCCCTTCAGATGGTCCACATAAAGCACTCATTTACGACATGAGGTACCAGGCAACCCGTGAATCAACATCCAAGAGCTGTACTCGCACCACCTGCCGAATGCATGCTCAATGTTGGTCAAGTATGGACCGAATTACCTGTGGAAAAAAAGCCGTAGTTAAACAGTCCTACTATATCCTTCTATCTGCATACCGCTCATGTGGCTGTCCAAGAGACCCTTTAACAGCCCTAGCGTGCCTGCTCCCACCACCTTACTCGGCAGTGCATTCCACACCCCCACTACCCTTTGTGTGAAAAACTGCCCTCTAATATTCGTCTTATACATAGCCCCCCTCACCCTAAGGCCATGACCCCTCGTCCTATCCATTTATGAAGGTGGAAAAAGTTTACCACCATTTACTCTATCTATACCCCTTATAATCTTATACACCTCTATTAGATCCCCTCTAAGCCGACGTCTTTCAAGGGAAACAACCCCAGTCTATTCAATCGTTCCTCATAAGACAGTCCTTCCATACCAGGCAGCATCCTGGTAAACCTCCTCTGCACTCTCTCCAAAGACTCCACATCCTTCCGATAGTACGGCGACCAGAACTGGACGCAGTATTCCAAGTGAGGCCTAACCAAAGTTCTATACAACTGCAACATCAAACTCCTACTCTTGTATTCTATACCCTTTTCTATGAAAACTAACATACTATACGCCTTCTTTATCACCTTCTCCACCTGTGAGGACACCTTCAGAGACTTGTGAACCTGCACCCCCAAGTCTCTCTGCGTCTCTATGCTCCAAATAGTTTTACCTTTTATCCTATAACTCTCTTCTACATTTTTCCGGCCAAAATGCATCACCTCGCATTTATCCGGATTAAATTCCATTTGCCATCTATCTGCCCAGTCTACCAACCTGTCTATGTCCTGTTGTATTGCCTGACACTGCTCTTCTGTACCCGCCAATCCAAGCATCTTGGTGCCATCAGCAAATTTGCTGATCTCACCACCTACCCCTACTTCCAAGTCGTTTATGTAGACCACAAATAGAAGAGGACCTAGTACTGAGCCCTGTGGCACTCCACTAGTGACAGGCTTCCAGCCGGAAAAAGAGCCTTCCACTACTCCCCTCTGTCTCCTCCTCCCGAGCCAGTTCTCGACCCATCTACATACCCGACCCTGTATCCCATGCGCCTTCACCTTCTCTATCAGTCTACCATGGGGAACCTTGTCAAACGCCTTACTGAAATCCATGTAGGCGACATCAACAGCCTGTCCTTCATCAACTGTTTTTGTCACTTCAAAAAATTCCACTAGATTTGTAAGACAAGACTTCCCCTTGACAAAGCCATGCTGCGTATCCCTGATCAGATCGCAGCGCTCCAGATGCTCATACATCCTGTCCCTAAGGATCCTCTCCATTAGCTTACCTATAACTGAAGTCAAGCTCACCGGCCTATAGTTCCCTGGGTGATCCCTTTGACCTTTTTTAAACAACGGTACTACATTTGCTATCCTCCAGTCCTCTGGGACCTCACCTGTGTCCAAGGAAGAGACAAAGATTTGCGTCAGAGGCCCAGCCAAGTCTTCCCTCAACTCCCTTAGCAGCCTGGGGTAAATGCCATCAGGGCCCGGAGCTTTATATGTCTTTAAGCTGCCTAACAGCCCCAACACCTCTTTCCTCGTAATCCTTATTTCCCTCAACTGATCCTCAACTTTGTCAACATCAGCAACAGACATCTGTCCAGTCTCCTGCGTGAATACCGACGCAAAGTATTCATTCAGGATCTCCCCCAGTCCCTCAGGCTCTAAGCATAGATCCCCTCCTCTGTCCCTGAGAGGTCCAATCTTGCCTCTAACCATCATTTTGCTCCTTACATAGGTGTAAAATGCCTTTGGATTTTCCTTAATCCTACCTGCCAGAGCCACCTCATGGCTCCTTTTTGCCTTTCTAATACCCCTTTTAAGATCCCGTCTACACTCTCTATAAGCTTCCAGCGCTGTCTCAGTCCCCAGTTGCCTAGATCTAATGTAAGTCTTTCGCTTCTTCCTGATCAAGTCCTCAATATCCCTGGTAAGCCACGGTTCTCTAATCCTACCTTTCCCATCCTTCCTCCTTGCCGGCACGTATCTTTCCTGCAGAGAGTTTAGTTTTCCCTTGAAAGACTCCCACATGTACCTCGTCGACCTGCCCTCGAAAAGCTTATCCCAGTCGGTATCTTTAAGATCTTGCCTAATCTGGCTGTATCTAGCCCTCCCCCAGTTAAATACCTTCCCTTTTGGGCCGGTCTCATCCTTTTCCATTAATATCCTAAAGATGACGCTGAAAGTCTTCAAAGAGATATAAATAATCCAAGTGAGTGGGTGAGAGTCTGGCAGATGGAGTACAATGTTGGTAAATGCGAGGTCATCCATTTTGGTAGGAATAACAGCAAAATGGACTATTATTTAAATGATAAAAAATTGCAGCGTACTGCTGTGCAGAGGGACCTGGGTGTCTTTGTGCAGGAATCACAAAAAGTCGGTTTACAGATGCAGCATGTAATTAATGAGGCAAATGGAATTTTGTCCTATATTGCTAGAGGGATGGAATTTAAAAACAGAGAGGTTATGTTGCAGTTATATAAGGTGCTGGTGAGGGCATACCTGGAGTACTGTGTACAGTTTTGGTCTCCTTACTTGAGAAAGGATATACTGGCACTGGAGGGGGTGCAGAGGAGATTCACTAGGTTGATTCCAGAGTTGTGAGGGTTGGCTTATGAGGAGAGACTGAGTAGATGGGGGTCTATACTCATTGGAATTCAGAAGAATAAGGGGAGATTTTACAGAAGCATTTAAGATTAGGAAGAAAATAGATAAGATAGAAACAAGCAAGTTGTTTTCACTGGTGGGTGAACTAGAACTCAGGGGCATAGTCTCAAAATAAGGGGAAGCAGATTTAGGACTGAGTTGAGGAGGAACTTCTTCATACAAAGGATTGCAAATCTGTGGGATTCCCTGCCCAGTGTAGCAGTTGAGGCTACCTCATTGAATGTTTTTAAGACAAGGATAGATCAGTTTTTGAACAGTAAAGGAATTATGGGTTATGGTGAGTGGGCGGGTAAGTGGAGCGGAGTCCATGAAAAGATCAGCCATAATCTTATTGAATAGCGGAGCAGGCTCAAGAGGCCAGATGGCCTAGTCCTGCTCCAAGTCTTATGTTCAAAATTAAGAGGATCTCAACAGAGTAGTCAGTGAGAAGGTTCCCATTCATGTGAAAGGATTGGGAACGAGAGGGGCACAGATTTAAATAATTAGTAAAGGAAGCACAAGTGACAGGAGGAAAACATTTTTCACACAGCGAGTGGTTAGGATTTGGCTTTGACTGCCCGAGAGGGTGGTGGAGGCTGGTATGATCGAAGCTTTCAAAAAAAGCATGAACACCAGCCACAATCACCACCCTCAGGAGAGAAAATTGGTGGATTTACAGGGTCAGGTAGAGTAATAGCAGGCACTGCTTCCAAGCAGAGGTTTGACTTTGCAAAGTGTTATTTGTTGATGTTATTGAGAAACACTTGGTGCTGCGTTAGACTCAGAGTGCCGGGCAGTTGGAAGTTTGAGATTTTTATCATCCGACATGATTAGACATCTCTGGGAAGCAGATGGGGATTTCAGTGGGAGAAGCTGTCAGCCAGATGGAAAGACGATGTGAAGTTTGACCTCTGCGTGTAGCAGGTGCTGTCTCCCATGCAACAATTAAATCTGGCGTCGGAAGACAGAACTACATCCAAACTGAGAAAGAGCGATGTCTGTTATTTTAAATGTCCCCCAAATGCACTCGATCGATGAGGAGTCTTTCCCACGACACTGATATAAAACGGTATTTGATTTGATATATTATTGTCACAGGCATTAGTCTAAATACCTGATAGTAGGTTGGAATGGATGGGACTTTAATGGTAACTGATTCTGGGAGTGCTGTGGGTAAAATGGGCCTCCGAGTATAGAGTCATAGAAGTTTACAGCATTCAAACAGGCCCTTCGGCCCAACTTGTCCATGCTGTCCTTTTTTTTGAACCCCCTAAAGCTAATCCTAATTGCCTGCATTTGACTCATATCCCTCTGTACCCATCTTACCCATGCAACTAGGTTGGGATGCTAATGGACAAGTCACACACTCAAAAGCCTTCCCAACGACAAGATCCTGGGTAACTCTAACTCTCCAGTTCCGTGTGAATGTGGTTCTCAAGTTGACAAAGAGTTGCATAGAATCCCTACAGTGCAGAAGGAGGCCATTTGTCCCATTGAGTCTGCACCTATTCTCTAACAGAGCATCCCATCCAGGCCCCATCTATTTAACTCTATGTATTTATTCCGCTAATTGCCCCTATCCTACTCACCTTTGGACTATTCATCAAGAGCAATTTAGAATGGCCAATCCAGGTAACCTGCACATTTTTAAACTGTGTGAGGAAACTGGAGCACCTGGAGGAAACTCAAGCAGACATGGGAATAATGTGCAGACTCCACATAGATAGTCACCCAAACTGGAAATTGAATCCAGAGCCCTGGCGGTATGAAGCAATAGTGCTAATCACTGTGACACCGTGCTGGCGATAGATACCTTTAGATTGGTTGATGGAAAAATAGGGTGTATTTTTCCAGCAGGACACACACTCCTTCTTTTCTGTGCAAACTCATCTCTCAGAGGGGAGATCACGTTCAAGACTCGGGCTGTATGTAATGTTCAGACAATATGGAGAGGTAGCTAGTCATGGAAGCATCTAGAATTCTCCTGGAGAGAGTGAGAGGAGTGACGTCAGCTGTGAAGAAGCCTCCCCCGCCCATATTATCTTCAACCAGCAGCCAATCTCTTCAACTAAAGCCACATCCCTCTCCTCCCGTGCTTGTGCCCCAATGAAGAGTTCAGGAGAGCATGCCAGGAGTAGCAGCTGGCATACTGAATTGCCAACCTGCTAAGCCACAACACATGGCTGCTTGCAACACAAAGAGCATAACCACAAGTGATCAACAGAGATCCCACACCACTTGAATTAATCTTTATACAAAAACACAGTATCATGATCAAATCCTTCTATTCCAGCTTCCTTCTATCCCTTGACTGGCTGCTGCATGGACAATGAGGCCCCGCATATACATTCCACCTGGTTGAGTGAATGCATGAAATTGTTAATGGACGCGAGACAGGGTTAGAGTAACAGCAGGGATTGAAGTTGCTCTGCATACTTCTATCAAACAGATATTCAAGGACCTGGATTTTTGTAGGGAGGGGTGTGGAGGTGTTGGTGGTGGCAGGGGGGAGTTTGGGAGGGCAGAGAATACCTGGTATCCAGCAGGGCCTTGGAAGTGGAGGCCTCACTGAATGAGTTGCTGAGAGCCTCAACTCTCATTAAAAACATGGATATTCTTTGTCGATGAGGGTGCGTAGAAGGGAAAGAAAGGTTGATTGACAGATTTAAAGTGTTATAATAAGTTACTCTTAATGTGATCTCTTGTGATTTTTGGGACATGCTGCCACCTTTCCCTCCTCCCTTTGTCCCTTCCCCCCCTCACCCCACTTGCTCCCTGCCTTCACCTCAACTTCCCTCAATCCCCTTACCCCCCTACTCCACTCATCCCCTTAATCCACCTCAATCCCCTTACCCCTTCACTCCACTCACCCCCTCACTCTACTTCCCTCAGTACTCCAATTCCCTCACACCTTCCCATTTCACAACCTCACACTGCTCACCTCCTCATCACTCTCACCCGTCTCACTTCCATCCCCCTCACTTCCCACCTCCCTTCATTTCTCATCCCCCCCCACCTTACCCCTCCTTTTCCTTTCTCACCCCTCCATTGCCATGGATATTGCAACAGGTGGAGGCAGATAGCCATTGGCTGGTGGTGGGATCTTCCAGTCCCGCCGCTGCCAATGGGCTCTGCTATGTTTGCCCTCTGCTATGTTTGCTCTGGATTTCTGGTAACAGCAACATTACCAGAAATCCAGGTGGTGGGAATGGCCAGAAAATCCCACCCAATAAAACAGTGTTCACTTTCACAAGAAATAGAGATGCAAATGGCTTATCACTTCTGTTGTTGGTACTTTAACGATCCATCTGATTGGCACTTTTATGAAATTGTAGCAGCAATAATTATATTAAAAGAAAAATATAGTTTTTAAGCATTCCCACACATCCCATTCTTACTACAGGGTTCATTAGTTCTATACAGAATGTATAATGGCAGATTGAGCAACAGAGTGCTTTCAGTTAAAGTTGAAAATTAAAGTTTGTCTATTAGTCACGAGGAGGCTTACATTATCACTGCAATGAAGTTACTGTGAAATTCCCCTAATCACCATACTCTGGAACCTATATTCGGGAGAATTTAACATGGCCAATTTGTCTAACCTACACATTATTTGGACTGTAGGAGGAAACCCTTGCAGACATAGGGAGAACATGCAAACTCCACACAGACAATCACCCAAGCTAGGAATCAAACCTGGGTCTCTGGCGCTTTGAGGCTGCGGTGCTAAGCACTGTGCCACTGAGTTGATCTGGATGGTGTGAGGAGCCATTGGAGGTGATTGTTGAGGCATGTGGTTGACATGGGTCACGGTGGTGGCCTGAGGAATGGGTGGGTGGGTGGTGAGATGTGAGAGGTGAAGGCGAGAGATGAAGTTCCAGGGAACCAAAATGGCTTGGTAGGAATTTTCCAGCCATTCGCATCGACGGGATTTTGGCTGGGTGCCAACATCTCCATCCTCACTTGCAGCGGTACAGGGGCATGAATGGCCAGAAAATTCTGACCCTTGTCTCAGACCTCTGTTGCCCCTTTGTCTGCCCCGACCTGCTTCAATCGGCAGACTTGGCTCTATCTTACAGTCAACCTCCCTTGGCCCCTAACACCTTGCAGAATACCTGCTGAGTGCATTGCTGCTCTTGCTATTGTTGAGAGGTGGGAACATCTAGCACCTTGTCTCCAATAAAACAAGCTTAGCCTCCCCTCCTGTTAAAGACAAGTCAGCCAGGCTTGTTGTCAGGATGGTTCCATTCCTCTATTTCAACTTATGTTCAAAAGTCAAGCCCAAAATATAGCATGCTGATAACTTTTGCATGTTAGTATAAAGACATGGGTCCTTTATATCAGGGTAGAGCAGTCAAGGTCTGACCTGAACAGTCCAAAGTCTTAAGATGTGTGGGTAAGATGGATTGGCCATTCTAGATTGCCCCTTAGTGCCAGGAAGAGTAGCTAGGATGAATGCATGGGGTTATGGAGATACAGTCTGGGTAGGATTGTGCTCGGTACAGACTCGATGGGCCAAATGCCTTCCTTCTGCACTGTAGGATTCAATGATAGAAGGCAATGGCCTGGTGGTATTATCACCAGACTATTAATCCAGAAGCTCAGTTAATGTATTGAGGATCTGGGTTCGAATCCTGCCGTGGCAGATGGTGGAATTTGAATTCAATAAAAAATACCTGGATTTCCTAATGACCATGAAACTATTGGGTTACTAATTCCCTTTAGGGGAGGAAATCTGCCTGGTCTGGCTTACATGTGACTCCACAGCCGCAGCAAAACAGTTGGCTCTCAACTGCCTTCTGGAATTGGCCTAGCAAGTTTCACAGGTCAAGGGCAATTAGGGATGGGCAATAAATGCTGGCCAGCCAACGACGCCCATATCCCACAGATGAATGAAAAAAAATTCCTATCAGTACTGAATTAGGTTTGTTGAGACCTTTGTGCTCAAGCCTATAGATTGGGCCTTGAAACCTGAACTTTCCCTTTTGGAGGCAAGATTCAGGCAACCAATACACCTCAACCACTTCTGCCTTCACTCAGTACCTAATGCTAGTCTCAATGGTTTTGTTAATTCCTTATTTATTGTAAACAAAATCCAGCAAACCTTTTATGCCAAGAATGTAACTTTCCTGAAGGAAAACAGTTTTCTTCAATCTGTGTGAGTTTGTTTTTATTCTAACTACTGCTTACGTTTGACTGAATGTGCGTCTCTTGTTTTCATTTAAATTATTGACAATTTATTCAGTGTCTGAAGAAGAATAGGATCCCTGCATTATCAACATCTAAACCAGTCAGGAGATTTGGAAGAGATAATCAGTACAAGACGCCAAGCCAAGCAGTAATTATCACTGGGATAACTTTACTTGAACATTGGAATTGATATCTACCAGGAGATTTGAGAAGTGTGGAGGCAAATCTAAATATAATAGTCTGTTTTATTATTCACTGTCAAATGAAATAAAATAAAGCTGATAAAATTTCAGATTCAAAGTTCATGTGGATAATAAAAATGAAAAACAGTTTTCTGAGAGGATTGAAGGAATTTCAGCACAGCTGGGTTTTTACCTGCTGTCTATCCACCCACACCCACTCATCAACCAGCCACCTACCCACCCGTCCCTGCCATTCCCCTCCCTCCCTTTCTCCCTCCCTCCATCCATTTACTCTTCCACCTATCCGCTCACCCACCTATCAACCCAGCCACCTACCCACCCTCTGCCCCTCCCTCCTTCCTTCCCTTCGTCTCTCCATCTATCCTATTGTCTGTCCATCCATTCATTCATCAACCCAGTCACCTACCCGCTCATCTGTCCCTCCCTCCATCCCTCTCTCCCTCATGCATCTATACATTCATCTGTCCACCCATCTACTCATCAACTTACCCACCCACCCATCTGACCATCCGTTCTTCCGACCCTTTCTCCTTCATTCCCATTCTCCCTGCCTCCCTCCCTCTCTCCTTCTGTCTGGCCATCCATCCATTCACCCTCCCAGCCATCCATCCACTCAGCTACTTACCTCCTTTCCTCCATCCTTATTTTACCACTTATACATCCATCCATCCATCCATCTTTCCATCCATCCATCCATCCACCCATCCGTCCACCTTTCCATCCATCCATCTGTCCATGCATCCATCCATCTGTCCATCCACCCATCCATCCACCCTTCCATCCATCCATCCGTCCATCCATCTGTCCATCTACCCATCCATCCACCCTTCCATCCATCCATCTGTCCATCCATCTGTCCATCTACCCATCCATCCACCCTTCCATCCATCCATCCGTCCATCCATCTGCCCATCCATCCTTCCATCCGTGCATCTATCTGTCTATCCATCCACCTTTCTATCCATCCATCCTTCTGTCCATCCGTCCATCCATCCACCCATCCATCTATCTGTCCATCCATCCATCCACCTTTCCATCCATCCACCCTTCTGTCCATCCGTCCATCCATCTGTCTATCCATCCACCCATCTCTCTATCGATCCATGCTCCACTATTTCCTCAGTGAGCCATTTGGGGCTTTGGGGGCAAGTTGTCACTCTGAACGCACTCTTAGATGAGTGCATTCGGCCCATTTATTTAGTACTCCGAATGGCACACCACCCCCATTAATATAGTACAGATTGGCGCCCATTGTGGAAGAGGCAGATGCCTGAACTCTCAATAGGACTTTCCTGACACAAATGGCAATGGGTAAATCGGGAAGAGGCGAGGTTTGTGTTTGCTGCTGATTTCCTGGACACTGTCCTTGTCCCAGATTCCGCTGGACGGGGACCCCCAGGGAGGTGTGAGCTATCACTGCGCAGAGATGGTGGAGCAGTGATGACTGTTCGCCCTGGAGGAATCATGGAAAGGCAGGCAGACAAATGTGTTCGAGCGCTGACTGAGCAAGCGTGGCAGTGCACTCCATGATGACGGTACCAATCTCGTGGTGCAAATAGACTGACTCCACTCCCACTGGAGCGCGTCCAAACTGACTATCAGAGCCTGTACATCTTATTCCGAAAAGAACGGGAGACAGATAGATTAAAAAATAAATAAATAGCGGAGCGATGCTGGAGAAACTGTAAATAAATCATTCATTTGGAACCTTATATACTTGGGAGGTTGTCACATCAGTGCAAATAGCAGGAGTAACAAAGATAGATGCACAGAGCATTGGAGCAAGCACATACTGAAATATACCTCTGCCATTTAATTAAGTGATCCCGTGTTAAAATGCCAGCTCCTGATGGATGTGTCTCATTCCTTAGTTTGCTTGTCGTACTCTTAATAAAATGAATTTCGCCCAGTAAATATAAACGCATCTTTTTAATCATTGCGCAGGAACTGGACTTTGAAAATAAGTCAAGCTACAACCTGAAGATCGAAGTCACCAATAAAAACATTGACCCTCGATTCCAGGCTCTGGGGCCCTTCGTCGACACCACCATGGTGAAGCTGGTGGTGGAAGACGTGGACGAGGCCCCCGTGTTCAACTCGCCGCGCTACAAGATGTCCGTCTCTGAGGCAGCGAAAGTCGGCACGGCCGTCGGCACCGTTTCTGCCCACGACCCCGACGCAGCCAACAATCCCGTCAGGTCAGTATTCACCGCCTCGTGGACCCAGGGGAGAATGGGGGGCGGTGACAGGGGTGTAAGGATGGGACAGTTTGAGAGAGGGTGTAGGGCTGTGAAGGCTCCAGAAATAAATACAACCGAAGTTGGATAAATAATGAATCAAATCAAATGGCTCAGCACAGACAAGAAGGGCCAAAAGACCTGTTTCTGAGCTGTAAATTTTCTATGGTTCTATGGTTCAATAAATACTGGCATCTATGGAGAGGATGGGCAGGTTAGGGTTTGAATTGTAGATTATAGATGTTCCTTCCTCCATCCCTCCATCTATCCTTCTGTCTGTCCATCCACTTATCTGTTAACCCAGCCACGTACCCATTCATCTGTCCCTCCCTCCATCCCTCTCTCCCTCTGTCCATCTATACATTCATCTGCCCATTCATCAATCTATCAACCCATCTATCTGTTCATCCATGCTCTCTTTCCTTTCTCCTTCTGTCCCATTCTCCCTCCCTCCCTCTGTCTTGCAATCGAGGCATCTACCCACCCTCCATCCATCCACACAGCTACTTACCTCCTTCTTTTATCTTTATCTTCCAATTTATCCATCTATCCGTCCATCCGTCCATCTATCCATCCATTCATCCATTCTTCTTTCCATCCATGCGTCCATGCATCCATCCATCTATCTATCCATCCATTCGTGTATTCATTCATCCATTCCTCTATCCTTTATTCACCCTCTCCATAGATAACAAATATCTGGTTTGGTTTGATTTACTATTATCACATGTATTAGTATTTGATGTATTTGATTTATGTATTTGATTTATTATTGTTACGTATAATTTGATTTATTATTGTCACATGTACTGGCTCATACAATGCAAAGTATTTTTTCTTGCACACTGTACAGATAAAGCACATCTTTTATAGAGTAACTAGGGGAGAAGGAAAGGAGAGAGTGCCGAATGTAATGTTACAGACATAGGTAGGATGTAGTAAAAGATCAACTTAATGCAAGGTAGGACCATTCAAAAGTCTGATGGTAACAGGGAAGAAGCTATTCTTGAATCGGTTGGTATGTGACCTCAGATTTTCGTATTTTTATCCCGATGGAAGATGATGGCAGAGACAATGTCCGGGTTGTGTGAGATTCTTGATTATGCCGAGTGCTTTTCCAAGGCAGTGGCAAGTGTAGACAGAGCCAATGAATGGGAGACTGGTTTGCATGATGCAGTGGACTGTATTCATAGCCCTTTGTGGTTTTGTATGGTCTTGGGCAGAACAGGAGCTGCACCAAGCTGTAATGTACTCAGAAAGGATGCCTTTGTAGAACAAAGAACAAAGAAAATTGCAGCACCGTAACAGGCTCATCAGCTGTCCAAGCCTAAATTGTTCATGCTGCCCGTCTGAAATAAAACCCCCCACCATTCCGGGGACCACATCCCTCTATTCCTATCTTATTCATGTATTTGTCCAAATACCCCTTAAATAGTACATTTATAAAAGTTGGTGAGAGCTGAAGAGGACATGTCAAATTTCCTTAGCCTCTTGAGAAAGTAGAGGTGTTGGTGGGCTTCCTTAACTATAGCGTCAAGATGGGGGGATTGGCACAGGTTATTGATGATTTGTTGCATGTTTCTAGTATGTTTCATTTCTGTAGACAATGCTGGTGATTAGCCAGTTTTAATCTGCTAAAATGATTGAAGAATGTAAGACTTGTCACTTTCAACTTTCCATCCAGATATTCAATAGATCGCAACACTGACCTGGAGCGATATTTTAACATTGACGCCACCACGGGGGTCATTACAATCGCAAAATCGCTGGACAGAGAGACAAGCGCAGAGCACAACATTACAGTTCTAGCGATGGAGAGCCGTAAGTGGTTTCCCATGTAAATTCTTTCATGAGTTGCATTCGCGTAGCACCGGACACGTCCCCAGGAAGTCCCAAAGTGCTTTACGGCCCCTGAGACTTTGGCCCCATTGTCACATCAGTCATGTGGCTGCCAGTTCGAGAAAAGCAAATCGCCACAAGCAGCAATGAAATAAATCACAAGGGGGACTGTTTTTAACAACATTAGCTGAGGGAATGTATGTTATTCAGGGTGGCGAGGAAACCTCTCCCTGTGCTTCTACCCAAAGTGTATTGTGCTACCTGTCACATCCGCCTGAAAGGGCAGAAAGGCCTCGGTTTTAAGGCAACAAAACAAAAAAATGCTGGAAAGCTCGGCAGGTCTGATAGCATAAGAACATAAGAAATAGGAGCAGGAGTAGACCACCTAGCCCCTCGAGTCTGCCCCGTCATTCAATAAGATCATAGCTGATCTGAAAGTGGTTCAGTTCCACTTACCCTGTCTGCTCTTCACGGCATCTGTGGAGAAAGAATAGAGCAACATTTGAAGAGGATGACTCTTCAAAGTTTATTTATTTTATTAGTGTAATAAGTAGGCTCAACAAAGAAGATAAAGATCAAAGAAAATTATAGTACAGGAACAGGCCTTTCGGCCCTCCAAGCCTGCACTGACCATGTTGCCCGAGTGAACTAAAACCCCCTAGCCCTCCGGGACCATATCACTCTATTCCCATCTATTTATATATTTGTCAAGATACCCCTTAAAACTCACTATTGTACCTGCTTCCACTACTTTCTCTGGGTTTTCCTGGGCGCTCCAGTTTCCTCCCACATGCCAAAGATGTGCCATTAGGCTGGTTGGCAGAACAAATTCTCCCTAAATTGTCACAAATTTGGTTCTAATGCATAGATCTATAAACATAGACAGGGATGTCAGGGATCATGAATAGAAGTGGGAACATCGGGGTGGCGGCGCGGGCTCGTTGGGCTGAAGGGCCTGTTTCCCGTGCTGTTTTGTTCCTTGTTCTTTGTACTTCTCCCAACATTAAAACTGCAATGAAGTTACTGTGAAAATGTCCTAGCCTCCATGTACATTAGGTGCCGATGCATCTAACCAGCATGTCTTTTGGATTATGGGAGGAAACCAGAGAAAACTCACAGACACGGGGAGAATGTGCGGACTCCGCACAGACAGTGACCCAAGCTGGGAATCGAACCCAAGTCCCTGGTGCTGTGAGGCAGCAGTGCTAACTACTGTGTCATCATACACCCACCAGAAGCATTGGCTCTCTCCTCTCTCCACAGATGCTGTCAGACCCACTGAGATTTTCCAGCATTTTCTGCTTTTGTTTCAGAATCCAGCGCCCGCAGTATTATCTCAATTTTAAGGTCCGATCTCAAACGTAGACAGTACGGCGTTCCCCCACTACTGCACTGGGACCGTCACTCGAGATTCTGTACTCGATCTGGGAACGCATGATCTGCTGACAAGCTGCCAGTTCATTAATGAAAGTGACTCTGTGCTCTTGATGTGCAGTCAACGGTAAAGTCAAGATTGTCTTATGAATTGAAGAATGCAAAATAAGGTGACAGCATAAATGTATCAATTAAGGAAAAGAGAAGCTGATGAAGCTTTTCACTGCAGCATCTGTACACTTTCTCAATGAAAGATCATGCTCTGCTCTGAATGATGCAGTTACTAAAACAGTTTCTATCTGTTTGAAGCCTTCAAACTAAGTTAGAATCCAAAGATCTTCAGGAAAGGAATCAAGGGGGTACCATTTCCTATTTCATTGTTATTTATTTATTTTTGTTAAAGCAGGAGTTCTTTGAATATATGACCTTAGCCCATTCTCACATATTGACTTGTATAAATTAGGGGATGGTAGTCATGGTTACGGGTGTGGTTCCGGAGGACTGGAGGATAGCGAATGTGGTCCCGTTGTTCAAGAAGGGGAAGAGAGACCTTCCAGGGAATTATAGGCCAGTGAGTCTTACTTCTGTGGTGGGCAAAGTGTTGGAGAGAATAATTAGGGATAGGATTTATAGTTATTTAGAGAGTAATGAATTGATTGGAGATAGTCAGCATGGTTTTGTGAAGGGTAGGTCGTGCCTTACTAACCTCATTGAGTTTTTTGAAAAAGTGACTAAAGAGGTGGATGGGGGTAAGGCGGTTGATGTGGTATATATGGACTTTAGTAAGGCGTTTGATAAGGTGGCCCATGGAAGACTTCTGCAGAAAATGCAGATGTATGGGATAGAGGGTGATTTAGCTAATTGGGTTAGGAATTGGCTAGCAGATAGAAGACAGAGGGTGGTGGTTGATGGGAGATATTCATCGTGGAGTTCGGTGACAAGTGGTGTACCTCAGGGGTCTGTTTTGGGGCCCCTGCTGTTTGTAATTTTTATAAATGATCTGGATGAGGGTATTGAAGGATGGATTAGTAAATTTGCAGATGACACTAAAGTCGGTGGAGTGGTAGATAGTGAAGAGGGGTGTTATAGTTTGCAGAGGGACTTGGACAAGTTGCAGAGCTGGGCCGAGAGGTGGCAAATGGAGTTTAATGTGGAAAAGTGTGAGGTAATGCACTATGGCAGAAATAATAAATGTGTAGAGTATAGGGCAAATGGTAGGATTCTTAGTAGTCTAGATGAACAGAGGGATCTTGGTGTGTATGTGCATAGATCCCTGAAAGTAGGCAGTCAGGTCGAGAAGGTTGTTAGGAAGGCATATGGAGTCTTGGCTTTTATTGGTAGAGGGATTGAATTTCGGAGCCGCAACGTCATGTTGCAACTGTACAAAACTCTAGTGCGGCCGCACTTGGAGTATTGTGTGCAGTTCTGGTCCCCACATTATAAGAAAGATGTGGAGGCATTGGAGAGGGTACAGAGGAGGTTTACCAGGATGTTGCCTGGTATGGAGGGCAGGTCTTATGAAGAGAGGCTGAGGGATTTGAGGTTGTTTTCGTTAGAAAGGAGGCGGCTAAGAGGGGACCTTATCGAAACATATAAGATGATTAGAGGTTTAGATAGGGTGGACAGTGATAGCCTTTTTCCTAGGATGGAGAAAGCTAGCACGAGGGGACACAGCTTTAAATTAAGGGGTGATAGTTATAGGACGGATATCAGAGGTAGGTTCTTTACCCAAAGGGTGGTTCGGGAGTGGAATGCCCTGCCTGCAGCAGTTGTAGATGCGCCAAGTTTGGTGGCGTTTAAGAGGTTAGTTGATAAGTATATGGAAGAGAAGGGAATGGTTTAGTTTGGAGGGGCATTGCTTTTTATATTGGTCGGCGCAACATCGAAGGCCGAAGGGCCTGTTCTGTGCTGTAATGTTATATGTTCTATGTTCTATGATGTGGGGATGCCGGTGTTGAACTGGGGTAAACTATAAATTCGGGGAGGCAGTGCCATTGTAGTATTATCATTGGACTTGTAATCCCAGGGTAGGTCATACTCTGGGACCACGGTAGATGGTGAATTCAATGAAGATTTGGAATAAATTTAATGATGACCATTTTAATTGTCGACTGCTGTTAAAAAAAAAGCCCACTGGTTCAGTGATGCCCTTTTGGGAAGGAAATGAGGTCAAAAGATATTGGAGCAGAATTAGGCCATTCAGCCCATTGAAGTCCAGAGATGCGCAGGTTAGGTTGATTGGCCATGCTAAGAAATTGCCCCTTAGTGTCCAGGGATGCATAGGTTAGAGGGATTAGTGGATGTAATATATATAGGGATATGAGGATAGGGCCTGGGTGGGATTGTGTTCGATGCAGACTCGATGGGCCGAAGGGCCTCTTTCTACACTGTAGAGTTCTATGAATCTGCTCCACCGTTCAATCATAGCTAATAAGTTTCTCAACCCAATTCTCTGGCCTTTTCTTCAGAATCTATGATCTACTTTCCAATCAAAAATCTATTCGTGTCTGTCTTAAATACATTGAATGTCCTGGCCTCTACAGTCCTCTGTGGCAATGTATTTCACAGATTCACCACCCTCTCTTCTTGGTTCTAAAGTGTCATTCCTTTACTCTGAGGCTATACCTTTAAATCCTAGTCTCTCCAAGTAGTGGAAACATCTCCACGTCCACTCTATCTGAGCCTTTCAGTAAGTTTCAATGAGATCCTCTCTTCATCTTTCTAAACTCCTTTGAGCATTGGTCCCAAACTCCTCAAGCACTCTTCAAACGTCAAGCTTTCCATTCCTGGATCATTCTTAAGAACCTCCTCTCTGTCGACCTTACCTGGTCTGGCCTAAGTGTGATTCCAGATCCACAAAATGATTGACTCTTAACTGTCACTCAGTTCAAGGGCAATTAGGGATGGGCAACAAATGCTCGTTTACGAGACAGTGATGAGGAGAAATATCTTCTCTCGATGGTAAATCTGTGGAATTCGTCACTGCGGAGGACTGCAGAGGTTGGGCTGTTCAGTATGTTCCAGGCTGAGACACACAGATCTTTGATAAATGAGGGCATTGAGTGTTATGGGGACAAGGCAGAGAAATGGAGTTGATGATCATATCTTTGGTACCAGGTGATGTAAGGGGCAAACCAAAGGAACAGAAAGGCCCAAAACACTGAATGGGTCGGTTAATCGCTATTAACCGGACCATCCAGAAACTTGGGGATTCTTTGTACTTTCAACCCGGGGGATGGCCAGTGAGTGGTTAGGATCATTTGTTTTGGAATCATGGTGTGGTTAAGGGGTAGTCAAATAATCATACATGGGAGGAAAGGGATTGAAGTGTTTGCTAATAGGATAAGATTGAAGTAGAATGGAGCACAGCACTGTCTGGGTCAGTTAGAATCACAGAATCCCGAAAGACTGGAAAATCTATTGAGGTGTTTGTAAAGGTTAACAAGTGACCCTCATAGACTATCAGATTTATCTCCTTCCAGATCTACTCAAATATTTCAGTGTGTGTGGAACTTTCTTGGCAACAAATAAATAAGCAATAAAATTCCTCCTGGGTGTCCTGTAGCACTTTCATATTTAACTCTGTAGTACAGAAGGAGGCCATTCGGCCCATCAAGTCAGCACCAGCAACAATCCTACCCAGGTTCTATCACTGGAACCCCTTAGAGTCAGGGGGATTCCGCGAGGGTAGGACTTGGGTGGGATTGTTGTCGATGGACTGAATGGCCTACTTCTGCACTGTAGGGATTCTATGATCATTTCACTAAAATTGGCTTCCCAAAGACCGTTACTTCCAGGTCAGAGACTCTGATGATGAGTGTGTTTGTGTATTTCAGTAAATGGTAATGCTTTTAACTTTGAAACAGTCACTTTTTTTCCCCTAGTTAATCTGCACCCAAACATTGTGCCGAGTTACCATGTAATCTGCAGAGAGAAGCTGTTTGTATTCATGTTTTGCAAGCTCGAAGGAAAGGTCATTATTTTCCCTCAGACAATATAAAATGTTTGTATTTACTGTTCCAGATATCAACTCTCTTGCTCCAAGTCTAAGCTCAAATAATAAACTTAACTCGCAAATTCTACATTGGCTGGATTCAGTACTAATCCTCTTTTTCGCCTGTCATGGTATTGTCACTGAATGAGTAATCTAGAGACCCAGGGTAATGCTCTGGGGTATCTAGGTTTGAAACCCACTACAGCAGATGGAGGAATTTGAATTCAACGAAAGTCTGAAATTAAAGGTTTAATGATGATTGTCATAAAAATCCATCTGGTTCATTAATGTCCTATTGAGAAGGGAATCTGCTATCCTTACATGGTCTGGCCTACAAATGTCTCCAGATTAGGGGTGGCACAGCAGTACAGTGGTTAGCACTACTGCCTTACAGCGCCAGGGATTTGATTCAATTTCTGGCCTCGGGTCACCGTCTGAGTGGAGTTTGCACATTCTCCCTGTATCTGCATGGGTTTCCTCCAGGTGCTCTGGTTTCCTCCCACAGTCCAGAAATGTTCAGGTTAGGTGGATTGACCCTTAGTGTCCAAAGATGTACAGATTAGGTAGATTGACCATGCTAAATTGTCCCTTAGTGTCCAAAGATGTACAGATTAGGTAGATTGACTATGCTGAATTGCCCCTTAGTGTCCAAAGATGTACAGATTAGGTGGATTGACTATGCTAAATTGCCCCTTAGTGTCCAATGATGTGCAGGTTAGGTGGCCATGCTAAATTGCCGTTTAGTATTAGGAGGACTTGTCTGGGCAAATGAAGGGGGCTATGGGGATAGGCCTGCGTGAGATTGTAGTTGGTGCAGATTGAGTGGGCTGAATGGCCTCCTTCTGCACTGTAGGGATTCTATGATGAGATCTAGAACAATATGGTTAATTCTTAAATTATCTTTGAAATGCTGAGTGAGCCACTCCATTCAAGAGTGGATATTAAAAGCTGCCCCCCGCATACCCCCCCCTGCCCCCAACAACACCCACATATCATAAATTTCAGCTACCCATGCTTTTTTATAATTCATTCTTGGGACATGAGCATCACTGGTTGGCCAATATTTATTGCCCATCCCTAGTTGTCCTTGTTCAGAATGCAGTTGAGAGTCAACCACATTGCTTTGGCTCTGAGGTCACCTGAAATTATGAACTTGAGTTTTCCAACGATTGACAATGGTTTCATGGTCATCAGTAAATTTTTAATTCCAGATATTTTTTATTGAATTCAGATTCCACCATGGTGGGATTCGAATCCAGGTGTCCAGAACACGAGCAGAGTTTCTGGACTAATAGCCTAGCGATAATACCATTAAACGATCACCTCCCCCGCGCTAGTGATGTTTGCAGTGAGGCAGTGATGCCTCTCCACGATCTTGTACCGTGCCGGATCCAAGGTTTTAATTGCCACTGTCAAAGCTAGTTTTATTAACTATGCTTTGTGATAAACTCAGATCTTCTTTCACCCAAATCTCTGATGCTTGAGAACAATCATTGCCGTCTGGAGATCTTTTCTGTTGCCTTAGTGCTGCTGTAAGGTACAATTCTGAGACTGTCAATGACGTTTCCCAATCATGATAGATTGTGTTATAACTCACACTCAGCTCCGAGTGCAGAGCTGCTAGTTGATGCTTATAGAGCCTATTCTTTAATTTTAGTGGAATCAGTGGGTGGGATTTTACAGTCCTACTCATCCTGAAACTGTAAAAAGTCCAAAGATGTGCAGTGAATTGGCCCTGCTGAATTGCCCCTTAGTGTCAGGGGGATTAGTTGGGGTAAATGCATGGGGTAATGAGAATAGGGCCTTGGTGGGATTGTGGTTGGTGAAGACTCGATGGGCCGAATGGCCTCCTTCTGCAATGTAGAGATTCTATGATTCTATGAAAATCTCACCCAAAATCAATGGACCTTTCCATTCTTCATCCCCCCATCCGCTCCAATTCTCGTGGTGGGCGGGATGGTGAAATTTCAGCCACTTAAGGTACTTCACCTGCCTTTCCTGCTTTTCTATTTGCTTTTCCTTTATTTCTTGCTTGGGTGGCAATTGAATGATTAATGGGACCATGTCAGTCTAATGTCCGCACTCTCTTACCCCATTCCTTTAAATCGATCCATGTTACATCTTACAGCACCTGGAACAAAATCTGGAAGCAACAGTGGGAGAGGGGCAATTTATCACCCAAAGTGTCCGTCAGGATACTGATTGGATTGGTTGCCACCCTGGTTTTATACCCGAAGGTAGGGAAATATCGGGTCATTTCAGAGGGCAAGTGAGAGTCAACCACACGGGCTGGGGGTCTGGATTCACATGTAGGCTAGGTTACCTCAAGAGAGAACATTTGCCTCCATGAAGAACTTTGGTGTCTCAGGTGGAACTTTCTGACAACCTGACAGTTTCATGGTTGCCCAATGACCAATGCATCTTTGGGCTGTAGAAGGAAACTGGAGCACCCGGAGAAAACCCATGTAGACATGGGGAGAACGTGCAGACTCTGCACTGTCACCCAAGCCTGGAATTGAACCCGATCCCTGGCTCTGTGAGGCAACAGTCTAACCACTGTGCCACCGAGTTGCCCCTTTGTCCAGGTCTACGTCCAAGTGCATATGTATAAACATTCTGTGATTCAAATAAAAGCAGAAAAGTGGGCTTAAATGGAGGGCTCATTTTTCAGCCAGTACAAACATGATGGGCCAAATGACCTCTTTCTGTGCCCTGAATTTTCTTTGATTCTACATCTATGTATGAACTAAATTTCAAGTTTCTTTATTAGTGGCACAAGTAGGCTTACGTTAACTCTGCAATGAAGTTACTGTGAAAGTCCCTGAGCTACTCCGGCGCCTGTTCGGGTACACCGAGGCGGAGCTTAGCCTGGCCAGTGCTCCTAACGAGGAGATCTTTCAGACTGTGGGAGGAAACCGGAGCACCCGAGGGAAACCCATGCAGAAACGGGGAGAACGCGCTGACTCCGCACAGATAGTGACGCAGACAGTGGGAATTGAACCTAGGTCTCTGGTGCTGTGAGGCAGCAGTGCTAACCACTGTGCCACCGTGCCATCCTTAGAAGTGTGGACTGGCATGTGGGTAAAGTGGAGCACTCAGATTTCAGGGGCAGGCTTGCCCCTCTGCCAAACACTGGGGCAGAAGGGCAGCTGTGAGTGCGACAGGTTTTCGAGAAAAGGGTGAGCAGATGCTGTTAGCGGTGCCTTTGGGAAAATGAACCCAGAATGGAACTGACACTGCAGCAACTTTGCCAAGGTGAAGCTCTGCCCCAGTTTCCACACCAACTCCTTCCCGTACAGCTGAATGTAAAACCTCCCAGAGACCAAATTGAGCAACGCAATTGAATGTAATCAATTAGTGACTGCAATGAGACCAAAGGGAGCTCAAGATTACTGAATTAAACCAAACTTACGCCGGATATATATTTATATAATAGCAGAAGGGGAAGTTTCAGATCAGTGGTTTTAATTATTTGCTGTGCTCCATACAATTCCTTACCAAGAACAGATCCACCGAATTTGAACTCATATAAACTGAGTTCTTAAACATTTAGAATCACAGTGCATAGGAGACCCTTCAGCCCATCGAGTCTGCACAGACACATTAGAAATACCCGAAGTCTCACCTAATTCCATCTGTCAGCACTTGGCCCATAGCCCTGATTTAAATTAATTGAGTTAAATTAATTGTATAAAACCAAAAAGACGACACGGTGGCACAGTGGTTAGCACTGCTGCCTCACAGCGCCAGGGACCCGGGTTCAATTCCCAGTTTTGCGTCACTGAATATGCAGAGTTTGCACGTTCACCCTTTGTATCCGCATGGGTTTCCTTTGGGTGACCCGGTTTCCTCCCACACTCCAAAGATGTGCACTGGCCGTAATAAATTAGAATAATAAAGGTTTACAGTATAAAACAGGCCCGACAGTGTTACAGTGGTTAGCCACTGTTATAGCAGGTAGCACTGCTGCCTTGCAGCGCCAGAGAACCGAGTTCAATTCCCAGCTTGGGTGACTGTCCATGCAGAGTCTGCACGTTCGCCCTGTGTCTGCGTGGGTTTCCTCCAGGTACTCTGGTATCCTCCCACAGTCCAAAAACCATTCTAGTTAGGTGCATTGGCCATGCTAAATTCCCCCTCAATGTACCCTTTGGCCCAACTTGTCCATGCTGCCCTGTTTTTACCATTAGGCTGGTCCCAACTGCTCGCATTTGGCCCATATCTCTGTATACCCATCGTACCCATGCAGTCTAAACCCTTCTTTAAAAACAAAATTGTACCGGTCAGTCCTGCTATCTCTGGCAGCTCATTCCAGCCACTCACCACCTTCTGTGTGAAAGATTTGCCCCTCTAGACACTTTTGTATCTCTCCCCTCTCATCTTAAACCTATGCTCTCTAGTTTTAGACTCCCCTAACTTTAGGGAAAGATACTGATATGTGCCCCTCATTATTTTATAGACCTCTATAAGATCACTCCTCAGACTTCCATGCTCCAGAGAACAAAGTCCTCGTCTATCCAGCCTCTTATAACTCAAACCATCAAGTCCCGGTAGTATCCTAGTTAATCTTTACTGCACTCTTTCTAGTTTAATAATATCCTTTCTACAATTGAGTGACCAGAACTGTACACCGTTTTCCAAATGTAGCCTTACCAATGTCTTGAGCAACTTAAATAAGACATCCAACTCCTGTATTCAATGTTCTGACTAATGAAACCAAGCAATAAGTGCCTTCTTCACCACTCTGTCTGCCTGTGACTCCACTTTCAAGGAGCTATGAACATGTACTCTTTGTTCTGTAACAGTCCCCAACACCCTACCGTCAATTGCCCTGATCCTATTGACCAAAATGCATCATCTCACATTTAACTAAATTAAACTCCATCTGCCATTCATCTGCCCGCTGGTCCAATTGATCAAGATCCCATTGCAATTCAAGACAACTTTACTTACTGTCCACTATGACACCAATCTTGGTATCATCTGCAAACTTACTAACTATGCCTCCTATATTCTCATCCAAATAATTAATATAAATGACAAATAACAGTGGACCCAGCGCTGATCCCTGAGGCATTCCGCTGGTTACAGGCCTCTAGTTTGAAAAACAACTCTTTACAACCACTCTCTGGCTTCATCTTGATTGGTCATCAAGCCAATTTTGTATCCATTTGGCTCCCTCCCCCTGGATAACAGCAAAGAACAACACAGCACAGAAAACAGGCCCTTCGGCCCAACAAGCCCATGCTGCCATTTTAATATTCAGTGAGCGCCTCCTTCCAATCATTCTTCTATCTATGACTTTTGCCTACGCCTCTCAGACTCCACAATAAAGGTGTGCAAATGTAGAGAATTATATGTGCCAGATTGAGGGAGGTCTAATTTAGGGACAATTTGTTAACACCAATCCCGTGAAGTTTAACAAAAAACAAGGAAGAAAGAAAATTACAGCACAGGAACAGGCCCTTCAGCCCTCGAAGTCTGCACCGACCATGCTGCCTGACTGAACTAAAACTCCCTACCCTTCCAGGGACCATATCCCTCTATTCCCATCCTACTCATGTATCCGTCATGATGCCCCTTAAAAGTCATTGCTTCACTATCTCACCCGGCAATGAATTCCAGGTATCCACCACCCCTCTGTGTAAAAAATCTGCTCCATACATTTCTTATCTGTTTATGCAGTAACCTACCATGTGGTACCATCTACCATTTAGATAGTGAAGAGGGGTGTTATAGTTTGCAGAGGGACTTGGACAAGTTGCAGAGCTGGGCCGAGAGGTGGCAAATGGAGTTTAATGTGGAAAAGTGTGAGGTAATGCACTATGGCAGAAATAATAAATGTGTAGAGTATAGGGCAAATGGTAGGATTCTTAGTAGTCTAGATGAACAGAGGGATCTTGGTGTGTATGTGCATAGATCCCTGAAAGTAGGCAGTCAGGTCGAGAAGGTTGTTAGGAAGGCATATGGAGTCTTGGCTTTTATTGGTAGAGGGATTGAATTTCGGAGCCGCAACGTCATGTTGCAACTGTACAAAACTCTAGTGCGGCCGCACTTGGAGTATTGTGTGCAGTTCTGGTCCCCACATTATAAGAAAGATGTGGAGGCATTGGAGAGGGTACAGAGGAGGTTTACCAGGATGTTGCCTGGTATGGAGGGCAGGTCTTATGAAGAGAGGCTGAGGGATTTGAGGTTGTTTTCGTTAGAAAGGAGGAGGCTAAGAGGGGACCTTATCGAAACATATAAGATGATTAGAGGTTTAGATAGGGTGGACAGTGATAGCCTTTTTCCTAGGATGGAAAAAGCTAGCACGAGGGGACACAGCTTTAAATTAAGGGGTGATAGTTATAGGACGGATATCAGAGGTAGGTTCTTTACCCAAAGGGTGGTTCGGGAGTGGAATGCCCTGCCTGCAGCAGTTGTAGATGCGCCAAGTTTGGTGGCGTTTAAGAGGTTAGTTGATAAGTATATGGAAGAGAAGGGAATGGTTTAGTTTGGAGGGGCATTGCTTTTTATATTGGTCGGCGCAACATCGAAGGCCGAAGGGCCTGTTCTGTGCTGTAATGTTCTATGTTCTATGTTCTATGTCAAAATCCTTGTTAAAGTCCACGTAGACAACATCAACTGCAATGCCCTCATTAACTTTCTTGGTTACTCCTTCAAAAAATTCAGTCAAACTTGTGAGACGTGATTTTCCACTCACAAAGCCATGCTGAATATCCCTAATCAGTCCTTGCCTCTCTAAATGGCTATAGTCTCAGTCTCTCAGTATCAGGGGATTAATAGGATAAATCCAAGGGTTTGAGGGAATAGGATCCGGATGGAATTGTTGTCAGTGCTGGCTCAACGAGTCAAATAACCTCTTTCTGCACTTTAGAGATTCAAAACACTGCGGATGCTGGAAATCTGAAATAAAAACAGAAAATTCTAGATAAACTCAGCAGGTCTGGCTGCAACTTTGGAGAGAGAAACAGAATTAACATTTCAGTCTCTTCAGAGCTAATACCGAATTGAAATGTTAACCCTGTTCATGTCTCCACAGGTATTGCTGGGCCTGCTGAGTTTATCCAGCAACTTCTGTTACGTTAAACATCAGCTCTGGAGACGATTGGCTCTGTATGGGCACTGTGAGGCAGCAGTACTAAGTAATGGAAAGTGAGGCCTGCGTTTCCATTGCTTGTGTGCGAGGTGATATTTTCCCACATCACCCATGGAGCGGCGAGCTTTAATTGTGGGTTAATTCTCACATTCTAAACTCCCACATCTGAGAGGACCATTACTTTCCATCGACTCTTTCAATCAACTTAAACACTTCAGTTAAATCATCTGCTTATCTTTGCAAACAAGTTCAAAGATGTGCCACCGTGCTCCAGGCATCCAGGGAACTCCAGACCAGGGTATTTCGGATTGTGGTGCACGGGCTCTTTAACAGGATACGTGACTCAGGTGTCAGTTTTTTTCCCCCCTCTGCTCAGTTTTATGATTATTGTAATCCGAGGAAGTAATTAAAATCTCACCAGGCCAGCAGTCTGTGCTCGTGTTACCACTTTTTGAATGAGTCACTCTAATTTATTCTGCTTTTTTTTAAGCTTTTCCCTGTTTCCCTTTGCGAGCTTTGAAATGAGCATGAAAATGAAACAGAATCTCATGAAAATAAAGTGAGGATGTGCATTAATCTTCCCCTGACTGTGCATTATATTTTGTACAGAGAACCCAGCACAGGTCGGAAGAGGCCATGTTCTCATTAGCTTGGTGGATGTCAATGATAACGCTCCTGAATTCCCAGTAGAATACGAAACATTTGTGTGCGAAAATTCCAACAGTGGTAAGGTAAGGACCTGCCCCGAATTATGCCTAAAATGATGTTCGATTTGTTCAGGGAATGTGTTCTTCTCGATGTTAGCTTAACTGACTGGCTTGCATTCTCACCTCTGAGTCAACAGCTGGTTCTCTCTTCAGGATCTGAGGAAGTACTATTAAAGTTTATTTATTAGTGTCACAAGCAGGTTTATGTTAATGCTGCAATAAAGTTACTGTGAAAACCCTCCTAGTTGTCACACTCCAGCACCTGTTTGGGTACACTGAGGAAGAATTTAGCCTGGCCAATCCACCTAACCAGTGGGGAGGAAACCGGAGCACCCGGAGGAAATCCATACAGACATGGGGAAAATGTGCGGACTCCACACAGACCCAAGCTGGGAATCGAACCTGGGTCCCTGGCACCGTGAGGCAGCAGCGCTAACCACCATTGAGAGAAGAGAGTCCTTAACTTCCATTGCTCTTTGTGTGAGGACATATTTTCCCACATCACCCGTGAAGCTTTAACTCTGGGTTAAGTCCCTGCGTACTAAACTCTCACATCAGAGGGGACCATTTCTTTTTATTGACTCCATCAACTCCTTTAATCAACTTAAACACCTCAATTAGATCATCTGCTAATCTACTCTACTGAAAGTCCAAACATGTGTGAGTTAAGTTGATTAGCCATGATGAGTTGCCCGTTAATGTCAGGGGGATTAAGAGGGAAAATATGTGGGGTTACGGGGATAGAGTCTGTGTGGGATTGTTGTCAATGATGCTCGATGGATGGAAGGGTCTCTTTTGCACTGTAGGGATCCAGATTTGATTCTGGCCTTGGATGACTGTCCATGTGGGCTTGTATGTGTTTGCACAGGATGCCCCTGGGTGCTCTCATTTCCTCCCACAGTTCAAAAACGTGCAGGGTAGGTGAATTGCCCTTGTTAATTTGCCCCTTAGTGTCCAAAGATGTGCAGGTTAGATGACTGGCCATGCTAAATTACCCCTTAGTGTCCAAAAATATGCAGGTTAAGTGGATTGGCCTTGCTAAATTGCCACTTAGTGTCCAAAGATGTGCAGATCAGGTGGGATTAGCAGGAATGGGGTGTGCCTGGATAAGATGCTCTGTTGAAGAGTTGGTGCAGACGCGATGGACTGAATGGCCTCTTCCTGTACTGTGTGATTCAAAATGACGTGTGCAATGATGGTGCAAAGTTAAAGGGGATGTTAACAGATCAGATGAAGGCATGAAGAATGGTTCAAATCAAAGTTTAGATGGCCACATTGGAAACATTACCGGTGTCTGTTTTTGCAAGAAAATGGGAGAAGTTGTTATTCTGGTTTGGTTATGTTAGAAATTGAACTGCAAATCTCACAGAATCCTTTAAAAATTAGACAAAAACACGTCCCACAATCCATACAAATTACTTGCAATCAAAGTGTAGAATGTTGGAAAAAGCATACTGCTGCTTTCAGTGATTTTTCCCGAATGACTGTTAGATGCTTTGTGCCTTTGACATGAATACAAAGAGCTATAATTAGATTAAATCATAGGGCATTGTGGATACACGATAGCAATTTAAATGAAAAAAATACAGGTTTGCAGCAAATTAAAAATTAAAATGCCAGATGACTCGAAATATAGTTTAAAATTCCAGGGAACATTTATTTGCCATCATTCCAATTAGAATACAAATATCCAAAATACAGACGCAGGGCCACTGTTCTCATTCAGCTTGTGTGAAAGCTCCATTATGTGCCATATGCCCAGTTACCCACCAAATCAATTATACAACTCCACTCTGTGCATCGGAATGAAGGCACAGAATGGAAGCTCTGACTATTGTTCCTTCCGCTGGCAAAGAGAACCACTTTTTATATATAAAGCACCGTTCCTGACCTAAGGGTACCTCAAAGCTCTTCCACTTGGGACCAGAGCCACTGCTGCCACAGAGGAGATTTGTGCACAACAAGATCCCACAGAAACAAAACAGAGCGATGTGTTAATGATCTGACCATCCAGGGTATTTTTTGTATTGTTTTAAAGGGATGTTGACAGTTCAGTGCAAGTGGGCACTGTCAAACACTGGCTCGTGCCATCTTGTTCCCCTCATAGTCATTTGCGTGACAGCGTTGATTCCTTCCATTCACCAACGCAGTAGGAGCTGAGTTCTACACGGGATATCTCACAGGGCCAAGGAGTACTGCCAGGCTCCTCAAGGCCCAGTGTAAATGCATGTGCTATCAAGATATCAAACAATATGATTGATTCTAAAATGTCCTCAGGGGCGGCACAGTGGCACAGTGGTTCCTTGCCCTCAAGGCACCAAGGAACCAGGTTCAATTCCAGGCTTGGGTCTGTCTCTCTAAGTGCTGCCTTTTTGATAGCACCGTCAGTGATACCTCCCAAACTCTACTAATAATTGAGAATAGACTGATGAGGCAGGCCGTGGTATAGTGATATTGCAATTGGACCACTAATCCCTGGGTAATGCCCCAGGGACCTGTGTTCCAATCCCACCAAGGCAGATGGTGAAATTTGAATTCAACGATAAAAGAAACCTGGAATTAAAAGTTTACTGATGACTATGAAACCATTGTCAATTGTCGTAAAAATCCCATCTGGTTCACTAATAATCTCTCACAAAGGAAATCTGCCATTGGCTTTCATTGCAAGAGGTTGCAAGAACAAGATGTGTTGTTGCAATTATGCAGGGTCTCGGTGAGGCTACACCGAGGGTATTGTGTGCAGTTTTGGTTTCCTTTTTTGAGGAAGGGTGTTCTTGCTCTCGAGGGAATGCAGTGAAGGTTTATCAGACTGAGGATGGTGGGATTGATGTATGAGGAGAGATCGGTAAGGATGAGGGCAGCACAGTAGCACAGCGATTAGCACTGCTGCTTCACAGCTCCAGGGACCTGGGTTCGATTTCCAGCTTAGGTCACTGTCTGTGTGGAGATTGCACATTCTTCTTGTGCCTGTGTGGGTTTCCTCCGGGTTGCCTGGATTGGGGGGCATGCCTTATGAAGATAGGTTAAGAGAGCTAAGTCTCTTCTCTCTGGAGAGACGAAGGTTGAGAGGTGACCTGATAGAGGTTTATAAGATGTTGAGAAGAATAGATAGGGTGGATTCTCGGAGGCTATTTCCCAGGGCTGAAATGGTCGCTACGAGAGGACACAGGTTTAAGGTGCTGGGGGGCAAATACAGAGGAGATGTTAGAGGTAAGTTTTTCACTCAGAGGGTGGTGAGTGAATGGAATTGGCTGCCATCAGTGGTGGTAGAGGCAAACTCGCTGGGGTCTTTTAAGAGACTTCTGGATGAGTACATGGGATTTAATGGGATTGGGAGTTACAGATAGTTCTATTGCCTGGTAGGTACTGATATGATCGGCACAATTTGTGGGCTGAAAGGCCTGTTTGTGCTGTAGTGTTCTGTGTTCTATGTTCTACTCTGGTTTCCTCCCACAGTCCAAAGATGTGCGGATTAGGTTAATTGGCCATGCTAAAAATTGTCCCTTAGAGTTCCTTGATGCTTGGTTAGAGGGATTAGTGGGTAAATTTGTAGGAATTTGGGGGTCATTGCAGACTTGATGGGCTGAATGGTCTCATTCTGCACTGTAGGGTATCTCTGGTTCTATGATTTCTATGAAGGTTAGGATTGTTTTCACGGGAGTTCAGATGAATGAGAGGGAATCTCATAGAGACTTATAAAATCCAACAGGACTAGACAGAGTAGATGCAGGAAGGATGTTCCCGATAGTGGGGAAGTCCAGAACCAGGGGTCACAGTCTAAGCATTCAGGGTAGCCCATTTAGGACAGAGATGAGGAGACGTTTTTTCATCCAAAGAGTACTGAGCGTGTAGAATTCATTACCACAGGAAGTATTTGATACTAAAACATTGAATGTATTCAAGAGGCAATTAGGTATAGCATTTGGGGTGAATGGGATAGAACCATAGAAACCCTACAGAGCAGAAGGAGGCCTTTCAGCCCATCGAGTCTGCACTGACAACAATCCCACCAAGGCTGTATCCCTGTAACTCCACAAATTTACTCCATTAATCCCTCTAGCCTACACATCATGGGACATTAAGGAGCAATTTATCCTAGCCAATGCAGCTAACCCACACATCTTTGCACTGTGGGAGAAAACTGGAGGAAACCCATGCTGACATGGGGAGAACAGGCAGACTTCACACAGACAGTGATCTGAGGCTGGAATTAAACCCAGGTCCCTGGAGCTGGGAGCAGCAATGCTAACCACTGTGCCAGCATGCCACCATGATGAGGGAAATCCAGAATTTTGGAAGCCAAATTTGAAAATGGGTCCAGGGTTTCTTGTGAAAAGCAGAGATTGGGAATGGACTGAAAATGGGCAGCAATAGTTTGACTGGTGTTACTGGCCCTAACCACTTGCCACTGTGCTTCACGTAGAGTGAATCCAATTGGCAAATTGGTTAGCCTTCTAGGAGAGAATTAAAAATATGGCATTGTATTCACTGATTCTTAAATGCCCTCTGAGCAAGGGCAATTAGGGTCAATCAATGCTGGTCTAACCAGTGATGCCCACATCCCATGAATGAATTAAAAAAAAATAGATCAGGTTGGATTTGCCCTGTCATTTCTCTGTACAAGCTATGCCTGAGCAACTGTGCACATTATCAGGTCAATGCTGTAGATGTAACTATATTGGAACAACTTGGCTAGGGGTAGAACAAGTTCTGGAGCACAAGTCTTCAGTACTATTGCTGGAATGTTATCAGGGTCCATTGCCTTTGCAATATCCAGTGCCTTCAGCCATTTCTTGATATCATGTAGACTGAATTGAATTGGCTAATTAGAATCCTACGTCACAGAAGGAGGCCATTTGGCCCATTGAGTCTGCAATCACCGCAATCCTACCCAGGCCCTATTCCCACAATCACACATATTTACCCTGTTAGCCCCTGACACTAGGGTCAATTTAACATGACCAATCAACCTAACCTGCACATCTTTGGACTGTGAGAGGAAACTGAGCACCCAGAGAAAATGCAGGCAGGTACAGGGAAAAAGTGCACACTCCACAGAAACAGTGACCCAAGGCCAGAATTGAACCAGGATCCCTGGCACAATGAGGCAGCAGTGGTAACGATTGTGCCACCATGCCACCATAGGTTTCCTTTGGATGCTCTGGTTTCTTCCCATAATTCAAAAATATGCGGGTTAGGTTGATTGACCATGCTAAATTGCCCCTTAGTAAGAGGGGGATTAGCAGGAAGAATATGTGGGGTTATGAGAAGAGGGGCTGGGTGGGATGTGGTCAGTACAAACTTGACGGGCCAAATGAAGGGATTCCATGAATACTGTGTAGAGGTCTGGTCACACTATAATAGAAACGATATTATTAAACTAATTGGTTAAACTACCAGAAGAGAATTAAAAAAAAGCATTGTATTCCCTGAAATTCTTAAAATTAGAAGGGAAAAAATTAAAAGTTTTCACAATACTAAAAGGAACTAATAACAAAGGTGGAGAGAAATTCTTTCCATTGGTTGGGGAAATTGAAGACTTGGGCCAAAATAGAACCAAAACTTTCAAGGGTGACATTATGAAACATTTTGACGCACAAAGGATGGTGGAAATTTGGAACTCTGCCACCATAGAATTATAGACTCATAGAGGTTTACAGCATGGAAACAGATATAGAGGGATATGGGCCAAATGCGGGTAACAGGGACTAGCTTAGTGGTTGAAAAAAAGGAACGGCATGTTTCCAATCATAAAAACCTACCAAACTCAGAATTAACGCTTTATTTCACATAAGTTGTCACTGAATAAGAAGTTGGGATGTCTTGTTGAAGTTGTATAGGGCTTTAGTAAGGCCACTCTTTGAACTTGGAAGGGGCGGCACAGTGGCACAGAGGTTAGCACTGCTGCCTCACAGAACAGAGCCTGGATTCGATTCTGGCCTCGGTATGTGTGGAGTTTGCACATTCTCCCCGTGTCTGTATGGATTTCCTCTGGGTGTTCTGGTTTCCTCCCACGGTCCAAAGATGTGTGTGCTTGGTTGATTGGCCATGCTAAATTGACCCTTGGGTCAGGAGGATTAGCAGGATAAATATGAGGGGTTATGGGGAAGAGGGCTTGAGTGGGATGTGGTCAATATAGACTTAATAAACCAAATGGCCTCCTGTGTTGAAGGGATTTTATGAATACCATGTACCATTCTAGTCACAATATAATAGAAAGGATATTTTTAAACAAGAAGAAATGCAGAAAAGATTTACTAGATACTACTGGGACTTGATTGTTTGAATTATAAGGAGAGGCTGGATAGACTGGCAGTTTTTTCTCTGGAGCATAGGAAACTTAGGGGTGGTCTTATAGAGGTCTATAAAATAACGTAGGGCACAGATCAACTAGATAGTCAATATCTTTTCCCAAAGATAGGGGAGTCTAAAACTAGAGGGTATAGGTTTAAGGTGAGAGGGGAGAGATACAAAAAGGTGCAGGGAATGCAATTTGTTTTTGATACAGAGAGTGATGGGTGTCTAGAACAAGCTGCCAGAGGTAGTCATAGAGGCGGGTACAATTTTGTCTTTTAAAAAGCATTTAGACAGTTACGTGAGTAAGTAAGATGGGTATAGAGGGATACGGGCCAAATGTGGGCAGTTGGGACTTGCTTAGTGGTTAAAAATAAGAGACGGCATGGACAAGTTCCCATAAACCCACATATTTATCCTGCTAATCCCCCTGACATTAGGGTCAATTTAGCATGGTTAATCAATGTAACACACGCATCTTTGGACTGTGGGAGGAAACCCATACAGACACAGGGAGAAAGTACAAACTCCACACAGACAGTCACCCGCGGCCAGAATCGAACCTGGGCTCTGGCTGTGTGAGGCAGCAGTGCTAACCTCTATGCCACCGTGCCACCTCTTCCCAGTTCCTTCCAAATTCCACGTGTGGCCTTATTAATGTTTTGCACAACTTCAGCAAGATGTCCCAACTTCTGTATTCAATGGCAACTTATGTGAGATAAAGCGTTAATTTAGAGTTTGGTAGGTTTTTATGATTGGAAAGTATTAAAGCAGACAAAACAAAGGTGGATGACTGTAATAATGGCAAAGCCTTAATCTCACTGAATGGTGAAGCAGGCTAAATGAGCTCCTCCTGTTCCCATGTTCTCAACTGGCCACAATACTCCAGCTAAGTGATTGACCAAAGGTTAACTAATCAGTCTGAAATGAAAGAAGAATTATTAAATATTCCAGCACAAATCAGCCAAACCTCAGTTCAATTGGGTTAGCTTCTCCATGATAAAATTGGACCCGCAGGAGCTATGTGCTACTGGTTAATGTTTTCGGAGCAGGGGTGACTATTCAACAAAGGAACATAAAACTCAGGAGCAGGAATAGGCCATTCAACTCTTCATACCTAAGTTACTGTTCAATATGATCATTGCTGATCGAGTTCTGAACTCAACTCCATTTTGCTGTCAGCCCCATAACCTTTGACTCATCCATCTATCAAAAATCTGTCTCATTCAGTCTTGAATTGACTCAATGACCCAGCCTCCTGTGCTTTTTTTTGTACCTTTTGGTACTCTCATCAAAAAAGCCAATTCAAATTAAGTCCAATCATGGTCACCACATGAGAGATACACCAGATCCAGGTTGACAAGACAAAACATCGCATCTTGGGTTCCATAATCCAAGCTGGCAGGAGGAGGCACTGCACCTGCTCCCACACTTCATTTAAAATGTCACCTTAGCCAAAAGGCCAGTGTGGCTTTGAAAAATTGCATCAGGTAAACCCTTTGTTTAATCTTATTGGCTACCCTGATCCTTTACTCTGTCCTAGCTTGGGCGCCATGGTGGCACAGTGGTTAGCACTGCTACCTCACAACATCAGGGACCTATGTTCAATTCCTGCCTCGGGTCACTGTCCATGCAGAGTTCAGCACAGAACAGGCCCTTCCACCCTTGATATTTTGCTGAGCTATGTCCAAACCCGAGATCAAGCTATCCCACTCTCTATCATTCTGGTGTGCTCCATGTGCCTATCCAATAACTGCTTGAAAGTTCCTAAAGTGTCCGACTCCACTACCACAACAAGTCGTGCATTCTATACCTGAACCGCTCTCTGAGTAAAGAATCTACCTCGGACATCTCTCGTATATCTCCCACCATGAACTTTATAGTTATGCCCCCTAGTAGCAGCTACATCCACCTGAGGAAATAGTCTCTGCATGTCCTCTCTATCTATCCCTCTCATCATCTTATAAACTTCTATTAAGTCACCTCTCATCCTCCTCTGCTCTAAAGAGAAAAGCTCCAGCTCCTCAATCTTTTTTCATAAGACCTACCTCCAAACCAGGTAGCATCCTGGTATATCTCCTCTGCACTCTCTCCAATGCTTCCACATTCTTCTTATAGTGAGGTGACCAGAACTGCATATAATATTCCAAATGTGGTTTCACCAAAATCTGGTATAGTTGCAGTATAATCCCATGGCTCTTAAACTCAAACCTCCTGTTAATAAACGACAGCACTCTGTAAGCCTTCTTCACGGTTCTATCCACTTGAATGCCTACCTTCAGAGGTCTATGGATATGAACCCTAAGATCTCTCTGTTCCTCTACATTCCTCAGAACCATGCCGTTGACCTTGTGATCTGCATTCAAGTTTGTCCTACTAAAATGAATAACCTTGCACTTATTAAGGTTAAACTCCATCTGCCACTTTTCGGCCAGCTCTGCATCCTATCAAGGTCTCTTTGCAGCCTACAAGAGCCCTCCACCTTATCCACTACTCCACCAATCTTGGTATCAATGGCACACCCTTTAGCTCCCTCTTCCAAGTCATTGATAAAAATCACAAATAGCAGAGGACCCAGCACTGATCTCTGTGATACACGCTGGTAACTGGCCTCCAGTCTGAAAATTTTCCCTCCACCACTACCCTCTGTCTTCCATGAGATAGCCAGTTACTTCTCCAATCGGCCAAATTTCCTTCTATTCCACACTTAATGAGCCTACCATAGAGAACCTTATCAAATGCTTTACTAAAATCCATGTATATGACATCGACTGCTCTACCTTCATCTACACACTTAGTTACCTCCTCAAAGAATTCAAACAAATTTATGAGGTAAGATTTACCCCTCTCGAAACCATGCTGATTATCCCAGATTAAGCTTCCAAATGGTCATAAATCCTGTCAGGACTCTTTCCATTAACTTACCACCGAAGTAAGATTAACTGGCCTATAATAACCAGGATCATTCCTATTTCCTTTCTCAAAGAGAGGAGCAACATTTGCCACTCTTCAGTCCTCTGGCACAATCCCCTTGTCTGTGTGGGTTTCCTCCAACCTCCCATTTATTGAATCTGTCTGCACTTCCCGCTGCCTCTGCAAAGCAGCCAGCATAATTAAAGGCCCCACGCACCCCGGACATTCTCTCTTCCATCTTCTTCCTTCGGGAAAAAGATACAAAGTCTGAGGTCACGTACCAACTGACTCAAGAACAGCTTCTTCCCTGCTGCTGTCAGACTTTTGAATGCACTTACCTTGCATTAAGTTGATCTTTCTCTATAGCCTAGCTATGACTGTAACACTATATTCTGCACTCTCTTATTTCTTTCTCTATGAATGTAATGTTTATTTGTATAGTGCACAAGAAACAATAATTTTCACTGTACGTTAATACACGTGACAATAATAAATCAAATCGAATCAAATCAAATCAAATCCTGGTACTCTGGTTTCCTCCCACAGTCCAAGGTGAATTAGCCATGCTAAATTGCCGTCAGTGTCAGGGGGCTTAGCAGGTTAAACTGGGTGGGGTAATGGGGTTGGGATCTGGGTGGGATTGTTGTCTGTGCAGGCTCAATGGGCTGAATGGTCTCCTTCTGCACTGGAGGGATTCTATAATTTCGGACTATCATAGAACATAGAACATAGAACATTACAGCATAATTTCGGACTATCATTGCAGGCATCAGCATCCCCCCCCACTCCTCCCTCTTTTTCTTAAACTTTGTCACCTGGTTTTAGTATTTCCCCACATGTTCCAACATCCTCTTGGTATTTACCCAATCAAGTCCCCTCGGGATGGTACATGTTTCAGTAAGATCACTTCTTATTCTTCTAAACTCCAGTGGATATCGAGTCAACGTGTTCAACCTTTCTTCATGAGATAAGTTTTTCATTGAATGAATGCGCCTATTCAATTCAAAAATAGTTCTCACCTGATTTGGATTAAGACTTAACATCCTTTCCTCGTAATAATGTCAGTTTGCTTATTAGAACAAAAATATTTACAGCAATGAAGTTTATACTAACAAGGTTTCACAGTGGCTTAGTTTTGTTTGAGAATGTTTCATTCATAATTAATAGGCGTACAGAGCCTGTGTGGTTCCAGCATATATGAAACTGCTGTCTTGAAGTACCATTTACAAAACTATTGCAATCTAATTGGTCTCAGTGGGGTAACTAAGATTTTCAGCTGCTTAAACAAAATAATTGTTTTTGTCTAACAAGTTTAAGGCTGTAAAGAGGTTCTGGATAAATAAATAAAGCTCATCCACTGAAGTGTCAAATCAGTCAACGTGGTTGTCTATTTCAAGATTTGTCCCATCAAGCTGTAACATTTCGTGAAAGCATTCAGCTGTACGGCACACGGGCATTCTTCCATCTCTGTCAATAAATTTTAATTAGTCTCCACACCAATTCCGAGTAATCTAATTGAGAGGAATGACAGATCTGTAACTGCGTCGGAATTGAGCAGGAATCTGAGATTGGTGCTGGAGCTTCGAGAGATCGGGCTAAATCTGCTCACTTTCTCATTGACACCTCTTAAATCCGCTGAGCGCAGGGTCAGAGGGCAGATGCAGGTCTTTACTCTGTGCGAATGATAGCGCTGATACAGCAAGGTCAAGGGAAGTGCCCTTGCCCAGATAGTGGTGAGAATGTGCATTCTTTAACTCAGTTACCATTCTACAACAAAGATGATGAAGTGAATTTGTGAGTGATCAGATATTGCAACATGATGTTCAAGGTTCTGACGTCCATTCAGTACAAATTCCAAAACATTTAGATGGTAATGACATTAACCATTGAATCCTGACAGTGTAGAAGAAGGCCATTCATCCCCTTCAGTTGCACTGACTCTCTAAAAGAGTAATTTATCCAGATCCTCCTTCCTGCCCTATTCCCCCATAACTCCACGCACTTACATCACCAATCCACTTAACCTGCACATCTTTGGACACTAAGGGGCAATTTAACATGGCCAATCCACCTAACTTACACATCTTTGGACACTAAGGGGCAATTTAGCTGGCCAATCCACCTAACTTACACATCTTTGGACACTAAGGGGCAATTTAGCATGGCCAATCCACCTAACTTACACAACTTTGGACACTAAGGGGCAATTTAGCATGGCCAATCCACCTAACTTACACACCTTTGGATACTAAGGGGCAATTTAGCATGGCCAATCCACCTAACTTACACATCTTTGGACACTAAGGGGCAATTTAGCATGGCCAATCCACCTAACTTACACACCTTTGGATACTAAGGGGCAATTTAGCATGGCCAATCCACCTAACTTACACATCTTTGGACACTAAGGGGCAATTTGGCATGGCCAATCCACCTAATTTGCACACCTTTGGATTGTGGGAGGAAACCAGAACACCCAGAAGAAACCCTTGCAGACCCAGGGAGTGGGGGGAATGTGCAAACTCCACACAGACAGTGATCTGAGGCTGGAATCAAACCTGGGATCCTGTCCCTGTGAGGCAGCAATTCTAACCGTCGTGCCACCATGCCACCACTAGATCACATCTGAAGGACTGTGAAGCAGTTTTGGACACCAGATCACAGGGATGTCATGTGGGCCATGGAGAGAGCTGGAGTAATTCTTTTTTTAATTCTATCATGGGATGTCACTGGAGCAGCACTTACTATATATTCCTAATTGCCCTTGAGAAGATAGTGCTGAGCTAATAGAGCAAGAGGAGATTAAACAAACTAGGCTTACATTGCTAGAGTTCAGATGGTTAAAGAATGAAATGATTGACGTCTTCAACTCAGATAAAAGTGCTGAGCTAGAAATGAATTTTGCTCACTGGGGAGTCTGGGAACAAGGAGATGTAGTCAATAAAATTAGATCTAACCACAACAGGAGTGAAATTAGGGAACATTTCTACACGCAAAGAATGGTGAAAGTTTGGAACTAGTTCTACAGAAGGTAGTTGATGCTAGATCAATATTCTTTTTAATCTGAGATTGGGGCAGCATGGTGGCACAGTGGTTAACACAGCTGAGTCACAGCTCCAGGGATCTGGGTTCAATTCCAGCCTCGGGTCACTGTCTGTATGGAGTTTGCACGTTCTCCCCAAGAATGCGTGGGCTTCCTCCGGGTGCTCCGGTTTCGTCCCCCAGTCCAAAGATTAGGTTGATCGAACATGATAAATTGTCCCTTAGCATCAGAGGAATTAGTTGGTAAATATGTGAGGTTCTGGGAATAGGGCCTGGGTGGGATGGTGGTCAGTGCAGACTCGATGGGCAAATGGCTTTGTAGGAATTCTATGATTCTATGAATAGTTTAGGTTAGAGGGTCATTAGATTGGTTCCATTGGCGTAACATTGAGGGCCGAAGGGCCTGTACTGTGCTGTAATGATCTACATTCTATGATGGGTTTTTGTTTAGTTAAAGGTATAGTGGGATTCTGGGGTATGGTATATGGAGCGAAGTTGCAGATTTCACCAAATCCTTTTGATTTCTCCTGTTCTCCATCCTATGACAGTGCTTCCCCTTTATCCTTCCTGTCCTTTCCCTTTTTATTCATATAAAAACCCTCATATTTCAAACCTTTCATTGGCTCTGATAAAAGGCTTTTTCCAATGTTGCCCCAACACAAGTGCCAGCCAAAGACCATCTCCAAACAGAGAAATAATAATAGGAAGGATTATTATTTAAAGGGTGAAAAGCCGCAGCATGCTACAGTGCAGAGGGACCTGGGGGTCCTTGTGCACGAATCGCAAAAACCCAGTCTGCAGGTGCAGCAGGTGATCAAGAAAGTGAATGGAATGTTGGCCTTTATAGTGAGGGGAATAGAATATCAAAGCAGAGAGGTCTTGCTGCAACTGTACAAGGCACTGGTGAGGCTGCAATTGGGGTACAGTGTGCAGTTTTGGTCACTGCATTTGTGAAAGGATATATTGGCCTTGGGTGGAGTGCAGAGAAGGTTCACCAGGCTGATACCGGAGATGAGGGGTTAGCTTATGAAGAGAGATTGAATAGACTGGGTCTGTACTCGCTGGAGTTTAGAAGGCTGAGGGGGGATCTTATAGAGACTTACAAGATATTTCTCTTCGGTATTCACGCAGAGTGCTGGAAATGTAGCTATGGAGAGCACTGAGGTACAGGGTTGCAAATTGGGAAGTATTGTAGTAGATAGGGAGGATGTGTTAGAAATTCTCGAGGGTTTGAAGTTGGATAAGTCCCCTGGGCCGGACGGGATTTACCCTAGGATTCTCTGGGAGGCAAGAGAGGAGATTGCAGAGCCTCTGGCTCTGATCTTCAGGTCCTCGTTGGTTACGGGTGTGGTTCCGGAGGACTGGAGGATAGCGAATGTGGTCCCATTGTTTAAGAAGGGGAAGAGAGACCTTCCTGGGAATTATAGGCCAGTGAGTCTTACTTCTGTTGTGGGCAAGGTATTGGAGAGAATTATTAGGGATAGGATTTATAGTTATTTAGAGAGAAATGAATTGATTGGGGATAGTCAGCATGGTTTCGTGAAGGGTAGGTCATGCCTTACTAACCTCATTGAGTTTTTTGAGAAAGTGACCAGAGAGGTGGATGGGGGTAAGGCGGTTGATGTAGTATATATGGACTTTAGTAAGGCGTTTGATAAGGTAGCCCATGGAAGACTTCTACAGAAAATGCAGATGTGTGGAATAGAGGGTGATTTAGCTAATTGGATTAGGAATTGGCTGGCAGATAGAAGACAGAGGGTGGTGGTTGATGGGAGATATTCATCGTGGAGTTCGGTGACGAGTGGTGTGCCTCAGGGGTCTGTTTTGGGGCCCCTGCTGTTTGTAATTTTTATAAATGATCTGGATGAGGGTATTGAGGGATGGATCAGTAAATTTGCAGATGATACTAAAGTTGGTGGAGTGGTAGATAGTGAAGAGGGGTGTTTTAGTTTACAGAGTGACTTGGACAAGTTGCAGAGCTGGGCCGAGAGGTGGCAAATGGAGTTTAATGTGAAAAGTGTGAGGTAATGCACTTTGGCAGGAACAATAAATGTGTAGAGTATAGGGCTAATGGTAGGGCTCTTAATAGTGTTGAGGAACAGAAGGATCTTGGTGTATGTGTCAATAGATCCCTGAAAGTAGGCAGTCAAGTCGATAAAGTTGTTAAGAAGGCATATGGAGTCTTAGCTTTTATTGGTAGGGGGATTGAATTTAGGAGCCGCAACATCATGTTGCAACTGTACAAAACTCTAGTGCGGCCGCACTTGGAGTATTGTGTGCAGTTCTGGTCCCCACATTATAAGAAAGATGTGGAGGCATTGGAGAGGGTACAGAGGAGGTTTACCAGGATGTTGCCTGGTATGGAGGGCAGGTCCTATGAAGAGAGGTTGAAGGATTTGAGGTTGTTTTCGTTAGAAAGGAGGCGGCTAAGAGGGGATCTTATTGAAGCATATAAGATGATTAGAGGTTTAGATAGGGTGGACAGTGATAGCCTTTTTCCTAGGATGGAGAAAGCTAGCACGAGGGGACACAGCTTTAAATTAAGGGGTATGAGTTATAGGACGGATATCAGAGGTAGGTTCTTTACTCAAAGAGTGATAGGGAGTGGAATGCCCTGCCTGCAGCTGTTGTAGATGCGCCAAGTTTGGTGGCGTTTAAGAGGTTAATTGATAAGTATATGGAAGAGAAGGGAATGGTTTAGTTTGGAGGGGCATTGCTTTTTATTTTGGTCGGCACAACATCGAAGGCCGAAGGGCCTGTTCTGTGCTGTATTGTTCTATGTTCTATGTTCTACATTCTATAATGAAGGCAGTCAAGTCGATAAGGTTGTTAAGAAGGCATACGGAGTCTTAGCTTTTATTGGTAGGGGGATTGAATTTCGGAGCCACAACGTCATGTTGCAACTGTACAAAACTCTAGTGCAGCCGCACTTGGAGTATTGTGTGCAGTTCTGGTCCCCGCATTATAAGAAAGATATGGAGGCATTGGAGAGGGTACAGAGGAGGTTTACCAGGATGTTGCCTGGTATGGAGGGCAGGTCTTATGAAGAGAGGCTGAGGATTTGAGGTTGTTTTCGTTAGAAAGAAGGCGGCTAAGAGGAGACCTTATTGAAACATATAAGATGATTAGAGGTTTAGATAGGGTGGACAGTGATAGCCTTTTTCCTAGGATGGAGAAAGCTAGCACGAGGGGACTCAGCTTTAAATTAAGGGGTGATAGTTATAGGACGGATATCAGAGGTAGGTTCTTTACCCAGAGGGTGGTTAGGGAGTGGAATGCCCTGCCTGCGGCAGTTGTAGATGCGCCAAGTTTGGTGGCGTTTAAGAGGTTAGTTGATAAGTTTATGGAAGAGAAGGGAATGGTTTAGTTTGGAGGGTCATTGCTTTTTCATAATTGGTCGGCGCAACATCGAAGGCCGAAGGGCCTGTTCTGTGCTGTAATGTTCTATGTTCTATGTTCTATGAAGGGCTGAGATATGGTAGAGTGGACAGATTCTTCCCACTTAGAAAATATAGCAGAACTAGAGGGCATAGTCTCAAAATAAGGGGGGTGGGGGGGAGCAGTTTAGAACGGAGTTGAGGAGGAACTTCTTCACTCAAAGGGTGGTGAGTCTCTGGAATTCTCTGCCCATTGAAGTGGTGGAGGCTACCTCACTGAATATATTTAAGTCACGGGTAGGTAGGTTTCTGATAGGCAAGGGAATTAAGGGTTATGGGGAGAAAGCAGGAAAGGATGAGCAACACGACAGCTCAGTGACTATCGCTGTGCTGTGCAGATACATGGATTTGGGCCTGTGTCTGTGGGAATTTATGCATTCTCCCCGTGCTTGTGTGGGTTTTCTCCGGGTGCTCCAGTTTCTTCCCACATCCCAAAAATGTGCTCTTAGGCTGATTGGCAAAACAAATTCTCCCTAAATTGTCTCAAATTTGGTTTCAATGCATAGATCTATAAACTTAGGCAGGGATCACGGGTAGAGGTGGGAACATCGGGGTGGCGGTATGGGCTCGTTGGGCCAAAGGGCCTGTTTCCCATGCTGTTGTGTTCTTTGTTCTTTGTTCTTCTATGTCAAATTTGACCAACTAATGTATTCAAAATTGAGTCTGTTTAATATCTTTGTTGAAAGTGGAACTGATCCACTTCAGATCAGCCATGATCTTATGGAATGGTGGGGCAAGCTCGAAGGGCTAGATGGGCTACTCCTGCTCCTATTTCTTATGTTATTAAGACTGAATCTAACCATTTCCACTTGAGATTCAATGACATCACCATTGCAGAATCCCCCACTGTCAACATACCAGTGGTTACCATTGACCAGAAACTGAACTGGATCCGCCACATAAATACTGTGGCTACTAGAGCAGGTCAGAGGTTAGGAATTCTGGGATGAATAACTCACCTCCTCGCTCCCCAAAGCCTGTTCACCATCTACAAGGCACAGGTCAGGAGTGTGATGGAATGCTCTCTACTTGCTTGGATGGGTGCATTGAATACCTGGGTACAAACAACACTTAGCACTATAGTTGACTTGGGTACCAACAACACTAGGCACAGTGAGTACTCAAACTTACAAGCTTTAATTACTTACGAGCAAGGAGAACACACATTCAGCATAATGCACTGCAAAGTATTCTTCCAATTCATACAAACAATGTCACAGTTATAGTTCACTGTATTTTATTCTTTGGAATTTTATTGTTGAAAGGGTCGTATTTTCATCCTGTGGCCAAGGCTGGGGATATAGTGTTTATGAACCTGACACAAGGTTTAGATTAGTTGCTTATCCTGAATACCCAAGCAGTGGCCTCACTGAAGGCCTTGTTTCCATATTTGCTGACAGAGTTGCCTGTTTTTATTGTTATAACTTATTTCCACACAGCATTTGCAGCTTTTAACTGCTTTTAACTATAGTTTCAGAAATTCCAGCAACCCCATGGTGCTTTATTTGAATTGAGCATCCTTAGTTTTGCAGAACAAAGTGAATTAAATATTTAGCCATAACTGAAATTACAGCTTAATTTTCACAGGTGCAACTCCAACAACACTCAAAAATTTCGACACCATCTCGGACAAAGCAATTTCTTTATCAGCACCCTATCCAGCACTATAATCATTCACTGCCGCTGGGTCAAATTTCTCCAACTCTAACACCATTGTAAATGTTCCTGCATTGCATGAGCTGTAGTGGTAGTTATAGGATGGATGTCAGAGGCAGGTTCTTTACACAGAGGGTGGTGAGACCGTGGAATGCTCTGCCTGCAGCAGTTGTGGACTCGCCTACTTTGGGGGCATTCAAATGGTCGGTGGATGAGCATATGGTGATATTGGAATAGTTTAGGTTAGAGGGTCCACTGGCCGGCGCAACATCGAGGGCCATAGGGCCTGTACTGCACTGTAATGTTCTATGTTCTATGGTTCAAGGAGTGTATGGGATATGGGCCAGTATTTGTGACCATCCCTAATTGCCCTCAAACTGGGTGGCTTGCAAGGGTGATTTCAGAGGGAAATAATAATGAGGCACATTGCTGACATTATTGGTGAGACAAAACAGCAGATTTCCTTCCCTAAAATGAAAAAGTTGGGTTTTTGCAGCAATCGATGATAGTTCTACAGTCACCATTATTGAGATGAGCTTTCAGCTCCTGATATATTACAAAGAACAAAGATCAAAGAAAACTGCAGCACAAGATCATGCTGCCCGATTTAACTAAAACCCCTTACTCTTCCAGGGACTATATCCCTCTATTCCCATCCTGTTCATGTATTTGTCAAGATGCTCCTTAAAAGTCGCTATTCTATCTACTTCCACTACCTTCCCTGGCAATAAGTTCCAGGCACCCACCATCCTCTGTGTAAAAAAACCTGCCTTGTGTGTCTCCTATAAACCTTGCCCCTCGCACCTTAAACCTACGCCCACTAGTAATTGACTGTTCCACCCTGGGAAAAAGCTACTAACTATCCAATCATATCAACAGATATTAATCTGACTATCGAAATGTATTAACAGAGTTTAAATTCCACTAGCTGTCATGATGTGATTTCATAAGATCATGCGATCATAAGATATAAGAGCAGAATTAGGCCTATTCGGCCTATCGAATACCGCTCTGTCATTCAATCATGGCTGATAAGTTTCTCAACCGCACTCTCCTGCCTTTTCCCCTTAACCTTTAATCTGCTTGCCAATCAAGTACCTATCTATAATCAAATTACTGCGGCTGCTGGAATCTGAAACAAAAATTGAAAATGCTGGAAAATCTCAGCAGGTCTGTCAGCATCTGTGGGGAGACAATAGCGCCAATGTTTCGGGTCTTGATGACCCTTTCTCAGAGTTCTGATGAAGGATCATCTAGACTCGGAATGTTGGCTTTCAGAACCTATCCATCTCTGTCTTAAAGACATTCAATGATTTGGTCTCCACAGTCTCCTGTGGCCATGAATTCCATAGATCCATCACCCTCTGGGTGAAGAAATTCCTCCTCATCGTGGTTCTAAAAGGTTATGCCTTTACTCTGAGGCTGTGCCATCTGTCGTACTAATGAAAACATCTTCCTCATGTCCACTCTATCCAGGCCTTCCAGTCTTCTGTAAGTTTCAATGAGATTCCTCCCTACTGCATCCTTCCAAACTCCATCGAGTGCAGACCCAGAGCCTTCAAATGCTTCTCATATGTCCAGCTTTTCATCCCTTGATTTGAAACCATGGTTGGGATTTTCTGGTCCGTCCTTCTAATCGGATCTTCCAATCCCATCAATGGTACACCTTCCCCTCACCCCAGCCTCTGCCCCACCAGATCTGGGCTCCCCGGCACTGGAGGGTGCAAACAACTAGAATCCCTGCTGACAGTGACAGGACTGTAAGATCCCACCAGTCGCCTCTGCCACCGCGAAACACATCATGAGAGGGAAACAGAAAATCTCACCCCCTCTCTAGAGAGTATTTGCCCTCACTCGACTTACTCTTCAGTCTCTATGAGTTCAGATTACGAGTTCAGTGACATTTCCAATGCACTACCTTCTTCGCCAGATGGGTACCGGCAATAAATATGAAAATTCTTTTCAGTGTTATGAGGCAGAGCCCTTTTACTTTGCTTCGTAATCTGGTCAAAGTGTTTGGAGAGGTGTTAACTTTTCTACGTTAATGTTTAGAGATTCGTTCACATTAAGACCTGACACTCGCTTTTAAGTGAATAATTAACAAGTTATTTTGTTCAACCAACCACAAACTTTAACTAAACCAGTAACATTTTAATTAAAGGATAGTTCGACTGAAATGCTGTTCAAATAAAGACAAGGATCATTCAGTATCAAAACAGTAACAACAGAATCTTAGCCACTCTCAAAAAACTATATATAACCAGGTCTGTTGGCTTGGAAAAGATTTGGACTTCTTCTGTAGGTGTCCACTGTCTATAAGTGCTATCTGACTTGGCATTTTTTGCTGGTTAAATGGTGAATTCTATTAAGGCATATCTGAAGTTGGCAGATTTAAGATCTTACTGTTTCAGTCAATCTAATTGCCCTGAATTAGATTGGGCAATTCTAATTAACTCCTTCAATTAATTGATCTGGCCCTGGCTCCAGAGATGTTCCTCTGGCCTTTATTCTTGCAAAGACTTCACAATTTTCCTACACCATGATTGGTCTGAGGTGGTCAACAGCAACAAATTCAAATCTGATAGGCTCTTAACAATTGATCGTCTTTTTAAAACCGACAGGCTATTAAAATGCAAAAGCCTATTACCAAGGCAATCTTGATACTTTGTCCATGAAGCAATGCTGTGACTGTATCCTACGTGCATTCTGTATCCAAGCACTGAACTCATAACCAGTTTTAAAGAGACCACTCACTGTTTTCTTTTCCTCTGTAGCATTTTTCCAAATCTTTTATATTTTTACAAATATGAGGCACAGTTGTTAGCACTGCTGCCTCACAGTGCCAGGGTCTTGGGTTCAATTCTGTCCTTGGGTCTCTGTCATCAGCCTTGAGTTTGCACGTTCATAGAATCATAGAATCATACAATCCCTAAGTACAGAAAGAGGCCATTTGGTACATCAAGTTTGCACTGACCACAATCCTACCTAAGCCCAATCCCTGCAACCCCACATATTGACTACGCTTATCTCTACATATCCCAGGACACTAAGAGTCAATTTATCATGGTCAATCGACCTAATCGGCAATTCTTTCAACTGTGGGAGGAAGCCGGATCACCCAGAGGAAAGCCACGCAGACGCGGGGAGAGAGTGTCCACATAGACAGTGACCCAAGGAGAAAAACAAACCCAGTTCCCTGGAACTGTGAGGCAGCAGTACTAACCACTGCGCTATCGTGCCACCCAACTGTGCCAGTGTGCTGCCCATGTCTGCGTGTGTTTCCTCCGGTTTCCACTCACACTTCAAACGTCTGCAGGTTAGATTGATTGGCCATGATAAATTGTCAGTGGGACTAGTAAGGTAAACATAGGGGAATAGAGCTTGGGTGGGATTGTGGTCGGTGCAGACTCGATGGGCTGAACGGTCTCCTTTTGTATGATTACATTCCATGATTCTTTCTATATTGACACACCCACCTCCTCAACCTCAGCGTAAGAATTAGAATGTACGCGGTGGAAACACAGACGCAAAACAACTGTTGTTTTATGTAGATATCATGCATCCAAATAAACTCTGAGATTTATCAGGTTGGGTGTAATTTATGGGAAGCTGCAGTGAATAGCTAGTATTTCTCCATCCTCTGTTTCTTTATACTTTTATCTTACAGGGTTCTTTACAAGATTTTGTAAGTGTATATTTGTCTCACGAAATTATCTTGTCCTTCTGAATTTGACCTGGAACGGTTGAGTTCTTTCACTGGTGCTTCAGGACTCAAATCGAATCTAATCTTTTGCTGCAATTACAGATAATACAGCGAATCAGAGCAGTGGACAAAGATAAACCACCCAACGGACACCATTTTTATTTTTCTCTTGCTCCCAGCGCTATCAGTAACCTGAACTTCACGGTGCAAGATAACAAAGGTACCTATTGATATCCTACTGCATTAATGTCTGGATCAATCGGAGTTTTGTGGGCTTACATCTTTTCTCTTACGTGTTTATCACTGACTCTGAGCAGAAAACAAACCCATTCTTGCTGCCGGACCCCAGTTACAGATTTGTTGGAATATAAAAAAATATGGTTTAGCTGCCTGATCAGTAACAATTCTTTGTGAATTATCGCGTACACCGAGATGAAGGTGATCCCTCATTTCACAAAGCAACTTTTTCACAGTGGTTAGCACAGCTGTCTCACAGCGACAGGGATTCATGTTCAATTCTCGATTTGGGTCACAGTCTGTACAGAGTTTGCACATTCTCCCCGTCTCTGCATGGGTTTTCTCCAGGTGCTCCAGTTTCCTCCCACAATCTAAAGATGTGCAGGTTAGCTGGATTGGCCTTGCTAAATTGTCCCATTGTGTCCAGAAATGCGTAGGTTAGGTGGATTGGACATGCTCAATTGTCCCTCTGTGTCCAAAGATGTGCAGGTTATTTGGTTGGCATGATAACTTGTCCCTTTGTGTCCAACGATACGCAAATTTGGTGGATAGGCCATGCAAAACTATCCCTTTATCATAGAATTATAGGATAACAGAAAAACTACAGCACAAACAGGCCCTTCAACCCACAAGTTGCGCCGATCATATCTCTACCTATTAGGCTTACCTATAGCCCTCAATCCAATTAAGTCCCATGTACTCATCCAGAAGTCTCATAAAAGACCCTAATGAATTTGCCTCCACCACCATCGATTGGCCAATGATGCCCAATGATGTGCAAGTTAGGTGGATTGGCCATGCTAAATTGCCCCTTCGTGTCTAAAAATATGTAGGTTTGATAGATTAGGGGTTAAGATTAGGCAGGAGAGCCTGGGTAAGATTCTGAGACAGTGCAGAGCCAATGGCCCAAATGACTTCCTGCTGCACTGTAATGATTCTATGAAATGATATTGCTGAAATCTAGCTGCCGTTCATGCTGGGGGAGTCAGAGGGAGCAGGGTTTGGTGTTATGGTCCCATGAATAGTGTAACGTTTATTGAATTGTCACTAGTAAGGTTTACATTAACACTGCACTGAAGTTACTGTGAAATTCGCCACAGTTGTGCACCTATTCGGATCAATGCATCTAACCAGCACGCCTTTCAGACTGTGGGAGGAAGCCCACGCAGACATAGAGAGAATATGCAGAGTCCACAAGACAGTGAGTGACCCAAGCTGGGAATCGAACCCGGGTCCCTGGTGCTGTGAAGCAGCAGTGCTAACCACTGTGCCAGAGTGCCGACCCCACCAGTGCACCCCTGCCGTGGGTTTCCCGGTGGAGAGGGGGTACGTTCAATAGGAAACCCCCTGTCGACAATGGTGGCACTGTAAAATCGTGCTGCCAGCACGCGGGGCACCGTTACCCACTGCTGCCAAATGCATCGCGGAGTGGGGGAGAAATGCCTCCCTACGTTTGTCCCTCTTAATCTGGTCAATGGTCTAAAATTTCAACGGCATTTGGGTTCTCACGCAACTTCCCGCCAACGTTCTGTTGGTCGAGTCAAGGTGACCTAATAGAAATTAAAACAACAAAAATATTCAAGCGAGGTGCTTGGAAAAGAGAAACGTCAATGTTTTATTCTCTGGCAATATGAGCAAATGATTCTATAAATTGGTTTGGGAAGACATGAAAAGAGAGGTGACCTTTTTCTGAATGTCACGTATTTTACATTGTGATATGACAGCGTGACAAAAATGTTTTTTTTTGCTCTGTTAATGGCTTTTCAACGCAAACATGTTGTTCGCCCTGGAGCTGATCAATCAAAGTGCGTAAATGCTGGGGACCTGTGACACCCGCACAACATGTCCTTGTGTCACCAAATGATGGATGACGACGGGGCTCCTCATAATTAAGCTGTAATGTACTCAGAGGCGCGCCCAGCCGCTGAGTGAGACAGGAACGCAAAGACAAATTCTCTGCTGCCTATTTAAAGTAAAACAAGTAGGGAGGAAATGGACATATTTAATAGGCAGTGACTTTCCTCGTAATAAGTCACATCCAATGGTTCACTGTGTTGTGCCAAATAAGCATAATACTGGATCATGTGTTATATACTGAGTTGCAGATACTTATATATAACAGGTATCAATTGTTCATTAAATGAATGCAGAAACAATTTATAATTAATATATAATGTATCAGGTTTATTATCTAAAAACCAGGAGCCATATAATGATGCATATATAGAATCATAGAATCTAACAGTACAGAAGGAGGCCATTTGGCCCATTGAGCCTGCACTGCTCTCAATCCCACCCAGGCCTTATCCCCATGCATTTACCCTAGCTAGTCCCCCAGACGCTAAGGGGCAATTTAGCATGGCCAATCCACCTAACATACATATCTTTGGACTGTGAGTGAAACCCACACAGACACAGGGAGAATGTGCAAACTCCAGACAGACAGTGGCCCAAGGCAGGAATCGAACCCGGGTCCTGGCGCTATGAGGCAGTAGTGCTAACCACTGTGCCATTGTGCCATATATTGTATATGCCTCTATACGTATGTATAGTATATATGTATACATATATCGTAATTCCCTACAGGACAGAAGCAGGCCATTTGGCCCATTGAGTCTGCACTGACTCTCAGACAAATATCTTACCCAGGCCATCTCCTAATTCTATCCCTGTAACTCCACACATTTCCCATGATTAATGTAACTAACCAACACACCCTGGAACATTAAGGGTAACATTTAGCACAGGCAATCCATCTAATCTACACATCTTTGGAGTGTGGGAGGAAACTGGAGCAGCCAGAGGAAACTCTGCAGACATGGGGAGAACATGTAAACTCCACACAATCGCCCATGGTTAGAACATAGAACATAGAACATTACAGCGCAGAACAGGCCCTTCGGCCCTCGATGTGGCGCCGACCAATTAAGAAAAAGCAATGACCCTCTAACCTAAACCATTCCCTTTTCATCCATAAACCTATGCACTGACCTCTTAAACGCCCCCAAACTTGCTTTATCTACAACTGCAGCAGGCAGGGCATTCCATACCCTTACCACCCTCTGGGTAAAGAACCTACCTCTGACATCCGTCCTATAACTACCACCCCTTAATTTAAAGCTATGTCCCCTCATGCTAGTTTTCTCCATCCGAGGAGAAAGGCTATCACTGTCCACCCAGTCTAATCCTCTGATCATCTTATATGTTTCAATAAGGTCTCCTCTGGTTGGAATTGAATCCGAGTCCTTCTCACTATGAGGCAGTAGTGTAACTATATTGCCATATAAATATCTCAGAGCACACTCAATGGCGCAGGTTCAATATCCATACTGACTGAGATTATTCAAGAAGGCTCCACCTTCTCAACCTTGGCCCTTGCCTGAGGTGTGATGATCCTCAGGTTAAATCACCATCAGTCAGCTCTCTCCCTTAAAGGAGAGATCAGCCTATGGTCATCTGGGACTGTGGTGATCTTTTACAATAAGATGGCCACCAAAAACTCCAGTGGTGAATTCCGGAGGAAATCTTTCTCAAGGACAGCAAAATACATGGGAACAAGCCTCTGCAACTTCCCCTCCAAGCCACTCACCAACCTGACTTGAAAATATATTGGCCATTCCTTCGCAATCACTGGGTCAGAATCCAAGAATCCCCTCCCTAATGGCACTGTGGGTCACTTGGACTGCAGCGATTCAAGAAGGCAGCTCACCACCACCTTCTCAAGGGCAACTAGGGATGGGCAATAAATGCTGGCCAGCCCAGTGATACCTGTGTCCCATGAATGAAAAAAAAAGTATAACATTGATACCTTTCAGGAGAAATTAGACAAGTTTAAGCCAAGTTTCTAAGGGGGTAAAGGTTAAAAGATGATGTTGATGTGACTTGAGGAAGTAGAGTAGGAACAGAATTTGATTTGATTTATTATTGTCACATGTATTAGTATGCAGTGAAAAGTAGTGTTTCTTGTGCACTATACAGACAAAACACACTTTTCAAAGAGAAGGAAAGGAGAGAGTGCAGAATGTAGTGTTACAGACATAGCTAAGGTTTAGAGAAAGATCTACTTAATGTATGTTGGTCTATTAGCAGGGAAGAAGCTGTTCTTGAGCCGGTTGATCCATGACCTCAAACTTTTATATCTTTTTCCTGATGGAAGAAGGTGGAAGAGAGAATGCCTGGGGCACGTGGAGTCCTTAATTATACTGGCTGCTTTTCTGAGGCAGTGGGAAGTGTAGACGGAGTCAATGTATGGGAGGCTGGTTTGCATGATGGATTGGGCTACATTCACAATGTTTTGTAGTTTCTTGCAGTCTTGGGCAGAGCAGGAGCTATACCGAGCTGTGCTACAACTAGAAAGAATGCTTTCTATGGTGCATCTGTAAAAGTTGGTGAGAATCATAGTTGATATGCCAAATTTCCTTAGTCTAAGAAAACAGAGGTGTTGGTGGGTTGGTGAAATACCATCGTGGACATGTTAGGCTGATCTTTGTTGCGTGCAGTTCTATGGAATTCTATAGCTTGATTATTTCTCTGAAAAAAAATTTTTTTAGATAACACGGCCACGATCATGACTCGAAGAGCTGGGTTCAGCCGACAGGAACAAGCAGTTTACTTCCTGCCCATTGTAATTGTGGACAATGGGACGCCATCTCTGAGCAGCACCAACACTCTGACTGTCCGCGTCTGTGGCTGCGACAGCGAGGGCATCGCCCACTCATGCAATGCCGAAGCCTTTGTCCTACCCGCTGGCCTTAGCACTGGAGCTCTCATTGCCATCTTGGCCTGTGTCCTGACACTACTAGGTATGCCGTGTATCTTTAACCATTTGGCTTTTGCACCATTGTGAATGTTTGAAATGGGAATTCTTGCTTGAGGTTCCCAGTTGGCCTTGTTGCGCCATCACAGAATTTCATCTCTTTCTGTAGCTCGTAAATCCCAGGACAGATAGTTAATCTGTTACCAAGGACTTATAGATTGAGGTGTACCAAATCAAGCGTGACTAATCCGGATTCTCTCCCAATCTTGTCACCAGCCATTGGTGTGCTTGGTAGGGTTGACACACTCAACCTGTTTGACAGCGTTATGAACGGACCTTCCTTGACCACCAAGTCCTGGGTTGAGACTCAAAGTAAGAAGTCTCACAACACCAGATTAAAGTCCAATAGATTTATTTGGTCGTAAAACCCACAAGCTTTCGGAATGCTGTTCCTTTATCAAGTGAGTGGAGAGTTCGGCTCACCAACCGGGCATGTAAAGGCAGACATAGTTTACAGAATACTGATTAGAATGAGAGTCTTTACAGGTAATCTACTACTCAAGAATTAAAGGTGAAGACAATATGAGTGGAGATAGTATAGGTTTAAGGGATTGGGACTCAAACCCAGGGTTCCTGACCCAGAGTTAGGGGTGCTAACCCACTGTGTCACAAGGTCTCCTACACAGTAGTGAAGCCAAAGCAAGTCAAGATGGGGTTAGTATACAGAGCCTCCATGACAGAATGATGGAATAGGCTTGAGGGGGCAAATGGCCTCCTTCTGCGTCTGTATTCTTGGTGAGGCAGATTTTGAATGTTCTCTCTGCTCTGTGCATGTGTTGCAGTGCTGGTGTTGCTCATTGTGACGCTGAGGAGACGCAAGAAGGAGCCTTTGATATTTGACGAGGAGAAGGACATCCGGGAAAACATCGTCAGGTACGACGACGAGGGAGGCGGCGAGGAGGACACTGAGGCTTTCGACATGGCCACGCTGCGGAACCTCAACTTCATCCAGGAGGTGAAAGTGCGCCGGGACGTGACGCCGGAGATCCAGCTCTTCTCGAAGGCTGCGCACAAGCTGTCGCCCGATAACGTTATGTTCAGGGAATTTATCTGGGAGCGGATGAAGGGCGCGGACAGTGATCCCTGCGCTCCCCCCTATGACTCTCTGCAGACGTACGCGTTCGAGGGGAACGGCTCGGTGGCAGAGTCGCTCAGCTCCTTGGAGTCCATTACTTCAGCGTCAGATCAGAATTACGATTACCTCAGTGACTGGGGACCCCGGTTCAAGAAACTGGCAGACATGTACGGTAGCTCCAAGGACAGTGTGAACTCTTAATCCCAACCGGCGGAATGATTGAATTTTTTTTTTGTAAGCCGCGGAACAATTTCGGGCGGGTGGGGGCTGGAGATTAAAAAAAGAAAATGTAAATACGAAACCATTTTTTAAGAGTCTTACTTTGCCTCTTTTTAAGTGGTGCAGTTACATCTGAATTCCCATGGAAAACAAAAACACACAAAAGAAACGGATTGCGAGCATTTGCTTAACTTTTTTTAGAAACTGAAAGATAGAATGACAGCAGTGCTCTGTTATAAACATTATCTCTTCTGATTTGTACAGGAGACTTTATCTCTTTTTTTATTTGTTACGCGTTGATATATTTATAGTGAAACAAAATGAAGCCAAGCCCTATTGTGGCTGAGCCAGTCTGTACGCTGGGCCAGACTCAGGCATGGGAACACATGCTGATTGTAACTCAACTCCAGAATATACGGACAAACTAAAAGCATGAGCAAAGCTAATTAAATTAATGGAACCTTCTGTCCTCTCCAAAAATCGCGAGAAAGTATTTCTTTCTCCTGGATCATTACGCTTTCTGGGCTGTTTGACCACTCACCGCAGGCTGCAAAGGGAAGAAAAAAACAGAAATTGTTCTTTTTTTTTACATGTCAGATTTGGAAAACCCGTCGTATGTCATAATCTGTGGGGGGAAAAAAAAATCAGGTGCAGTCCTGTAGACAATCATTACTCCATGGTTCAGTAGAATTTCCTTCATTTGGACATATATGAATAATAAAAAATGAGTTTTGTAATAGGATATTAAAATGTGTCATTATGTTTGGTCATACCTGTATAGTTTTCAATAAAAGAGTGGAAATTAATATATTTTTATGTACCCAGTTATGTAACACCAATTTACTTGCTTCCCTCAACTTCTTTGCCAGTGACTGGATCTGTCTTTCTATTCATTACTCCCCTCCCTACTTATTAGTTCATATTTTCATTTGATCATAATCATAGAATCCTTATAGTACAGAAGGAGGCCATTTGGCCCATCATGTCTGTACAGACCACAATCCCGTCCAGCCCCTATCCCCGTAACCCCACATATCTACCCTGCTAACTTACACATCCCGGGACACATAAGGGGCAATTTAGCACGGCCAATGCATCTAACCAGCATATCTTTGGAGAAAACTGGAGCACCAGGTAGAAACCCACGCAGACATGGGGAGAATTTGCAAACACCAAACAGGCGGTGACCCAAGTTGGGAATCGAACGCAGGTCCCCGGAGCTGTGAGGCAGCAATGTTAACCACCGTGATGTGGCACATTGCGGGCAAAGCCAGCATTTGTTCACTATCCTGGTGAGTCAGGGTCAAGGAGCGAAGTTGTGGATGCTGGTTATTGGGCTGCGCTATTTTATACAGGTTTACCAAAGAAAATCCTTGGTCCTCCCTCACAATTGTGGAAGCAAGGCACCGATCTTATCTCTAAGAGTTAAGTCTGAGACTACCGGGGAGGTTGGGGTTGTGGGTGTCGGGGGGTGGTTGGTGGACTTGGGTGGACAGGAGAGTTGAGGGGTGCAGGGAAAAAGCCACAGGAACAATAGTATTTATTGATAACCTGTACTCCTCACAGTGGGTGGATCCCCAAACAGGTCACCCCTTCCCTTAGATTACCTGACCCCTCCAGTTAAAGGGGTTATGCGCCGCATTGCATAAGAGTCTTGGCTTTTTTACTCTTTGTCTCTATTTATTAAGCTTTTAGAAGGCACAGGTTTCAGCATGATACACTGTACAACATGGCTTAGTCAGACAACTCCATTCAACCTGTCTACATCAGGTAACCAGCTCCTCTACTTTGAACTTGCAGTATCTGAACTGCAACATGCTTGAACCTTTCAAGCAACCTCAAGCAACAATCCCACGCACAAATGAGCCCTTCTTGGAACAGTGTTGTATTCCATTGACGCATGACTTCCAAGTTTAAATTGCTAAAACATTCCAGCAAATTAGCACCATCCTGTTCTCCTGCAATAATGTGCTATTTGTATCCACACTAATGGGCTGTGTTAACACAGGAATTACACTTTGCACTGTGTGATAAACATTTCCTCACTTTAAATCGAAACAAGCCACACCTACGAATGCCCGACACGAAGCGTATCTTAGAATCCTTACAGTACAGAAGGGGGCCATTTGGGCCATCAAGATTGTACTGGCCACAATTCCACCCAGGCCCTATCTCTGTAACCCAGAGTTCAGTCTGAGAGTACCACTGAGGGCTGTGGGGTAGCTCCACAGAGTGAAACAGGCTACAGGAACAATAGGGTTTATTGATGACCCTGCACTCCAGCCCGTGACTGCCTATAGATATGGGTCCCCAGGCAGCTCACCCCTCGTCCCGGGGTCACCGCAGTGACTTTTTTCTATGGTATAACTAACCAAATTGCTAGACCACTTCAGAGGAGAGTTAGGAGATACATACAGAGCACAGCAGGTAAGAGCAGCAAGTGTCCTTCTTGAAAGAACATTAGTGAATCAGGCGGGATTTTGCAATGGATCAGTGATGGCATGGTCACCATTATTAATCATAAATTTACATTCTAATATTATTTTAAATTTGTGTAATTGGCTTCAAACTCTTCAACTGCTGTGATGCAATTTAAGTTCCTGAGTATTAGTCCAAAACTCTGGGTTGCTAATCACTTAATCACTGCGTGACCATCCCCAACAATCACCGCAACCTTATCCCTGTAGCTTGGGAAGGAGGGGGCTGGGAATGATAAAGAACTTGTAGGGTGAGCCAACAAACCAACATCTCCACAATCATAGATTCGTACACGTTGCAATGAAGTTACTGTGAAAATCCCCTAGTCGCCACACTCTGGCGCCTGTTCGGGTACACTGAGGGAGAATTTAGCACGGCCAATGCACCCTAACCAGTACGTCTTTCGGACTGTGGAAGGAAGCCAGAGAACTCGAAGGAAACCCACGCAGACCTCGGTGGCGGGGAATGTGCAGACTCCGCAGAGACAGTGACCCAAGCCAGCAATTGAACCCTAAGTCTCTAGTGCTGTGAGGCAGCAGTGCTAACCACTGTGCCATCCTCTTCCATGGAAAAGGCATGGAAATTGACTCGAAATATCATGTATCCATGGAGAAGGTGGGGAGTGTGACCTTCCGTGTCCCCCAGTGCTATACTTAGGGGTTATGGAGAAAAGGCAGATTAATGGGGATGAGAAAAATATAATCTGCCATGATCAAATGGCAGAACAGGCTCGATGGGCTGGATGGCCTAATTCTGCTCCTTTGTCTTATGGTGTTATGGCCTACACTGAACTTTTCAACTCTTCAGCACCCAAATGGTAGTTTCCTCCCAACTCAAGACTACCCTGTTATGGTCAGATTAATCTACATTTCCACCATTGTTACAACTTGTGTTCAGTGTCAAGCTGTAACCCTTTAAGAACTGCTGATTTAAACATAGATAGAACATTACAGCACAGTACAGGCCCTTCGGCCCTCAGTGTTGTGCCGAGCTATGTCCAATGCCAAGACCAAGCTATCCCACTCCCTATAATTCTGATATGCTCCATGTGCCTGTCTAATAACTGCTTGAAAGTTCCTAAAGTGTCCGACTCCATTGTCACAGCAGGCAGTCTATTCCACACTCCAACCACTCTCTGAGTAAAGAATCTACCTCGGACATCCCTCCTATATCTCCCACCATGAACCTTATAGTTATGCCCCCTAGTAACAGCTACATCCACCAGAGGAAATAGTCTCTGCATGTCCACTCTATCAAGCCCTCTCATCATCTTATAAACCTCTATTAAGTCACCTTTCATCCTCCAGTTTGATGGAGTTTGCAATCTCCAGACATCTTCTGCACCAGTAACCTTTTCACAGTAAGGGTGGGCCTTATGGTGAAAAAGTTAGATTTCAAGTTCAATGTGGCCTTCTGTTCTCAGATTGTCTGCAGCCTAACCCACATATCATGAACACAACTGTTCTGGTAACACGGACACTGACAATCCCATGTTTCAGCTACTACTAAATTGTGGATTAACGTGACATAGTAATGTGACATGGGTAAGGATAGGTATGGAGGGATATGGATCAAACACAAGCAATTAGGTCCAGCTTAGTGGTTAAAATAAAAGGGGTGGCATGGAGAAGTTGGGCTGAAGGGCTTGTTTCCATGCTGTAAACTTCTATGGTTCTATCACACTTGTGATCCTTACAATTGTCAGCTTTATCAAACCCAATATCATCATTTAGGACTGATTTTTCATCTAACTCTACAAGAGTTTAAGCAGAAATAAAATTAGAATGAAATATAACAGCGTAGCACCATGGAGCAGGTGAGATGGTCAAATGGCCTGCCTCTGTTTCCTACACCTCATGGTGTTATGAGAAAATGGGGATGGGTAATAGTAAGGAACACAGTAAGCTGGAAGACAGTCATGCAGAAATGCAATGCTTAAAATCAGGGGTAATTCCAGTTACCTTCCAACAATGTCAACACCCCTGTGATAAATTTTTAAGAATGCTTTTAAACCTGGAGCTTAGAATTAACATTACAGCATTAAAACAAATGTACCTGGCATTGAGTAACTGGTGTGAGAGTGAGACAGGGACTTCAATCACCTGGAGAAATTGGAAAAGCCAGAATTGTTCTGCTTAGAGCAGAGAAGATTACAAGCAGATTTAATAAAGATATCGGAAATTACGAAGGGCTTTGATAGACTCAATAGGGAAACATTGGCTGGAGGATTGAAACTTAACATAATTGGTAAAAAATAATCAGGAGAAATCTTTCCACGCAGCAAATTATAACACTAAAGTACAAACATACACATTTAGGAGCAGGAAAAAGAAGAAAGAACAGCATTGTACGAGAACAAGGCCCTTTGGCCTTCCAAAAACCTGTGCCGATTACGTTGTCCCATCCAGACCAACTGCCTATATTCCTCTATTCCCCATCTGTTTATGTGTCTATCGATAAGAAGCAGGCTTCAGCCTGTCCTGCCATTCAATAAGATCACGGTTGATCTCGTTTCAACTTCAACAATCTATTCCTGCCTACCCCCAGTAATCTTTCACTGCCTTCATACCTGAGAGTGTTTTTTTTGTTCATTCATGGGATGTGGTGTTTTCAGATTCTCTGCAGCCTGACCCATGTGTCATGAACACCACTGCTCTGGTAACACTGACCATCCCTCGTTTTATCTATTACTAAATTATGGCTTAATATGACATAGTTACGTGGCATGGGTACGGAAAGGTATGGAGGGATGCGGACCAAACGCAGGCAGTTATTGCCCATCGTTGAGGGCATTTAAGAGTCAACCACGTTGCTGTGGCTCTGGAGCCACATATCGGCCAATAGCTTTCCTTCCCGAAAGGACTTTAAAACAAGAGAACAAAGGAAAGTGTGGTGATGTGGAGATGCCGGTGTTGGGCTGGGTGTAGGCACAGTAAGAAGCCTCACAACACCAGATTAAAGTCTAATAGGTTTATTTGGAATCAGAGCTTTCAGAGCATTGCTCCTTCATCAAATGAGTGACTCAGCAGAGGAAGGAACAGTGCTCCGAAAGCACATGGTTCCAAATAAACCCGTTGGACTTTAACCTGGCATTGTGAAACTTCTTACAAAGAAAATTGCATTACAGGAACATATTCATGATGGCACCATGGTTAGCACTGACGCCTCACGGTACTAGGGAGGTGGGTTTGATTCTGGGCTTGGGTGACAGTCTGTGTGGAGTTTGCATGTTCTCCCCATGTCTGTGTGGGTTTCTTCTGGGTGCTCCGGTTTCCTCATACAGTTAGGGGGATTAGCTGTACTAAATTGCCTCTAAATGCCCAAAGATGTGAAGGTTAGGGGATTGGGCCATGTTGAATTGCCCTTTAGTGTGCAGAGATGTGTCATTTAGAGAGATTAGCAACACTAAATTGCCCCTTAGTATGCAAAAATGCGTAAGTTCTTGGCCATGGCAAATCTGCAGGGATGCAAGGAAAGGGCTGGGGATTGGGCCTGAATAAAATACTCTGTCAGATAGTCAGTGCAGACTCGATGGGCTGAATGGCTCCTTCTGCACCCGTAAGGGTTCTATGATTCTACATTTTGTATTAAATGCTGTTATTTATGAGGCCCACAACTCCCTATGTTTTCCAACCTACTCTCTCAGTATGTCCTGTCATCTTCATGTGTACTTGAACCCCCCAGTACCTCTTTGTGTGGGTATATAACAATAGATGTTACGACTTTGCTTGTTCTGAAGCAGTAAAATCCCACCCGAGGTCAACGGCCCCTCACCCTTTCTAATTTCCATTCCTGGAATTAAAAATTCTGTGATGGACCATGAAACCATCGTCGATTGTCGTTAAAAACCGATCTGGTTCACTAATGCCCCTTTAGTGAAGGAAATCTGCCACCTTTACCCAACCTGACCTATTTGTGACTCCAGACTCGCAGACACACAACAATTGCTCTCAGGAGTGGGCAACAAATACTGGCCCAGCCAGCGAGACCCACGTCCCATGAACGAATACATAAGAGAAGGCTGCAAGCTGCAGACAGTAACGCAGACAAAGTGTATGTTAAATAAAGCAGAAAGCAGGTGTTGAGAGAATAAGGCAGATCACAAACTATAACACTTACAGGTTCCAGCTGAAGAAGCATTGTAATATGCAAAGAAATATTGAAAGGAATGAAATAACAACTCTAATTTCCTTTAATTAGTAACCAGACACCATGAAAATCTTTCATTACAATAAGCTGACAAGAACGCCAGAGTTGTGTGTCTCATATCTTTCCCCTGTGTGCAGGAATATAAATGCTATTTGTGTTTTGCCTAATTGCATCTCATACCTGAAATTGAGAAGTCACGACTCAAGTTATGCAGAAAGAGGTGATCGCCAGAATAGGTGAGGTGAATACTTGGCAGGAGCCCACAGTAATATTTTTCCTTCCATTGGGCATTCTGAGTAATTCAGAAGAGGACAGGACTAATGAGAGTTTGGTTAGGCTGAGGCACCAATGTGCCTTTAGCAACAAAAGTTATTTAATTCTGCTGCATTCGCTTAAGGGGATCCAAATGCATCATGCTACAAGTAAGCAGCTCACCACTTCTCAATAGAGAAACATAGACAATAAGAACAAGAGGAGCCCTTCAAGCGTCCTCCAACATTCATTATGATCCTGGCTGATCATCAAATTCAATAATCTGATCCCGCTTTTGCCCCCCCCCAAGAATCCTTTGATCCCCTTTGCCCCAAGAGCTGTATAAATACAGAGGTACACAGAATCCCTATAGTGCAGAAGGAGGCCATTTAACCCATCGAGTCTGCACAAACTGCAATCTCACCAACCTATCCCTGTAGCTTCATGTATTGATCCTACTAGCACCCGAGACTCCAAGGGGCAATTTAACATGGCCAATCAACCTAACCTGTTTATCTTTGGACTGTGGGAGAAAACTGGGGCACTCAGAGGAAACCCATGTGGACACGGGGAGAACATACAGACTGCACAGAGCCGGCGACCCAATTCAGGATTTGAACATGGCTCCCTGTCGCTGTGAGGCAGCAGTGCTAACCACTGTGCCACCGTGCCGCCCAAAATTCTAATCTAATTCTTTCTTGAAATCACACAATATTTTGGCCTCAACTAGCTGTGGTAGCGAATTTCACATGCTCAATACTCTCTGGGTGAAGAAATTTTTTCCTCATCTCAGTCTTAAAAGGTTTAACCCTTAACCTTCGATTGTGGCCCCTGGATCTGGACTCCCCCACCATCAGCAATATGTTTTCTGCATCTGCTCTCTCCAGTCCTCTTAGAATAGAATATAGAACATAGAACGCTACAGCACAAACAGGCCCTTCGGCCCACAAGTTGTGCCGATCATATCCTTACCTACCAGGCCTGTCTATAACCCTCAATCCCATTAAATCCCATGTACTCATCCAAAGTCTTTTGAAAGATCCCAACGAGTTCACTTCTATCAATTCCATTCGCTCACCACCCTCTGAGTGAAAAACACACTCCTGACATCTCCTTTGTCTCCCCAGCACCTTAAACCTGTGTGTGTCCTCTTGTAGCGACCATTTCAACCCTGGGAAATAGCCTCTGAGAATCCATCTATCTGTTATAGTTTTGGGTGAATTCTCCCCTCATTCTTCTGAATTCCAGCCAATACAACTCTAATCGACTCAATCTCTCCTCATACCTCAATCCTGCCATCTGAGGAATCATGTGGTCAATCTTTACTGCACTTCCTGTGGGGAAAAAAATGAAAGAAGTCTCACTATACCAGATTAAAGTCCAACAGGTTTATTTGGTAGCACAAGCCCCAAGCGTTCGGAGCTATCCTTCATCAGGCGAGTGGGAGTTCTGTTCACAAACAGGGTATATAAAGACACAAACTCAATTTACAAGATAATGGTTGGAATGTAAGTCTTTACGGGTAAATGAGTCTTAAAAGTACAGACAATATGAGTGGAGAGAGGGTTAAGCACAGGTTAAAGAGATGTTTATTGTCTCCATCCAGGACAGTTAGTGAGATTTTGCAAGCCCAGGAAAATCATGGGGGTTATAGATAGTGTGACATGAACCCAAGATCCTGATTGAGACCATCCTCATGTGTGCGGAACTTGGCTAACAGTCTCTACTTAGTGACTGTCTTGTGTCATGAAGGCCGCCTTGGAGAACGCTTACCTGAAGTTCAGAGGCTGAACGCCCGTGACCGCTGAAGTGTTGAAGTGAACACTCTTGTCTGCTGATTGTTGATCATGGTTCATTCATCCTTTGTTATAGTATCTGCGTGGTCTCCCCAATGTACCATGCCTCGGGACATCCTTTCCTGCAGCGTATCACACAGGCAACGTTGGCCAAGTCGTAAGAATATGTACTATGTACCTGGAGGATGGTGTTCTCATGTGAAATGATGATGATCCAGCACCACTTGCAGAGGTTGCTGTGGCAGGGTTGTGTGGTGTTGTGGTCACTGAAAGTGTAAGGACAAGCAAGGATGGGCAATAAAAATGCCAGCGATGCCCACATTTCATAAAATAATAGGAAGCAAAAAAATCAATGGCTGAAATTCTCAGGTCCCTATCACCTTCCAGGTCCACTGATGGTGTCTTCTTGGAATCATAGAATTTCTGCAGTGCAGAAGGAGATCCTTCGGTTCATCGAGTCTGCCCTGACCACAATCACACCCAGGCCCGATTCCTACATATTTACCCTGCTAATCCCCTTAACATTAGGGTCAAGTTAGCATGGCCAATCAACCCAATCCATACATTTTTGGAGTATGGAGGCACGGTGGCACAATGGTTAGCACTGCTGCCTCACGGCACCAGGGATCCAGGTTTGATTCCCGGCTCGGGTCACTGTCTTGGAGTCTGCATGTTTTCCCTCTGTTTGCGTGGGTTTCCTCTGGGTGCTCCAGTTTCTCCCACAGACCAAAGATGTGCATGTTAGGTGGGTTGGCCTTGCTAAAATTGCCCCTCGTTGTCAAGGGGACTAGGTAGGATAAATGCATGGGGTTATGGGAAAAGGGCCTAGGTGGGATTGTGGTCGGTGTAGACTCGAAGGGCTGCTTGTCTCCCTCTGCATTGTAGGTTTCTGTGTTCTATGATCTATGAAACTGGAGCCACTGGAGGAAACCCACACAGATGTGGGGAGAATGGACAAACTCCACATAGATAGTGACCCAAGGCCAGAATTGAACCTGGGGACCCTGGTTCTGTGAGGCAGCAGTGCTAACCACTGTGCCACTATGCACCAATCCTTGTGATGGATTGCCATAGGTGTAAGCCATGAAGAAAACTTTGGACATTAGCAGGACTGGGCCATTCTAAAAATGACTATTGGTGGGTTGCTGTCCCAAAACACGCGGCAATGTTGGGGGGGGCGGGTGTTAAAATCTCACATAGTATTTTAGCCTCGTAAAAATTACACATTTGATCAGATCATTAAATTTGTACTAAATTCTGAAACCTGTACTAAATCCTGCCACCCCTGGCTATACTCATCGATCAACAGTTCCGATGTGCCACAGCGATAAACCGCACTGACCTCCTCAGAAGACGAACACGGGACACGGTGGACAGAGTACCCTTTGTTGTCCAGTACTTCCCCGGAGCGGAGAAGCTATGACATCTTCTCCGGAGTCTTCAACATGCCATTGATGACGATGAACATCTCGCTAGGGCCATCCCCACCCCGCCACTTCTTGCTTTCAGACAAACGCACAACCTCAAACAGATCATTGTTCGCAGCAAACTACTCAACCTTCAGGAGAACAGTGACCACAATACCACACAACCCTGCCACAGCAACCTCTGCAAGACATGCCAGATCATAGACATGGACGACATCATCAAACGTGAGGATACCATTCACCAGGTACACGGTACATACTCTTGCAACTCGGCCAATGTTGTCTACCTAATACGTTGCAAGAAAGGATGTCCCGAAGCATGGTACATTGGGGAGACCATGCAGACACTACGACAGCGGATGAATGAACATTGCTCAACAATCACCAGGCAAAACAGTTCCCTTCCTGTGGGCGAACACTTCAGCAGTCATGGGCATTCGGCCTCCGACCTGCGGGTAAATGTTCTTCAAGGGGACCTTCATGATACACGATAGCGCAGAGTCGCTGAGCAGAGACTGATAGCCAAGTTCCGCACACGTGAGGACAGTCTTAACAGGGATCTTGGCTTCATGTCACACTATCTGTAACCCCCATGACTTGCCTGGGTTAGCAAAAAACCTCACTGTGCTGTCTGGAGAAAATACACATCTCTCTAACCAATGCATCACTCACATTATTAGCCACTTTAACACTTGAATAGCAGGTTAGGTGTAAGGATTCACATTCTAATCAGCAATCTGTGACTGTCTGTGCTGATGTGTGCTATTGCAGACCAGAACACTGCATTTGCCTGACGAAGACGAAAAGTTGAAAGCTCGCAGATTTACTATCAAATAAATCGGTTGGATTTAAAATTGGTGTTGCCAAATTCTTACTGAGTTTATCCCAGTCCAACGCCGGCATCTCTACATCACCCCTGGCTATAGGCAGTCTGGGGGATTAGAAAGAACAGTAAAATTTTTCACTGCTACATTCTCGATTTACAATGCCAACCCATGCTGTGTTCATTGGGAAGAGTGAAGATGATTTTCTCTATTGCAAGGCCGATCCAACTGCACCCGGCTCTCTGCATCAATTTAATATCACCTTAGTACTGTTAAGGAAGTCTTAAGTGAAGGATTGTGCCAGTAGAACCACAAAGTAGGTCTTGTAATTTAAACACTGGGGAACTCTTTATTACAGCGTGCAATCCTGGTCTGCTTAACTGAGTTCCACAGGGAATCCCCCAGAGGATCACCTGGCCTGTGCTCTTAAAGGGACAGTATGCCACCCATAGCACCAATACACATATGTACGTATATCGCAATTACAGGAACCCAATATAGCATTCCCAGCTTTGGATGGGTTTTATCTACCTGTGATTTAAGAAGAAAGGACTTTTACTAGTCACAAGCAAAGCTTGTGAAATTCTGTGAAATTCCCCTAGTCGCTACACTCCGGCGCCTGTTTGGGTCAATCCACCTAACCAGCATGTCTTTCAGACTGTGGGAGGAAACCGGAGCACCCAGAGGAAACCCATGCAGTCACGGGGAGAATGTGCAGACTCCACACAGGCAGTGATCCAAACCAGGAATTGAACCCAGGCCCCAAGTGCTGCAAAGCAGCAGTGCTAAACACTGTAGTACCTAATCACTTTTCACAGTTAAAATGATGGTGCTATGTTGACTGCAAAAAAAAGCCCCCTTTTCTGGGAAAAGCAGCAAAGTAACGGTTTGTTGGAATTAGATACAATGGGAGTTTTGTGTAGAGAATAATTAATTGGGACCATTTGGTCTGCACGCACTGTTTCCTTGCTGTAATCTCATTCTAACAAAGTGTATCCACATGAATAAATGTAGCATTTTTCCTGGTTCCTGTATGCCCCTCAGATCAGAGAGTCTTAAAGTCAATAGACTTTGGAGTCAGATTGTTGGTCAGTATGTTTGGGTGCCTGTTATGGAATGCATGGGATATCAATCTGGAGGGTTATTGACAATACTCAATGAGTTACTGAGTCTTATAGACTTGCAAATCAAGGCCCATTTTTTCATCGTATAACTACTACAGTGTAGCAGGGGGTCATTGCACTGACAACAATCTCATTCTATCCCTGTAACCCCACTTATTTACCCTGCTAATCCCACATCTTTGGACTCTACGGGGCAAATTTTATCATCTGCCACAGTGGGATTCAAACCCAGATCCTCACAGCCCTATGTTGGGTCTCGGGATTACTGGTACAGTGGTATTGTTGCTACACCACTGCTTCCCCACCGGTATTTACTGCTTTTTGAAGCAGTAAAGTCAGAAGCACACACAGGCACATCAATGTGGGGATTAATCCTTCAACTCTCAACAGCTTTCAGGAATTCCATTCGCAGAGTGATCTGCAGCACAGAAGGAAGCCATTTGGTCTATCAGCTTTGTGCCAGCTCAATCCAGCTAGACCCCTTCCCCAACTCCATCCCCCAGCATTGAGGGTTATTCACCTCAAGTGCCCATCCAATTTCCTTTGGAAATTATTGATTCTACCACCCTTACGGACAGTGAGTTCCAGATTGTCATAGACCACTGAATAATAATGTTCTTTGCACCGTATCACAGTGTTTAGCAGGGCTGCCTCACAGTGCCAGGGTCCTGGGTTCGATTCCCAGCTTGGGTCACTGTCTGTGTGGAGTTTGCATGTTCTCCCTGTGTCTGCATGGGTTTCCTTCAGGAGTTCTGGTTTTCCTCCACAGTCCAAAGATGTGCAGGTAAGGTGAATTGGCCATGCTAAATTGCTCCTTTGTGTTAGGGGGGGCGAGGGAGGGTAAACACATGGAGTTATAGGGATAAGTTCTGGAATTGTGGTCAGTACAGACTCAATGGGCCAAATGATCTCCTTCTACATTGAAGGATTCTATGATTCTAAGATTTTTGTTGTGTTTGTTGCCCAATACCTTAAACCTGTTTTTCTTAGTCCTTATGTCATCAATGAATTGAAACCATTTTGCTTTGTCTATCACAGTGGTTTGCACTGCTTCCTCATAGCACCAGGGACACTGGTTCAATTCCCGGCTTGGGTCATTGTCTGTGTGGAGTCTGCACGTCCTCCCCGTGTCTGCATAGGATTCCTCCGTGTGCTCTGGTTTCCTCCAAAAGAGGTGCTGGTTAGGTGGATTATCCATGCTAAATTCTCCTTCCACATATCCGAACAGGCACTGGAGTGTAGCGACTATTTAGGGTATAGGGTATTTTCACAATAACTTGATTGCAGTGTCAATGTAAGACTACTTGTGACACCAATAAATAAACTTTAAACTAAAAATCTTAAAGACAAACAGTGTTGTCATTTGCTGAATAAACTGGTTTTATTGTAGAGCTATCAATCGCACTATAAATACAGCTTTAAAGACATCAGCAACTTTTTAACTCTGCTAGGCTAAACATATTAGGCTGACTACAACAGAATTATACAGTCTAGGCTCAGTATTTCCAAGTAGCTAATCCCAAGAACTATCACAAATCATTTAATAGATCACCTAGAAAGAGCATTAATCATACAGACAGTTCTATTCCCATCCCTCGAAAGGGCAGACAGAACACATGCACTTCCACAGAATAACTGAGCACCGCAGTGGTTAGCACTGCTGCCTCTCAGCGGCAGGGATCCGGGTTCAACTCCCAGGCTTAGGTCACTGTCTGTGCTGAGTCAGCACATTCTCCCCATGTCTGCGTGGGTTTCCTCTGGGTTCTTCGGTTTCCTCCCACAGTCTAAAGATGTGCTGATTTGGTAGATTGGCCATGCTGAATTGCCCCTTGGTATCAGGGGGACCAGGAGGGTAAATATGTGGGGATAGGACAGTAGCTGTGTAGGATTGTTGTCAGTGCAGGCTCAATGGGCCTCCTCCTGCATTGCAGATTCTACGTAAGATTCTAGTACATGTCATTATTACAACCATGTGTGCAAGCTAAGTCCATTCTGTCAAAACATACTTCACGTCACATCAGTAACCCATCAACTCTATCAGAAACGTTTATGAACAATCTTGCCAATGCAACTGACCAGGAACATCATTCACTGCCAGATTACCTGGTCATTATCATGTTACTGTTTGTGGCAGCTTGCTGTGCATAACTTGGTGGCTGAGTTTCTTATATTACAACAATGACTGAAGCCGGAATCTTATGGCCATTCAGTCCGGTGAGATTTTTCCGACCTGCTGCAATGAATGGAGATTTGGTTGGGCACCAAATTCTCCCCTTCTCCTCTCGCTGCACCGGGACCGTGGGGTAAACAGCCACTAAGATCACGCCCTAGTTTTCAAAAGGAACCCATCAGCTGTAAAATAAAATGTTTTCACATGTCCTGAGGTAGTGAACAGCGCTATATAAATGCCAGATTTGCAAGCCTTTCATATTCCAGCGAATGCTTGATTTATGTTTCTCACACTGCATGGTGTTTAGCATTGCAGCAAAGTCTAATAAATATTGAAACTCCACTGGTTTAACATTGAGTTGAGGCTGGATATTAATAATAAAAAGCATAAGTTGGGCGGATTGGCTGCCGCATTTTTACATTCCAATCGTGATGCTACCTCGAATGTGCTCGACTGAATGTGAAGTGCTTTAGAATGTCCTCAGGCTGTGAAAGATGTGATAGAGATGCTTGTTTTTCCCCTTTATTTCTGGATGATGATAATCAATACTCATAGCACAGTGGCACAGTGTTGCCCCAGGGACCCGGGTTCGATTCCGCCCTGGGCCACTGTCTGTGCAGAACCTGCATGTTCTTCCCATGTCTGCGTAGGTTTCCTCTGGGAGCTCCCATTTCCTCCCATAGTCCAAAGATGTGTTGGTTAGGTGCATTGGCCAGAACGAAATTCTCCCTTAGCGTCAGAGGAGATTAGCAGGGTAAATATTTGGAGGTAAATGGATAGGGTGAGACTGTTGTCGGTGCAGGCTCGATGGGCCAAATCGCCCCTTTCTGCACTATAAAGTTTCTATGATTCTTTCAATGATACTCGAACAGGCGCCAGAGTGTGGCAGCTCGGGGATTTTCACAGTAACTTCATTGCAGTGTTAATGTGAGCTTACTTGTGGCACACTAATAAATAAACTAATCAGCTTTCACCTCATGTGGCATCAATCACTTTGAACAACCGGGGAGGGTTTGTTCGATGCTGTCTCAGTTAATGAGGTATGTATGCTTAAGCATGCCAGAGCACACGTTCACTCTCTCTTTAACAAAGGGCATTATGCAGTCCCAGATAAAGGTGTTACATATTCATGTTCAACTAATGAACTATCACACGGAATGTGTACTGAAAGTAGGCCTTCAATCATTAGCAAGGATTATTTTGTTTGTATGTACATGACTTGATGATTATTTTACCCCTGCCAGTATTCACACACTGACTCCACTGTGAGCACTTTAAACTCAAACTTTGAAGACTCACTTCAAGTAATTTACAGCTCAGTACTCTTGGCCTCGTTCATTCAATTAACAGAGACACCACGGGACAGCAAACAGGATTCTCAGCTCGGCTGTATGAGCAAAAATATTACCCGGGGACCTGTGCCAGGGACAGACTGTATTGGCACAGTGGTTAGCATTGCTGCCTCACAGTGCCAAGGACTCGGGTTCAATTCCTGCCCTTGGGTCACTGTTGGTGCGGAGTCTGCACGTTTTCCTTGTGCCTGCGTGAGTTTCCTTTGGATGCTCCGATTTCCTCCCGCAGTCCGAAAGACTGGTTAGGTGGATTGGCCAATGTTAAATTCTCTCTCAGTGTACCTGAACATCTGCCAAAGTGGGGATTTTCACACCAACTTCATTGCAGTGTTAATGTAAGCCTAGTTGTGACAAATAAAAATCTTTACTTTGAACAGGATGCACTGCCCCTACCTCCTCTAGACTATGAGATTGATTGGGAGCTCACCCATAATTCCAATAGCTGCCTTGCGACAATTTGACTCTGGGAGCCGTAGTCTCTCTGAAAGGGTGGGGGAACAGGCTCGATCCGAATGGCCCACTTCTGCTGCGATGTCTCATGTCCATCCACGCTGTTGTCTCAGCAGCGCCATTGGGGAGTGATGGCTGCCTCCGTAACTGCAGGCAACTCGCACCACATCAAGGAGTCTGGATAAATCTAGGCTCATGGGTCTCATTGCGGGCTGACAACCTGGCCCCACCTGGGAGGGTGCAGGGAATGGGGGCAGGTTCAAGGCTTCAGGGCAGGAGGGGGTTGCTTCTAAAGGGAAGGCGTCCTCTTGTCTTGGGCTTTGTTCACGCCCCTTTGTAGTTTCTTGCCATCTTGGACAGAGCAGGAGCCACACTGGCCTGTGCAATGTTAATGTAAACCTACCGGCGACACCAGGGAATAAACTTGACACTCTAAAGGGCTACACTACCACATTTAACACTCGTCTCGGAGCTTAACTGTGACACCAACCATACCCCTCGTTTTCTCTCAACATCTACAGCGACAGAATTAAGTCTTTCTTTAACATTCAAACAACATCAGAGAACTCGCACATGAAAAATGTAACACATATCCAGGCGTTGCATGCTTCAATGACCACAATGCCTGCAGGGTGAAATAAATCCCATGATTGGCTCAAGTAATCATTTAACAGTTGATGCCATCAGCCGGAGGCTTGAATGACATTAGGGTTTGCAGGGAAATTGTTGCAGTTCACAATCATACGCCAGCTTCCAAATTATTCGTCTGCAATACCACAGTTGTTCTCCCAACCCACTGAGAAACAATATTAAGAATGTTGGTTCCAGAAATAATACGGTGAAGGCAACTGACTATAAAATATTGAATAAGGATCGAGAAAAATTAATGGGCTTCAGCAAGAATCTCTTCATTGAAGCTCCACTGACTGCATCCAAACTTGTCCCACGTTCTCATCACCCATTCTATAAACTTTCCAATACTAAAGCTAAAAGTTAAACTGTATTGATTACTGTCACAAGTAAGGCTTACATTAACACTGCAATGAAGTTTTTGTGAAACTCCCCGCCCCCTAGTCGCCACAGTCCGGCACCTGTTTGGGTCAATGCACTTAACCAGCATGTCTTTCAGAATGTGGGAGGAAACCAGAACACTCGGAGGAAACCCACGCCGGCACGGGGAGGAACGTGCAAACTCCACAGAGCCGGTGACTCGAGCTGAGAATTGAACCAGGTCCCTGGCGCTGTGAGGCAACAGTGCTAACTGGCAACAATATTGGGTGAGATCCTCCGGTTGTTCACACTGGTGGGATCTTCTGGTTCTGTTATTGGCATTTGGGTGGATTTAACAGGCAATCCCATTGGCAGTGGTGGGACTAGAAGATCCCGTTCCCCCAGCCAATGGAAAGCCACCTGCGGCCATTGAGAAACACACCACGTGGAGTCCAGAAAATCCTGCTCAACTGAGGCTAAACTAAGTTCTTTTGCAATTGCTGCATGACTTTGATATGCAGTCACTAGGTAAAAAAAAAACTGGCCTGTTTTACTTCATTCACAACCTCGTGGGAAATGGCATCACTGACAATGCCAACATTTCTTAGCCATCCTCATGTGCCTGTGAGTGGCTCAGTCATTTCAGGGGACAGTTTTGAGAGTCGCCATATTTCTATGGGTGTTGCTTGTCAGCCAGACCAAGTATGGAAGATGGATTTCTTCTGTAAAGGGCATTAATGAAACAGATGGGTTCAAAGAACCCTTGCAGTGTAGAATGGGGTCATATCCAGATCCTATCCCTGTAACCCCACATACTTGCCCTGCAAATTCCCTTGAATACAAAGGATGGCCAATCCACTCAACTTGCACATCTTTGGACACTAAGGGGCAACTTAGCAGGGCCAGTCCACTAACTACAAATCTTTGGATAATAGTGGCACCTCAGCATGGCCAGTCCATCTAACTTGGACATCTTTCGACACTAAGAGGCAACGTAGAATGGCCAATCCACCTAATTTGCACATCTTTGGACACAGGGGAAATTTAGCATTGCCAATCCTGCTAGCCTGCACATCTTTGGACACTAAGGGGCAACTTAGTATGGCCAGTCCACCTAATCTGCAACTCTGGACAATAAAGTGTACATTAGCAAGGCCAGTCTGCCTAATCTACACATCTTTGGACACTAAGGAGAAACTTAGCATGGTCAATCCACTTAACCTGAATATCTTTGGACACCAAGGGGAAATTTAGCATGCCCAGTCCACCTAACCTGCACATCCTTGAATGAAAGATGAGTCATGGCCACAAAAACAAGGGGAAAGGCTGCTAATGGCAGTCTATAGAAAGAATAGAAGATGTGAATGGCTCAATAACAGAGAAGCTGAAATCAGAGGGTAAAATGTAACAGATGAAGATGTGGGGGAATGGGGGAGAAGGGTGCGAGAGAGGTAAAATTGAGAAAAAGTACAAATACCTTCCAATGTTTATACCTTTTAACTTTGACAAAGGCTCATCTGTACTTGAAAGGTCAGCTCTTTTCTCTCCTTACAGATGCTACCCAGGCCTGCTGAGATTTTCCAGCATTTTCCATTTTGGTCTCAGATCTGACAGGCTGTGATTGTACCTCTACTCTACTCATTGAGGTTGTGTTTTAACCTCTACTCATGAATAAAGACACAAAGTCAATGTTAGATGCTTAAACACAATTTTCTTTGTTCCATAGCTGCTTAGGACAATAATCAATGTTTACAATGCATAAACCAAACACTCACTATCTGCTACTTAACTTCACGTCAGGTTGACTTTCACTTGCATATGAAACCTGGTCAGAAATGTGCTGTGCATTTTTTCCTTATTTCAGATGTTGTCTTCTGTGTGAGCTTTGATCTCTGGGTTTTTTGTACTCTGAACACAAGCCCTTTGTGTTAGCATTATTATATCCCACAAGCCAGCCAATGAACTTGACTACTTGACAATCAAATAGAACCAGCACAACAAAAGCTCTTGAACCACATCCCTCCCCACCTCACCCCCGTACCCCCACCCCCTCCACACCCACCGACCCCATCATGTTTTAGCCTCACTGCTTATAGCTGAATTACCCTTATAAGAAAATACTTGCTCCAAAAGTCTGTAAACAATTCCTTCTGCTGGGGGCAGGCTGTTACATCTCATACCTTGCGTCCTTTGACAAGTTTCAGGCCACCCTGGCAACAGGAAGTCCCTGCATGGTTAAAAAAAAACAACATTGGCCCCAAAATTAGGTTCAGCTTGATGAAGTTCTTTCAGCAGAATGAGTTATTAGAGTTCTTGTGAAACATTAAAGTAAACAAGACCCCAGACCCTGATGGGATATATCCAATATATTGAGAGAGTTAAAAGTGGAAATTGCTGGGGGTTTGAGAGAAATCTCTGTATCCTCACTGGCTACAGGGGAAGTCCCAGAGGACTGGAGAATAGACAATGTTATTCTTTTGTTTAAGAAGGGTAGCAAGAACAATCCAGGTAATTACAAGCTGGTGAGCCTCACATCAGAAATTATTGGGGAAGAGTCTTCAAGACAGGATTTACTCCCACTTGGAAATAAGTGCACGCATTCATGAGAGGCAACATGGTTTTCTGAAGGGGAGGTTGTGTCTCATGAACTTGATCGAGTTTTTCGAGGAAATGACGAAGATGATTGATGAGGGTAGGGCAGTGGATGTTGTCTATATGGACTTCAGAAATTCATCTGACAAGATCCCTCATGACAGACTGGTGCAAAAGGAAATTGCTTGGTATCAGAGGTGAGCTGGCAAGTTGGATACAGAACTGGCTCAGTCATAGAAGGCAGAGGGTAGCAGCGAAAATGTGTGTCTCTGAATGGAGGGCTGTGACAAATGTCATTCCTCAGGGGTCAGTGTTGGGACTGTTCATAACATACATAAAGGATTTGGAGGAAAATGTAACTGGTTTGATTAATAAGTTTGCAGACGATACAAAGGTTGGTGCATTGATGGATAGTGATGGGAACCATCAGAGGATAAAGCAGGATACAGATCAGTCAGAAGCTTCGGCAGAGAAATGGCAGATGGAGTGTAATCCGGACAAATGTGAGGTAATGCATTTTGGAAGGTCTAATACAGATAGGATGTATAGAATAAATGGCAGAACCCTTAAAAGTATTGACAGGCAAAAGGATCTGGATGTACCCATACACAGGTCACTGAAAGTAACATTACAGGTGGAGAAGATAGTCAAGAAGGCTGGGGTATTGAGTTTAAAAATCGGCAAATCCTGTTGCAGCTTTACAGAACCATATTTAGGCTGCTCTTGGAATATAATGTTCAATTCTGGTTGCCACACTAATAGGAGGATGTGGAGATTTTGGAGAGAGTACAGAAAAGATTTACCAGGATGTTGCCTGGTATGGAAAACATTAGCTATGAGGAGAAACTTGGTTTGTTCTCAGTGGAACAACAGAGGATGAAGGGCAATCTGATAGAAGTCTACAAGGTTATGAGGGACAGAATGGATAGTCAGGAGCTTTTTCCCAGGCTGGGAGAATCAATTACTAAGGGGCACAGGTTTAAGATACAAGGGCCAAGGTTTAAAGGAGATCTACAAGTTAAGTTTTTTCCACAGATGGTGATGGGTGCCTAGAATTCACTGCTGGGAGAGGTAATGGAAGTGACTTTTAAGGGTCATCTTGACATACATTAATAAGATGGGAATAGAGAGATATGGCCCCTGGAAGGATAGGGGCTTTTAGTTAAGTTGGGCAGCATTGTCAATTCGTATGCTGTTATTTTCTTTGCTGTTTGTTTATATTAAAAGGTATATCTCTGCAGTCCATTCGGCCCTGACCCTAATCTGAGCTACCTATCCCATTTCCTCTCGATTGCAAAGTCCACCTCCTTCTTCTTCCATTACATCACCTGCCTCCAGGCCTACCTCAGAACATCCGCTGCTGAAAAACTCATACAACCCACTAATATCTCCACACACGACTATCACAAAACCATGTCTTCCCAAAGATGGGGGAGTGAGATATAAATGGGTCCAGAGGGGTAATTTTTTACACAGAGGGTGGTGAGGGTCTGGAACAACCTGCCAGAGGTAGCAGTAGAGGCGCGTACAATTTTATCCTTTAAAAAGCATTTAAACAGTTACATGGGTATGATGGATATAGAGGGATATGGGCCAAATCAGGCAATTGGTACTAGCTTAGTGGTTAAAAATAAGGGGTGGGATTAATTGAATGGTTAAAAACTGGGCAGCATGGACAAGTTGGGGTGAAGAGCCTGTTTCCATGTTGTAAATCTCAATGATTCTACTCCAATGTTCTCCTGATCTGCCTTTCCATTCAGAATAAACTTCAATTCATTCAAAACAGCGCTGCCCAAATCTTAATCAGAGCCTCAACAATCATCCCTGTGCTAATTTGTCCAGTACTTCCCCGGAGCGGAGAAGCTACGACATCTTCTCCGGAGTCTTCAACATATCATTGATGATGATGAACATCACGCTAGGGCCATCCCCACCCCCCCACTTCTTGCTTTCAGACAACCGCACAACCTCAAACAGATCATTGTTCGCAGCAAACTACCCAACCTTCAGGAGAACAGTGACCACAATACCACACAACCCTGCCACAGCAACCTCTGCAAGACATGCCGGATCATAGACATGGACGACATCATCAAACGTGAGGATACCATTCACCAGGTACACGGTACATACTCTTGCAATTCGGCCAACGTTGTCTACCTAATACGTTGCAAGAAAGGATAGAACATAGAGTACATTGGGGAGACCATGCAGACACTACAACAGCGGATGTATGAGCATCGCTCAACAATCACCAGGCAAAACAGTTCCCTTCCTGTGGGTGAACACTTCAACAGTCATGGGCATTCGGCCTCCGACCTGCGGATAAATGTTCTTCAAGGGGGCCTTTGTGACGCAAGACAGCGCAGAGCCGCTGAGCAGAGAATGATAGCCAAGTTCTGCACACATGAGGACGTTCTAAATAGGGATCTTGGCTTCATGACACACTATCTGTAACCCCCGTAACTTGCCTGGGTTAGCAAAAAACCTCACTTACTGTGCTGTCTGGAGAAAATACACAATTCTCTAACCAATGCTCAGGATTCCCCTCACACACATTGTTAGCCACTTTAACACTTGAATAGCAGGTTAGATGTAAGGATTCGCATTCTAATCAGCAATCTGTGACTGTCTGTGCTGATGTGTGCTATTGCAGACCAGAACACTGCATTTGCCTGAGGAAGACACGGAGTGTCGAAAGCTCGCAAATTTACTATCAAATAAATCGGTTGGATTTAAAATTGGTGTTGCTAAATTCTTACTAATTTATCCATATTCGCACTTGGACTCCTAACTACCATGGACCAATCGAAAGGCTATGATGCAGACAGAGGCCATTCAGCCCATCATGCCTGCGCCAGTCAAAGCGGAGAGAAACTAAAAACAATAAACCAATATTTTCTAACTCCACTTTCCAGCACCTGACCCAGAGACTTACAGGTTACATCAAGTGTAGACTTTAACTGCAGTAGAACATCTCAGCTTTCAATGCCAGTTTATTCACTCATGGGATGTGAGCATCACTGGCAGGGTCAGCATTTGTTGCCCATCCACAATCCCTTTGAACTGAGTGGCTTGCTTGGCTGTTTCACACTACTTTGTTGTGGGTCTGGAGTCTCACAGAGGCCAGACTGGGTAAGGATGGCGTGATATCATAGTGGTTAGCACTGCTATCTCACATCGCCTAGAGCCCAGTACGAATCCCAACTTGGATCAGGTGCGGAGTCTGCACATTCTCCCCATATCTGCATAGGTTTTCTCCAGGAGCTCGGGTTTCCTCCCTCAGTCCAAAGATGTGCAGGTTAGGTTGATGGGCCATGCCAAAATTGCCCCTGAGTGTCCTGGATGTGTAGGTTAAAGGGATTAGAGGGTAACTGTGTAGGGATATGGGGATAGGGCCTGGGTGGGATTGTGGTTGGTGCCGATGGGCCTGTTTCTGCATTGTAGAGCTTCTATGGTCTATGTTCTTCCTATATCTGTGTGGGTTTCCTCCGGATGCTCCAGTTTCCTCCCACAGTCCAAAGGGTTAAGTTGATCGGCCATGCTACATTGCCCCTTAGTGTCAGGGAGACTTGCTATGGTAACTACCTGGGGCAATGAGGATAAGGCCAAGATGGGATTGTGGTCAGGGCAGACTTGATGGACCGAATGGCCTCCTTCTGTACTGTAGGGATTCCATGATGTTATGTTTGGATGATTTCAGGCAGTGAATTCCAGACACTGCCACTCTTGGTGTTAAAAATATTTTTCTCATGTTCCAATTATCTTAAATCTATAATCACCTGGGTGTGATAACTTGCTTTGCATTGTAAATTGAAAGAGATTATTTCGGCTGGAATTTTGCTGCCCTGCCCGCCACAGAAATCAGAGGCGGGCGGGGGACAGACAACAGGAAGATCAGCTGGGATTTTATGGTTTCGGGATGATCGAAGTTCTGAAATCCTGCTCATTGGGTCTGATTATTAATTACAATCTTTGACATTATCCAGCTAAACTGAGGTTACTATCCAATTTAACTGAGGCTTAGGAAGTGATAATGACAAATGTGTTATTTTAAGCTTGAGATTTGAAACATTGCGATTAGAAATGGCACTGTTCTCTGGAGGCAAATTTTCAAACAGTTATGAGGATAATTCAACAAAATAAAGAGGTAATGTTTATAAGAGTTTATTATCCAGAGTGGATTCAAATGCCTCAGTCAGAGGCACTAACAGCAGTGAAAGTCCAAAAACCAGGAAGAAGAACATTCCCGAATTCCCCACAGTCTTCACTATCAAGCGGCAGCAGTTTTTTACAGAATGTTTGACAGAATGGTTAACAAGCTGTTTGATAGGCGAGTGACAGACTGATTGACGGATGGATTGAGAGACTGATTTGAGAGGATGATTGACACCTGACTGAAGCTGATAGTGAGGCTGACTGACAGATGATTGACAGCGTGGGTGACAGGGTGAATGACAGGGTAAGTGACATGGTGATTGACAGGGTCAGTAACAGAGTCTGTGACAGGGTGAGTGACAGAGTGAGTGACAAGGTGGGTGACAGTGGGAATGACAGTGTGATTGACAGGGTGAGTGACAGGATGAGTGACAGTGTGGGTAACAGAGTGAGTGACAGTGTGAGTGACAGGGTGACTGACAGGATGAGTGGCAGAATAATTGATGGAGTGATTGACAGGGTGAGTGACTGTGTGAGTGACAGGTTTGGTAACAGGGTGAGTGACAGTGTAAGTAACAGGTTGAGTGACAGCGTGAGTAACAGTATGAATGACAGAGTAATTGATGGAATGAGTGACAGGGTGAGTGACAGGTTGAGTCACAGCGTGAGTAACAGTGTGAGTGACAGAGCAATTGTGGAGTGAGTTACAGGGTGAGTGACAGTGTGAGTGACAGAGTGAGTGACAGGTTGAGTGACAGTGTGAATGACAGGGTGAGTGACAGTGTGAATGACAGGGTGAGTGACAGGGTGGGTAACAGGGTGGGTGACAGTGTGAGTGATAGAGTGAGTGACAGTGTGAATGACAGGATGAGTGACAGTGTGAGTGACAGGGTGAGTGACAGTGTGAGTGACAGGGTGAGTGACAGGTTGAGTCACAGCGTGAGTAACAGTGTGAGTGACAGAGCAATTGTGGAGTGAGTTACAGGGTGAGTGACAGTGTGAGTGACAGGGTGAGTGACAGGGTGAGTGACAGGTTGAGTGACAGTGTGAATGACAGGATGAGTGACAGTGTGAGTGACAGGGTGAGTGACAGTGTGAGTGATAGACTGTTTGGGAGATCGACTGAGTGGCTGATTTAGAAGCTGCGGAATGATCTGATTGGCTGGGAGGGATCACCCAATGATCGGGTTGTTGGCATCAAACGTCGAGAAGGGGTTTCTGCCTGAAAGGAAGGACAATGGGTTGGAGATACTCGTCAGCTTTTTGGGACTGGAGGGGACAATTCTATTCTCTCAGCCCTCAGACGGTGCTGCACCGTTATCTCCCTGATATATTCAGCCTCCTGTCAGCTTTCCCTGAACCTGAGGAAACTGAGACAGGCTCAGAGTGGAATGACATCAAAATAAAGACGTATAATCCCAATCTAATATTGAAATGTCTGACTCTCCTCCTACAAGTTGGCTGATTGCTCACTGACTTGTTTTCTCAGAAGGAGGGCATTCCAATTGGGCTCCTGCTTCTCAGATTTGGAATTTTAACCTCTCAACGTGATTCATTCATTTTTGAGAGTAAAGGCTTCAGCCCAAAGGAACAGTTGATCCTTCGCTCAACAGAATGGACGGGATTTTATGGCCTTGCTCGAGACAGACCAGAGATTCCTGCCTGAGTTCAACGGACATTTCCGTCCCCCGCCTCGCCCGCCCCAATTCTTTGGCAGGCAGGGCAGCAGAATTCCGGCTAATTTTTTTTTGCGCAGATTTACATGGAATAGAAGTCCAAGTAATTCTGCTTAAGCTTCTCTTGTCGTCGTGTCAGCATCACAGACTAATATCCGTATCCCACCAATATTTACGTAAGTAAACAAGATGTGACATACTGTGAAAGTAGGCCCGGGAGAGAGAAAACTTTCAAATGGGTTGAAGCTGAAGCTAGGTCTTCAAGATTTCTCATGATGGGGCGCTGATGATTTCTCTTGGCAGCGTTCATTTCCAATCCTGCTTCCACCCCTCCCACTCCCACTGTCAATTAGTCCATCCCGGCTGATACCCCACTCACAGACTGCCCCTCCTCTCAGCCCATCCGCCCCTCCCTCTCCCCTTTTCTTCCACTGTGTAATTGTCTCCAGGAACAGCGATTGCTGATGAGCTGCCATATAGTGGGCGACACGGTAGCACAGTGGTTACCCCTGCTGCCTCACGGGTCCCGGGTTCGATTCTTGGCTCGGGTCACTGTCTGTGTGGAGTTTCCACATTCTCCTTGTGTCTGCGTGGGTTTAAGCATTTTCCTTGCATTGCAAATCCTTTCACAAACAAGGGTCTTGAAAGTACCAACTTGGGTTTGTGAGTCCTGTTCAGGTGAGATGTATCTACACTATCACCTCGACAGGGGCCAGCGGGTATTTAACCTTGAACACACATTGTAGAATCTGGATAAGGGGTTCCTGAAGAAAACATCCAATCCCAGGGCAGTTTCAATATAGGTTACCCACTTACCTTTTCACAACTCCAAGTACAAAGGCTTTTGATTCACGCCCAGTGAGAGGTGATGTTAAAAACAGCTTGAAATTTTGATGTGTGTGAGTCTAAACTCAATCTTCCTTCCTCACGCAGCTGATGCTTTGCCGGAACTTTGTCGGCACATCCGCTCCGGAATCGGGGCAGGCAAGGCTCTCAGGACGACTGTCTCCTTTGGCCTTGAAGGGACAAAGTGGTGAAATTCTGGCACCTACGTTTCATGCTGGTGTTTCTAATCACAATTTTCCAACGTTCAACGAGCTCTCAACTCAGAATTTCCACCGTTTCCCTTTCCGGAATTCTTAGACCATAAGACTGTGAGACATAAGGGCAGGATTGAGCCACTTAGCCCATTGAGTCTTCTCTGCCATTCAATCCTGGCTGATTTTTTTCTCATCCCCATTCCCCTGCCTTTTCCCTATAACTCAATTCCTTTTGGATTTTCCTAACTCTATTCCTTTCGGATGGGTTGGGTAAATATTCGGGGCCATGGGTTTAGCGCCTGGGTGGGGTTGTTGTCAGTGTAAACTCAATGGATCAAAAGTCTCCTTCTGTTAGATTCTATGATTCCATGACTCTCCCTCAGCATATCTTACCCAGGACCTCTTCCCCACTCTATCCCCATAACTACACACATTTCCCAGGGCTAATCCATCTGATTGGCATGTCTTGGGGTACTAAGGGACAATTCAGCATGACCAATCCACACAATCTGTCCATGTTTGAACAGGCATTCATATCATGGAATCATATGACACCATTCAGGCCAAAGCATCTGTGCTGTCTCTTTGAGAGAGCGAGCAAATTAGTCTCTACTCTTCCCCCACAGCCTGAAAATCTTCATGTGTTTCTCTTTTGGGGGAGACTATTGAACTTGGCCCCACCACCCTTTGGGGCAGTGTGTTCCACATCACAACAACTAACTGCATCAAATTATCATTCTTCACGTTGCCCTGGCTCTTTATCCCATTGCCTTCAATCTGTGTCTACTGGTTATTGAATCCAATTAAAGCCGAGAGAAGCAGAGTTCACAAATTGTGGAACCTAATGTTCTTTTAATATCAGTGAGTGTTAACATTGCAATTGAACCGTCAGGTGCAGGTCTTGCCTCTGTATTTGGATTAAGAGTAACTCGCTGGGAAAGTCAATCAATCTGCCAAACAATGTCTGCGAACAGAACGTGAAATGTTGAGTGTGCATTGTGAATCTTGTTCCTTTGACTTTTGATGCTTAGTTAATTAGGATGTCTGAGATCTGAATGGAAAAGAATGTCAGGTTAGAAAGGTATTGTGTATAAAGTTACAGGGTCTGAAATTTTCTTTCCAAGTGACTGATCTTTGTTTAAAAATCATTTTCTCCTGATACCATAGGATTCGGGCATTCGGCCCATTGAGCCTGCATTGACTCTCTGACAGAGCATCTTACCCAGATCCCACCCCCCTGCCCTATTCCCACAATGTGGAGATGCCAGGCCTCATGCATTTACCTCACTAATCCTCGTAACCAACCCATCTTCAGACACCAAAAGACAATTTAACGTGGCTAATCTCCCTAACCTACACATCTTGGGACACCAAGGGGCAATTTTGCATGGCCAATCTACCCACTCTGCACATCCTGGAATACTAAGAGGCAATATAGCTTGGCCAATCCATGTAACTTGCACATTGTTTTACTGTGGGAAGAAATCCAATGAATATGGAGTGACTAAAAAAAACATCATTATTGGGCACTTGTTGACTATTTGGAATGGACATTTTGTGCACTTTTTACACAGAGATGAATGGTTGGGATGATTTGTAACGGATGGAACCACCTTTTGGTTGAAGTGTAGGTGCCACCCTGTATCTCCTCAACAAATGCCTTGGTCCAGAGCTAACCTCAGCTGTTTGTCTGCGCTCCGGCTATTTGGTGTACCTTAGGTCAATGAAAACCAACTGAGGATGGTCTTAGAATGATAGGCACATGCAGTGAGCTAGGTGGGATGGTCAAGCTGGGTCTGGCAATCCTGCTATGGGCACTTGAGGGCTGGCCAGCTTGAGAAGTGGGCACATTGGAACATAGGGTCTGGAATAGACCATTTAGACCCTCACAATCCTTGCCATATGCAATGAGATCATGGCTGATCTGTGATTAACTTCATATATTCAATTTCACTTCTCATCCTTTCGGACATTGATTAAGTAAAAGCTATCAGTCTAATAATTAAAATTAATATTCTATTGACTGTCAATCATCATTTCCAAACAAAGAACAAAGAACAGGGACAGGCCCTTCGGCCCTCCGAGTCCGTGCCAATCATGATGACCTAACTAAGCTAAAGAAAAAGCCTTCTATCCTTACTCAATCTACATCCCTTTATTCCCTCCCTTTTCATGTACCCATCCAGATTTAATTGTTGCTAATTTGTTTACTTCCACTACATCCTCTGGATGTCACATTCTAGACATCCCCCGCTCTCTGCATGAAAAACTCTCCCCCCTCTACACATTTCCTTAAGCTTTCCCCCCTCTCGCCTTGAACTTGTGCCCCCTTGTAATTGACATTTCCACTCTGGGAAAAAGTCTCTGACTATCTACTCTGTCTGTACCTCTCATAATTTTGTAGATCCCTATAAAGTTTGCCCTCCGCCTCCATCTTTCCAGTGAAAACAATCTTAGTTTATCTAACCTCTCCTCACAGCCAACACCCTCAAGACCAGACAATATCCTGGTGAACCTTCTTTGCACTCTCTCCAAAGTTTGAGCGAGGCTGCAAAATCCTGCCCTGGGTCTTTTCTTTTTTCACTTAACACCCACAATCCTGAACATAGTTGGGATGTTACAGAAATCCCCACACGGTTTTGGAACGTGAATACTGTGATGTGCAGATGCTCTACAAAGGCACAACAGGCAATGTGCGTGTTACACAAGAGGATTTGAAGATACAACTCCCAGTTTGATTGATGGGTAATGCTGGGAAACGGGAGGGCAGAAAAAGAATAGTTATTTTTCAAAGAGGTAATTTTGGACCTTGGTCAACAAAATTTGAAGAATATACCTTGGCATTTCACCTTATCATTCACATCGGGTTTTGTCTCAATGGATATGAAACTCTGATCTGGAAAGATTAATGATTGGGGTTGGGTTAAACTGGAGCAACCATGAGGAATTGTAGATGTCACAATGCTTCCTATGGTTACGGCTGTGACAATAATTCCTTGGCTGTGAAACACTTTTGGACATCCCAAGGTCGTGAAAGGTGTGGTATGTACACAAACCTGTCTTTTCTTTGCAAAGACGGTGATTCTCTAAGACGGAATGTCATCTTCATTCGCTATCATTTAACCAGAGGACTGAACAGACTTTTGTCAGAGATAACACTGCAGGTCCGTGCGAATTGAGTGAGCAAGATGAAAGTCAGACTCAAAAAGCATCTGATGTGATTTCCAATCATATGTTGTCAGTTCATGACAGTATCGGAGACTTAGGGAATGGCTGCTCTCCCTCAGTACAGCTGGTGTACAACATTCAACTCTGTAGGTGACTGGCAAAAATGTCGGCAGCAACATATAAAGATAAAACTTAAAAAAAAGCAGAGTCCTTATCATCTGGATGGGCATCATTGTGGGTGGCATGGTGGCACAATGGTTAACTGCTGCCTCACAGTGCCAGGAACCCAAGGTCGATTTCCGGCTTCGGTCACTGTCTGTTTGGAGTTTGCATGTTCTCCCATGTCTGCATAGGTTTCGTCAGTAAAGTTTTACAACACCAATTTTAAATCCAACCAATTTATTTGATAGTAAATCCGCGAGCTTTCGACTTTACAGCCTTCGTCAGGCAAATGCAGTGTTCTCTGCATTTGCCTGACGAAAGCTGTAAAGTCGAAAGCTCGCGGATTTACTATCAAATAAATTGGTTGGATCTAAAATTGGTGTTGTAAAACTTTACTGAGTTTACCCCAGTCCAACGCCGGCATCTCTACATCATGCATAGGTTTCCTCAGGGTGCTCCTGTTTCCTCCCACAGTCTGAAAGATGTGCAGGTTAGGCGCATTGATCCAAACCGTTGCCGAAGTGTGGTGACTAGGGGAATTTTACGGCAACTTCATTGCAGTGTTAATGTAAGCCTTACTTGTAACAATAATAAATGCATTTTGAACTTTAAGGAATGCACCGCTTGAGAAGTTAAAAGAAAGCAGATTCAAACACAATTTTTAAAGGGGATTATTCGGATGGCAAAGGATTTAACCGACTGGGGTGAGGGCAAGATGAGCTGGATGGCTCAACCAAAAAGGCATCATAGACAGCAAGATGGATGAAAGGACCTCTGTCGTTAGTGTATTGTTTTATTTTGATGCAATTGGACCTCTGTTATCAACAATTTACTGCCAGTTATCTGGTGGAGGGAGTGGTTGGGAATAGCTTTCGAATGGAGTTAAGGTCTGCACATTGTCTGAATCTCTGACAAGAGCAAACAAGAAGCTTCGAAAGCAATGAAAGCAATGACTCCTGTTAACCCTCTGAATCATTGTTGTCTGGGTGAGGTGTTATTCTAAACCAAAGATTGTCTTTTGCATAATCATGATTGGAAACGCTGCTAAATGCACCACCAACCTGTCCTGGTCCCCCCCATGCCGACATTATAGTGAAGAAAGTCCATTAATGCCTCTACTTTCTCAGGAAGCGAAGGAAATTCAGCATGTCCACGATGACTCTCACCAACTTTTACAGATGCAGCATAGAAAGCATTCTTTCTGGTTATATCACACCTTGGTATGGGCTCCTGCTCTTCCCAAGACCACAAGAACTACGTAGTGTCATGAATGTAGCCCAATCCATCACTCAAATCAGCCTCCCATCCATTGACTCTGTCTACACTTCCCAGTGCCTCGGCAAAGCAGCCAACGTAATTAAGGACCCCTTGCACCCTGGACATTCTCTCTTCCACCTTCTTCCTTTGGGAAAAAGATACAAAAGTTGAGCTTCTGGTCTCATTGAAGATGACCACCTCTCTTCCCCTCGACAAACAGCCCCCCCCCCCCCCCCCCCACACCCCTGGAGTGTGTCTCCCAGTGGCAAGATGGGACAAGCCATTCAAAATGCTGTAGACATCGATGCGATCAGATGATGACACCAGCAGGCAAGAGCGAATCACTTCCATCGCTGGAAATCATGGGAGTGATTCTCCCAAATGTGCTGAATTGGCAGGAAAACTGTTCTGGATTGCGACAGTTCTGACAGTTCAGCTTCTTACAGTGTGTGAATCTCCACACTCTGTGCACTGAAGAGGTCCCAATCGTGAATATTATTAAAACCCAGTGGGCGGAATCTATTCGCGCCAGAGATTGCCAGTTCTGGAATTGTACATACACACTGGTCCCAATCCATCGATTGGTGGTCAGCCCAGGATCCTCACAGTTCTGTCCCTCCAGCCTCCTCCGCACAGCCTGTTCGCAGCCCCCCCCCCACCCCCAGGAATTCCTGGGCCTGCCCTGACCCTCACCTGTACCAGCCCACTCCCACAGCAGAGGTGATATCCCCACACCCTGCACCCCAGCAGACCTTTCCCCGCTAACCCATCTCATGGTCAGACCCCCCCGGGAGGCAATATCCCCTGACAGACTACCCACTTCCCTTCTCTGACATACCATCCACGCACCCCCCCCCCCCCCCCCCCCCCCCCACCGTCCCCACCACTACCACCACCACCGCCGCCCCAATCACTGGCCTCCCTCCATCCCAGAACAATCCTGTCTGCAGAGTGGCTTTGGAAGCCCCCACCCCACTGATCGGCTCCAGGCCCCAAGCACAATAGACACCTCCAACTCCTTGGTGCTCTCCGGTGCCTGCTGGGCTTTAGTGCCCTTTGGGTATGGACATCCTGGCAGTGCCAGCCTGGGCACCATCACCCCACCACCCGAACCTCGGAGGGGGATTTAGTGTCTCCCCCTTCATTCTGGCGGGGTCTCCTGCTAATTCCCTGAATGCAGGGAGCTTGCCTGGACACCACTGGAATGAAGTACTCCTGGCGGGGTGGGAAGAGTTCCAATAATGAGCTAATGAACATATTTCAAATACATTTAAATACATGACTACCTGCTTTTCTGCCGGATTCCAGTGTGGTCTGACCGGTGACTGTTCTCCAGCTCCGGAAGGTATGCGTGCATTCCTGACACACACACAAATCCCTGTTCAAAGGCCGGCAACACGCATCTCCCATCGCGACCCGATGGAAAGGTTGCCGGTCGTGATGGGAGAATCACGGCTCATGTTGCTGGTAGAGCAGGAACAGGGGACGTGGGAGTGGAGGGGGGGAATGTGGGGGGCAGCCCAGGCGGCTTTGACATCCTGTCCAAAGACTTTCACACAACAGGTCAAAACCAGTCAGCTACACTGCTGAAATAATTGGGATGCCACCTGGATTAAAATATCACAGAAGTAGGCTTACATTAACACTGCAATGAAGTTGTTGCCTTTGGGCAACTGGGGGTGGGTAATAAAAGCTGGCAAGCCAGTAATGTCTACGTCCCATGAATGAATGAATCATAAAAAAATCATAGATGAATTCAATATTTCTTTGCCTATATTGGCAAAGTATAATTCCTGATCCCGGCCAATGGTTTAATTTATTATTGAAAACAAGGATTGATAATCACTTTACATCTGGGGAACAAGTGCACTGGCATTAATGCAGTTACTAAATTGATTCCATCTCAACTGGAGCCAACTCATAAAATGTGGAGACTGATGCAAATTGTTCAAATCCCTGTTTCCCCACAGAAATCAGCAACAGAGCAAAGCGGGGCTCATTTCCAAACACTGAGCTAATGAAGTGTCAATTTAAACACTTTGAATGGATCGTAAGGTTACTTGACTCGAATATCGCAAAGCTTGCTGTTGATCTGATCTGGTGAACTGCCCAAACTCAAGATGAATATTGATTGCTAATATCCCTCCGAGATTTGACTGCTTGCTTCAACGCTGGTGTTTATTCCTCAGTCGAGAATTACCATTTCTATTAGACGCATTGGATGATTTTTTTTTCACTTTTCGCATTGCTCCTCTTTCCAGCCTCGAAACTGTAAGAAATAACCTTTTGGTATTTTGGGATTGAAGAAGACATTGCTTTGAAAGATGTGTAAAAATCAGAAATAGGAGTCGGAGGAGTCCACTCGACCCATGGAGGCTCTTTGAATTTCACTCTTAAATAAGAACATAAGAAATAGGAGCAGGAGTAGACCATCCAACCCTTCCAACCTGCCCCGCCATTCAATAAGATCATGGCTGATCTGAAGTGGATCAGTTCCACTTTCCCACTTTCTCCCCATAACCCTTAATTCCCTTGTCTACCAGAAATCTATCATGGTAATGTGCCTTAAATATATTCAGTGAGGTAGCCTCCACCACTTCAATGGGCAGAGAATTCCAGAGATTCACCACCCTTTGAGTGAAGAAGTTCCTCCTCAACTCTGTTGTAATATAATCTGTAAACGTACTCGTCGACTGAGAAAGCACAGCTCTTCCGGTAAATAATTCCAAAGATTCACTGGCCTGTGTGAAGAAATTCTCCTCATCTCCATCCTAAATGATCATTCCCTCATCCTGAAACTGGAGGGATACTCCCAACTGGGACTATGTCTTATGGTGATGCGGGGAATGCAGCATATTTCCTGTTGTGGATTTGGCAGAGAACCATGCTATGATTTTGATTTTTTTTAATATGATTTGATTTACTATTGTCACATGTATACAGTGCAAAGTGTTTTTTTTTGCACTATACCGGCAAAACATAGAGAAGGGAAGGAGACAGTGCAGAATATAATGTTACAGTCATAGCTAGGGTGTAGAAAAAGATCAACTTAATGCAAGGTAGGTCCATTCAAATGTCTGATGGCAGCAGGGAAGAAGCTATTCTTGAGCTGGTTGGTACGTGACCTCAGGCCTTTGTATCTTTACCCCAATGGAAGACGGTGGAAGAGAGAATGTCTGGGATGTTCTTAATCATGTTGGCTGCTTTTCCGAGGCAGTGGGAAATGTAGACAGAGTGAATGGATGGGGAGTGGTGCTGGTTTGTGTGATGGATTAGGTTATATTAACAACCCTTTGTAGTTGCTTGTGGTCTTGGACAGAGCAGGGGCTATACTAAGCTGTGATATAACTACCCTCATCATTAATTACACATTCGGGGGGAGGGGAGTATTTGTGATGAATTCCGTGATGGGGCAGGCATAATGGCATTAATCCTACCTTCAGGTACGGGTGCTAGATTGAAAAGGCAGCCAGCATCACTGATCCCTCCTCTGACACCTACTTGCTCACATCCTCATTAAAGACAGAAGATGAAACTCCCAAAAGCAGCTCCCAGAGTTTAATTCGGACAAAGGCGAGGTGATGGAAATCCAGATCAAATTCAGTTGCAAATTATACAGTAAATGGCAGAATCCTTGAGGATACAAGTATACAGAAGGATCTGGACATACAGATCAATGGATCCCTGAAAGTGGCAATGCAAGCATATCAGGTGGTATAGAAGGTAAACAGCACAATTGCCTTAACTGGCCAGGCCATTGAATATCAAAGTTGACAAGTTAATTAGGCCACATTTGGAGTATTGCATGCAGTTCTGATTGCCATGCTACCAGAGGGACATGGAAACTTTGGAGAGAGTGCAAAGGAGGTTCACCAGGATGTTGGCTGGTCTCGAGACAGTTGGCTCTGAGGAGAGGTTGAATAAACTAGGATTATTTTCACTAGAAAGACAGAGGCTGAGGGGAGGCCTGATAGATATCTACAAAATGATGAGAGGCGTAGACAAAGTGGACAGTCAGAGGCCTTTTGTCCAGAGTGGCAGTGAAACCCCATCCCCTTCTCCCTCACTGATCAGAGGCAGAGTGGCAGTGGATCCCCTTTCTCCCACATCAATCTCAAACAGAGAACCATCGGACACTCAGCACTTACCTTCCTCACTAACTAGAATGCCCAAATCGAACTTCTCATAGAAATCACAGAAAGCTTACAGTGCAAAAGGAGGCCATTTGGCCCATTGAGGCTGCACTGCTCAAAAACCCACCCAGGCCCTACCCCAATACCCCTACATATTTTACCTGATAGCCCCTCCAATCTTCGCATCTCAGGACACTAAGGGGCAATTTTTAGCATGGCCAATCAACCTAAACCGCACGTCTTTGGATTGTGGGAGGAAACCGGAGCACCCAGAAGAAACCCATGCAAACACGTGGAGAATGTGCGAACTCCACACAGACAGTGACCCAAGCCAGGAATTGAACCCAGGTTCCTAAAGCTGTGAAACAGCAGTTCTAACCACTGTGCTACCGTACTGCTCTTATATATATATCTTATATATTTCTACAAGATCTCCCCTCATTCTTCTGAATTCCAATGAGTATAGTTCCAGCCTATTCAGTTTACATGGGGGGGTTGTAGGGTGGGAAGAAGTTGTGGAGAAGCAGAGATAAGCTATCCATATATGTATACTTGGAGTATTGTGCACAGTTCTGGTCGTCTCACTATAGGAAGGATGTAGAAGCTATTGAGAGAGTGCAGAGGAGATTTACAAGGATGCTGCCTGGTTTGGGAGGCAGGCCTTATGGAGATAGGTTGAGGGAGTTGGGACTCTTCTCACTGGAGAGACATACATTGAGAGGCGACCTGATAGAGGTTTATAAAATGTTGAGAGGAATAGATAGGGTGGACTCTCAGAGACTATTTCCCGAGCTGAAATGGTCACTACGAGAGGACACAGATTCAAGGTGCAGGGAAGCAAATACAGAGGAGATGTCAGGGGTAGGTTTTTAACTCAGAGGGTGGTTAGTGAATGGAATCGGCTGCCGTTGGAGGTTGTTGAGGCAAACTCGCTGAGGTCTTTTAAAAGACTTCTGGATGAGTATATGGAAACAAATAGGATAGGGGGTTATAGATAGGTCTGTGAATTGGTAGATGTGATCGGCGCAACTCGTGGGCCAATGGGCCTGTTTGTGCTGTGTTGTTCTATGTTCTATATATACGTATGTATATACACAGTAAAGGTGCTGAAAGGTGTGGGCGCTTCAGGGTTTGACCCAGCGACAGTGAAGGAGTGATGTGAGTTTAGTGTATCATTAACTGCAGTAAATAAATGGAGACTGTCAAACCCTCGTAAATAATTGGAATTTCTGACCAAAATAATGCTGCTGAGAACTATGACCTACACAGCAACCTCAAATGAATCAAACAAGGAGAAGCCATCTGTCTGTAATTAATTATCCACTACCCGGAAGAATAATTATCTGACGCAAAGAATGATTTTCTAATTGCGGTCGTGTCATGTCCTCTGAAATCAAAGGATGTCTGTAAGCGAGCCGGATAAATACATGACAGATTCAAGATGGAAATATTTGCCGGGCGCTGGGAACAGATCAGGGGTGTGGGACTAACTGGATAGATATCACTTTCGCAGACTCGACAGACTCGAATGGCCTTTTGTGTGCTGTGTAAAAAAACAAAGAATAATGAACAGTACAGCACAGGAACAGGCCCCTTTGTTCTCCAAGCCTGTGCTACCACAGAACCATACCAAATTACAGCTCAGAAACAGGCCTGTTGGCCCTTTTTGTCTGTGCCAAACTATTTTTTGTCCAGTCCCACTGACCTGCACTTGGACCATATCCCTCCACACCTCTCTCATCCATGAACCCGTCCAAGCTTTTCTTAAAAGTGACCCCACATTTATCACTTTATCCAGTAGCTCATTCCATACTCCCACCACCTCTCTGTGTGAAGAACCCTCCCCCCACTTAATATCCTCTTTAAACTTTTCTCCTTTCACCCTTAACTCATGCCCTCTGGTTTTTTCTTTCTCCTCTAGCCTCAGTGGAAAAAAGCCTGCTTGCATTCACTCTATTTATACCCATCAAAATCTTATACACCTCTATCAAATCTCCCCTCATTCTTCTACACTCCAGGGAATAAAGCCCTAACTTATTCAATCTCTGTGCTGTACTGTAACCACTTACAGATTCCATATCCTTCCATTCCCATCCTATTCAAACATCCCTCTAGTTGCCCCTTATAAGTGCTATTGTACCTGCTTCCACCAGCTTCTCGGGCAGTGCATTCCAGACATTCGCCACCCTCTCTGTAAAAAAAATTCTCTCTCACATCTCCTCTAAACTTTTCTTCATGTATCTTAAACCTGTGTACGTACTTGATTTTTTCTACCCAAGGAAAGACCATCTATCTATCCATTGACTATAGACCACCAGCACTGGGGTCCAAAGGGACTCTGTGAAATGTGAGCACAGCGAACCAGAATAGTATAAGAGTTGAAGGTTAACCACTCTTCATTGGCTCCAGTAGCAGCTTGCAGACAACCTGATATTACAACACGTGGCCATATGAATTAAGAGCAGGAGTAGGCCAGTCATCCCTCTTTGAGCCTGCTTTGCCGTTCAGCTAGAAAATAGAAAAACCCAACAGTGCAGAAGAAGGCCATTCATTCTATCGAGCTTGCACCAGCAACAATCCTACCCAAGATCCTATTCCCTATTTACCGTGCTAATCCCCCTGACACTAAGGGGCAATTTAGCATTGGCAATCAATCTGACGCATTCCAGACTGTGGGAGGAAACTGGAGCACCGAGAGGAAGCCCACTTAGATACGGGGATAATGTGCGGACTCCGCTCAGACAGTGACCCTAGGCCAGAATTGAACCCAGGTCCTTGGTGCTGTGAGCCAACAGCGCTAACCACTGTGTCAATGTGCTACCCAGTCAAATCTAACTGTGGCTTCAACTCCGCACTCCCCTAAACCCTGATAACCTTTGACTTCCTTCTTAGTCAGAAATCTATCTACCTCTGCCATAAAATATTTATAGATGCCGCCACCCCTGCTCTCTAGGGAAAGGAGGACCAAAGATTCACAACCCTCTGAGAGACAAAAATTTTTCTCATTCCTGTCCTAACTCCTTAATTTTAAACTATGTTTTCTTGTTTTATTCTCTCCCACAAATGGTGAATTTCCTTTCAGCATGCAGGGCAGCACAGCAACACAGTGGTTAGCGTTGCTGTCTCACAGCGCCAGGGACCCTGGTTCCAGCCTCGGGTCACTGTCTGTGTGGAGTTTGCACATTCTCTCCATGTCTGTGTGGGCTTCCTCTGAGTGCTCCAATTTCCTCCCACACTCCAGAAATGTGCGGGTTAGGTGGACTGCCCATATTAAATTGTCCTTTAGTATCAGGAGGACTAGCTAGGGTAAATGCATTAAGTTATGGGGATAGGGCCTGAATGGGATTGTGGTCGGTGCAGACTTGAGGGGCCAAATGGCCTCCTTCTATATTGTGGGATTCTGTGATTTTATGAACTTGTCAAATCCTTTCTGGACCTTCTGGTCAAAATTTTTAATCTGCCAGCAGGAATGGAAAATTAGATACTCAATCAGACCCCCATTCACAGCAGCGGGACTGGATAATCCCAACTGTGGGCAAAGTCAGAGAATTCTGACCTATATGCTTCAATAAGATCATTCCTCATTCTAATGGATACGAGTCCCGACTGCCCAATTTTCCTCAAAAAATAACCACCTCATCCCAGGAAATAGTCAAGAGAACCTTCTGTGAGCTGATTCTGATGCAATGGTGCATTTGATTTGATTTATTATTGTCATATGTACTGGGATACAGGGAAAAGTATTGTTTCTTGCATGCTACGCAGAAAACATACCTCTCATTGACTATATAGGGGATAAAGTAAAGGAGAGATTGCAGAATATTGTGTCACAGTTACAGCTAGGGTGTAGAGAAAAATCAACTTAATATATGGCAGGTCCATTTGAAAGTCTGATAGCAGTAGATAGAAGCTGTTCTTGTGTTGGTTGGTTGGTTTGTGTTTGCAGATCTTTTTTCAACAGAAGAAGATAGAAGAGAGAATGTCCAGGGTGCGTGGGGTCCCTGATTATATTGGCTGCTTTTCCAAGGCAGCAGGAAGTGTAGATAAGTCAATGGATGGGAGGCAGGTTTGAGTGATGGACTGGGCTACATACACAAAACTTTGTAGTTTCTTGCGGTCTTGGTCAGAGCATACCAAACCGTGATACAATCAGAAAGAATGCTTTCTACAGTGCGTCTATAAAAGCTGGTGAGAGTCATTACTTTAGTAAGGAGACACAAACTGTGCACAGTATTCCAGAGGTGGTCTCTCAACAGCATCCCAGCAACATAGGAAGCTAGGGTCTTGAGAAGAAATTTGGATGCAGAGACACAATCAAAGAAATAAAGGTTGCCTCAGAATTACATTGCATTATTTAAAGAAAAAAAAAGTCAAGCTTCAAAAGTTCGAGGAACGGATATAAGAAAAAAACTTCAGAGTAAGAATGGCAGAGAAGCTTTTAAATAATGGACAACATCGTGGTACGGTCACAACAAACTCACTTTTGAGAAAACACTGCATTGCAGCGTTCTTATAATAACTGCAGGAGTCAGCTGTAAAGGATCAGTGCTTTACTGCACAAAGTAAAACCATATGCCTGTGGTGAACACAAACAGGTCCCACCTGGGACAATGCAGCAATGGACCCTCTCAGGGGCTTGCTTTATAAAGGGATTAGTATATGAGCTGTACCTGGGAAGGTAATTATCACTCAGCAGAGAGCTCATATTCTGTGAATTCAATCAAAGTAAAATTTATTTATTCGTGTTGCAAGTAGGTTTACATTAACACTGCAATGAAGTTATTGTGAAAATCTAGTTGCCACATTCTGGCGCCTATTCGTGTACACTGACGGAGAATTTAGCACAGACAATGCATCTAACCAGCACATCTTTCGGATTGGGGGAGGAAACTGGAGCACCCGAAGACATGATGCAAACTCCACACAAATAGTGACCCAAGCTGGGAATTGAACTGGGTCCCTGGCACTGTGAGGCAGCAGTGCTAATCACTGGCCATCATGCCACCCTGCTTTTTCTTCTGACAATCAACAAAGGTTTTATGGTCATCAGTAGATTCTTAATTCCAGATACTTTTTATTGAATTCCAATTCCACCATCTGCTGTGGCAGGATTCGAACCCTAGTTTCCCCAGAACGTTCGCTAAGTTTCAGGACCTGGGTTCAATTCCTAACTTGCGTCACTGTCTGTGTGGAGTTTACACATTCTCCTCATGTCTGTGTGGGTTTCCTCCGGGTGCTCCAGTTTCCTCCCACAGTTCAAAGATGTGTGGGTTAGGTTGATTGCCATACTTAAAAGAAATTGTCCCTTAGTGTCCTGAGATGCATTGGTTACAGGGATTAGTGGGTAAAATATGTAGGGATGTGGGGGTAGAGCCTGGATGGAATAGTGTTTGGTGCAGACTCGATGGGCCAAAGGGTCTCTTTCTGCACTGTAGGGTTTATGATTTCTATGATTCTACGATTAATAGCCTGGCCAATGATACCACTAGACCATCTCCTCCTACATAGTGATTCCCCAAGCAAGTCCTGGGGGGTGATGCAGTTCTGAAATCTAAAACAGCCAACTGCTTAAAGTAATTGTCCACAACAATGCCCAGAAATTGTCTCAGTCTCTGATATTTGCCAATAAAATGCATGACACAGCAATGGAATCAAGCCCCAAACTCTTGGAAAACGTTCAGTTGGTCAATCGCATCTGTGATGACAGGAAAGTCGGTTGAAATTTCAAGATGAAGACCTTTTACTGGGTCTGATCAAGGGTCATTGATCTGAAACATTGGACATACCTTACCGTCCCATCCAAGACTTGTTGTCCACCGCTGTGGCGAGAATGGAGAATTTGGCGCCAAGCCAAATCTCTGTTCACTGCAGTGGGACTGGAAAATCCTGCCAGGTGGGTGGAAGATTCTGCCAGTTACCCTTTCTTGTGCTTGCTGCTGCCTGATCGACCGTTGCCTCCTTGCTTTTATTTCCTGTCATTATTTCAGCTCCCTCTCAACCTCGGTGTTTTGCTTCTGTCAAGTTGCTTCTTCGGCCATGCTATTTTTTTTTGGGCCATGTGATCAATTTCTGGTTACGCAATTGGCTGGATGACAGAGAATCTTCCGGAAGCAAGTGGAGAATTGTGGATAAAAGACATGTGAGCTCTTTGCTTGGCAGCGAGAACTCGGAGGAGATCAACCATCGCAACACAGCTTGTCCCCTGAAGAATGCTTCAGAGAGAAGACAGATTCTACAGCGAAGATATTTCATGGCCAAGACTTTCCTAACTCGGTAGTACCACTTTTCAATTGAATAGTTAAAATCCATGTTCAGTTAGAATTAAAGTGCAGTTTAAGAGTTAAAGTTCATTTGAAAGTTAGTGTTAAGTAGAGTTAAAGTTCAGTAAAGAGTTAATAAGTTGCAATTATTTATGTTTGAGTTGGTACTAGAAGTGTTAAATAAAGAAATAATTGAATCACTGTTCTTTTTTTGTCCGTTAAACCGGAATGCATGGAAATTAAATGACAGGTGTATAACGACTGCATGATGTTACTGTGAAAACTCCCTAGTCAGCACACTCTGGTGCCTGTTCGGTTACACTGAGGGAGAATTTAGCGTGGTCAATGCACCCAACCAGTACGTCTTTTGGATACGTCTTTTCCTCCAGACCAGCTGGAGGAAACCCACGCAGATATGGGGAGAATGTGCTAACTCCGCTGAGATAGTGACCCCAGCCTGGAATCAAGCCCAGGTCCCTGGCGCTATGAGGCAACAGCACTAACCACTGAGCCACTGTGCTGCTTAGAAAAAAACGTTGCCAAGATTAGGAGCTGGTATCTTACTGGCACCTAACTATACCGAGTCAGCGTCTAAGATATTTTGAGATAGCATTGTGTTTTTCTGCACTGGAATCTAGTGCCAATGAATTCAATTCTGTAAAATATTGCTGCCATTTCTGATGAGATTTCCTTTTATTCTTAAAGGTTTGTGAACATGCTACAAATGCAATTGGGTATGCAGGCATATCATCACTTTAATCCCAAGCAGGCTGGTGAAGTATGAAGATAGACATTAATAATTTTCTGGATAATATGTTGATTTAGATCATGCAGCATCATACATGGCTGCCTCTTTCCTGTTCACCTGGGGTCGCCAGGTGTCTCTGTTTTATGGAAATAATTGACTGAATGTAAAGCGAATTAATAAATTAAATAAAAGCAATAGACCAGAAAAGAAGCACTGATCTGATCTGATTCATTATTGTCACATGAATCGGTATGCAGTAAAAAATATTGTTTTTTGTACGCTATACAGACGAGACATACTGTTCATGAAGTACATAGGCAAGAAAGAAAGGAGAGGGTGCAGAATGTAGTGTTACAGTCATTGCTAGGATGTAGAGGAAGATCAGCTTTACATAAGGTAGATCCATTCAAAAGTCTGACAACATGTGTTGAGAGCCAAGCCAGGAACTCCAAATTGTTTTATGAAGATAGCATTGACCTTAGGGGGAGATTTCCCATCCTGTCCGCCATAGGAATCATAACGAGCAGGACACGGACTATGCAATGTCTGTAGACCTTGCGGCAAGCCTTGCTGGAAAATCTAGCCCCCCACGGAAAATCTTTTACCTTTGCATTTGTCACAGGTGAGCATAAGATGTTTCACTCCAGGTATGATGCAAATGACCCACCAGGAAGCTTTTATTATGGCTTATTTTAGAACACTGTTAATGCATAGTAACAAAAATGAGCATAACTTTTACTAATTATAAATAAAACTATATCTTATAAATCTTAACAGCTAGCTATTTATGATGTTCCAAGTTAAAAAAAAGACTCAAAACATACACACATTTCCAGACTCGATTAAAAAAAGCATAATGCTGGATTTTACAGCTTTTTAACACCTGCTGTGAACTGGTCCTTTGAAATGTTGAAATCAAATTCTGAGGCTTCTCTGTCCTTTCTTTGTCAGCATAGCTTTTACATAGGAAGATGGCTTTCTGATGAAGAATCATTCTAGCTCAAAATGTTGACTTTACACTGTCTCCAGAGATGCTGTCAGACCTGCTGAGATTTTCCAGCATTGCTTTTGTTTCAGATTCCAGCATCCACAGTATTTTAAGTTCATTTATTAGTGTTACAAGTCAGCTGTTTCCAGTGCCTGTTCAGGTACACTGAGGGAGAATTTAGCATAGCCAATGCGCCTAACCAGCAAGTCTTTTGGGCTGTGGAAAGAAACCAGAGTACACAAAGGAAATCCTATGCAGACACGGAGAGACTATACAGACTCCACACAGTCAGTGACCAAAGCCAGGAATCAAACTTGGTCCCTTTGTGCTATGAGGAAGCAATGATAACCACTGTACCACCATGTTACCCTGTAGTTTGCTTTTATATTATAGTCTGTCTATCAGATAAATCATAGAATCCCTACAATGCAGAAGGAGGTCACTTGGCCCATTGAGACTGCACTGACAACAACTCCACCCAGGCCCTATCTCCGTAACACCATGTATTTACTCTTATTCGTTCAAAGCTAATGGTCAATTTAACGTGGCCAATCCACTTAACCTACACACCTTTGTTCTTTGTATCTTTGGACTGTGGGAGGAAACAAGAGCACCCGGAGGAAACTCACGCAGACATTGGGAGAACCTGCAAACTCCACACAGAGTGTCACCCGAGTTCCTGGCACTGTAAGGCAGCAGTGTCAACCAGTGTGCCACTGCGCTGCCTCAAAGTGGCTGTAAAATGCTTAAGCTCATAAGATAGAGGTGAATCCTTCACCTGTACAGGTATACTGTCACTTTGTGCACAGCTAGGATCTCACAAACTGGAATTAAAGGGTGTTAGGAGGGAGTTTGAATTGTGACATCGCAAATGCCAGCAAAGATCTGCAGCCAGAAATGGAAATTGCGGTTTGTGACATTTTAAATCTGCATGTATAATGCCTTTCAAGCCACAGCATAATGCACATCTGTTGCTAAACAAGGCGTCAATCAGTTGTAACTGCCATGCTCGCACCAGCCAAAAAGCACAACGCGATATACAAACATGTCAAAACATTTCCACAGCTTCCAACTGAGTCACAAGATTTTCGTTCCTTCTCCAATGACCCTAAGCCTAAAACTGCAGGGTGACCCGTCAGCGCAGGATGGAAGGAGTGCTGCTCTGTCAAAGCTGCCATCTTTTGAATGAGGCACTGAACCGAGGCTCTTTCAGGTGGATGTAAAAGATCGCGCAGAAAGAAGAGCAAGGGAGATGGCCAAGTTGTACTATCGCTAGGCTGTTAATACAGAAAACGTTCTGAGGACTTGGGTTCAAATCCCACCATGGCAAACGGTGGAATTTGAATTCAATATAAAATATCTGGAATTAAGATTACCATTGTCGATTGTTGGAAAAAACCCCTCTGGTTCACTAATGTCCTTTAGGGGAGGGAAATCTGCCATCCTTACCTGGTCTGGCCTACATGTGACTGCAGAGCCACAGCAATGTGGTTGACTTTCAGTTGCTCCCCAAAGGGAAGTTGGGATGGACAATATATGCTGGCCCAGCCAGTGACGCCCACATCCCATGAATAAAAATAAAAGATTTCCCTGTACTTTATTCTTTATGTCTCAATTGACATCAGTAATGAAAAAGTTGATCTGATTTCTCATTGATGCCTGCAGGAGCTTTCTGTGCACAAATTGACTGCCGTATTTTTCACACTAACAAGTACATTTCAAAAGTACTAATTGGCTGTGAAACATTTTGTGTTGTCCTGAAGTTGCAAAAATCTCTATATAAATACAGACTTTCTTTTGCAGTAGTATAAACTTTTTTTTCAAACTAATCTTTTACAAAATGACCCTGAGCATTCTTTCTGTGGAAAAAATCATTTCTTTATCTCTTTGGCAGAATTTCAGCTTGCAAGCGATACCTGATCCATACCAAATCCATCTTAGCTGAAGTGTTTGGGACCATATGGGAAACACCATAGACTCACGGCTAATCCAACTGCAATTATTATTATTATTAAAGTTAAAAAGTTAAAGTTAATTTATTAGTCACAGGTAAGGCTAGCACTGTTAACACTGCAATGAAGTTACTGTGAAATTCCCCTCGGCATCACTGTCCGAAGCCTGTTCGGGTCAATGCCTCCTAGCTAGCACGTCTTTCAGATGTGGGTGGAAACTGGAGCACCTTGAGGAAACCCACACAGACATGGAGAGAACGTGCAGCCTCCACACAGACAGTGACCCAAGCTGGGAATTGAACCTGGGTCCCTGGCGCTGCGAGGCAGCAGTGATGACCACTGCGGTGTTGGACTGCCCCTCAACTGTGACTTGCATCTTGCCTGAACTCTGAAAACATTTCTGAAGCATGACCTCTTGATTCAGAAATTTGACAATTCCACGCTCATGTAGGGGAATAAAACTGACGTGTGATGAAAACCTGGCTGAAGTTGGCCCACGCTGAGAAGCCGTATTGGATCAGGCAGGCCGGTAGTGCAGGAGTCTCCTGTGGCTGTTCCCAATACAAACTAGTATAAAATTTTGGATAATGTTGAGGGGGATAGCCTGTCAGGGGGAGATACCAGCAGCAGTCAGGCCTGTTACACCACACTTGGTTCTGTTGTAGAGCAGAATTGGGCAAAGAGCAAACGAGCAGTAGTAATAGGGGATTCACTAGTTAGAGGCACATTCAGGCATTTCTGTGGCTGTAATCGAGACTCCAGGATAGTGTATTGGCCCCCTGGTACTAGGGTTAAGGAGTCTCTGAGTGATTACAGGATATTCTTCAGGTGGAGGGTGAGCAGCCGTGGGTTGTTGTACATATTTATACCAACGACATAGGTTGAAAAAGGGATGGGGTCCTGAAATATGAATATAGAGTATTAGGCAGAAGGCTAAAGTGTAAGACCTCGAAGGTAGTAATTTCAGGACTACTACCGCTGCCATCCGCCAGTGAGAGTAGGAAGATTGGGCAGATGAATGCCTAACTTGAGAGCTGGTGCAAGGGACACAGATTTAGATTTTTGGATTATTGGGATCTCTTCTGGGGAAGGGGGTGACCTGTTCAAGAGGGACAGGTTACACCTGAATTGGAGGGGGACTAATATCTTGGTGGGAAGATTTGCTGGAGCCACACGGGAGGGTTTAAAACAGTTTGGCAGAGGGATGAGATCCAAAGCAGTAAGGATACAGAAGGAAAGGTTGAGGGCATTACAGAAGTTAAAGAGAACACATTAAATAGTAAAGGCAGTGTCAATAATTCCAGTACCAGATAATTCAGGCAAAAACAGAGCAGAGAGCAAAGGAAATCCAGATTAAATTGCATTTATTTCAATGCAAGAGGTCTGACGGGTAAGGCGGATGAACTCAGGGCATGAATGCATACGTGGGACTGGGATTGTAGCAACTAGTGAAACATGGCTAACAGAAGGACAAGGCAGCTCAATCTTCCAGAGTACAGATGCTATCAGAAAGATGGAACAGGAGTTAAAAGAAGAGGGGGAATTGCACTTTTGATTAAGGAAAACATCCTAAAAGTACTGGTAGGGGATATATCCGAAGGTTCACCCACCTTATAAGTAAAACTGAGATATAAGAAGGGGGAAATCACTTTGATAGGGTTGTACTATAAATTGAGGAGCAAATACTTAAGGAGATTACAGATCACTCCAAGAAAAATAGGGTGGTAATAGTAGGGGATTTTAACTTCCCAACATTGACTGAAATAGCCATAGTATTAGAGTGTTGGATGAAGAAAAATTTGTTGAGTGTATTCAGGAGGAGTTTCTCATTCCTCATTATGTGGATGGCCCAACTAGAGAGGAGGCAAAATTTGACCTCCTTCTGGGAAATAAGGAAGGGCAGGTGACAGAAGTATTAGTGAGGGATCACTTTTGGACCAAGGACCATAATTCTATTGGTTTTAAGATGGTGATGGAAAATGATAAATCTGGCCCAAAAGTTACAATTCTAAATTGTAAAAATTGGTCAAAGCCAATTTTGATCCTATCAGGCAGGAACTTTCAACACTTAATCAAGGGAAGCTGTAGGAAAGATAGGTTGAGGGAGCTAGGTCTCTTCTTTGACCGAGCCAGTTTTGTATCCACCTTGCCAACTCACCTCTGATGCTATGTGGCTTCACTTCTGCAGTAGTCTGCCATAAGAGACGTTGTTAAAGGCCTTACTGAAGCCCTGACAACATCCACTGCCCTAACCTCATCAATCATCTTTGTTACTTCCTTGAAAAACTCGATTAAGTTAGTGAGATATGACCCACTCAAGAATGGATCAAGAAGGAGGGGCCACAGATTTAAAGTCGTTAGCAAAACAGACAGAAGTAAGGCGGTGGTGTCGTGGCGTTGTCACAGGGATGGCAATCCAGAGACTCAGAGTAATGCCCTGGGGACTTGGGTTCGAATCCTGCCATGGCTGATGATGAAATTTGAATTCAGTAAAAAAATTTGCAATTGCCATGTCTGTGGATAGCACAATAGTTAGCACTGCTGTCTCACAGTACCAGGGGCGCAGGTTCAATTCCGCCCTCGGATGACTGTGTGGAGTTTATATGTTCTCCTTGTGTCTGTGTGGGTTTCCTTTGGGTTTTCTGGTTTCCTCCCACACTTGAAAGATATGCAGGTTAGCCTGATTGGCCATATTAAATTGCCCCTTAGTATCAGGGAGATTAACAGGGTAAATATGTGGGCTTATGGTGATAGGGTCTGGATGGGATTTTTATTTCATTCATCCACAGGTGTCACTGGCTGGCTTGCATTTATTGTCCATCCCTCATTGCCCTTGAGAAGGTGGTGGTGAGCTGCCTTCTTGAATCGCTGCAGTCCATAAGACTGCAATGCCGTTAGGGCTGGAATTCCAAGATTTGACCCAGCAACTGCGACAGAATGGTGTTATATTTCCAAGTCAGGATGGTGAGTGGCTTGGAGCCTGTCGGTGCATACTCAATGGGTCAAATGGCCATCCTTCTGCAGTGCAGTGATTCTATAAGAATTTTTACACATAACGAATGGTTAGGGTGTGGAATTCATTGCCTGGGAGTGTCTTGTGGACAGGTTCAATCAAAGTATTTGAAGGGGATTTAGACTGTGAAAAGGAAGAGGTCATGGCCATAGGGTGAGGGGGGCTATGTATAGGACGAATATTAGAGGGCAGTTTTTCACACAAAGGGTAGTGGGGGTGTGGAATGCACTGCCGAGTAAGGTGGTGGGAGCAGGCACGCTGGGGCTGTTTAAGGGTCTCTTGGACAGCCACATGAGCGGTATGCAGATAGAGGGATATATTAGGACTGTTTAACTACGGCTTTTTTCCACAGGTAATTCGGTCCATAATTTGAGCACGCATTCGGCAGGTGGTGCGGGTACAGCTCTTGGATGTTGATTCATGGGTTGCCTGGTACCTCATGTCGTATATGAGTGCTTTATGTGGACCACCTGAAGGGCACCATGACAGCTCAGAGACTATCGATGTGGCTGTGCAGACACTTGGAATTGGGCCGGTGTCTGCGGGAGTTTGCGCGTTCTCCCCGTGGTTGCGTGGGTTTTCTCCGGGCACTCCGGTTTCCTCCCACAACCCAAAAATTCGCTCTTAGGCTGATTGGGTAACAAATTGTCCCTATGGTGAAAATTTTCCAAATTAGGATTAAAATATATATTATTATATAGGAATATTAAAATAGGATAATGTATTTGGTATTACGGTGGCGCGGGCTCGTTGGGCCGAAGGGCCTGTTTCCCATGCTGTGTTGCTTAAAAAAAAAGTAGGTGTAGGGTTATGGGGTAATAGGACTTGGTGAGATGTTTATTAAGAGAGCTGGTTACAGACTTCTTCTACACTGTAACAATTCTGTGATTCTGAATGTGTTCAGAATGTGGAACTCGATGGTAGATAGTTGAGGGGAACTGCAACAATGTACTTAAAGGGAAGGTGGATGCTTACACAGGGCATTGAAGCAGAATGGGTTTAGATGATGAGATTTGTGCAGAGCACAAACACCAGTGTGACCCTGTTTCTGTGCTGTAAGCTCCATGTAATTCTAACTTTTTTTTATTGTGTCTGTGGAGCGATCATCCCTCAAGGTCATCAAGATCTACTCAGCCAGGACAATTGGTACTTGGCAGTGCCTTCAGCTCTTTGAGACTGTGTGGATTACATGGTGTAAAAGAACATTTTGCAGCCTCTTTTGAAGATTTACAAGTTGTTTGAGAGCACAAAAGTGCGAACAACAGTTACAGGGAAGTGCAGGCTGGTGCTGACATAAAATCCTATCAGCTGCTAGGGAGCTGTTAAAGGAACAGTCACTTTGAGTCTGGCTAATACTGCATCACATATTTCAACTTAAACCCAATGCCGGTCCTGGCTCCTTCAGCATTGAATGATACATCTTGTTCCCACCATGTACGAAAATAAATCTGACAGACACAAAGAAGTGTTTGTCAGCTGTTTATGCATTTCTATCTCTTTAATGGATACAGTCTAATTTCTAACCCTACAACCTGAAGTTCATGGAGTTGGGGAGACGCCATGGAGATCTACAAATGGGGACAGCACGGTGGCACAGCGATTAGCACTGCTGCTTCACAGCGCCGGGGACCCAGGTTCATTTCCAGCCTCAGGTCACTGTCTGTGAGGCATCTGCACATTGTGTCCCTGGGTACTCTAGTTTCCTCCATTAGTCCAAAGATCATCGAAGAACATAGAATCTGTACAGTATAGAAGAAGGCCATTTAGCCCATTGAGTCTGTACTGACAACAATCCTACCCAATCCTGTAACCCCACACATCTATTCTGCTAATCCATGCTAATCAATTTAGCATGGCCAATCTCCATAGCCCGCATATCTTTGGACTGTGCAGGTTAAATGTGCAGGCTATGTTCATTGGCCACGGTAAATTACCCCTTAGTGACAGGGGGATTATTCATTCAGATTAACGGTATAGGCCTGGGTGGGATTATTGTTGTTGCGGATTTGGTGGATCAATAACCTGATCTCAGAATTGCCAATAACTTTCTGGGTGGCCCCAGTGTTCGCTGCTGCAGGTTAAAGATGGGTCTTGGGGCCAATTGCAAACAGAGAGCCTTCTTTTCAGAATTGGCTGGGTCGATTACAGTGATAGGAATTTTCTTGAGGTTGGACCAAACTTTAAAACTCTTGTGGTTGACGGTCACTAAGACAGATTGTGAACCATTACCTGGATGAAAGAACATTTTTAATGGTAAGTTCAAATGGTCATACAGATGATCTCCATGCCAGACTCCATGCCACTGCACCCTACCACCTCCCCCCCTCCACTGCCACCACACTCCCCACATGGGCTTTGATACCTTCTATGCTATACTCTGGCACTTGCATATTGTTCAGCCACCTTATACTCTGCACAGAAACACTGAACTCAGGAATGCATATTGAGGCATGGTTGATATTCCAGAATTCCATTAGCCTGTTGAAACAGCTACACCCCAGGGAAAACTTAACTTGATTGATGACCCTTGCTCTGTGATCCATTCTGTCAGTTTCACAATGTTTGCTTATACAGCATCCAAGCTGACAAGTGCTTGCAGTTTCTGCTATTGGTGCTTTGAAATATCCGGATGATTGATATTTCTATGCGCACGTAGTAAAATGTTTTTTTTGAAGAAAGCATAAAATTATGAATGAAAGCTTTTCCTTTATTTTGTTATTGACTTGATTTATTATTGGCACACGTATTATTAAACAATGAAATATCTTGTTTCCTGCATGCTATACAGGAAAAGCATACTGCTCATAGAGAAGGAAAGGAGAAAATGCAGAATGTAGTGTTGCAGTCATAACTAGGGTGGAGAGAAAGATCAACTTAGTGCGAGGCAGGTCCATTCAAACATGTTATCATGTACATTAAATATTATTGCTACTTTGCAGGGTGTCTCATAGTTGAATAGTAACAAAATGCCATGTTTTGGCATGAAGGATAGGGGGGACCAGGTGGAAGAGGGAATGGTTGGTGGGGCATAGCTTGTCATGGAGTGTGTGAGAGACTATGTTGAGTGAGTGGGTGGCAAGAGATGATATGACCTTGAATGGGTGGGGCATGGGGAATGTGTGGCAGGTGTGAGCTGTGAAGGGTGAGGGCTGGATGGCTCTTTGTTTTGCTGTCATTATGACAATTGAAAGCAGATACAGAAGACCAAGGATTCGCTTTGAAAAAGTCTGTCTCGGCACCTCGCAGGCCCCTGCAGCTGCTCCAAACTATTTCCAGGGGAGAAGGGGGCCATTGGGGTGGGCAGGGGAGATAAGTCCTAATCCCTGTCATCACTTGGCCCTGTAAATTATGTGCAGCACATTGGCACAGTGGTTAACACTGCTGCCTCACAGCACCAGGGAGTCAGGTTTGATTCCTAGCTTGGATCATTGCCTGTGTGGAGTCTGCATGTCCTTCTGGTGTCTGTGTGGGTTTCCTCTAGATGCTCCAGTTTCTTCCCACAGCCTGAACATGTATGCGTTAGATGAATTGGCCATGCTAAATTCTCCCTCTGTGCACCCAAACTGTATAGGTAACTAGGGAATTTCCATAGTAACTTCATTGCAGTGTGAATGTAAGTCTAATTGTGATGAATAAATAAACTTATTGATTTAGGATGAATGAAAATCCTGTATTTTCTGGTACTCTGCACTTCCACGTTTTATGATGAAAATCCAGCCTTATTTTTCCTGTGTCCCAACCTGATTATTCTGAAATAGCAGAACCACAATCAGGTTTTTAATTTGTGTTGCAAGGGACATTAGCAAAGAACGTTTAACACCGAGGATAAGTTTTGCTGTGTCTGGCATAACTTCCCAAAGTGTGATTCAATCAGTGATGCGATGCAATGCTGAGCAAAAAGAACATTCAGGCAGTACTGTCGGATGAAATGGACTCAAGCCAGGCTGACTAGCTCTACTTATGAAGATGCAGTATTCCTGGTTCCACTTGTTCCTCTATTTTTGTTTTTAGCCGTGCTGCAGGAAAGCCATTCATTACCCTTTGGACAAGGCCACTGGAAATCTGCTCACTCGTGCCGAGCACAAGCAAAACAAAACACATGCAGAGTCGAGGGGAAGCCAACATTTTGCGAGTGCCTGTTCGTGTTCAATGGGCTCACACAGGAGAAGACCATCTGTTCTTCAATCTGCAGCCAAGGACCCCAGCCAAGCCTGGGTTCTGGAAAAGGGAAGCAGGCAAACCAGAGCCAAGGCTTCCTTTGCGGTTAGCTGACTGGCGTCGCTGCTTTGTGGAGGAGTTGAGGAGGGCCGTCGATTGAGGAAAGCTTTGGGCTGGCCGATGGAGCACTAATAACAGAACAAGAGCAAACCTACAGCCAATTCATCAGCTGTCCAACCCTTCTCCAGTGAGATTTGAACAATATGTGCGATACACTTTAATGGCTATGCAAGCATCAACATCCTCAGTCACTGTGCCATCAAATGCTAAGATATAATTCCAATTGTTGATGTGCTACTGCAAGCCAACCTGCCTGGAGGTAAGACACCACTGATCGAGGTTCTGTTGAAGCGTTCCAGCCATGTCTTGAGCATACTGGCTTGTGTGGCTACATTTTCTACACTGGGCTCTAATTCAGGCCTCTTGAACATCCCCAGTTTTAATTGTTTCACCATCGATGGTCATGTTGCCTAGGTCCCAAGCTCTGGAATTCCCTCCCTGCACCTTTCCACTTCTTGTAAGTTCATGAGATTTTGAAGCAGGATTAGACCATTCCGCCCCTGTTCTGCCGTTCAATCCTGGCTGATATTCTCCTCATCCCCATTTTCCTGCTTTCTCTCCACAACCCTTCAATCCATTACCGGTTAAAAATCTGCTTAACTCCTCCTTAAATGAGGAGCATTCTGAGGCAGCAGTGTTAACCCCTGTGCCACCGTGTCTTATTTTAAGGCACTCCATAAAACCAACATTTTCCAGCCCCATCTTGGCCGGACTCACTGCCCCAGAATCCACCGCACTTTGGAATAGCGAATTCCGCAGATTTACAATCCGTCGGCAGCAGTTTCTCCTCACTTTCTTCAGATGGAATAGGAGAATCCCTTCTGTGCAGAAGGAGGTTATTTGGCTCATCGAGTTTGCACTGATAACAAATCCACCCAAGCCCTATCCCCGTAACCCCACAAATTTACCTTGTTAATCCCCCAATATTAAGAGGGGGAGTGAGATGCAGAAAAGCATTCAAGATGGTGTTGCAGTGTGAAGACTTCTTAGAAGCTGTGCCCAGAATACGGTCTCCTTCTATCTTTTATTCTCGTTCTATGCTTTTAAAACTGTGTTCTAACTCTCACAAACTCTTGAACAATGTTCTATTTCAATCTCTTATCTTGCATTAAATTGATCTTTCTCTACATCCTACATGTAACACTACATTCTTCACTCTCTCCTCTCCCTCTCTATGAACGGTATGCTTTGTCTATGTAATGCGCAAGAAGCAATACTTTTCACTGTATCCTAATACATGTGACAATAATAAATCAAATCAAGCATGGCCAATCCATCCAACCTGCACGTCTTTGCTCTGTGGGAGGAAACCCATCCTGACACAGAGGGAAGTACAGACTCCATCCAGACAGTGACCCAAGTCAGAAATCGAATGCAGGTCACTGGAGGTGGCAGTGCTAGCCACTGTGCCACCTTGTCTTGTTTTGAGGTGCTCTACAAAACCAGCATCTTCCAGCCCCACATTGGCACAACTCACTGCTGCAGTGGGTGGGATCAGAGAATCCCACCCCTCACTCTTTAACCAAGCTTAGAAGTTGCAGAATACTCACAGCGCAGGAGCAGGCCATTTGTCGCATCGAGTCTGCTCCAACATGAATCCCACCCAGGCCCTATCCCCATAACTCTACATATTCGTTAATCCCTCTAATCTACACATCCCAGGACAGTAAGGGGCAATTTAGGGTGGCCAATGCATCTAACCCGCACATAGAACATAGAACATTACAGCACGGAACAGGCCCTTCGGCCTTCGATGTTGTGCCGACCAATTAGGAAAAAGCAATGGTCCTCTAACCTAAACCATTCCCTTTTCGTCCATAAACTTATCTACTAACCTCTTAAACGCCACCAAACTTGGCGCATCTACAACTGACACAGGCAGGGCATTCCATACCCTTACCACCCTTTGGGTAAAGAACCTACCTCTGACATCTGTCCTATAACCACCACCCCTTAATTTAAAGCTATGTCCTCTCATGCTAGCTTTCTCCATCCTAGGAAAAAAGCTATCACTGTCCACCCTATCTAAATCTCTAATCATCTTATATTTTTCAATAAGGTCTCCTCTTAGTTGCCTTCTTTCTAACAAAAACAACCTCAAATCCCTCAGCCTCTCCTCATAAGACCTTCCTTCCATACCAGGCAACATCCTGGTAAACCTCCTCTGTACCCTCTCCAATGCCTCCACATCTTTCTTATAATGCGGGGACCAGAACTGCACACAATACTCCAAGTGCGGCCGCATTAGAGTTTTGTACAGTTGCAACATGACGTTGCGGCTCTGAAATTCAATCCCCCTACCAATAAAAGCTAAGACTCCATATGCCTTCTTAACAACCTTATCGACCTTATCAACTTGATTGCCATCTTTGGAGGAAACTGGAGCACTCGAAGGATACCCATGCAGATATGGTGAGAACGTGGAAACTCCACACAGACAGCAGTCCAAGCCGGGATTCGAACCCAGGTCCCTGGAGCTGTGAGGCAGCAGTGTTAATCACTGTGTCACTGTGCCACTCTAGCCACTGACTCCCAGAAATTGTACAGTGCAGAGCCTGTGGCCCCATGTTATATGAAGCGGATGTATTCTTGTTTTAAAATGCTGCTGTGAAATTCTGGGAAATTTTATCATATTAAAGATGCCACATAAAACACAAATCACTGCTGCTGGTTTGGGAAGGGGAGGCAAACAGGCTCACGGAGGAAAATTGCAGCAGTCAGCAAGAGTGAAGAAGGAGATGCAGAGAGTGATGTGATGGACCTGGGGTAGCAGCTTGCTGCAGAGATGGGGTGGAGAGGTGTTAGAACATAGAACTTTACAGCACAAACAGGCTCTTTGGCCTACAAGTTGTGCTGATCATATCCATACCTACCAGACCTATCTATAACTCTTAATCCCTTGTACTCATCCAGAAGTCTGTTAAAAGACCCCGGCGAGTTTGCCTCTACTCCACCGATGTCAGCCGATTCCACTCATACACCACCGTCTGAGTGAAAAACTTACCCCTATTCCTCAAGGAGCCCTGTGAGTGTGTGTGACAGTGTGTGGAGGCTGTACAGGGGAAGAGAAGGGATAAAGAGCAGGGATAGACAAAAACACACAATCAGCAGTCCAAAAATGTATGCGTTAGGTTGATTGACTATGCTAAAATTGATGCTTAGTGTCCTTAGATGCATAGGTTAGAGGGATTAGTGGGTAAAATATATGGGGGAAGGCCTGGGTAGGATTGTGATCAGTGCAGGCTCGATGGGCCCAATGGCATCTTTCTGCAGTGTAGGGTTCCATGATTCTATGAACGTACTGGCATTGGCTTGAGTCTAGAGTGGGCAAACAGGAACTGGTGATTGAAGGAATAACTCCCTAGTGCCCCGAGGCAAAGATTTAATAAAAATGTCACTGCCACTGCAACATGGTGTAAATGTTTTATGTCAAAAGGCTGAAAACTCCAAATTAAAATGGCAAGTGAAATGTTTACAGCTGCACAGCAATAAACACAGGAAGGATTGATGATTCAGTCTGCAGGAGCTCAGGACAAAATATAATCATCAAAATGCACTCAAACCACAATCCCAACTCTCCGAATTGAACACTGACACTAGTGGGTCACTTAGTCAAGAACGCATGGTGGCACAATGGTTAACACTGCTGTCTCACAGTCCCAGGGACCTCGGTTCGATTCCCGGCTTGGGTCACTGTGTGTGTGTGAGTTTGCACCTTCTCCCTGTTGTCATGAGTAGACTTACGTTAACACTGCAGTGAAGTTACTGTTGAAATCCCCCAGTGGCCACACTCCAGTGCCTGTTTGGCCACACTGAGGGAGAATTTAATATGGCCAATGTGTCTGCGTGTGTTCCCTCCCACGGTCCAAAAGATGTGCTGGTTAGGTGTTTTGGCCATGCTAAATATTCTTTTGGAGAGTTAGAAGCTTTTCTCCCAGAGTTACTTACTAGGGGACACAGGTTTAAGGTGCGAGGGGCAAGGTTTAAAGGAAATGTACGAGGCAGACATTTTTACACAGAGGGTGGTGGGTGCCTGGAACTTGTTGCCAAGGAAAGTAGTGGGAGCGGACACGACAGTGACTTTTCAGGGGCAAATACATGAATAAGATGGGAATAGAGGGATATGGTCTCCAGGAAGATAGGGGATTTTAGTTCTGTTGGGCAGCATGGTCAGTGTGGGCTTGGAGGGCCAAAGACCCTGTTCCTGTGCCGTAAGTTTCTTTGGTCTTTGTTGCTCTTTGCGTACAGTTCTGGTCACCCTCTCGTAGAAAGGCTATTATTTAACAAGAAAGCAGAAAAGATTTGCTAGGATGCTACCCGGACTTGATGGTTTGAGTTAAAAGCTGGAGCACAGGAGACTTAGGGGTGATCTTATAGAGGTCTATAAAATAATGACGGGCATAGATCAGCTAGATAGTCAACATCTTTTCCCAAAGTTAAGGGAGTCTAAAACTAGAGGGCATAAGGTTAAGGTGAAAGGGGAGAGATGCAGAAGGGTCCAGAGGGGCACTCTTTCACACAGAGGGTGGTGAGTGTCTGGAACAAGCTTCCAGGGGCAGTGGTAGAGGCAGGTATAACTTTGTCTTTTAAAATACATTTAGACAGTTACATGGATACGATGGATATAGAAGGATATAAGTTGAACATGGGCAATTGGGACAAGATTACTGGTTAAAAAAATGGACGGCATGGACAAGTTGGGCCGAAGGGTCTTTTTCCATGCTGTAAACCTCTATGACTCTATCCCAAATTGTTCTTGAACTGATAGGCCATTTCAGGTGGCAGATCCACCTCATTGCTGTGAGGTAACAGGTAGGCCAGACCAGGTAAGGATGGCAGATTTCATTCCCTAAAGGACATGAGTGTTCTGCCTCTTGCTCAATTCCAGCACACATTGGGTTGGATTTTCCTGTAGGTTCGGGGAGACGTTTGTGCATTTTTGAAGTTTCCAAAATGTACACCATGTGTGGGTTTAGCCTGGGATTTCTTTTCTCTCATACGCTGCTCTGGTTTTGGTGCAGTCTGTGGATTGCAGACGAGTGTTGGAGAAATGTGGGGAGTAGAAATTGCTTGGTTAGAAGGCCCAGCACAGGCCTGCATTAACGGGGACAAAGCTTCAAGACTTTGGGTGTCAACCTGTCCTACTTCCTCCATTCCAACACTATACTTAAGAAAGCACTTCAATGCTTCTACTTCTGAGAAGATTAAGGAAATTTGGCATGTTTGCTACGACTCACATCAACTTTCACAGTTGTACCATTGAAAACATTCTTTCTGGTTGTATCACAGTTTGGTATGCCTCTTGCTCTGTCTAAGACCACAAGAAGCTACAAAAGGTTGTGAATGTAGCCCAATCCTTCACACAAACCAACCTCCCATCCATTGACTCTGTCCACACTTCCTGCTGCCTCGGCAAAGCAGCCAGCATAATTAAGGATCCCACGCATCCCAGACGTTCTCTCTTCCACCTTCTTCCTTTGGAAAAAAGATACAAAAGCCTGAGATCACGTACCAACTGACTCAAAAACATCTCCATACCTCTGCTGTCAGACTTTTGAATGGACCTACCTCACTCTAAATTGATCTTTCTCTACACCCTGGCTATGTCTCTAAAACTGCATTCTGCACCCGCTGCTTCCCTTCTCTATGAATGGTATGCTTTGCCTGACTAACGTGCAAGAAACAATACTTTTCACTGTACACTAATATATGTGATAGTAATAGATCAAATCAAATCAAATCAGAGAAAGCTACGTGAAAACCATAGGTCTTGATTAAATCAGACCCAGATGAGAGCCAAACATCAGTCAATGAACAATGTGCAGCTACAGCTCACATTTGCCCATTACAGTGCCATGAGTCATTTTACCCAACACCTCTCCAGTCATTCATGGCACCTTCCCATGCAATCGCCGAAGGTATAACATTTGTCCCTTTACCTTTTCCATGCTCACAATCCAAGGCCCAAAACATTCATCCCAGATTAAGCAGAGTTTCACTTGCACCATTTTCAATTTGGTGTATAGCATTCGCTGCTCCCAATGTGGTCTCCTTTGTATCAGAGAGACGAAGCAGAGACCGGTTGATCGCTTTGCTGAGCACCTTCGGTTTGTGCACAGTCAGGAACCTGACCTTCCGGTTGCTTGCCATTTTAACACACGATCCTGCTCCCATGCCCTCATGTCTGTCCTTGGCCTGCTGCAATGTTCCAGTGAAACTCAACGCAAACGGGATGAACAGCATTCCATCTTCCAGCTCAGCACGTTACAGCTTCCAGTCTCAACATCAAATTTAACAACTTCAGATGATTTGTTGTACCCACCTCCAAACCTTCATTTTCATTCTATTTTATTTAATTTTTTTACTGTTCTCTACCTTTTATTTCTTTACTGCCTTTCTTCATTTTTCTTCGCCCCCACTCTTTCCCTCACTTTATCCTCCTTTCTTTACTTTTCCCTCCATTTACTTCCACTTTTCCAAATTTCACCTCTGTCCCATGTACTCCCCCCAACCCCACCTCCCCCCTCTCCCACCCTCTTCCGTCAACATCTTCATCTGACACAGGTCAGTCTCTGATTTCAGCTTCTCTTGCCGTTTGGCCATTCACACCTTTTATTCTCCCTGTGGGCTGCCATTAGCAGCCTTTCCCCTTGCTTTTGTGGCTATGATTCATCTTTCATTCCCCCACCCTGCAGTACAAATATCTCCCATTTTCTATGTCTTTTAGCTTCGAAACGATCTGACTTGAAACATCAGCTCTGTTCTCCCATTACAGATGCTGCCAGATGTACTGAGATTTTCAAGCATTGTCTCTTTTGGTTTCTTTAATAGATTGTCCTGAAATCATTCTGCAACTTCGTATGGCTTCTTGACAGAACAATAGTTTTAAATACAACATGATAAATATTGTGACAACCCCATAACTAGCGCAGTCCTGGAAAACAATGAGGATTCTTTTCAATGCTTTTGGAAATACAAGTACGATGTAATGCAATTTGCGTTCAAACACACTGCGATCTATAAGACAAAAATTCTACAAAAAAAAATTAACTCTAGTTAATCCTTTAACTGAGAGAGTAGAACTACCAAGAAAGACTGAATAGGCTGGAGCTAGTCTGAAGACAGGGTGGCACAGTAGTTAGCACAGCTGCCTCACAGCACCAGGGACCCGGATTTGATTCTGGCCTCGGGTAATTGTGTGGAGTTTATATATTCATAGAAACATAGAAATATAGAAAAACTACAGCACAAACAGCCCTTCAGCCCACAAGTTGTGCTGAACATGTCTCTACCTACTAGGCTTACTTATAACTCTCTATCTTAACTAATTTTCACATACTTATCCAAAAGTCTCTTAAAAGACCCTATTGAATCTGCTTCCACCACCAACGATGGCAGCTGATTCCACGCACTCACCACCCTCTGAGTGAAAAACTTACTCCTGACATCTCCTCTGTACCTACTCCCCAGCATCCTAACTCTATGTCCTCTTGTGTCTTCCCCCTACATGCGTGGGTTTCCACCAGGTGCTCATGTTTCCCCCATGAGTCCAAAATGTTAGGTTGGTTGATCGGCAATGCTAAATTGCCCTTTAGTGACGGAGGCTCGCAGGGTAAACTAATGTGGCTATAGGAGTATAACCTGGGTGGGATTGATATCTGCGCAAACTCAATGAGTTGAATGGCCTCGTTCTGCACTGTAGGAATTCTACGATTGACTTAATTGAATTCGTTGAGATTATAAAGAAAGATTTGATAGGACAGTAGAGAGAGGATGGTTCCATTTGTGCATAGTTGGTCACTAACATGCCCAGTAGAAAATTCAAGAGGGACAACTTTTAAAAAGCATTTAGACAATTGCATGTGCAAGATGGGTATAGACAGATATGGACCAAACACAGGCAATAGGGACTAGCTTAAGGAGAAAGGGCTGCATGAGTAAGTTGGGCTGAAGGGCCTGTTTCCATGCTGTAAACCTCTATGACTCTAACTTTATCCATTGGAATTTGCCATTAGAAGGGGTGGTTGAGGTGAATTTAATGGGATGAGAACATGAGAAAGGAAAGAATAAGTTTATGCTGAAGGATTGCATGAGGAAGCGTAGGTGGAAGTTCATGTGGAGCATCCACATGGATCAGTTCAGCCAAATGATGTGTCCCTGTGTTTTGCAATCTGTGTAATTCTAACATTTCCATGACCTCCCAAGAAGCAGCATATTCCGAGTGCTCATATTGTACTCAGTCAGCACTGTGAGGAGAGCATTGTTCCGTCAGAATTTACCCACTGAGTACGTGGAAACTATGTTGAAGATTGAAGCTATCATCATTTCACAGAACATTTACTTCAAATTAGGAATACTTCACCTTTTTAGATGAACTTAATTTGCACTCACAAGCTTTAGACATGGGAGCCATTTTAAATTGAATGATTTAATGGACCGGAAATCACAAAGATTCTACAGGGCGAGCCATTCCAACACATTAGTCCAAGGCCGCAAAGACTTGAATGATTGTTATTCACTCCTACAAGTGAAAATCCCTCGCAGGGCTGACATTTATTGACATTTTCCTGTCGCCTTGCAAAGACAGGGATGTTTCTTGAATTGTTGATCACGGTTTGATACCAATACATCATGCAAACCAGTCCCCCCATCCATTGACTCTGTCGACACTTCCCACTGCCTTGGCAAAACAGCCAGCATAATTAAGGACCCCATCACGGCCATACTCTCTCTCACTTCTTCCATCCAGAAAAAGATACAAAATTCTGAGGTCATGTACCAACCGACTCCAGAGCAGTTCTTTCCCACTGCCATCAGACTTTTGAATGGGTCTATCGCACATCAAGTTGAGCTTTCTTGCACCCTAGCTGTGATTGTACCAAGTTGGGTCAAGGGGCCTGTTTCCATGCTGTAAACCTCTGTGACTCTGTGACTACATCTGCACTCTCTTGTTTATTCTCTATGAATCGTACATTTTGCCTGTAGAGCGTGCAAGAAATAATACTTTTTACTGTATACCAATACATGCGACAATAATAAATCAAATCAAATCTGATTGGATTGTTCGGTGGGTAGTTAAGGGTTCTAATGAAATATCATTGCCTTGAAGCGTTAACACTTTTTACTCTCGCTGACAGCAGAAGGGAAGGAGCTGTTCTTGAGTTGGTTGGTACATGTTCTCAGACTTTTATATCTTTTTCCCGATGGAAAAAGGTAGAAGAGAGAATGTCTGGGGTGAATGGGGTAATTGATTGTGCTGGTTGCTTTGCCAAAGCAGCGGGAAGTGTAGACAGAGTCTCACATGGATACATTTCATCGACTTGTAGAATCCTTATAATGCAGAAAAAGGCATTCGGCCCCATCGGCACCGACAATAATCCCACTCAGATCCTGTTCCTGTAACCTTACATAATCCCTTGGCACTATGGTCAATGTAGCATCCCACTCATGCCTCATCTGCCTAACCCTATGTATTCATCTCGCTAATTCTCCTCGCCTATACATCTTCGGATACTAAAGGGATAATTTGGCATGGCCAATCCACCTAACCTGCACATCTTTGGATTGTGAGGAGAAACCATAACACTTGGAGGAAATCCATGCGGATATGGGGAGAACGTGCAAACTCCACACAGGCAGTGACTTGAGGCTGGAATTGAACTCGGGTCCCTGGCGCTGTGTGGCAGCAGTGCTGACCACTGCAATAAAGACCTGCTTTAAGAAGTTAAGAAAGTACATTGGGCAAAAAAGAATGGAAGGTCCGTATGGTCAGTTGAAGTTTGGTGGGAGGGAGCACATTTGGAACGTAAAGATATTTATTAAACCTGATGGATCAACTGCTCATTCTTCAGCTCTACATTCTATGCAGAGTGCGGTGTGAGAAAGTGTCATAGGTTTTGCAGTCCCAATTTTTACCTTTTGATTTGAATCAATGGAAAAATCAGGTGCGTGGAACCGTAATTTCCCCGAGCTTTCTGCTGTACCTCACTCAGGCTTCCCAGTGGGAAATCAGTCCTCCAACGTACACACACCATTGGGAAAGCTCATCAGGAAAATCGATGTTCCAATATCAGCTTGTTCGGTTGCTGAGCTCTCTGCTGTTGAGTCAGAAGATCATTTATTCAAGTCACACTTCAGATCTCGGGCTCACACTGTGCAGTCTGGCATTTCAGTGTCGGAATCCAGGGCTGGTCTCCTTCCAATGAAGTATTGCAGTGAGTGTCCTTAATTGGGACAATCTTAAAGATGCTATGGATTGATTTCAGAGTTATCCAGGCTTCCTATTGTCTTAAAACAAATTCATTTCCTGTGACAAAATCTTCATGCATGTTGCCTAGTTGTTGTATTTGCTCGTTGTGTAGTATTGTACCTGTAAATTCTCAGATACTTTCCACCAGTTTACCTCCTTCCAGGTTTTATCCCGGTGCCCTTACGTGCAAATTGGGCAAAGGACAAATACGAGTTCAACAAATTTATTAATAATAACACGACTAACCCTTAAATTACACACAGAAAACAAGAGAATACCCCACATTCAAGTATACTACCTGCAAAGATAGTTTGGTTAAATTGCAGGTTCGATTCTCTGGTCCATCGTCACAAAGATGAGTCTCAATGGCAGCTTCTTTCTTCTTTCCATCTCTTGTCAGTCTTCCAGATGGTCAAGATCACTTCCCTCATTGAGTCTTCACTGTTGGTGTGTCTCAAATGTGTACCTTTATACCTTTGCTTGCCTGCCTTTCCAGAAACTTCTCTGGTTTCGGGTCAATGAGGTCCAAGTAGAAGGCTTCAATATCCAGTGGGCTCCTTGATGTCTGCCTGACAGGACACCATGTCCCACCCACAGGTGTCCATCTTCATGCTGTTGCTTACATGAAACCTGTTGCCAGATAAGGTAATTGCAGGAACTCTAGGGTAATGGAAAGTCTGGCCTGATCTGGGCTTCTAACAATAAGCTGGTTCATTTCAATAGGGTACAATGATTTCCTGTTGTGTTTCAGTGAAAAGCAATGATTTTTGATAGATTGGACCCAGCCACGTTTGTGTATTTTTATAATTGGCCTACCAGAGGTTTGACTTTCTTTACTCAAAGGGTGGTTCGGGAGTGGAATGCCCTGCCTGCAGCAGTTGTAGATGCGCCAAGTTTGGTGGCGTTTAAGAGGTTAGTTGATAAGTATATGGAAGAGAAGGGAATGGTTTAGTTTGGAGGGGCATTGCTTTTTATATTGGTCGGCGCAACATCGAAGGCCGAAGGGCCTGTTCTGTGCTGTAATGTTCTATGTTCTATGTTCTATGACTGTGTTTGATTTTAATAGGCCTAATTCTTTAATTTAAAATGTCCAATTTAATCAGCTTTAAAACTAGGCCCTGATCAAATTATTACACACCCTCCTCTTGATCCAGTGAATGTCAGTGAGCCAGATCATACAATCTTTACCAAACCATCTCAACAAGCAAGTACCCCAAATCCAGGGTGGATAGAATCATCCCTCATCCAAAATAGTACCAACAAATTTAAATGAAGTAAAATAATACAGGAAGCAGTAAAGAAACAGTACATCAATAGGGTATATACAAAACAAAGCAATAAACAGTACAAAATGACAAGTGACCATACTTATTATAACATAGATAGGAGAGCATCAAGGTTCTTGATTTCCTGATGTCGGAGTCTAAGCTTTGCAAAAATTCCTTCTTCCATCGGGCAAATTTAAATGTGAGGATGGTTAGGATATTCCTATTACGGCCAGATGTAATAGGATATTCCTATTACGGCCAGATGTAATAGGATATTCCTATTACGGCCAGATGTAATAGGATATTCCTATTACGGCCAGATGTAATAGGATATTCCTATTACGGCCAGATGTAACAGGATATTCCTATTACGGCCAGATGTAATAGGATATTCCTATTACGGCCAGATGTAAGAGGATATTCCTATTACGGCCAGATGTAATAGGATATTCCTATTACGGCCAGGTGTAATAGGATATTCCTATTACGGCCAGATGTAATAGGATATTCCTATTACGGCCAGGTGTAATAGGATATTCCTATTACGGCCAGATGTAATAGGATATTCCTATTACGGCCAGGTGTGACAGAATGCAGACTCATGGGTAGCTTTGGATATTTGAACATTAATCCCAGAGGTCCTCCCACCTTGTAGTGATTCTAATTTCACTGATGTTCTTTTTCATCTTCGCTGTTTGTTGCACCACTTTGACAAATGCCTCGTGTACTGTGATCAATTGTGTCCGAATTTGTTGAAGTTTCTCAAGTAGAAGTGTTATCCTGGTGTCAAATTTTTCAAAGTACTCCCTCATGCTTTGTCTCAATTCCTCGCTAGCGTTTATTAGTGTTTTCTCTCTTCTGTGCACGTCCCCCATCCAATTAATCCAATCCTTTCTCTGGGCCATGGAATAGGTAGGCACTCATGGTTGGTGTACCATCAGTCACTAGTGAGTCTTTCAGAGAACAGTAATCAGAGCTCCCATTATCTTTCCTGTACATCACTCTTTGGTTATTACTCCCATAGGTGATACTCTTATTAGGGTGTACCCATAGGATGCCATCGTCACATTTGCCTGCAGCTGGTGGGATGAATCACATATATCAGATGTATTGTAGACTGATTTATTGGTATTCAGTTGGTGTGGTGTCTGTGGTTCAATCTAAGATGAGGAAACCCAGATAGCAGAGAAGTATGTAGCTCATTCTGAGGAAGATCAAGGCAACACTTGTTAATTCTTATTAATACCTGATTTCCTTTTCCTCTTCTTTACTAGAATGTCATATGATTTCTCTCTTTCTGAAAAAATAAATAAATAAATGAATAATAAAGGCCCATAGTGTTATACGAAGGGTTGGTCAACAATCAGTGTTTAATGAGTTGAGTGTGGTAAGGAATTTGCAGAGCGTGCAAATAAAATGTTGGATATGTGGCATGTGTCCTTGTTGTTGGAGGACTATGGCACAGTATAACAATAGATTTCTCATGCCAAACTGTGGTGTGTCGGAAGATTATGGCACAGTATAATGTGGGTAGATATGAAGCACTTGTCAATCGGGTGGTGCATGGAGTAGACGGATAAAGGTATTTACAATTTGGACTGTGATGTCCTCATTCTTACCTAGTGGAGGGAACCTACATGGGCGAGCTTTTGCGTAGCACCGACTACAGCTTAAATTATTCTCTGCGTGAAAAGTATTTTGGGTTGCCTTGAAAGTTTATTTAATAGTGTCATAAGTCGGCTTACATTAACACTGCAGTGAAGTTACCGTGAAAATCCCCCAGTCGCCACTCTCCGGCACCTGTTTGGGTACACTGAGAGAGAATTTAGCACGGCCAGTGTACCTGACCAGCAAGTCTTTCAGATTGTGGAGGAAATGGAGCATGGAGGAAATCCATGCAGACATGGGGAGAACATACAGACTTTGCACAGAGAGTCACCCAGGCCAGGAATCAGACCGGTTTGCTGGCACTCTGAGGCAGCAGCGCTAACTGCTGTGTCACTGTGCCACCCACAGCATGGAACGATAGAACAGTAACACAGTAACACTACATCCTGCACTCTCTCCTTTCCTTCTCTATGGCCAGTATACATCATCTCTATTGTGCTCAAGAAGAAATACTTTTCACTGTATACTAATGCATGTGACAATAATAAATCAAATCAAATCAAAAGATTTAGAAGGTACGCTGGGGACATCTCACAAGAAGTCTGCACATTCCAACACCATCTTGAATTGGACACCACCTAGCTTCAACAAAGGGTCGGCTGAACTGAAACTTCAGCTCTTTTACAAAGAACAAAGAACAAAACAGCACGGGAAACAGGCTCTTCGGCCCAATGAGCCTGCGCCGCCACCCCAATGTTCCCATCTCTACCCATGATCCCTGTCTATGTTTATAGATCTATGGATTAAAAACCAAATTTGACACAATTTAGGGAGAATTTTTTTTCCTAATTAGCCTAAGAGCACATCTTTGGGATGTGGGAGGAAACCGGAGCACCTGGAGAAAACCCACGCAAGCACGGGGAGAATGTGCAAACTCCCACAGACACAGGCCAAAATCCATGTATCTGCACAGCACAGCGATAGTCACTGAGCTGTCGTGTTGCCCATCAAATGGTCCAGGTCAAGCGTACACTAATGACGTGAAGCACTAGGATACTCTCGAGAAAAATCCAAGAGCAGTCCTCTCACGACCCATCGCGTGTGTGCCCCTCGTTAGACAACAAGGTGGACCAAAGCACCTGTAGGATAAAAACAAGTACATCAATATCATCATCTATTTACACACTTCCCAGGGACTCCCAAGGCTCCTGATCCCTATTTTAAATCAGTTTTCTATACCCCTCCATTCCCATTTTGTTCATGTGCCCATCTAAGTATTTCTTAAATAACTCCAGAGTACCTGCCTCCACCACTTTACTTGGCAGCGCATTCCATACCCCCACCACCCTCTGTGTGAAAAAACTCCCTCTAGCATCCAAATTATACCTTAACCCCCTCACCCTAAGCCCATGACCCCTTGTGCTATTCGAGTCCATCCTAGGAAAAAGCTTAACCCCGTTTACTCTATCTATACCCCCTCTCCTTACGGATGTTGCCAGACATGCTGAGATTTTTCCAGCATTTTCTCTTTTGGTTTCAGATTCCAGGATCCGCAGTAACTTGCTTTTATCCATTCTTGAATTGTGAGGTCTAAGTGTATCGAGGAGTTGGATAATTCTCTCTCGCTGCGCTGTGTCACCGTGACTCCCAAGGGATGGGCCAAGGCGGAATATGAAAATAAACAAGTTTGTCAATATGCTCAGTGCTGTCAGCTGAGCTTCCCTCGTTCCACTTTGTAGTGCTGTGAGAGTTGCAGAAGTCACACACAAATACTCCACAGCTGTACCAGCTAAATCTGAAGGCAGGAAAGGTTTTGTGTTGACCTATCTGACCACACTTCCGCAGCTGGCTGTTCGTTGTGAATCAGCTGCAAACCTGCGATGGAGAAATTTATTAGTATGTTGTGAATAGGGTTTCACAGATTATCTGATCATTATCACACTGCTTTTCACAGGAGCCTGCTGCGTGTACGTTAGCTGTGCTATCACCCACACCACAAGAGTGACCACACTTCAAAACTATTTCATTGGCTGTAACGTATCCTGGGGTGCTGAAAGACTCTGTCTAACACAAGATCATTCTGTCTTTGATCTAAGTCTTTGGTCACTGCAGCCCTGCAGCCAAGAGCACTAACACTGGGCATTTTAAAAGGTAGCCATGATGTGGAGATGCTGGCGTTGGACTGGGTAAACACAGTAAGAAGTCTCACAACACCAGATTAACACCACACTCGCCTACGAAGGAACAGCGTTCCGAAAGCTTGTGGCGTTTACTATCAAATTGTGAGGTCTAAGTGTATCGAGAAGTTGTATAATTCTCTCGCTGCACTGTGTCACCATGACTCCCAAGAGATGAACCAAGGTGGTACATATAAAAAAAACAAGTTGATTCAAAAAAAATTGTTGAACTTTAACTTCGTATTGTGAGACTTCTTACTGTGTAAAAGGCACATGATATTGATCTGATTTATTGTTGTCACGTGTATTGGGATATAGAGTTGTTTCTTGCCCTCTATATAGAAAAAGCATGCCATTCATAGAATACATAGGAGCGAGGGAAAAGAGAGGGTGCAGAATATAGTGTTGCAGTCATAGCTGAGGTATAAATAGAGCATTGTGAGAGAGTTTATAAGAGTCAAAGTAAGTTTTCATAGCGAAGTTAATTTATAAGTCACAAGTTGGCTTACATTAACACTGCAATGAAGTTACTGTGAAAATCCCCTAGTCATTCCAGTGCCTGTTCAGGTACACCGAGGGAGAACTTAGCATGGCTAATGGACTTAACCAACACGTCTTTTGGACTATGGGAAGAAACTAGGACACTCTGAGAAAATCCACACAGACACGGGGAGAATACGCAAACTCCATAATCTCCTTGTCCCTACACTGGTTTCCTCCGGGTGTTCTGGTTTCCACCAGTCCAAAGATCTGCAGATTAAATGGAATGGCAATGATAAATTGCCTCTTAGATATGTGCATGGATTTGCTATGATAAATAATCAGGGGCCACAGGGACTGGGCAGGGGGAGTGGGCTTTGGTCAGATTCTCTGTCAGAGATTTGGTGCAGACACGATGGGCCAAGTGGTCTCCTTCTGTACTGTGGGGATTCGATAAATATATGAGTTTCCACAACAATTGATAATCATGGTCACCGTTACTGAGACCAACTTTCAATTCCAGGTTTTCTTGATTGGATTTAACTAGTACCAGTTGCTGTGGTGGGATTAAAACCCTTGCACCCAAGGACATTCATCCAGGGCTCTGGATTGCAAGTCCAGTGACATAGAATCATAGAATCCTAGAAAACTACAATACAGAAAAAGATCAAAGAACAACGAACAACACAGCACGGGAAACAGGCCCTTCGGCCCAACAAGCCCACGCCACCATTTTAACATTATGAGTGCCCTGCTCTACCTATGACCTTTGTCTACACGTATTGGGGAAGATTGAGGGAAGACTAATTTAGGGACAATTTGTTACACCAATCAGCCTAAGAGCAAGGCACTTGGCACATCAAGTCTGCACCAACCACAGTCTCACAAAGGACCTTTTACCGCAATCCCACATACTGATCCAGCTAATCCCTTTGATACTTGGGTCAATTTAGCATTGGGTCTAGGGTCATTTAGACATTACCACTCCATTTAGAGTTGGTGCCTGGACCTTCTAGCTTTGAGGTTGGAGGGATCCCCGGTGAACCGTGACGGAAGCTCAACGGCTCTCTGTGCAACCTAACCTGAGGTTGTCTCAAAATAAATCACCGCTTACAGTGCGGTTTATGATATCGTTCTTCAGTAAGTAAACACCACTAAGGAGACAGAGGAGATGAGTTGTCTTAGGTTACTGCTTTTTGTAGATTTAAAGCTGCATTAATGGCTGCTGCCTAATCTTTCTTGGCCGAGAAGACGAACTCGTGGGTTGAATAGGAATGAGAAAGCAATCAATTCTTCCCGGAAAGATGGGGTTCATCCATTCCACAGTCACATAATTATAGCACAATAAAGTTTTATTGAGCAAGAAATTATACTGGGAAAAAAAAACGTGGCTGTGTTGGCACTAAAAGGAATACTGCCACAGCAGCTAATATATGTAACTGCTGGTAACGCAGCAAGACGTTACCAGCGTCTCTTTTCACTATCTCAACTGGTAGCAAAAAGCTCTTTCCCTTTATAGCCCGAAGCCCTAGCCCTGACTTCACTCGCTATAATCCTCATTAATCTCCATAATCAGAGACTGGAAGTGTGGGTACAGACCATTTATTCGCTCGTTGTGCATCTGTCAGACGTTTCCTGAGGGGAGAGGTGGGAGGAAGCGTTAACAACACCGTGAGTCCGCATTAGATTTTGGCAGGGATTTATTTTCTATGTAGTGTCAGGATTCGGGATCTCTTCACTGTTTTCCCATTACAATGCTCTGGAGGAAACATTGACTTCTAATTGAATTTTTAAAGTCCTGTGTATTTGCAATAGAAGATGTTGTGACAGTGTTCTGATGAAACTCAGCTAGAGCTTGGTAAACAATGCCTGGGAGAGGGTTTTCCAGTCCCGCCCGCCACAGGAATCGTCGCGAGTGGTAAGAGGGGAGGTGTGGATGGTTGGACCTTGCAAATGTTTGTTGACCTCAGCAGGGATAATCCATTTTAGCAGTGGCTGCGACTGTACAATCCCACCCCTTAGGGCGATTCTCGCCCAAAATTTTTAAATGTCAAATTCGGGTGAAAACTGGAGTAAATCATGTTGTTTTTTTTCATGAGAGTTTCAGAATGAATCACCCACACTCTGTGCACTGTAGACTGCACTAGCATAATTCATTGTTGCCAGTCTGTGGGGGCAAGGTCTATTCTGCTGAAAAGCTGACAGCATAGTGCTGAGTGCGCCACTGCGCATGCGCTAATCTGTCATAGCAGAGATTAGCATGTACGCATTAGTGCTGCACTGCCAGCCTCCCAGCTGCTGGCTAGTTGGCCCAGTCTCGCCCACCCTCCATACACTTCCTCCCAGTCCCGTTCTCCCGATCCCCACCTCCCTTAGTACAACCCCCCCCCCCCCCAATCTCTACCCCTCCATCGGCAGCCCTGACAACCCCCCCCCCCCAAACAGACCTGATCTCCCTGCCCCCAACAGGCTGCCCCCCGGATGGCCAGCCTCATCGCCTAGCCTTCCTCCCTCCCCCAGTGATCCTGACAGCCAGACTGCCCATCTACACTATCAGTCTCAGAGGCCTGGTCCTATTAGGCTCTGTATCCTTTGCAATGCCCCATGCCTGGTCCGCTGTGCCAAGGTGCCAATGCCATGGAGGCAGACCTCTTGATGCCTGACAGTCTGGGAGGCCTTGATTGTCCACCCTTCACTCCAACGGACACTAGCTCTCCATAAGGGGGGAGTTACTGTAATCCCTGCAGGAGTGAAACACTCTTGGTGGGGGAAGATGCTAGCAAGCCTGGAGGTTTCTGTTCCGGGTCCACTAATAGCATTTAAATAGTTGTAAATTAGGGGTTGCATTAATTTGGTAGCTCTATGTCAATCTGGAGTGCAGAGATGAAGGTACAGGAAATCTGGCACTGGGAAATGCACTCGGGCCCAAATGCCCAGTGCAGATTACATGAGTCAGGCACCACTGTGAACTACTGTCTCGCTGCGTTAAAAAATCAACGCAGCGGAAGGGGAGAATCACCCCGTCCTTCCCCTTCCCCCAACTAACGGCACAGTGGCGCAGTGGTTAGTACTGATGCTTCTCTGCGCCAGGAACCTGGGTTTGATTTCTGGCTTGGGTTTGCATGTTCTCCCCGTGTCTGCATGGGTTTCCCCTTGGTGTCCCAGTTTCGTCCTACACTCTGAAAGACGAAATTGTTAGGCGCATTGACCTGACTAGATATCAGACTGTGGCGACACGGGGAATTTCACAATAACTTCACTGCCGTGTTAATGTAAGCCTTACTTGTGATAAATAAATAAACTTTAAACATTAACTTTAATTTTAGTTCATCTTTCAATTAGGCGCTTTGCAGCTTTTGGGACTCAACACTGAGTTTTAACAATTTCAATCTCTAAACTTTGCCCTCATTCTCTTTTCCTCTTGTTTTTTGCTTTTGGATTGCTTCATTGAGCCATTCATACATCCTCCTTACCTGCTTCCTTTCTTATCCCATTACTCTGTCTTTCACCTTCCACTGTCAACACTTTGGTTTATGAATCTTTCTTCTCTTTCACCCTGTCGTAGACCTTCCTTTCTGTCATTCCTCCCCCACCCCACACCCAGCCTTTTCCTGTTCAAAACATCAAATTATAGAATCCTAAAATGATGACAGCAGAAGAGGAGGCCATTTGGCACCTGAATTTCTGCTGGCCCGCTGAAGGAGCAATTTATCTAGTCTCGCTATCCTGTCTTTTCCCAACGAATATTTCATTTCTGGATAATAGTCCAATACCTTCAAGTGATCTTGCCTCCAATGCATTGCGAGGTGGTTTATCCCAGTCCAACCTACTCGCTGCATGGAAAAGCTTTTCCTTGCGTGGCCACTGGGTAGAAAGCTTGGTTGACAGACAGGATCCACAGAATGGTGAAGAAGGCACTCAGCATGCTTGGTTTCATTGGTCAGTACATTGAATTCAGGAGTTGGGACATCTTGTTGAAGTTGTACAAGACATCGGTAAGATCACACTTCATTTTTTTAACCACTTGTAATCAGAGTGCTTCCGCGCCACTTAGAACAATGTTGGTTGCATGGATTTGCTGGTGCCACAAAAATTGCTGAGCATAGATCAGTGACACTGCTCCAAACATCTGGAGCTAGGGCCTGAAACCGCTGTAAACACTGTGGGGCCATAACTCAGCATTGCAGCTATTAAGGAAAATAATCTCTGCTGTGACTGGACTCTGCAATTTGGTCATTAACTTTCAAACAGTTTTCTTGTTTTAAATATATCACTAAATGTTAATGACCATCTGGCACTTGTTAAATGGTTTATTCGCTGTTAAATGGATGAAATGTGTAACGTTTCTCCATTGGCATATTCCTGGCACCAGTCACAGCTCCCATACACCTCCTGAGGTCTGACTGCAGATGGGTGACAGGATCAGCTTTATCACCCAGATCTGGAATGCTCACTTCAATGGATATTAAATAAGTTATCAGCCAAGATTCAATTGGATCACAGATTTAGGTGCCACAGTGGTTAGCATAGCTGCCTCACAGTGGCAGAGAAATGGGTTCGATTCCTGGCTTGGGGTAACTGTCTGTGTGGAGTCTGCACACTCTCCCCGTATCTGCATGGGTTTTCTCCAGGTGCTCCTGTTTCCTCCCAGATTCCAAAAGACATGCTGGTTAGGTGTTTTGGCCATGCTAAATCCTCCCTCAGTATATCCGAACAGGCGCCAGAGTGTGGCGTCTAGGGGATTTTCACAGTAACTTCATTGCAGCGTTAATGTAGAATCATAGAATCCTTACAGTGCAGAAAGAGGCCATTCGACCCATGAAGACTGCACCCACCACAATCCCACCCAGGTCATAGTCCCACTGCGAGCTATTCGGAAGCCTAATTGTGACACTAATAAATGAACTTTAAACTAGTCCAGAGATTGAAAGCGCAAAATTGTGGCTGACAACCCAGAGCAGCGCTGAGGGAGCGCAGCACTGATAGACATGTTGAGTGGAATGCAGTTCAAAGCTCCATTGACTTTGGTGGGAATGGCAGATCCTGACAATGAGAGAGACAATAACACCTGCCCCTTGTCTTTCGGATGAGAACTCCAACCGGATCTTAGTCCACAATCTCACTGATATATTCCCATATGGGAAAACATATGGGAAGAATGAGTGGTATTTCCATCACAAGCCTGCCCAAAGGAAGTGAGGAATCTTGGTCAGATCCAGTTTTCATATCTGATCCCTGTTTGAATCTTTCAGAGGCAGGACATCATGGCTGGATTTGATATCTTAAAGGAACAACAATGTTCCATTACTATTTCTAGTAATCGGTCACAGGTCGTGAACAGCAGTGTGTCAGCAGTTTACTATTTTCTTTGATTCCACAGCAGTTGGAAATTCAGCTTAAGTTTATTTATTGGTGTCACAAGTAAGCTTACATTAACACTGCAACAAAGTTACTGTGAAAATCCTGCCGTCAGCACTTTCTGGTGCCTGTTCAAGTGCACTGAGGGAGAATTTTGCATGGCCAATGCACTTAACAAGCATGTCTTTCAGACTGTGGGAGGAAACTGGAGGAAACCCATGCAGACACAGGGAGAATGTGTGGAATCCACAGTACAGTGACCCAAGCCAGGAATTGAACCCAGATCCCTGGTGCTGTGAGGTAGCTGTGCTAAACACTGTGCTGTTGTGCCACCTGTATTGGGTGGTTACTTTATCCTACTCAGCAATGGTGACTGAAAGTGCCTGTGAAAGGGTATCACATTGTGTTGAGAATGTGAGATGCTCGCTATGAAGGCAAGTTTCTTTTCAACCATCCATCCTGTGACATGTATTGGCTCTCTCGATGTTTCTCGCAATGACATTTTGGTGATTGTTCGCTGCGGGGGTGTGGGGGGGAGTGGGGAGTTGCCCTGTGGGAGTTGTAGATTTGCCAATCATGGAGCTATGTGGCCAATATGCATCAGTACCGATGCTGGTCCAAGTCTGGCTGCTTAACCCTGGAGCTGTTGTCAGCAGAATTATTTGCAGAATTTGGAAAATAAAAGGCAGTAATTTCCTGGCACTGTAAGCACATATGATGGGATGTCACAGGCTATTCTCGTTTCTTTGTATAAATGATGTGGTTGGATTCTTCAAGCCGCTATGTTGGGTGTACAGAACCATTCCAGCGCCAAAGATACTCAGACAAATCAGGCAGTCGCATGAGCACTTTATCTGATTCCTTGGCCAGCCACATTTTGGCTCGCTACAGGAGGGGCTGAATGGTCAACTCCTGTTTTGATTCTGGCGTCCTGGGCCAGTGCTGGGAAGAAGGACAAAAATGGTCAGATTGCATGCCCCATCACCTGAGGGAGAAAGGGAAGCAACATTGGTACAGGCACCTCAGCTTTCATAGCACTAGGGTCTCGGGTTCAATTCCGGCCTTGGGTCAGTCTTGTCTTCTAGGGCGTTTGCATGTTCTGCCTGTCCCTGCGTGGCGAAGTGTTCTTTCAGAAAACCAGCACAGATGCAATGGGCCAATTGACCTCCATCTGCCCTGTAGGGATTCTATGATTCTATGAAAATTATCAACAACTTGGATAGATGGTGGTGTAATGTCAATGTTACTGGACTAGTAACCCAGGAACCCAGGTTAAAGCTTCAGGAACATGTGCCCAAATATCACCATGGGCCACCTGTGGTGGAATTTGAATTCAATTAACAATTCTGGAATGTAAAGCTAATCTCAGTGACGAAGGAGCTTTGACATGTCAGCTACAACTCTCACCAACTTTTACAGATACACCATAGAAAGCATTCTTTCTGGTTGTATCACAGCTTGGGTTCCTGCTTTGCCCAAGACCACAAAGAATTACAAAACTTGTGAATGTAGCCCAATCATCACGCAAACCAGTCTCCCATCCATTGATTCTGTCTACACTTCCCGCTACCCCGGCCAAGCAGCCGGCATAATTAAGGATCCCATGCATCCCGGATACTCTCTCTTCCAACTTCTTCCATCAGGAGAAAGATACAGAAGTCTGAAGTCACGTACCAACCGACTCAAGAACAGCTTCTTCCCTGCTGCCATCAGACTTCCGAATAATCCTACTTTGCATTATGTTTCTCTACACCCTAGCTATGACTATAACACTACATTCTGCACTCTCTCCTTTCCTTCTCTATGAACAGTATGCTTTGTCTGTATAGCATACAAAAGACAATACTTTTCACTGTATGTTAATACATATGGCTATAATAAATCAAATCAAGTGAAAATCAATGAAGTTATTGTGAAAACCCCCTAGTCGACACACTCAGGCACCTGTCCGGGTACACTGAGGGAGAATTTAGCACAGCCAATTCACCTAACCAGCACGTCTTTTGGACCAGCACTGAGGGAAGCAGAAACACCCAGAGGAAAGCCACTCAGGCACAGTGAGAATATCTGAATGGACTTACCTTGCATGGAGTTGATCTTTCTCTACACCCTATCTATGACTGTAACACTACCTTCTGCACTCTCTCGCTTCCTTCTTTATGAATGGTATGCTTTGTTTGTATAATGCGCAAGAAACAATATTTTTTACTGTATACCAGTATGAGACAATAATAAATCAAATCAAACAGATCAAATCAAATGATGATTGTCATGACAACTATCCCTTAGCAGGAATGTTGTAAAATCCCATTTGGTTTATCAATTTGCATGAGGGAAGGAATTCTTGTTTTATCATTTATCCCTGGGGTGTGGATGTCACTGGCTGGATCAGTATTTATTACCCATCCCTAATTGCCCCTTGAAATGTGTGCATTTCTGAGGGCACTTTTAAAGAATGTATTATTCTTCATGTAGACCAGACCAGGTAAGAATGGCAGATTTCTTTCCCTAAAGGACATTAGTGAACCAGATGGGTTTTGTAACAATTGATTTCATAGAATCCTGTAGTGCAGAAGGAGGCCATTCGGCCCATCAAGTCTGTACTGACCACAATCCCACCTAGACCCAATCTCCATAACCCCCATTACAAAGAGCAATCTAGCATGGTCAATCCATCTAACCTGCATAGCTTTGGAGCTTGGGAGGAAACTGGAGCACATACATGAAACCCACAGACACGGGGAGAATGGACAAACTCCACACAGACACTGACACAAGCCGGGAATTGAACCCGGGTCCCTGGCGCTGTGAGGCAGCAGTGCTAACCACTGTGCTACTGTGCCGTGATTGTCTTCACTACGGATTGTATCAATATACTCAGACATTGCTTGAGTTCTTCCATGCTTTCAGATGAAAACGTCATGAGAAGGGTACTGACAGCAATCAGTCTATGAAGGTGACCTCTTGGGAATGATACTCCCTATTTTAACCATGATCAGATGTACCATCACAGCAGCTTTGCTTTTCAGCCCTTGGGCCGTAATGTCATCTGACATTATTGATGTTAGCTAATGGGATCTATTATCGTGAAGCTTCTGACAGCCTTCAACCAAAGGTGATGACCTTCACTGACATGGAGACTACTGAAGATTTTCTCTGCTAAGGGATGACAGGGTGGTGTACACCATTGGCTATATACTGTCATCCAAATTACTCTTGGTTTTTTTTGGAGCAGGTGACATCTTGTCTTCCACACTCTCAAACTGAAACAGATTCACATCGCTGTCTCCTCAGAGAATAGTGAATTGGAAGTGTGCTAACACGCTCAACAATGTGGCTGTAAATCTCTTTGGAAGCAACAGATAATAGATAACAGAGCAAAACATCACAGCACACAGTGGGTGGCACGGTGGCACAGTGGTTAGCACCGTTGCCTCACATTGCCAGGAGTTAGGGTTCAATCCCAGCCTTGGGAAACAGTCTGTGTGAAGTTTGCACATGCCCCCTGTATCTGCGTGAGTTTGCTCCGGTTTCCTCCTGGGATCCAAACAGAGTTGGGAAGATTAATCATGCTACATTGTCCCTTAGCAATGTAAATATGTGGCATTACGGGGATAGGCCCTGGATAGAACTGTGATCGGTGCAGGCTCAATGGGACAAATGGCCTGCTTCTGTACTATAGGGATTGGATTCTATTCTATTCTATGCGCAGGTTAGGTTCATTAGCTATTACCCCTTAGTCTCCCAAGATATGTAGGTTAGAGGGAATTAACCATGTGGGATTATAGGCAGGAAGTGGGCCTAGGTAAGTTGTTCTTTCGTAGAGTGGATGCACACTTAATAGACTGAATGGTCTCTTCTATGCTGTAGGGGTTCTGTGATCACATAAACCACTGTCAGTGGTTAGGAAAATCTGCTAGCTTCTACATCAATATGCCTTTTGATGCAAAATCTGATACATGCCTAACGAAAGCAACTATCACCTTCTCTGCAAAGATTAATAAAGAAACTGGCTCCAGGAGCAAGATGTTGGTTTGTGAGGCTGACATTCTCAACAGCTAACTGTACAGCTGGGAAACATGGACAGTTCAGAGCCATTGAGGAAGCTCAACATTTTTTACCTTCGATGTCTGTGGCCCAGTCTCAGCATCTCCTGAAGCACAGCTCTCCCAGAAGCCAATCTCCCACAATCTCTAGCACTCATAGAGCAGGGGCAGCTTTGCTGGACTGGCTATTTTCAAAGGATTGAAGACTGATGGACACCCAAGGATTTTCTGTCCAGTGAGGTAGCTGGAATTAGAAACATAGAAACATGAAACTTCAAAGTAGGAGTTGGCCATTGGGCCCTTCAAACCTGCTCTGCCATTCATTATGATCATGGCTGATCGTCAAATTCAATATCCTGATCACTCTTTTCTCCCACATCCCTTGATCCCTTTAGCTCCAAGATCTAATTTCTTCCTGAAATTAGACAACATTTTGGCCTCAATTACATTCTGTAGTAGTGAATTCCACACATTCATCACCCTCTGGGTGAAGGAATTCCTCCTCACCTCAGTTCTAAAAAAATTACCCCTTATCCTCAAACTATGACCTCTAATTCTAGACTCCTCCACCATTGGAAACATTCATACTGAATCTACCCTGTCTAACCCTGTTAGAATTTTATAAGTTTCTATGAGATCCCTTCACAATCCTCTAAACTTAGATGTTCACCAAGACATCTAAGGATGCTGACAAGCATGACCTGAAGGCCATAGACATTCATTGGAATTTTCCCATGCCACGAGTGGAACATGGATCATTCAAAAATCTGTTGACCTCGTGCAGGTATTTCTGGTTTCAGGACGAATGCAGCCAGCAAATCACGCCCACAGACCTTCACTTGTGGAGACAATCACCAAGAACAGAGGGAAATGGTGTTAGATTTTGGCCAGTGTGCGTCACCATGACGATCAGTGACTACAGCAGATTGACAACAGGGACCGAGATCGAAAACAACAATCCACAATGACACCAGATATCCACTTCACAGCTGAAACTTGTGACCAAGCCGACCTCTCACAAATTGATCTCTTAAAAGCCTTCTACCCCATTGCCAATGGATTTGCTGCATGTCCATCATCTCACATGGAGGAAGGGAGGCCGCAAAAGAGCACCCAGCATTGCCGATTAAATTTTCATTGAATAGCAGTAGCATGGTGGCAGAGTGGTTAGCATTGCTGCCTCACAGCGCCAGGGATCCGGGTTCGATTCTTGGCTCAAGTGACTGTCTGTGCAGGGTTTGCACGTTCTCTCTGTGACTGCATGGGTTTCCTCCAGGTGCTCCGGTTTTCACTCATAGTCTGAAAGATGTGCTGGTTAGATGGATTGACCGTGCAAAATTCTCCCTCAGTGTACCTGAACAGGCATACAGTGTGGTGACTAGAGGATATTCACAGTAACTTCATTACAGTTTTGATTTAAATCTACTTGTGACACTAATACTTTTTTTAAAAAATGTATTGATCCAAGTCTTGAACATCCAAAAAGTCCAGAACCAAGTTGGAACCATATACTGTCAAGCACAAGGTGCTCCAGACACCTGCAAGGACATTGGTAAAGGTAAAGTTTATTTATTAGTCATAAATAGGCTTAGATTGACACCACAATGAATTTATTGTGAAAATTCCCAAATCGCCACACTGCGGTGCCTATCCGGGTACATTGAGAGAGAATTTAGCACAGCCAATTCACCTAACTTGGAGGAATGTGTGGGAGGAAACTGGAGCACCTGGAGAAAATGCACACAGATACAGGGAGAACGTGCAAACTCCACACAGTGACCAAGCCGAGAATCAAACCCGGATCCCTGGTGTTGTGAGGCAGCAGTGATAACCGCTGTGCTGTTGTGCAAATGGTTATCCTTGGGCTAAAACCAGATAACAGGACGCACACAGAGAGCTCCTTTCGTCCTGTTCCCGCGGTAGCTGCAAAGGTGAATGGATTTTGAGGTCCGCCATTGATGAGAGGAGTGGATTGTTCAGTACTGCAACGTAATGAGCTGTACCATAAAGAACTTCCAGCCACCTGATGCAGGGACAGCCTGTCCCGAAAACTTGCGGCTTTTGTTACAAATAAATCTGTTTGGACTTTAAGCTGGTGTTGTGGGATTACTTTCTGTTTTACTCCAGTCCAACGCCAGCATCTCTACACCATGAAGGCCTGACAGAGGCATGTTAAGAGCATCCTGCGAGGAATGCTAATGAATGCAATTGTGGAACTTAGTAGAAACCTCTTCACCCTGAGTGTTTAGAATGTGTAACTTCGTACCGATATTCCCTTTGCTGTGCATGATCAGCATGTTGCACTGTGCAGTCCCTTTAAGGTTGACTTGTGGCCATGCCTGGAGTATCTTGAAAAAAGCATTGCGTGATGGTTTGCTTCCTGCATACAACCACACAGTTTAAAGGGAATATTGCTCATTATCTATCCGCCCAGTCATTTAGAGCTGGAACAAGGTTATGGACTCCAGGGAAATCCATTGGTGAGGTGATGGCCTAGTGGTATTATCACCAGACTACTAATCCAGAAACTCAGCTACTATTCTGCAGACCCAGGTTCAAATCCCGTCGTGGCAGAGGGTGGAATTTGAATTCAATAAACAATTGGCAAGCACGGTGATTGGCACTGTTGCCGGGGACCCAAGTTTGATTCCCGGTTTGGGTCACTCTCTGTGTAGAGTTTGCACATTACATTCTGCCTGTGCCTGCATGGGTTTGCTCCAGTTTAGTCCTACACTCCAAAGATGCGCGTGGGTTAGATTGATTGGCCATGCTAAATTGACCCTAGTATCAGGGGATTAGCAGGGTAAATATGTGGGGTTACGGGAATAGGGCCTGAGTGGGATTGCAGTTGGTGCAGACTGAATGGCTTTCTTTTGCAATGTAGGGATTTTATGATTCGATAATCCACAAAACATCTGGAATTAAGAATCTACTGATGACCGTGAAACCATTGTCAATTGGTGAAAAAACTCATCTGGCTTACTAATGTTTTTTAGGGAAGGAAATCAGCCATCTTTATCTGGTCTGGCCTACATGTGATTCTTACTGGAAAATCTCAGCAGATCTGATAGCATCTGTAGTGAGAGAACAGAATGTTTCAATTCTAGATGACCCTTCATCAGAGCTCGATGCTTTCATCTCCTTGATAGATCTTTCATCCTTCAGCTTTCAAAGACCGAAGCACTGATATGATCAAAGGATTAACAGCAACAAAAACACTTTTAGGGCAGTCAGCTGCTCTTTTGAGAGGTTCTGGCCCTGGATATTCTGTGTCCTTCCCACCACCTAGCACCTTCTCCAAATTCCCTCAATCACCCACTTCCCATGGTGAACATGTTACATTACAAGCCTATTGCAGACTTGGCGATTAAAATATTAAAATGTGATGATGTCATTGACCTGGGTACAAACAACACTTGAGACTAAGAGTATTCAATCTTTAATTACTTGTGCACAAGTGAGAACACGATACAGTGCAAAGAATTGCAAGATGTTCTGTTGATTTGTACAGAAAATGTAACAGTTATAGTTCACAGTATCTTGCTCTTTGGAATTTTGTTATTGAAAGGATTGTATTTTTATCCTTTGCCAAGGCTGAGAACGCAGTGTTTATGAAATTGACACAAGGTTTAGATTTGTCGCTTATCCTGAATACCCAAGCAATGGCCTCACTGAAGGCCTTGTTTGCTAATAAGCATTCCCATTACTTGACAGAGTTGTTTGTCATAACTTAATTCCACGATTGTTGGAACTTAATTTTTCCACATCAGCTTCTGCAGTTTTTAATTGCTTTTAATGATAATTTCACAAGTTCCAGCAATCCCATGGCGCTTTATTTAAAGTGAGAATCCTTAATCATGCAAGCAACGTGAATTAAATATTTGTGATGGGGAGATGCTGGCGTTGGACTGGGGGTAGGCACAGTAAAAAATCTCACAACACTAGGTTAAAATCCGCAATGTTTATTGGAACCATGAGCTTTTGGAGTGTTGCTGCTGATCACTCATCTAATGAAGGGGCATTGCTCTGAAAGATCGTGATTCCAAATAAACCTGTTAGACTTTAACCTGGTGCTGTGAGGCTTGATAGTCATTTGGCCATAACTGGAATTACCACTTAATTTCCACAATGACCTTGGATTATTTTAAAATGTTAGTTCACTGGGGACAAAGTGAACATGACCCCTTTAGTTACTGCAGGAGGTGAGTGATGTGTGACTCTGGACTGTACTATCCGCTGTGTGGGAGAAAAATTGCTTTGATTTGTGTGACTGGCAGATAGAATGTTAAACCTCTTCTCTGCGCCGTTTGAAAGCAAATCCTGCACGTGTCTCCACGGGCAATACTAAATGCCAGATCAGGAAGACACCCCATCAAGGTATGTGTTGGTTGGAGCAGTGTGCTGCGTTGTAACTTCAGCTGAACTAAAAGCAGCCCATGTTATCGCAGGTCTTTTAAACCGGTTCATTTGCCACGTAAGGTTCTCTCAAATGAAACACTCCACGCAGCGCATGAATTGCAAAACACCTTTCGCGTCAAGACATGGGATGAGTGGGCCTGTTAATAATTCACCGCATTTCGCTTTGCTTCTCTTTTTGTGAACGCTTCTAGTCAGCAGGCCTGTCAGCCTTATGTTAATGAGGTTCACACTGCATGGGAATGTGAAATCAATGTCAACAGGAGGCCCTTGGCCTGAGAGATTTCAACAGAAGTACGAGAAAGAATGGATGTGGCAATAACCCTATTTCCTTCACTCCCACCTACATCCGTGCTGATATCTCTGGGTGGGATGGATGTTTATCCCATCTCCTGCATTCATAGGAACACAGAAACTAGAATAAGGAATAGGCCATTCGGCCCTTCAGCCACTCATTTCATTTCAGAGTGGCACATTTAGCACTGCTGTTTCACAGTACCTGGGACCCGGGTTTAGATTCCAGCCTCGGGTTACTGTCTGTGTGGAGCTTGCACATTCTCGTCGTGTCTGCGTGGAGATGCTCCATTTTCCTCCCACACTCTAAAAGATTTGCTGGTTAGGTGTATTGGCCGTGCTAAATTCTCCCTCCGTGTATCTGAAACAGGTGCCAGAGTGTGGCAACTAGGGGATTTTTACAGTAACTTCATTAAAGTGTTAATGGAAACCTTACTTGTGTTGCTAATAAATGAACTTCATACTTTAAAAACTTTATTTCAATCATGGCTGATCATCGAATTCAATATTCTGATCCTGCTTTTCCCCCCTCGATATCCCCTGAAACTTTTCGCCCCAAGAGTAGACTTAATTTCTTCCAGTCCAATCATTTTGTTCTGAAACTAAGCACACATCATCAGGGACTGATAGAACAATGCAGCCCATTTGTTACATTCTGCCTGTAAATGGCCTTTTTGTAAAGTTATCCAACAAGGATCACCCCCCTTCCCTCCCCACCCCCTGCCCCCCACCACCCCCCTCATTCTCATAGCCTTGTAAAATGCTTTTGCCTTCAAGTAGTTCTGTTTGACAGCCACTCCTCTGCAATAATCCCCATTTAAATGTTTAGAAAGTTTATTTATTAGTGTCACAAGAGGTTTACATTAACACCACAATGAAGTACTGTCAAAATCTCCTAGTCCGGCACCTGTTTGGATGGACTGAAAGAGAATTTAGCAGGGCCAATGCACCTAACTGGCATGTCTTTCGGAATATGGAAGGAAACCAGAACACCCGGATAAATCCCATTCAGACACAGGGAGAATGTGCAAACTCCACAGAGGCAGTGACCTAAGCCCGGTAACAAACCTGGGTCCCTGGCGCTGTGAGGCAGCAGTGTTAACCACTCTTCCACCATGCCACCCAACCCAACACATCGCTGGACAATAAGGGGCAATTTGGCATGGCCAATCCACCTAACCTGCACATTCTTGACTGGGGGAGGAAACTGGAGAAAAGCTGGATTTCTCTTTGTCTTGTGGAGAGCTGATACAGGCTTAGAATCATAAAATCCTACTGTGCAGGAGGCCATTCAGCCCATCATATCTGCATCAACCATAATCCCACAAGCCCTATCTCCCTCACCCGTGCAATTAACCCAGCTATTCTCCCTTACACTAAAGGACAATTTAGCATGGCCAATCCACCTAAAGTGCACATCTTTGGAGTGTGGGAAGAAACTGGAGCACCCGGAAGGAAACCCATGCAGACACGGGGAGAATGTGCAAACTTCATGCACTGACCTCATGTTGGGAATCGAATCCCTAGCACTGTGAGGCAGCAGTGCTAACCACTGTGCCACTGTACCACTTGATGGGCCTTCCTCTGTGCTAAAGGCAATCTATGATTCTGACGGAATAAAACACTCCAGTCAGAGATGGCCCAAAGATCTGTATAAAGAAAATATTTCCTGAAATATCTGCCCTAATCCTCTGGCTCTGCCTGTTGTATTTTTTTTGTCGATGGAGTTGTCCAATTTAGTTTCACTTGGCTTTTCCACCCAGAGCCCTGCAAAGGAATCCTCTTGGGCACGTGCCCAATTATCTTTTGAAAGATCTGATGGAACTGGATTTGCTTCAAGCAGTGTTTGTCTCTGTGTGAAAAGAAAATTTCTCTCAACTTTAGCTGGCTATTTTAAATCTCTTATCCGTTGGTGGCTATGCCAAATAATTTCTCCCTACCTACTCTATCGAAGCCCATCAGCACTTTTGACATCTCTTTTTGTCTCTCTTTTGTAGACCATAAATTCTCGTATATCATAGACCCCCTCTGGTGCAGAAGGAGGCCATTCAGCTCATCGAGTCTGCACTAACCACAATCCCACCCTGACTGTGGGAGGAAACTGGAGCATCTAGAAGAAACCCATGCAGACACGGAAAGAATGTGCAGTCTCTGTATAGACAGTGACCCCAAGCTGGGACTCAGGTCCCTGATGCTGTGAGACAGTAGTGCTAACCTCTGTGCCACCATGCCACCTCTTGTTATGGACTTGTTACGATGCCACTAAAACACAAACTCAGACTTCAATAAGGCAGTTAAAGACATCAGGAGGATCTGTGAGAACAAAAGATTGTGTGTCAATGGGTTTGAAGATTCTGAGTCGATACTCAGTGGAGTTTAGGAGAACGAAAAGTGGATCTCATTGAAGCTTACAGAATGGGTAGAGTGGACGTGGGGATGTTTCTTTTAACAGGAGAGATTAGGATCTCAGGCCACAGCCTCAGAATAAAGGGACATCCCTTTAGAACCGAGGTTAGGAGGAATTTCTTCACCGTAAGAAATCTCACAGCACTAAGTTACTGCATCTTTATCGCCCAGTCCAACACCGGCATCTCCATATCATGGAATTTCTTCAGCCAGAGGGTGATGAATCTATGGAATTCATTGCCATAGAAGGTCATTGAGTGTATTTAAGACAGAGATGATATGTTCTTGATGATCTAGTTCTGCTCCAACATCTTATGGTCTTATAGCAAAAATAGATTGCATCTCTTGTTATCCTGGACACGTGTGTTCAGTATCCTTGTGAGTGTTTTGGGTACCTTAACAATGCATGGTTCCAATTTGGTTTTGGACATTTTGGATATTCAAATCTTGAATCAATACATTTTTAAAATTTTTACTTATTATTGTCACAAGTAGGCTTACATTAACACCGCAATGAAGTTACTGTGAAAATCCCCTAGTTGCCACACTCTGGCGTTTGTTCAGGTACACTGAAGGAGAATATTAGCACGGCCAATCCACAGGCTTGTCTTTCGGACTGTGGGAGGAAACCAGAGCACCTGAGGAAACCTGCGCAGACACAGGGAGAATGTGCAATCTCCACAAAGACAGTGACCCAAGCTGGGAATCGAACCTAGCTCTCTGGCACTGTGAGGCAGTAGTGTTAACAACTGTGCCACTGTTCTTTGGGTATTAAAGGAATGAAGAGATGGTGGGGGGAGCTGAATTTGAAGCAAGAGATCAGGCATTATCTTGTTGAATGGGGCGAGAAGCAGGCACAAGGGTCAAAGAGTCTGCTCCAACCTCTTATGTTCTTTCGTGCCTTTTGCAGTTCTCTCGTAGCTATAGGCTGCACACTGCCTGTCATAGAACATTGTCTTTCGGGTATATCTTACACCAGTCCTGTCGAGGGTTCACGTCAGTTCAAAGAAGCAGCAAAGCCCAGACATGTTAACCTCTCACCTTAGTGTCAGGAACTGCAACATTCCTGCAGTTCGAGTTCCCTCGTTCAGACAGTACAATAGTTGGGCGGAATCAATGAGCTGTTTAGCTCAGCCATTCACTCTATTTGTGAGCTCGGCTCTGCGACATACAGGACTATCCTGTTGATCTCACTTGGTATGCCTCTCATGTAGGTTATGCCTTATTGATGGACGAGGGTTTTGTTGGCTCTCAGTTGATTTTGAAAGTGATCCTCTGCTCAATTTATTCCATCAGGTTTTGGTGTAAGCTGATCCAATCTTTTGTTCTTGCAGATCCCCCTGATGTTTTTAACTGCCTTATTGAAGCCTGCATTTGTGTTTTAGTGGCATCGTAACAAGTCTGTGTGGAATTCTCCCATCCTGTCCACAGAGGGGGAAATCGATTTATTTTTAATCTTTTTTTAATCATTCACAGGATGTGGGCATCGCTGGCACTTGTTGCCCATCCCGGAGGGCATTTAAGAATCAACCACATTGTTGTGGCCCTGGAGCCACATGTAGGCCAGACCAGAAAAGGATATTTCCTAAAGGACATTAGTGAACCAGATGGGTATTTACAACAATTGATAATAAGATCATGGTCATCATTAGACTTTTAATTCCAGATTTATGGGGGGCACAGTGACACAGTGGTTAGCACAATGGCCTCACAGGGCCAGGAACCACGGTTCGATTCCCAGCTTGGGTGACTGTCTGTGCTGAGTTTGCACATTCTCCCTGTGTCTGCATGGGTTTCCTCTGGGTGCTCCCATTTCCTCCTACATGTGTCAGTTAGATGCATTGGCCATGTTGAATTACCTCTGACCATCCCACAATGCATAGGTTAGAAGGATTAAGGGGGTGATGGGGATAAGATCTGGGTGGGATTGTTGTCAGTGCAAACTTGATGGGCCAAATGGCTTCTTTCTGCGTTGTAGGGATTCTATGATTTCTATTGAATTCACATTTCACCATCTGCCACAGTAAGATTTGAACCTATGTCCCCAGAGCATAAAGCTGGGTCTCTGGATTACCAGTCCAGTGAGAATACCGTTAGGCCATCTCCTCATCTAAGGGGAGCCAATAGGTTAAAAAGCTCACTGTGGCAGCATGGTGGCACAGTGGCTAGCACTGCTGCCTCACAGCACCAGGAACCCACGTTCAACTCCCACTTTGGATGACTGTCTGTATGGAGTCTGCACATTCTCCCCATGCCTTCATGAATTTCCTCTGGGTTCTCTGGTTTCCTCACACAGTCCAAAAGACGTGCTGATTCGGTGCATTAACTGTGCTAAATTCTCCCTCAGTGTACCCGAACAGGCGCTGGAGTGTGGCAGCTCAGGTATTTTCACAGTAACTTAATAGCAGTGTTAATGTGAGCCTATTTGTGACTGATAAATTAATTACTTTACAGTGCAAAATCACATTACAATTCTTCCCAAGACCACAAGGAACTACAAAGGGTCATGAATAAATCCCAATCCATCACACAAACCAGCCTCCCATCCATTGACTCTGTCTACACTTCCCACTGCCTCGGCAAAGCAGCCAGCATAATTAAGGACCCCATGCATCACTGACATTCCTTTTTCCACCTTTTCCTATTGGAAAAAGATAGCAAAGTCTGAGGTCACATACCAGCGGACTCAAGAACAGCTTCTTCCCTGCTGGTGTCAGACTTTTGAATGGACTTGTCTTGCATTAAGTTGATTTTTCTCTAAGCTCGAGCTCTGACTGTAACACTACATTCTGTACTCTCTCCTTTCCTTCTCTATGAATGGCATGCTTTGTCTGTATCATGTGCAAGAAGAAATACTTTTCACTGTGTACGAGTGTATGTGATAATAATATTATCTCAAATCAAATCAAAAGATCATTGAACCGAAGCACAGAGACTGCTAGTCTGAGGGTGCTGCACTTCCTGGTGAAGGTGGGTGTGCTGGAGAGAGTGGATGAGTGTGTTGGATTGTGTCTAAATGGTGCTAGGAGCTTTGACTTCAGATACCGATGGGTAAGCAAGCCAGTTGCCAGTCCACCACGAGGGCCAGAGTGGACCTGACCTGTGCATAATTAATGAGATTCCAAGCATGGGATCCGGTTGTGGAGGGAGGGATCAAGATCCTGCCTCTCTAGCTTCCCACCACGTTCAGCCTCAAAATGGGAAGATTTCCTCCTTCCCCTTTCCCTGAATTGGAGTTATTTCTCTAACTTTATGGCTCAGTAAGTTTGTGTGCATTTGACTGATGGTCCCAGTCAATTGGAACTTTTTGACTGCAGCACCACCACGGGAGTTATCACAGTAACTTCACTGCAGTGTTAATGTGACACGAATAAATAAACTTTTAATGGTCTTCGAGAAAGGAGAGGGAGAGAGAGAAAACAGGAACCGACAGACCAGTTAGCTTGACCATCAGTCAGTGAGAAAACGCGAGAATCTATTAATAAAGAAGCCTGAAAAATTCACTTAGAAGAGCAGAGCTTGATTAGAACAAAATGCAATTTTGCAATTGGGCTTATGTACATTTAAAGTGTTAAAGTTTATTTATTAGTGTCACAAGTAAGCTTATATTAACACTGCAATGAAGTTACTGTGAACATCCCCTCATTGCCACACAATGATGCTTGTTTGAGTACACTGAGGGAGAATTTAGCACTACCAAAGCATATCTTTTAGAGTGTGAGAGGAAATTGAAGCATCTGGAGGAAACCCACGGAGATATGAGGAGAACATGCAGACTCTGCTCAGACAGTGACCTAAGCCAGGAATTGGAACGGGATTCCTTGCACTGGGAGGTAGCAGTGCCAGCCACTGTGCCACCATGCCAATCCCAGGGAAACATTCTGAAGGGGCTTGATAGGGTAGGTGCTGAGAGATTGCTTTCATGGATCGGGGAATCTGAAACACTGGGGCATGGAATCAAGATAACTTGGGTGTGGGTGAAGAGAAATTACTTCACTCAGAGAGTTGTGAATCACTGGAATTCTCCATTCCAGAAAGTTCTGGATGCTTCATCACTAACTGTGTTTAAGGATGAGATAGATAGATCTTTGCCTCTTAGGGAAACAAGGGATACCAGAATCAGACAGGAAAATGGAGTTTGAGTCTAAAGTCAGCCATGATCTTGTTGAATGGCGGAATAGATTCAATGGGCTGACCCCTGCTCATATTTCTTGTGTTCTTGTATTATCACCTTCACCATTGGAGGTGGTTGGAGGAAATTATTTTGGCCCTGTACGTTGCTGTTTCTGTAAAAAATATATCTCAAAAACTAATGGGTTGACTTCAACAAAATTTACCACGTAGATAAGATGGCACAGTACATAGAACATAGAACATAGAACATTACAGCACAGAACAGGCCCTTCGGCCTTCGATGTTGTGCCGACCAAAATAAAAAGCAATGCCCCTCCAAACTAAACCATTCCCTTCTCTTCCATATACTTATCAATTAACCTCTTAAACGCCACCAAACTTGGCGCATCTACAACAGCTGCAGGCAGGGCATTCCACTCCCTAATCACTCTTTGAGTAAAGAACCTACCTCTGATATCCGTCCTATAACTCATACCCCTTAATTTAAAGCTGTGTCCCCTCGTGCTAGCTTTCTCCATCCTAGGAAAAAGGCTATCACTGTCCACCCTATCTAAACCTCTAATCATCTTATATGCTTCAATAAGATCCCCTCTTAGCCGCCTCCTTTCTAACGAAAACAACCTCAAATCCTTCAACCTCTCTTCATAGGACCTGCCCTCCATACCAGGCAACATCCTGGTAAACCTCCTCTGTACCCTCTCCAATGCCTCCACATCTTTCTTATAATGTGGCGACCAGAACTGCACACAATACTCCAAGTGCGGCCGCACTAGAGTTTTGTACAGTAGTGCAGTGGTTAGCACTGCTGCCTCACAGAGCCAGGGACCAGGTTTGATTCCCATTTCGGTTACTGTCTGTGTGGAATCTACACGTTTTCTCCATGTTTGCGTGGGTTTCCTCCGGGTGCTCCAGTTTCCTCCCACAATGTAAAGACGTGCAGGTTGAGCAGGTTGGCCTTGATAAGTTGCTTCTTAATGTCCAAAGATGTGTAGGTGTGTTGGACTAACATGATAAATGTGTGGGGTTACACTGTGATGGGCGAAATAGCCTGTTAGGGAGTCGGTGGGAATCGGTGGAGACTTGATAGATCAAATGGCCTCTTATGCACTGTTAGGATTCTAAGAACTGATTAATCTTGATCCTGGAATTATTTTTAAGGATTCATCCATTAACATTGGGATACTGTGGTCATTGATTTTTTTTTTCACAGTGTTGTTTGATTTATGTTCTTATTTATTTATCAAAATTCCTTTCAAGGATGTGAACATCGCTGGCTGGGGCAGCATTTATTGCCCCATCCTGAATTGCCTGTGAGAAGGTGGTGTTTTGCTGCCTCCTTGAATCATTGCAGTCTCCTTGGGTGTTGTCAGGGAAAGGGAAATCAGAATGTAATGGGTCAGCCCAGCAGCTACAGTGCAATTTGTCACAGCTGTCAAAACCTGAGCGGAGTTTTCAGAGCAGGTTGTTGGATGTGGGTTGGCCTGTGTGAGATTCTCAGCTGTTAATAGAAAGGTTTGTGGTCAAAAAGGTATGGAGAAGCTTCAAAGAAAAGTTATGTAATTGTAATAATACTGAGTTTATACATGGTGGAGACATGAGCTCTACTGAGCTCCCTCCGCAATTATCTCCTTTGTAGATTCCCTAGAGTTAATAACTTGTGTACTCACCCTCTCTATGAGTATTTTAAAATTTGAACCATTGTATCAGCTTGCTTCAGGTGTTCTAGAATTTGTATTTATTTATCAGCTTCACAAGTAGGCTTACCATCACTGAATCTCCCACTGGCCACATCCTTGGAGTTACCATTGACCAACTGGATTCACCACAAAAACACAGTGGCTACAAGAGCAGGTCAGAGATTAGGAATACTGTGGTGAGTAACTCGCCTCCTGACTCCCCAGAGCCTATCCACAAAACACAAGTCAGGAGTGTGATGGGGAATACTCCCCACTTGCCTGGATGGGTGCAGCTCCAACAACACTCAAGAAGCTTGATACCATCCAGGACAAAGCAGCCCCACTTGATTGGCACCACATCTACAAACATCCACTCTCTCCACAACTGACGCTTAGTAGCAGCAGTGAGTACTGTCTACAAGATGCACTGCAGCAATTCATTAAAGATCCTTAGACAGTACCTTCCAAACCCATGACAATTTCCATCTCGAATAACAAGGACAGTAGATACGTGGGATCACCACCACCTGCAGTTCTCCTCCAAGCCACTTACCATTCTAACTCAGGAAGATATCACCATTTCTTCGCAGTTGCTGGGACAAAATCCTGGAATTCCCTCTCTTACGGCATTGTGGGATTACCCACAGCAATGGACCATAGCGATTCAAGAAGGCAACTCACCACCACCTTCTCAAGGGTAACTAGGGATGGGCAATAAATGCCGGCCAGTCAGTGACAACCACGTCCCATGACCGGATAAAAAAAATTAACACTGCAATGAAGTTACTGTGAAAATCAGTGGATAGAGATATGGATAACACTCCGGTGCCTGTTTGGAGACACTGAGGGAGAAATTAGCATGTCTTTCAGATGTGGGAGGAAAACAGAGCACCTGAAGGAAACCCATGCAGGCAAGGGGAGAATGTGCAGACTCCGCACAGACAGTGGCGCAAGCTGGAAATTGAACATACATCCCCTGGTACTGAGACACAATTTAAATCCTTTTATCATGGTTCTAATCTGTTGCTTTTAACTGGTTCTGTTGAATTTAAATTCAGACGAATTTTTGGCACAAACATTGTTTCGGGCTCCGTATCTGCTCAGCTTTCATTTTGATGTTACTCATTTTTGTGATTGCATTTTATATCTGTACCTTGTCAGCTTTGAGGGTTAGGAAGTGCAAATGTCATTTTCCATCTCCTGTAAAGCAATCAGTCTCCGAGCCTGCATTTGTCACTCTGGATGTTAGTTTATCAGCAGAATCTATGATTTAAAGAACGAAGCAGCACATTGCTTTATCATATATATTATTTAACCACTCTCATTTTATTCTCTGTCTGTGAGGAACATCAAATTGACATCTAACTTTAACTTTCTTATCTTGTTTCCTTTGGAAACAGCTCCATTGAGGTAACCATAGGTCAGCTCAGTTGGCTGGGCAGCCGGTTTGTGGTGCCGATTGATGCCAACAGCTATGGGTTCAATTCCTGTACTGGCTGAGGTTATACGGGTAGCAAGGTGGCATGGCGGTTAGCACAGTTGACTCATAACGCGAAGACCCCGTGTTCGATTCTGGCATTGGGTGTCTGTCTGTGGGGAGCTTGTATGTTTGCTCTGCGGGGAGGTTTTCTCCGTGCATCCCAGCTTTCCCCCACAGTACAAAGATGTACAAGGTGGATTGGTCATGCTAAATTGACCCTGGATGTCCCAAGAAATGTTGGCAAAATGGATTAGCCATGGTAAATGTGCAGATTTACGGTGAGAGGGACTGGATAAGACACTGTCAGAGAGTCAGTACAGACTCAATGGGCCAAATGGCCTCCTTCAGCATAGAGGGAATCTATGATTCATGATTTGCCGCACTCCCGCTGATGGTCTGAATTTGCTTGTGGATCTTACAGATGAGCTTTTCTGGTCGCACTTACCCCAAGACTGGAAAATCCCCACCGAAGATCAACAGATTTTTATATGGTCAGTTACAACCCACCCCCTGCCCCCCCTCCCTCCACCAGCTATGATTCCTGTGGTGGGCGGGATGGGAAACTGTCTCATCGTTGCAGAATTAGCAAGTCTAGACTTGGATGAGACAATCATCAGATGTTCCACAGCAAACTGACCACACAGTAACAAGCAAAGCGATGACTCACTAATCCCTCTCCTGCGGTTCTTTAGTTTCTGAGTCATCTGTATTGTGAAGTAACACAATTCTGAGTGCGTAGTCACATGATGTCACGGGAGGCATCTGTGCGTTTTTAAAATATTTTTTTCTACGTTGGACTTCAATCTGGTAGCAGCTCTTGAATTATTCTGCCTTGAGTTGGTTCAAAACTCACATTGTGGCACCTTATCATCTTTTGTCTTGTTAGTGCGACCGATCTGAACATCTGATGTGTAACACTGACAATCCATTCCAAACCTACTGGTCTGGTCTTGACTCATAACTCATGTCAGGTAATCTAACAGTAACAGCATTTTGCAATTATATAGTCTCTTTAATGCAACAAAATGTCCCCAGGCACTTCAGGGGAGTGCAAACTAACAGCATGTTAACACTGAGTCGCCATTAGTACAGATGGTTAAGGAGGTATTACAGAGGTTCAGAGAAGATAGATTCTAAGGAGCATTTTTAATGGAGGGGAGAGAGAGGTGGGGGGAGGCAGCGAGGGGATTCCAGCACTTAGGGGTTCAGGACATCTCAAGACAAGGCTGATAGTGAAATGATTCAAATCAAGGATATATAAAAAAAGCCAGAATTGGATGAAAGAATATACCTCAGAGGATTGCAATACTTGAGGAAGTTACAAAGGTAGGGAGGTCTTACAGAATTTGTAAACAAGGGTAGGAACTTTTAAATTAAATGCTTCGCCAACGTGAGTCAGTGAGCAACATGGTGATAGATTTAGTGTATGTGAATGTACGGTTCACAGAATCTTGGACAAGCTCATAGAACATTAAAGTGCAGTACAGGCCCATCGGCCCTTGATGTTGCGCCGACCAGTGGAATGAATCGAATGACTCTCTAACCTAAACTAATCCAATGTTATCCATATCTCTATCCACTGACCATTTGAATGCCCTTAAAGTTGGCAAGTCCACAACTGCTGCAGGCAGGGCATTCCACACCCTTACTACCCTGTGAGTAAAGAGCCCACCTCTGACATTCATCCTATAATTCCCACTCCTCAATTTAAAGCTATTTCCCCTCGTGTTAGCCATCAGCATCGGAGGAAAAAGGCTCTCACTGTCCACCCTATCTAACCCTCTGTTCAGTTTACAGAGGGTGGGAAGGTTGGTACGGCTCCTGCTCTGCCCAAAACCCCAAGAAACTACAAAGGGTCATGAATGAAGCCCAGTCCATCACTCAAACCAGCCTCCCATCCATTAACAATGTCTACATCTCCCATGGCTCAGAAGAGCAACCAGCATAATTATGGACCCATGCACCCCGGACATTGTCTTTCCAACTTCATATGTCATAAAAAGATACAAATGTCTAAGATAACATACTGACCAACTCGAGAACAGCTTCTTCCCTGATACCATCAGACCTTTGAATGAATTTACCTTGCATGAAGTTGATCTTTCTCAACACCCTAGCAACACATTCTACACCCTCTTGTTTCTTTCTGTATGAACAGTGCTCTTTATCTGTATAGTACGCAAGAAACAATACTGCTCACAGTATACTAATACATGTGACAAGAATAAATCAAATCAAATCAAAATGAAGGTTGGAAACCTGGCTCAGGAGAGTATTGGAGTAGTTAACCATGAGTTTGTATTTCAACTGTGATTGATTATTTTTCTAATCTTTTGCAGGGTATGAGCATTTCTGTCAAGACCAGCATTTGTTTGCCAACCCTAATTTGCCCTGGCGAAGGGGGTGGTGATCTACTGCCTTGAACCACTTCATTCAGCGTGGTGTTGGTACAGCCACAGTGTTGTTAGGGAGAGAGATCCAGGGTGCTGACCCAGCACAGCAATCTCACTAAGAGGCCTGGCAACACCAATTTTAACTACAACCGATTTATTTGATAGTAAACCTGCTAGCTTTCGGCGTTTGTGCCTTCGTCAGGCGAATGAGGTGTTCTGGTCTGCAATAGCACACATGTCAGCACAGACAGTTTACAGATTACTGATTAGAATGCGAAACCCAGCAGGGCAATGACATAGTTAGTCAGGGTGGTGTATGTTTTGGAGGGGAATGTGCAGCTAGAGGCTACCAGTTTGCAAGGTTATGTTGAGGAAACCTTGGAGAGTTGGTGCAGTCTTTTGGATGGGATATACTTCATGCTTCTCTGAATTAAATTTGTTTTTTTATTCATTCATGGGACATGGGCATGGCTGGGTGGCCATCCTCAGTTACCCATCTCCAATTACCTGAGTGGTTTGTTAGTCCATTTCAGAGATCAGTTTGAGAGTCAACAACATTGCTGTGGCTCTGGAGTCACATGTAGGCCAGACCAGGGAAGGACTTTTAATTGATAAGTATATGGAAGAGAAGGGAATCGTTTAGTTTGGAGGGGCATTGCTTTTTATTTTGGTCGGCACAACATCGAAGGCCGAAGGGCCTGTTCTGTGCTGTAATGTTCTATGTTCTATGTTCTATGACAGCCAATTTCCTTCCCTAAAGGACATTATTGAACCAGATGGATTTTTCCGACAAGTGACAATGGCTTCATGGTCATCAGTGGATTATTAATTCTAGATTTTTTTTTATTGAATTCAAATTCCACCATTAGCTGAGGCAGGATTCGAACCCAGGCCCTCAGAGCAACTTTGACAAAGGGTCATCTGGACTTGAAGGGCACTATTTTACCATTTTGATTCTAAGTGTTGGGCAGACTTGAAACTGGGAGTGTTTCAGATCAGACTTTTATGCCCATTCTCAGGTACGCCCATGAGCACCTTACCTGAAAAAAAAAACAGTGATTCTGAATTGCACTGCAGAAGCCTGCTGGCTGGACTTAATGTGCCCAAAATCCTGTAGGTTCGATCAGTGTCTCCAACTGCGCATGTGCAGAAAAAAAAACAGAATCCTGCATTCTCTGTCACATTGCTCCTGGACCGAATAATGCCTCCCTCTGGCCCCCACAGATATTGTCTCAACCCCACAACATTATAAACCCTCTTAGCCCCTCCTACCCTCTCCGCCACCCAGACCTATCAGAGACCCCTCCCCTTCCTCACTGATCTCAGGCAGAGTGGTAGTGAATTTCTCCCCTTTCCCCTTTTACGAGCAAAGGCTGAGTGACTTGAGGTTGTTTCATTAGAGAGAAGGAGGTTAAGAGGTGACCTAATTGAGGCATACAAGATGATCAGAGGGTTAGATGGGGTGGACAGTGAAAGCCTTTTTCCTCGGATGGTGATAGAACATAGAACATAGAACATAGAACATTACAGCACAGAACAGGCCCTTCGGCCTTCGATGTTGTGCCGACCAAAATAAAAAGCAATGCCCCTCCAAACTAAACCATTCCCTTCTCTTCCATATACTTATCAATTAACCTCTTAAACGCCACCAAACTTGGCGCATCTACAACAGCTGCAGGCAGGGCATTCCACTCCCTAATCACTCTTTGAGTAAAGAACCTACCTCTGATATCCGTCCTATAACTCATACCCCTTAATTTAAAGCTGTGTCCCCTCGTGCTAGCTTTCTCCATCCTAGGAAAAAGGCTATCACTGTCCACCCTATCTAAACCTCTAATCATCTTATATGCTTCAATAAGATCCCCTCTTAGCCGCCTCCTTTCTAACGAAAACAACCTCAAATCCTTCAACCTCTCTTCATAGGACCTGCCCTCCATACCAGGCAACATCCTGGTAAACCTCCTCTGTACCCTCTCCAATGCCTCCACATCTTTCTTATAATGTGGGGACCAGAACTGCACACAATACTCCAAGTGCGGCCGCACTAGAGTTTTGTACAGTTGCAACATGATGCTGCGGCTCCTAAATTCAATCCCCCTACCAATAAAAGCTAAGACTCCATATGCCTTCTTAACAACTTTATCCACTTGACTGCCTACTTTCAGGGATCTATTGACACATACACCAAGATCCTTCTGTTCCTCAACACTATTAAGAGCCCTACCATTAGCCCTATACTCTACACATTTATTGTTCCTGCCAAAGTGCATTACCTCACACTTTTCCACATTAAACTCCATTTGCCACCTCTCGGCCCAGCTCTGCAACTTGTCCAAGTCACTCTGTAAACTATAACACCCCTCTTCACTATCTACCACTCCACCGACTTTAGTGTCATCTGCAAATTTACTGATCCATCCCTCAATACCCTCATCCAGATCATTTATAAAAATTACAAACAGCAGGGGCCCCAAAACAGACCCCTGAGGCACACCACTCGTCACCGAACTCCACGATGAATATCTCCCATCAACCACCACCCTCTGTCTTCTATCTGCCAGCCAATTCCTAATCCAATTAGCTAAATCACCCTCTATTCCACACATCTGCATTTTCTGTAGAAGTCTTCCATGGGCCACCTTATCAAAAGCCTTACTAAAGTCCATATATACTACATCAACCGCCTTACCCCCATCCACCTCTCTGGTCACTTTCTCAAAAAACTCAATGAGGTTAGTAAGGCATGACCTACCCTTCACGAAACCATGCTGACTATCCCCAATCAATTCATTTCTCTCTAAATAACTATAAATCCTATCCCTAATAATTCTCTCCAATACCTTGCCCACAACAGAAGTAAGACTCACTGGCCTATAATTCCCAGGAAGGTCTCTCTTCCCCTTCTTAAACAGTGGGACCACATTCGCTATCCTCCAGTCCTCCGGAACCACACCCGTAACCAACGAGGACCTGAAGATCAGAGCCAGAGGCTCTGCAATCTCCTCTCTTGCCTCCCAGAGAATCCTAGGGTAAATCCCGTCCGGCCCAGGGGACTTATCCAACTTCAAACCCTCGAGAATTTCTAGCACATCCTCCCTATCTACTACAATACTTCCCAATTTGCAACCCTGTACCTCAGTGTTCTCCATAGCTACATTTCCAGCACTCTGCGTGAATACCGAAGAGAAATATTTATTCAGTGCCTCACCAATCTCTTCAGGCTCCACGCACAACTTCCCACTGCTGTCTATGACTGGCCCTAATCTTGCCCTAACCAATCTTCTATTCTTAACATATCGAAAGAAAGCTTTAGGATTCTCCTTAATCCTATCAGCCAACATCTTCTCGTGTCCCCTCTTAGCTCTCCTCAATTCACTTTTTAGCTCCTTCCTGGCTAATCTATAGCTATCCATTGCACTAACTGAGCCTTCAAGCCTCATCCTGACATAAGCCTCCTTTTTCTTCTTAACCAGCAAATCAACTTTTTTCGTACACCAAGGCTCTCTTACTCGACCATTTCCTCCCTGCCTGACAGGGACATACTTATCAAGGACTCGCAGCAGCTGCTCCTTGAATAAGCACCACATTCCAGATGTTCCCAGTCCCTGTAGTTTCCTAGTCCAATCTATGCACCCTAATTCTCTCCTGATGGCCTCATAATTACCCTTCCCCCAGCTATAACTACTGCCCCCAGCTTCATGCCTATCCCTGTCCATCACTAAGGTGAACGTAACCGAATTGTGGTCACTATCACCAAAATGTTCACTAACTTCCAAGCCTAACACCTGGTCTGGCTCATTGCCCAGCACCAAATCCAATGTAGCCTCACCTCTAGTTGGCCTATCTACATACTGAGTCAAAAAACCTTCCTGCACACTCTGTACGAAAACTGACCCCTCTAACGAGCTAGAGCTATAGCTATTCCAATCAATATTAGCAAAGTTAAAGTCCCCCATCACAATTACCCTACTACTTTCACTCCTAATCAGAATTGACTTTGCAATCCTTTCCTCAACCTCTCTAGAACTATTAGGAGGTCTGTAAAAGACTCCCAACAGGGTGACCTCTCCTCTCCTGTTTCTAATCTCAGCCCATACTACCTCAACAGACAAGTCCTCATCAAACTTCTTTTCTATCACCGTGATACAGTCTTTGACCAATAATGCCACTCCTCCCCCCCTTCTACCTCCTTCTCTACTCCGACTAAATGGTTAACATGAGGGGACATAGCTTTAAATTGAGGGGTGATAATTATAGGATGGATGTCAGAGGTAGGTTCTTTACTCAGAGGGTAGTAAGGGCATGGAATGCCCTGCCTGCAGCAGTTGTGGACTTGCCAACTTTTAGGGAGTTCAAATGGTCATTGGTTAGGCATATGAATAATATTAGAATAGTTTAGGTTATGGGGTCATTAGATTGGTTCCACTGGTTGGCACAACATTGAGGGCAGAAGGGCCTGTACTGCGCTGTAATGTTCTATGTTCCCTCTCCCCCCCCCCCACCAATTTCAAGCAGAGAGCTGTCAGGCACTCAGCAATTACCCCCTCACTGATGGAGCATCCAAATTGGACTTATATCTGTTTTGCACCTATTCTGGATGGGCGAATGAAGTGGTAAAGGGGGAAATTTCAGGCATGGTCACGATTGCGGCCACTTTTGGGCCTTGGTAAAGGGGGAACTGATATGGAGGTGGGCGTTGATCACATTACTTTTCTCACACCTGATTTTACTAAGTTTTTGTGCCCCAAGACGGGCGCAACTTGATGGTAAAATCAGACCTGGAACATCAACTTTTCTCTCTCCTTGCAGATGCTGCCAGACCTGCTGAGATTATCCAGTATTTTCTCATGTGATCCCCAGAACATTAACTGAGTTTCTGGATTGCTAGTCTAGCAATAATACCACTAGGCCATTAAATCTGTTATATCAATAAACAGCGGGATTTTCCACTCCCGTTTTTGCCAGGTGGGATCAGCGAAAAGATCAAACAAAACTACCTGGAACTTCCTAATGGCATTTTACGGCAACTTAAATGCACGACATGAATTTTTTTTCCTCCTCCCTTCAGTGACAGGCTGGGTTTTCCAATATTAAACATCAGAACATCACCTGAATGTGTTAGTACCTAACGAATGAAGAATTGAAGATTACAGTGAGAATCATGTGAGAAGGTGGAAGAAAGTACAAATCAAGTTGAAATAGCTAAAGAGCTATGGGAAAGAGAGAAAGAGAGAGAGAGAGAGAGAAAGGACAGTGACACCAGTGATTGAAAAGTACAAGTCGACAGCAAGAGGAAGTAAGAATGAGACACATTTATTAAATAGCTGAAGGCAGTGATGATAACTGGGTTAAGATCAAAAGGCAAAACACATGGGGCTTCTTAAACAAAAATCAAAACTGAAAAGGCTGGAAATACTCATCATAGAATGCCTCCAGTGTAGAAGGAGGCCATTTGGCCCCTCGATTCACAACCACAATTCCAACCAGACCCTATTCCCTTTTCACTAAGGGGCAATTTCGCAAGGCCAATCAACCTAACCTGCACATCTTTGGACTGTGGGAGGAAACCAGAGCATTCAGAGGAAACCCACTTAGAAACGGGGAGAATGTGCAATCTCCACACAAGCAGTGACCCAAAGCCGGAATTGAACCAGGGTCCTTGGTGCTATGATGCGAACCACCATGCCAATCTGCCGACCTAAGACTGGCTATAGCTGTGCAAAAAGAAAATAAGTTAACATTTTTAGGGCATTACAGTTTTTGTCTGGGAAGATGGTAATCTCATGATGTTGTCATTGGACTAGTAATCCAGAGACCCAGGGTAATGTTCCGGGGACCTGGGTTCAAATCCCACCACAGCAGATGGTGAACTCAATAAAAATCTGGAATTAAGAATCTACTGATGACCATGAAGTCTTGGAGCTTGATTTCCCATGTCATCCTACAAATGGTCTTGGAAGTTTAGCCTTGCAGGGGAGTCATATATCGTAGACTGGTAGAGCAGTCCTCTTTTAGGGGGTCATCCTCTGCGACTGCGCGCTGAGCTTTGGGATGGATGTACATGAAGCTATGAGGGAAGGGGGATACCCATCTGGCCAGCCAGATCATAAGAACATAAGAACGTAAGAAATAGGAGCAGGAGTAGGCTATCTAACCTCTCAAGCCTGCCCTGTTATTCAATAAGATGATGGTTGATCTGAAGTGGATCAGTTCCAGTGTCCCGCTGTCTCCCTATAACCCTTAATTCCCTTGTCGACATAAATATATTCAGCAAGGTAGCCTCCACCACTTCAATGGCAGAGAATTCCAGAAATTCACCACCCTTTGAGAAATTCCTCCTCAACTCCGATCTATATTGCCCGCCACACCCCACCCCCTCCCCCCTTATTTTGACTTTGTGCCCTCTAGTCCTGCTAACCTTTCTAAGGTTAGAATCTCTCTATGTCTACCCTCTCTAGCCCCTTCTTTACCTTATATGTCTCTATAAGATTCCCCCTCAGCCTTCTAAACTCCAATAAGTACAGGCCCAATCTATTAATCTCTCCTCATAAGTTAACCCCCTCATGTCCGGTATCAGCCTAGGGTCTTTGTGCTTGAATTGTAAAAGCACAGTATGCAGGTGCGGCAGGTGATTAAGAAGGTGAATGCAATGTTGGCTTTGTAGCTAGGGGGATAAATCTATAAACACTAGACAGAAATGGGAACATTGGGGTGGCAGCACGGGTTCGTTGGGCCGAAGGGCCTGTTTCCTGTGCTGTTTTGTTCTTTGTTCTTTATAAAAATAGGGAGGTTCTGTTGCAGCTATATAGGGTGCTGGTGAGGCCGCAGCTGGAGTACTGTGTGCAGTTTTGCTCGCTGCATTCGAGGAAGGATATATTGGCCTTGGAAGGGGTGCAGAGAAGGTTTACTAGACCGATACCGGAGATGAGGGCGTTGGATTATGAGGAGAGACTGAATTGGCTAGGTTTGTACTCTTTGGAGTTAAGAAGGCTGAGAGGTGGTCTTATAGAGACGTATAAGATAATGAAGGGGATGGATGGGGTAGAGATAGAGAGATTCTTCCCGCTTAACAAAGATAGCAGGACTAGAGGGCACAGCCTCAAGATTAGGGGTGTGTGGTTCAGCTCGGAGTTGCGGAGGGATTTCTTCACGCAACGGGTGGTGAATCTTTGGAATTCTCTGCCTGATGAAGTGGTGGAGGCTTCTTCACTGAAAATGCTCAAGTCAAGACTGGATAGGTTTTAATTGACAAGGGAATTAAAGATTATGAGGAGAAAGCGGAAAAGTGGTACTGAACCACTACAGATCAGCCATGATCTTATTGAATGGCGGGGCAGGCTCGGGGGGCTGGATGGCCTACTCCTGCTCCTATTTCTTATGTTCTTATGTTCTTATGAACCTTCTTTGCATATCCTCCAAGACCAATATATCCTTTCACAAGTAAGGGGACCAAAACTGCACACAGTATTCCAGTTGCGGCCTCACCAGTGCCCTGTACAGTTGCAGCAAGACCTCTCTGCTTTTATATTCTATCCCCCTTGCTATAAAGGCCTGCATTCCTTTTGCCGTCTTGATCACCAGCTGCACCGGAAGATGGGTTTTTGCGATTCGTGCACAAGAACATCCAGGTCCCTCTGCACCGGAGCATGCTGCAGCTTTTCACCCTTTAAATAATAATCCCTCCTACTATTATTTCTACCAAAGATCAGCTGAATCAACCCTACCGATCAGTGAGGTGACAGATGTCACAGCCAGACTGCCCTTACACCCACTGATGACCATGAAAACGTTGTCGATTGTCATAAAAATCCATGAATGTCCTTGAGGGGGAGGTATTTAGTGTTCTTTACTTGGTCTGTCCTACATGGTTCCAGAACCACAGCAATGTGGTTGACTCTTAACAACCCTCTGAGATGACCTGGCAAGCCACTTATAAACAGACTTTTAATTGGTAACGGGTTGAAGGATTGTGGGGAGAGGGCAGGAAAATGGGGACGGCAGCCATGATTGAATGGTGGAACAGATTCGATGGGACGAATGGCCTAATTCCATGAACGAATGAACTTGTAAACAGTTCAAGGGCAATTACAGATGGGCAATAAATGTTGGCTTTCCATGTTCCACGAAAGAATAAATAAGAAATTCAGTTCTGAAGAAAGGTCCATTGTTTCTTCCCATGTATGATACCAGGTGATTTCTATCATCTCCTGATTTTATTTCAGATTTCCAGCAGCTGCAGAATTTTGTTTTTTTATTCAAGCTTACTAAACTATCTGGCATTGGTCAATCATTTCAGAGGGAGGAGAAGGTAAGAGAACCACTTCATCCACACAGAGATAATCAAATGTAGCCAGAAAACCAACAGGCAGAAACTTCATTTGGGATATGTTACAGAGAAAATATTCTCAGTGAGGTATATATCTGGGGAGTTTCTGCTCAGATAGAATGCAGTGGCAACCCACATCTAATGCCCAAAGGCCAGAGCAAGCCTCTGGGTGCGTGTCTACGTTTTTTAAAGGTTATTTATTAGTGTCACAAGAAGACTTACATTAACACTGCAATGAAGTTACTGTGAAAACCCCCAGAAGCCATAGGCTCTTGTTGGGGTTCACTGAGGGAGAATTTAGCATGGCCAACCCACCTTTCCGGCACACCTTTCAGACTGTGGAAGGAAACCAGTGCACCCAAGGAAACCCACGCAGAGAACGTGCAGAGTCTGCAAGACAGTTACCCAATTCGGGAATTGAACCCGGTCCCTGGCGCTGTGAGGGCAGCAATGCTAATCACTGTACCATTGCGCTGTCCAGGGAGGCATCAAGCGAGTTACTGAGGTGGAAATCCTTCTAATGAAAGTCCAGCCTCTAACAGGGAGAACTGGGTTTAACCAGAATTAATAACCTCTCATAAAATTATCTTCACTTATTATAGTATTAGTAGACCATACTCAGGAGCCTAAAGGGACTTGTCACTTTGGACCACTCCACTGAAACCTATCCAACATATATGTGGGACTTTGTGTTGCCAGGTGATTCAAGGAAGACATAGTTGAATAGAGGAAAATAAGTCAGATCCTCGAAACAGTCTGGCCCTTGAATTAGTTTGTGACTGATCTGTATCTGAATTCCATCTGTCCATCTTGTTCCCTCATCATTAATATCATTTTCTATCCAAAGTTTGGGGGCGGGGGGGTTGCTCCCGATTTCTACTGTCCTTTTTGTGTGAAGGAATGCTTCTGGCATCAACTTGACCCCCTGGCTCCAGCTTTAAGTTTCTGCCCCACCACATCCCCTCCCCACACCCAGTTCCAAACTCAACCAACCATCTTCAATATTTAATATTTTCTTTCCTTCTCTATGAATGGTATGCTTTGTCTATATAACACGCAAGAAACAGTATTTTTCACTGTATACTTATACATGTAACAACAATAAATCAAATCAAACCAATTCAACTCTTCTAGGCCAATCTACTTGTCCTACTACCATCACCATTTGCCTTCACCACCATCCTTATTATCAGTGAACCTCTCCTTCCAGATCCCAGCACCTCGTGGAATGGCCTCCCTTCAAAAGTCTGCATTCTCCAGATTTGCTTGTCCAAAATTGGCCTGTTCAGTCCCAGAAATACCAATGGTAGATATCCATGATCCCGAGTACAGCCTTTACCAGAGAGTAACATTATGAAAGGCAGGTTGTCTACTCTAGGTTTGTGCCTTGTGTCCAGCACTGTGAGGCAAATATGGCCAATCCAAACATAACCCGCACACCTTTGGACACAAAAGGGCAATTTAGCATGGCCAATTCACCTAACCTGCACATCTTTGGACACAAAGGGGCAACTTAGCATGGACAATCAAGCTAACCTGCACACCTTTGGACACAAAGGGGCAATTTAGCATAGCCAATACGCCCAACCTGTACATCTTTGGATATAAATGGGCAAGTTAGCATGGCCAATCAACCCAACCTGCATATCTTTGGAATGTGGGAAGAAACTGGAAAACACAGAGGAAACCACCGCAGACATGGGGAGAACATGCAGACTCTGCACAGACAGTGACCTGAGGCCGGAATTGAACCCGGGTCCTTAGCGCTGTGAGGCAGCAGTACTAAAAACTGTGTGATCTTGCTGCTGTGAGATTTTTTTACTTGGAAATAAAAGTATGTACATTGATTTGGAATAGATTAACATCATCTTACCTTTAAAAATATAGCTTGTTCATTTTAGCAGCCACAGATATTATAACATGCAGCATCTCCAACTTTACAACAAACTTGCACTTTCTGGGAAAATCATTCTGCACTTCAGACTCCAACAGATGTTCAAACACGTTTCCTCATTGTTGTGATTGGAGAAAGTTAAATATACCCACCAGCGTTCTCTTCCGTTGGGTTGCTGGGGGCTTCTTAATGTTTTTTCCCTGTGGTGCTAATGGGTAAAAAGCTACGTGATTTACAACAACATCCGACGCAGATGTGGCTTTCATTATACTATAAGATGCTCCACAGTGCAGCAGCCCTGGGGCGATTCTTAAATAAGCTAACATTAGCTGTTTCATGAAAATTCAAGGGTGATGTAAATTGGCCCTATAAGTTTGTGACAAATAAGCTCTCAATGTTTTTTTTTCCCTTTGCCATCTGTGCTAATCCATTTCAGCACCACTTAGTTAAAAGTGGCATATGTCCCAAACACAACTTGCTTGTTTTTTGAAGTCTTATTGAATTCCTATTGCCTTCTGAGCCTGCACTAACAACGATCCCACCCAGATCTCTCCTCCTAACGCCACACATTTACCCTAGCTAGTAAACCCTGACATTTAGGGGCAATTTGTCATGGCCAATCCACTGAAACAGCGCACACCGTTCTGACTGGGAGGAAACGGGAACACCCGGAGGAAACCCAAGCAGACACGGGGAGAACATGCAGGCTCCACACAGACGGTGACCCAAGCCAGGGATCGGACTGGGATCCCAGCACTAACTACTGTGCCACCAGTTTTTGTAGTTAGTGAGGCTGTACTCATAATCAAACTCACATAACAGTTAAACTCAGAGTAATAATTCCCTCTCTGCTCTCAGCGTCAAGTAACTTGTCTGACATATTCTCCTTAAACGTTTATTTCAAAAGTTGTTTATTTCAAAAGTTGTTCAAAAGTTATTTATTAGTGTCACAATAAGGCTTACATTAACACTGCTAATGCTAAGGCTTACATTAACACTGCAATGAAGCTACTGTGAAAATCCCCCAGTCACCAGACTCTGGCACCTGTTTGGATACACTGAGGGTGAGTTTAGGATGGACAATGCGCCTAACCAGCACATCTTTTTTGATTTGATTTGATTTATTATTGTCACATGAATTAATATACAGCGAAAACTATTATTTCTTGCGCGCTACGCAGACAAAGCATACTGTTCCTAGGGAAGGAAACAAGAGAGTGCAGAATGTAGTGTTACAGTGATAGCTAGGGTGTAGAGAAAGATCAACTTAATGTCAGGTAGGTCCATTCAAAAATCTGATGGCAGCAGGGAGTGCGGTTCGTGAACCGGTTGGTACATTACCTCAGGCTTTTGATTCTTTTTCCCAATGGAAGAAGGCGGAAGAAAAAAATGTCTGGGATGCGTGGGAGCACCTCGAGAGCTCCACACAGAGGGCCTCAACCGGGATCTTGGGTTCAAGGCGGCTAAGGGGGGATCTTATCGAAGCATATAAGATGATTAGAGGTTTGGATAGGGTGGACAGTGATAGCCTTTTTCCTAGGATGGAGAAAGCTAGCACGAGGGGACACAACTTTAAATTAAGGGGTATGAGTTATAGGACGGATATCAGAGGTAGGTTCTTTACTCAAAGAGTGATTAGGGAGTGGAATGCCCTGCCTGCAGCTGTTGTAGATGCGCCAAGTTTGGTGGCGTTTAAGAGGTTAGTTGATAAGTATATGGAAGAGAAGGGAATGGTTTAGTTTGGAGGGGCATTGCTTTTTATTTTGGTCGGCACAACATCGAAGGCCGAAGGGCCTGTTCTGTGCTGTATTGTTCTATGTTCTATGTTCTATGTTCTATATCACACTATTTGTAACCCCCATGTCTTGCCTGGGCTTACGACATCTCACTTACTGTCCTGTCTGGACGATACACATCTCTTTAACCTCTGCTTAATGCTCTCTCCACTCACCATTGTCTGTACTTTTAAGACTTGATTAGCTGTAAAGACTCTCATTCCAACCATTACTCTGTAAACCGAGTTTGTGTCTTTATGTGCCCTGTTCATGAACAGATCTTCCACTGACCTGACGAAGGAGCAGTGCTCCAAAAGCTTGTGGCGTTTGCTACCAAATGAACCTGTTGGACTTTTAACCTGGTATTGTGAGACTTCTTATTGTGTTTACCCCAGTCCAAGGCTGGCATCTCCACCTCATGATTCTCAGCCCAATTCCCCTGCTTTTTCCCCATAAACTTTGATCCCCTTATTAATCAAGAACCTATCTATCTCTGTTATAAAGACACTCAGTGACCTGACCTCCACAACCTTGTGTGGCAATGAATTCCACAGATTCACCATCCTCTGGCTGAAGAAATTCCTGCTCATTGCATCATGTGTCAGTTATAGATCAGTTTGACAGCTCTCCCACCTCTGAATCACATGGTTTTGAGTTCATGACCTCCTTTCGAATCCCTTCAACTCATTAAATCTGCAGAGAAATTAAGGTTGGAGCTCCCAGTACAGCACTGGGGGAGTGCCACACTGTTTGGAAGTTTTCCAAGCAGACGTTAAAAGGCCCCATCTATCCTCCCAAAGTATTGTTTGATGAAGCGCGGGGGAGTTATTCCCCCAGAGTCCCGCAAAATATTTACCTCTCATAGAATCTCTACAGTACAGAAGCAGGCCATTCAGCCCATCAAGTCTGCACCAACCACAACCTACCCAGACTCTATGCCCATAACCCCACACATTTACCCTCGTAATCTTCCTGACAGGAAGGAGCAATTTAGCAAGCCAGCCCACATAACCCGCACATCTTTGGACTGTGGGAGGAAACCAGAGTACGGGCAGGAAACCCACGCAGACCGAGAACGTGCAGATTCCACACAGTCACCTGAGGCCGGAATCGAACCAGGTCCCTGGCGCTGTGAGGCAACAATGCTAACCATTGTGCCGCCGTGCCACCGCAGTCAACATCATGAAGAAACAGAATATTTGGTCATTCTGGCATTGTTGTTTGTGGGAGTTTGCTGAGTGCTGATTGGATGCCATCTTTCATATATTACGTGTCAACATTATTTTGTCAACTATAAGCATTTTGGGACATCCAGTGATTGTGACTGGAGCTATATAAACACAAGTCTATCTCAGTATCAAACATGATTTTGATTTTGATTTGATTTATTATCGTCACACGTACTAACGTACAGTGAAAAGTATTGTTTCTTTTGCGATATACCGACAAAACATATCTTTCATAGAGAAAGGAAATGAGAGAGTGTAGAATATAGTGTTACAGTCATAGCTAGGGTGAAGAGAAAGATCAACTTAATGCAAAGTAAGTTCCTTCAAAAGTTTAATGGTAGCGGGGAAGAAGCTGTTGTTGAGTCGGTTGGTACATGTCCTCAGGCTTTTGTATCTTTTTCCAGTGGAAGAGAGAATGTCCAGTGTGCATGGGGTCCTTAATTATGCTGGCTGCTTTCCAAAGACATTGGGAAATGTAGACAGAGACAATGGATGGAAGGCTGGTTTGCATCATGGGTTGGCTACATTCACAACATTTTGCAATTTCTTGCTGTCTTGGGCAGAGCAGGAGCCATATCAAACTGTGATACAACCAGAAAGAATCCTTTCTAAGGTGCATCTGTAAAAGTTGGTGAGAGCGATAGTTTCCTTAATTTTCAGAGAAAGTTGATGGGCTTTCTAAACTATAGTGTCAGCACGGGAGTACCAGGACAGGTTGTCAGTGATCTGGACGCCTTAAAACTTGAAGCTTTCGACTTTCTTCCCATTGATATAGACACGGGCATGCTTTCCTGAAGGAACATTTAAGTTATGAAGAGAGGTTGAATAGGGTTGGAGCAGGGAAGACTGAGGGAGTGACGTGATTGATGTGTTTAAGATTATGAGGCTCCGTTATGAGGGGACAAGTTAAAAGTGAGGAGTGAGAAGTTAGGGGGAGGTTGAGGAAAAACCTTTTTACCCAGAGGCTGATGACAGTCTGGAATGCGCTGCCTGGGAGGGTGGCAGAGGTGGGATGCCTCACATCCTTTAAAAAGTATTTGGGTGAGTACCTAGCACATTCAAGTCTCTGGGCCAAGTACTGGTAAGTGGGATTAGATGGGCAGGTCTGGGCATTTCATGCATTGGCACAGATTCGATGGGCCAAAGGGCCTCTTCTACAATGTAGCAATCTGTGACTCTGTGAAGTCGATGACTATCTCCTTCATTTTGTTGACATTGAGGGAGAGATTATTGTCGCTGCACCAGTTCACCGGATCCTTTCTTTTATTCCTGTACTTTGGGCAGGATTTGGTGATAGTTGCCTCCTGTTGGGACCAGACAGTTCCGGTGGCAGGAAGTTCTGGAAAATCCCGTTCTCTGAATTCTCTTTTTGACTGTCCAGGTGAGTGGGTTTTGGTTGAGTGACAAGTTCACACCGTTTGCATATGAGATTCTTCTGCCAGATTGGTATCAGGTATTCTGAAATGTTACAGTTGTGGATTCTCTTCTTCATAAGATTAGGTCACCAGCTGAAGAGTGACGTTTTCTTGCTAACTCTTGCAAGCCAGCTGCTATTGCATTTGGTGAGGTTGGGGGGGGGGGAGGTGTCACAAGGGGCTGTGGTTCCTCAATAAATACATCTGGGAAAAGGGAATAGATGGTTAGGCTGAAATCGGGGTGGAGAGGGACGGGAAGAACCTGGTGCAGAGGATAAAGATAGAATTGATTAGTTGGGCCGAATGGCGCTCTGATTTCTGAATTTGCAGTTCTGCACTGCCTGACTTAATATCAACACCAGTGAATCAATCTAACTGGCTTCCAAATGATCTTCACTGATTCTAACTGGAATATTCAGCAGGCCGTGAAGGGAAATGAACATTTTAATTTTGTGAAATGAGGGATTGTTATGAGAAAATCTTTCAGAACATGACACCCTAGTTAAGTTCACAGAGCTTTTGCAATTGATATAGATTTCCCTGTTTCTGTCCAGGCAATAGACAGATGCAGAGCGTACAACAAGTACAAAGTCCTCCTCCAGCCCTGAGATCTCTGTTATTTACAAAGCACCGTTACTCAGGCTCACTGTGTGACAAGGGCAACCATTGATACCAAGGGCATTAAGTGAACATTTCAAGCCTGAGGGTGTCTCCCTGTCCTGTTTGATTACCCCCATCCACAGGCCCTACACATGCACACGCATGCAAACACACACACACACACACTCACAGACAAGCACACACACATGCCCACACACACTTACACATGTATGCACACACATGTACATACACATATATGCACATGTACACACACATGTGCACACATACACATGTACATATACATGCACACGTACACACACCCACATACACAATCACACATGCACACACATACATGTACACACACACACATGCATGCACACATACATACATGCACGCACACATACTCTCACACACACATACGCACACACACACAGACACACACTTGCATATGCACACACGCACACCCACACACACATACTGTCACTCAGACACACACACACATACACACATTTACTCATGCACATTCCCACTTATAGTTGACAATGCTGGAATGTGGAAAAGGTTACAATTCCAGAAAGCCTGACTTTCAAATTTCGCTGGATTGCTCCCGGAATCCCTCAGGCTGTCAGGGATCCAGGAGCTGGGTAGGATTGAGAACTATTTGTGGAGATAGTCCACATGCACCCTTCCCTGGTTGCCTGACACACCCATCCTCGCTTCCTCCACTTCCCCACAGCAGTCAGTCGGTGAACCCAAATCTATGCTACCCAGCGGAGTGACTCCTGTCATTCTTTGATTCTGTTGATTGGATGTGGGCATCACTGGCAGGAGCAGCGTTTGCTGCCTGTTCCCTGAGTGCCCTCAGGAAGGTGGTGGTGAGCGACCTCCTTTTTGTTGTGGAATGGGACAACCTGGTAGAGCGACTGGGCCCATTTCAGTTGGCTTCAGAAACCAAGAGAAGCTATTTTCTGCCCCCGATTTCAGCGGGCCGGAATGGTGAGGGGGGGGGGGGGGGGGGGGGGTGCGCGGCCAATTGAGGGAGGGAAATCCCCAAAACAACTTTGACGTTGACAGGATTTCCCCACTTGATTGTCCTCGTGCTATCCCCTGACAATAACATAACGGGGATTCTGACTCTAAGAGTCTCAATCAGAGTCCACTCCACCAGCACAATGGCGTGGGACACATCCCTTTAAACTTTTCTTCTAGAGCACCTAAAAATATGGCAGGAAAAGTGGGCAGCACAGCTCGGAAGGGGGCCCTGTGTGAGCTGGCGTCCTGAAAAAAGGTTGAAAATTTCAGCTCTGTTGGTGTGGATCTGGAGGCCAGACCTGGCAAGGGTTAAAGGGATAGTCCTGGGTAAGATGCTCTGTTGGTGCAGATTCAATGGGCCTAAAGGCCTCTATCTGCACTGTAGAGATTAAATGATTTGAGGCCAAGGGAGGAAGTAGCACAGTTGTATTGTTGCTGGATTAATAATCCAGAGGCTCCAGAATAATCGTTTGGAAACCCAGATTCAAATCCTCCATGGCAGATGGTAAAATTTGAATTCAATGAAGTTCTTGGATTAAAAGTCTGATGATGGCTACGAAACCATCGTTGATTGTTGTAAAAACTCACTGGTTCCTTTTAGGGAGGAGCCCTATCATCCTTACCTGGTCCGGCCTACATGTGACTCCCCATCCTCTTCATCCATGTGACGTTAATATACCTTGAAGGGATTTTTTTTTAAATCATGATCTCTGCAGCTTTCACAGCCACTGTGTCTCATACTTACTGCCTTAGGCGATGTTATTGATGGAAAGAGAAAAAACAAACTGTGGGCAGGTCAGGTGACAAGAATTGTCTTTAATTTTGCTTTAGCTGCAGTGTTTGAGGCAATCTTTGAAACGAGCTAGAAAATAAATCTCTTTCTCTGTTTTCCTTTCAAAATGTTGTCAGCTAGCTAAAAGAAAGACTTGTTGCCAGAAGAATCTGTGCTTTGGTGTTTTGGGGAGCTGATATGACTACAATCTGCCCTGAATGGCAGGAGTGACAAAGAGATAGTCACTCCTAAAAGTGATTCGTGGGTAACTATTAGGAGGAGGGGTAAGAAGCAATCGGGTAGACAATCCCCCGGGGCTGTTCCCCTCCGAAACAAATTTTCTGTCTTGGAGGCTACAGTTGAGGAAGAATCAACTGGAGAGGACCAGAGGGAGCAGGTCTATGGGGGTGAGCCTGCTGAGAATGCTCAGGAGGGTAGGGAGAAAAAGAGATTGGGCCTAGTAATTGGAGACTCCATAGTTAGAGGGACAGATAGGAGAGTAAGTAGTAATAAAAGTGACTCAGGGCTGGTGTGTTGCCTCCCAGGGGCTGGAGTCCAGGATGTCACAGATAGGGTTTTTAAGATTCTTAAGGGAGAGGGGAGTCAACCCCAAGTCATGGTTCATGTAGGGACACATGATATAGGAAGGACGAGGGAAGGGGATATTAAACAGAAATTTATGGAGTTGGGGTGGAAGCTTAGGGCCAAAACTGGCAGAATGGTTATCTCTGGACTCTTGCCTGTGCCAAGGGATAGTTTGGAGAAGAACAGAGAGAGGGAATGTTTGAACTCGTGGCTATGGGGATGGTGCAGGAGGGAGGGGTTCAGGTTCCTGAACAATTGGGACTCATTCTGGGATAGGTGGGACCTCTACAAGAGAGATGGTCTACACCTGAACCAGAGGGGAACTAATATCTTGGGGGGAAAATTTGCTAAGGCTATGCAGGGGCTTTAAACTGATTCGGGGGGGGTGGGATCCTGAATAGTTGGGGTGCTAAGAGGGATGAGAGTAAGGGGGTCATAGAGGAAAGCCGTAAAACACAGCAGCATACGGGTGGGGTGGGGCATGGTTTGAAATGCGTATACTTTAATGCAAGGAGTATTCACAATAAGGGGGAGGAACTTGCAGATTGGACCAGTACCTGGAACTTCGATGTTGTGGCCATTTCAGAGACTTGGGTAGAGCAGGGACAGGAATGGATGTTGCAGGTTCTGGGGTTCAAATACTTTAGTCGGAGTAGAGAAGGAGGTAGAAGGGGGGGAGGAGTGGCATTATTAGTCAAAGACTGTATCACAGTGACAGAGAAGAAGTTTGATGAGGACTTGTCTGTTGAGGTAGTATGGGCTGAGATTAGAAACAGGAGAGGAGAGGTCACCCTGTTGGGAGTCTTTTATATACCTCCTAAAAGTTCTAGAGAGGTAGAGGAAAGGATTGCAAAGTCGATCCTGGACAGGAGTGAAAGTAATAGAGTAATTGTTATGGGGGACTTTAACTTTACTAATATTGATTGGAATAGCTATAGCTCTAGCTTGTTAGAGGGGTCAGTTTTTATACAAAGTGTGCAGGAAGGTTTTTTTGACTCAGTATGTAGATAGGCCAACTAGAGGTGAGGCTACATTGGATTTGGTGCTGGGCAATGAGCCAGACCAGGTGTTAGGCTTGGAAGTTAGTGAACATTTTGGTGATAGTGACCACAATTCGGTTATGTTCACCTTAGTGATGGATAGGGATAGGCATGAAGCTGGGGGCAGTAGATATACTGGGGGGAAGGGTAATTATGAGGCCATCAGGAGAGAATTAGGGTGCATAGATTGGACTAGGAATCTACAGGGACTGGGAACATCTGGAATGTGGAGCTTATTCAAGGAGCAGCTGCTGCAGGTCCTTGATAAGTATGTCCCTGTCAGGCAAGGAGGAAATGGTCGAGTAAGAGAACCTTGGTGTACGAAAAAAGTTGATTTGCTGGTTAAAAGGGAAAAGGAGGCTTATGTCAGGATGAGGATTGAAGGCTCGGTTAGTGCGATGGATAGCTATAGATTAGCCAGGAGGGAGCTAAAGAGTGCATTGAGGAGAGCGAAGAGAGGACACGAGAAGACTTTGGCTGATAGGATTAGGGAGAATCCTAAAGCTTTCTTTAGATATGTTAAGAATAGAAGATTGGTTAGGACAAGATTAGGGCCAGTCATAGACAGCAGTGGAAAGTTGTGCGTGGAGCCTGAGGAGATTGGAGAGGTACTGAATAAATATTTCTCTTCGGTATTCACGCAGGGTGATGTAAATGTAGTTATGAAGAACACTGAGGTACAGGGTAGCAAACTGGAAAGTATCGAAGTAGATAGGGAGGATGTGCTAGATATTCTCGAGGGTTTGAAGTTGGATAAGTCCCCTGGGCCGGACGGGATTTATCCTAGGATTCTCTGGGAGGCAAGGGAGGAGATTGCAGAGCCTCTGGCTCTGATCTTCAGGTCGTCGTTGGTTACGGGTGTGGTTCCGGAGGACTGGAGGATAGCGAATGTGGTCCCGTTGTTCAAGAAGGGGGAGAGAGACCTTCCAGGGAATTATAGGCCAGTGAGTCTTACTTCTGTGGTGGGCAAAGTGTTGGAGAGAATAATTAGGGATAGGATTTATAGTTATTTAGAGAGTAATGAATTGATTGGAGATAGTCAGCATGGTTCTAGTGAAGGGTAGGTCGTGCCTTACTAACCTCATTGAGTTTTTTGAAAAAGTGACTAAGGAGGTGGATGGGAGTAAGGTGGTTGATGTGGTATATATGGACTTTAGTAAGGCGTTTGATAAGGTGGGCCATGGAAGACTTCTGCAGAAAATGCAGATGTATGGGATAGAGGGTGATTTAGCTAATTGGGTTAGGAATTGGCTAGCAAATAGAAGACAGAGGGTGGTGGTTAATGGGAGATATTCATCTTGGAGTTCGGTGAAAAGTGGTGTACCTCAGGGGTCTGTTTTGGGGCCCCTGCTGTTTGTAATTTTTATAAATGATCTGGATGAGGGTAGTGAAGGAGGGATTAGTAAATTTGCAGATGACACTAAAGTCGGTGGAGTGGTAGATAGTGAAGAGGGGTGTTATAGTTTGCAGAGGGATTTGGACAAGTTGCAGAGCTGGGCCGAGAGGTGGCAAATAGAGTTTAATGTGGAAAAGTGTGAGGTAATGCACTATGGCAGAAATAATAAATGTGTAGAGTATAGGGCAAATGGTATGATTCTTAGTAGTCTAGATGAACAGAGGGATCTTGGTGTGTATGTGCATAGATCCCTGAAAGTAGGCAGTCAGGTCGAGAAGGTTATTAGGAAGGCATATGGAGTCTTTGCTTTTATTGGTAGAGGGATTGAATTTCGGAGCCGCAACGTCATGTTGCAACTGTACAAAACTCTAGTGCGACCGCACTTGGAGTATTGTGTGCAGTCCTGGTCCCCACATTATAAGAAAGATGTGGAGCATTGGAGAGGGTACAGAGGAGGTTTACCAGGATGTTGCCTGGTATGGAGGGCAGGTCTTATGAAGAGAGGCTGAGGGATTTGAGGTTGTTTTCGTTAGAAAGGCGGAGGCTAAGAGGGGACCTTATCGAAACATATAAGATGATTAGAGGTTTAGATAGGGTGGACAGTGATAGCCTTTTTCCTAGGATGGAAAAAGCTAGCACGATGGGACACAGCTTTAAATTAAGGGGTGATAGTTATAGGACGGATATCAGAGGTAGGTTCTTTACCCAAAGGGTGGTTCGGGAGTGGAATTCCCTGCCTGCGGCAGTTGTAGATGCGCCAAGTTTGGTGGCGTTTAAGAGGTTAGTTGATAAGTATATGGAAGAGAAGGGAATGGTTTAGTTTGGAGGGCATTGCTTTTTATATTGGTCGGCGCAACATCGAAGGCCGAAGGGCCTGTTCTGTGCTGTAATGTTCTATGTTCTATGTTCTATGAATTTTCAAGATCATTTGAAATCAACTTTCAACCCAGGGAACTGGATTCCAGTATCATGTGAGCTTTAGCCTGTGCAGTGATAAAACTGTTCAAAGGGTTTTGTTTATTGGGTTTTAGTTTTAAAGAACAAAGAACAAAACAGCACAGGGAACAGGCCCTTTGGTCCAACGAGCCCGTGCCGCCACCCCGGTGTTCCCATCTCTATCCATGATCCCTGTCAATGTTTATAGATCTATGGATTAAAAACCAAATTTGAGACAATTTAGGGAGAATTTGTTTTGCCAATTAGCCTAAGAGCACATTTTTGGGACATGGGAGGAAACTGGAGTACCCGGAGAAAACCCATTTTAGTTGGAACATATTCAAGATATTCATTCAGAGTTATATATTGTAGTGGTTGTTTTGTTTCTTGTTTATAATTGATAAAAGTTCTTGCTACTTTTCTTACGATCATGTTAACCATATTGTTAAATAAATTTTGTTTGATAAAAGCTCCTGAGTGGGTCTTTTGAGTCACACCTGAACTGAAACATCTCATGTTTATCGTAACCAACTTCAAGAGGCAAAAACTTATGCCTCAGGCAGGCTCCATAAAACACTTTGGAGTTTCTAACCTGAACCATAATACCCAGATGGTGGTGAATGTGTGGAATTCATTCCTACAGAATGCAGTTGAGGCCAAACACTGTTTGATTTCGGGAAGAAATTGGGTATAACTCTCTGGACTAAGGAGATCAAGGGATGTTGGGGAAGAGGGTTCACGATATTGAATTTGATGATCACCCATGATCAAAATGAATGGTGGAACAGGCTTGAAGGGCTGAATGGACTATTTATGCTTCTAGTTTCTATTTTTCCAAGTTTCAATGATCCACAGCAAAGTGGTTGACTCTAACTGCCCATTCAATGGTAAAGAGGGATGGGTAATAAATGCTGGTCCAGCAAATAATAACCACATCATCTGAACAAATTAAAAAAAAACTGATTTCCCTGATTATTTCTCCTATGCAGCCATCTTGAAGGCTTCTCATGTCCATTTAATAAAAGATTAGCTTTCTTACAACATCTATAATATCGTATCTATATACTTGTGAGTCAGTAAATAATTGGAATTTCAGATTTGTTATTTCCTTACAGAATTACTGGTCTCTATCGAGTTCATAAGAACAGGCACATTTGCAATTCCACATATGACAATGTTTTTGCACAGGCAATGAGCAATCAATGACTAAATGGAGTGTGAAAGTATAGGTGAACTCGATAATGAGGGTTGCCAGTAGCAAACGATAGAGAAACATCACAAATCTCGTCATTTAAATCCATTTGATCTTTCTCGCAAAACATTGCTGGCAGATAAGACTCGTGTAATCACAAAGGGTGGTCTCATGGTGCAGTGGGTAGTTTCTCTGGCTATGGGTTATACACTCTGGGTTAAGGTCCCACTTCAGACCATGGAAGGTGTATTCATCATGTCGAACTGGTAACATTGAAGGCAGTCCAAAGGAAACTCATTAATCCCAGGTATATGAAGGTTGCCCTATCAAGAGAGGGTGGCACAGTGGCACAGTGGTTAGCACTGCTGCCTCACAGCACTAGGGGCATGGCTTCAAATCTGTCCTTGGGTCACTGTTTGCATGGAGTTTGCGCATTCTCCACATGTCTGCGTAGGCTTCTTCTGGGTGCTTCGGTTTCATCCCACACTCCAAAGATGTGAGAGTTAGGTTGATTGGCCATGCTAAAATGACCCCAGTGTCAGGAGGATTAGCAGGGTAAATATGTCAGGTTACAGGGATAAGGCCTGGATGGGATCATGGGCCAAATGGCATCCTTCTGCACTGTAGGGATTCTATAGTTCTATCAATACTCTAGATCTGTATTCTTTGGAGTTTGGAAGAGTGAGGGATGACCTTATTCAAACATATAAGATCCTGAGGAGGTTTGACAGGATAGATGCTGAGATGGTTTCATGAGTGGGAGAATTCAAAGAAGGGGACAAAGCAATAAGATAAAGGGCCAGGCATCTAAAACTGAGCTGTGTAGAAATTTCATCCCATAGAGAGGATGGTGAATCTCTGGAATTCTCTGCCCCAAGCAGAGGATCATTAGAAGTATTTAAACTGGAGATAGATGAATATTTGATAGATCGAGGAATAGAGGGCAGTGGGAAATGGCACAGAAAAGGAGCTGGAGCCAGAGTCAATCCGCCGTGATGGTATTGAATGGAAGGGCAGGCTTGAAGAGGTCTGATGGCCGACTCCTGCTTCTATTTCTGGTGTTCTTATGATTAATGTAAATCCTTTCACAATGCCTGATGGCAGCTCGTAAGAGAGATTATTGGACAGCCATACTGCAGAAGGCAGTAACAAACCATGCTGCCAAGCATAATCAGGGGCAGGTCAGTGGAAATCCAATAACCATATATTGAACTATAACAGACAGGGACAATAGACCCTGCAACTAAAATAAAACATCAAAGGAAACTTAACTACTGAAATCGGAATATCAGTCCTGCAGGCAATGAACTCCCTGGTTCCCACTGTTATAGAAGTTCAACCCCCTGTATCTGTGCTAATTCATGGAAAGAATTATTCAAATGGTGCCATTCTACAAAGACCCGCACCTTTCTCCTTTTCCAACATTTATCCAATTTCCTCCTGAAAGTTGCCATTGAATGTGCCTCCACCATCCTTGCAGGTAGAGCAAAGCAGATCAGAGCGACTCCCCGTATAAGATATATCTCCTCTGCCTACATCTACCTCTTTAGCCCAATGCCAATAAATCCATGTCCTCTACTCACCACTCCTTCTGTCATTATTCCTCATGTTGACTCCTCCTGCGCATTGGACTCACATCGCCAGCCCCACAACTTTCTAACATTTTTACGAACAGTTAGGCAGCGTCTTTGTAAGAGTTTCGAGCACTCCTAGCTTTCCTGAAAACACACACTCAGATCATTGCCTGTGCCCAGCCCAGTCCAACATCGGCATCTCCACAACACGGTTCTCATGAATGAAAATATTTTTAAACATTCCCGCAGGATATCTCATCCTAATTCTGCAAATCAAGTTGCAAAGACTAATTTGTCACAAAGTTGCAGCCTATTTCGAGCCACAGAGATAGTTCCTTTCTGATCTTTGACAGACAACTGGCCTCAGCTAATTTCGAGATCACAGTTCCAAGTGAAGGTGACTGCACAGTTCGTGGGGGTCACATGCTTTTAGCGCTAGGTTAATTTAAGGTTAATATTGATGTGTATGCTGTAAAATCAAAATATTGATGACTAGAAGCTTGCTGCTATTGTACTTACCTTAACTGACCTGGTCAGGTCTTTGTTCACTGGGGAGGAGTTCTGGCTGTTTTTGAATTGCAATATCCTTTCACTCGATCCTGATCTGTATTCACTGGCCTCCTGCCCTCAACCTCCCTGTGCTATATGGTTTTAGTGAGAAAAATACATTAACTTCCGTGAGATTTGCGGCTCTGTTCTTACCACAGAAATCATAGAAATCCCACAGTGGAGAAAGAGGCCTTTCAGCCCATCAAGTCTGCACCGACCACAATCCCACCAAATCCCTACCCCATACCTCGACATATTTTACCCGCTAATCCCTCTAACCTAAACACTAAGGGGCAATTTTAGCATGGACAATCATCTTAACCCGCACATCTTTGGACTGTGGGAGGAAACCGGAACACCCGGAGGAAACCCACACAGACATGAGGAGAATGTGCAAACTCCACATAGGCAGTGACCTGGACTGGGAGTCAAACCCAGGTCCCTGGAGCTGTGAAGCAGCAGCGCTAATCACTGTGCTACCAAATTTGAAGACCAAACCACTGAAGATTCTTTTCCCAAATTGAGACCTGTATTCATTTCATTCATTCACAGGATATGGATGATCTTTAATTTGATTTGATTTATTATTATCACGTGCACTATCTGTGCAGAGTCTGCACATTCTCTCCGTGTCTGCATGGGTTTCCTCTGGGTGCTCAGGTTTCCTCCCATAGTCTGAAAGACCTGCTTGTTAGATGGATTCTCCATCAGTGTACCCGAATAAATGTTGGAGTGTGGCGACCAGGGGATTTTCATAATATCTTCATTGCAGTGTTAATGTAAGCCTACTTGTGACACTGATAAATAAGCTTAAACATAAATAAACTTGAATATCAGGAACATCCATCCTCCATCTCTATCAGGACAGGGAAATAAGGTGGTTAAGAAAGCAGAATCACTGGCAATGATGGAAATCTGAAATCGGGATTCCTTTTTAAAGATTATGAGCGACACCGACAGAGCGGATAAGGAGCAACTCTTCCCCTTAGTTGAAAGGGTCCTGTTCAGGTCCCCCCTTGCTGGCATTATAGTTTAGAAAGCCCACCAATGCCTCTACTTTCTCAGAAGATTGAGAAAATGTGACATGTTAGTTATGATTCTCATCAACTTTTACAGATGTACATAGAAAGCAATCTTTCTGGTTGTATCACAGCTTGATCTGGCTTCTGCTCTGCCCAAGACCACAAGAAGCTACAAAAGATTGTGAATGTAGCCCAATTCATCACGCAAATCAGCCTCCCATCCGTTGACTCTGTCTACACTTCCCGCTACCTCAACAAAGCAGTCGGCATAGTTAAGGACCCCACGCACCCCAAACAATCTCTTGTCCACCTTCTTCCACTGGGAAAAAGATACAAAATCTGAGATCATGTACTAATCGATTCAAGAACAGCTTCTTCCCTGCTGCTGTCAAACATTTGAATGGGCTTACTTTGTATTAAGTTGATCTTTCTCTATATCTGAGCTCGGGCTGTAACATTACATTTTGCACTCTCTTGTTCCCTTCTCTATGAATGGTATGCTTTGTCTGCATACTGCACAAGAAGCAATACTTCTCACTGTATGTTAATACATGTGACAACAATAAATCATATCAAATCAAAGGGTCAGTCGCGAGGGGACTTAGGTTCAAGGTGAGAGGCAGGACATTCAGGGGGGATTTGAAGAGAAGCTTTTTTACCCAGAGGATGGTGATGGGTTGGAATGCGCTGCCTGGGAGGGTGGTGGAGATGGAATGCCTCACATCCTTTAAAAAATACCTGGAGGGATACTTGGCATATCATAACATTCAGGGTTATGGGCCAAGTGCTGGCAGATGGGATTAGGCGGGAGTTCATGTGTTTCAAATGTGTCAGTGCAGACTCGATGGGCCAAAATATTTGTTCGGTACTGAATGACTCTGTGATTTAAAGTTAAATTCAAGAAGCATCCACTCTTAACAGGCAGTTGGACCCTACACCATGGATACGACAGCACCATGGACAGCTGCCAGAGGTAGTAGTAGGAGTGGGTACAATTTTTTTCTTATAAAAACATTTAGACAGTTACATGGCTAAGATGGGTATAGAGGGATATGGGCCAAACATGGGCAATGGGAATAAGTTAGTAGTTAGAAAAAAGGGCAGCATGGACAAGTTGGGCCGAAGGACCTGTTTCCATGCTGTAAACCTCTAAGACTCTAAAATAATACTGAATTATTCTCAAGTGCAGGACCTCAGCTCTGTCCAGTCTCACTCCTGGTCAAATGCTGTCACTCCCCAGGGTAAGTGCTTAAAATTATTATCATTTTGCATCCTCCTGCATCTTTTAAATGTTCCTTCTAATTTGTCCAGAGCTACCAATTTTATTCTGCTGTGGATTCATGACATCAGGAGTTGTATTGAGGCTTGGTCAACCACACTGAGTTAAAATTGGTGCCTCCTCCAGCTCTACATAGAAATCCTGCGGCGAGTAACTCATCTTCTGAATCCCCAAAGCCTGTCCATCAACTACAGACTTGTGATGGGGAGTACTCCCCACTTGCCTGGATGGGTGCAGCTCCAACAACATAGAACATAGAACATAGAACATTACAGCACAGAACAGGCTCTTCGGCCTTCAATGTTGCGCCGACCAATATAAAAAGCAATGCTCCTCCAAACTAAACCATTCCCTTATCTTCCATATACTTATCAACTAACCTCTTAAACGCCACCAAACACTCAAGAAGCTTGACACCATCCAGGACAAAGCAGCCCTACTTGATTGGCACCCCATTTAAAAAAAAACACTCCCTCCACCACCAATGCTCAGTACAAGCTGCACTTTAGCAATTCACCAAAGATCCTTAGGCACACTTTCCAAACCCACGACCACTTCCATCTAGAAGGACAAGGGCAGCAAATACATGGGAACACCACCACCTTCAAGTTGCCTTCCAAATCACTTACCATCCTGACTTGGAAATCTATTGGCCGTTACTTCTCAATCGCTGGGTCAAAATCCTGGAATTCCCTCTCTAATGACATTGTGTGTCAACCACAATATGTGGACTGAAGCGATTCAAAAGACAGCTCGTTGCCACCTTCTCAAGGGGCAATTAGGGATAGGCAGTAAACGCTAGTGAAACTCATATCCCATGGATAAACAAAAAAAAATCTTTCGAGATCTTGATGTTCCTCTAATTCCAGTCTCACACAGCCCACCATTGTTGACTACACCTTTAGTTACTAAGGCCCTAAATTCCAGAATTCCCAAGTAAACTTCTCCCTCTCTCTCTTCTTCTTGAAAATACTACATGAAATCTAACCTCTTTGATCAAAAATTTGATCAGCCACTTGAATATCTTCTTATGCGGCTCAACTTTAGATTTTGCACCATAATGGTCCCCTGGAGTTCCTTGGGGTATATTAAAGACGCAATATCAATGCAGGTTGTTGTTTATTGCTGTCTGAAGAGAATTCTGACCCAACACTTTGGCCTGTAAAAGGACCCAACTCCCAGAAGTGAGAAGGATCGTTCTTTGCTCTTTGGATGCTTGCAATCCATGTCATTTTTAAAATTATTATGGATTGATTTGCTGTCACTCTATCACTGGATCAAACTGAGTTCAATAGGGGAAAAGTGTCACTTTTTCCCATCAAATTATAGCGAAGTTGATTGAAAAAGCTAAAACTGGCTGCTTTGAAACATGTCTAACATCACACCCACTAGGGTGGCATGATGACAAGGCACGAGGGACCTGGATTTGAATCTGGCTTTGTGTGACTGTCTGCGCAGAGTCTGCATGTTCTCCTTGTGTCTGCGTGAGTTTCCTCCCACTGTCTGAAAGATGTGGTGGTTAAGTGCATTGGCCATGTTTAAATTCTCCCTCAGTGTAATTGAATAGGCATCAGGCTATGGCAAGTCAGAGATTTTCAAACTGTTCTCCCTGTGACTGTGTAGGTTTCCTCTGGGTACTCTGATTTCTTCCCACAGTCCAAATGTGTATGGACCAAGTGGATTGGCCATGCTAAATTGCCAATGAGTGTCAAGGGGATTACACATTAAGAACTCTCACAACACCAGGTTAAATCCAACAGGTTTATTTGTAGCAAATGCCACTAGCTTTCAGATCTGGCTGTTTCTTCAAAGATAAATATGTGGTGTTATGGGAATAGGGCCTGGATGGGATTGCGGTAGGTGCAGACTCGATGGGTTGAATGGCCTTCTTCTGCATTGTAGGAATTCTATAATTCTAACTTCATTGCAGCATTAATGTAAGCCTACTTGTGATTCTAATAAATAAACAGTAACAGTGTAAGACCCTTACAGAACTGGAAATTCAAGTAAGGTGCTTAAAGGACCGATTGCAACACAATAAATAGCATTCTATCTTTCTCTTCTCACATTCAGAGGATCATGGTGTCAGTATTACATTCCAGAGACAAAGTACAGCGTTCGAGAAGAAGATTCCCAGGGCAGTGAGGGAGTACAGCACTGCCGAAGGAGGAAATTTTAAAGCAGGACCACATCAATGCTCTTAGATCATGGTTAAAACATCGTATGCTGCTACGGAGCAGAAACAAATGGACTCTTTCTGTTCTGTAACAATCCTGTGATTTGAAAGAAAAAGGGGGTGCCCCGGCCGACATTTACACTTCAATCAAAATTCCCTAAATTATGATTTTTAATTGCTGTTTGTGGAATTGCTGTTTATGCACACAAATTGGCTTGCGTGTTTCGGTCACTACAATAGAAACTGTCATTAGATTCTGAAGAAGATTCATACGGATTCGAAATGTTATCTCTGTTTCTTTCTCCAAAGGTCCTGCCAGGCCTGCTGAGTTGTTCTGGTGTTATCTATTTTCACTTTGTTGGATAGCCTGAGGTTACTAAAGACGACTGGCTTTTGGGTGGCTTTTCACCCTTTGAATTTCAGCAACATTGAGGTGGGGTTGACCAAAAAAACCACACAGGTGGATAGCCTGCAGGCCAGTCTGCCACCTTTCTCTTGCACCACTTGTGGCACCATGGTACAGCGGCATAATGGTCAGCACTGATGCCTCACAGCATCAGGGACACAGGTCAAATTCCAATCTTGGGTGACTATCTGTGTAGAGTTTGCACTTTCTCCCCGTGTCTGTGAGGGTTTCCTCCAGGTGCTCCAGTCACCTCTCCCACTCCAAAGATGTGAATTGGCCATGCTAAATTTCTCCTTAGTGTCTCAAGATGTGATGGTTAGATGGAAAATGTGTGGGGTTGCGGGGAGAGGGTGGGAGAAGGGCTGGATCCTCTGTCAGGAAGTCAGTTCAGACTCGAGGGATGAATGGCCTCTTCTGCACTGTAGGGAAGTGAAGCTCTTAGCATTGTTAATTTGGCAGACCTATGTAAGTAAAGAGTTAGTAAGTGCTCGCTTTGGGGAGGTGGTAGTGCAGTGCTATTATTGCTAGACCATTAATCAAGAAACTCAACTAAGGTTTTGGGGGACCTGGGTTCAAATCCGTTCACAGTGAATGGTAGTATTTGAATTCAATAAAAAATATCTGGAATTAAGAATGTACTAATGACTATGAAACCATTGTTGATTTTCAGAAAAACCCATCTGGTTCACTAATGACCTTTAAGGAAGGAAATCTGCCATTTTTACCCAGTCTGGCCCACACGTGACTCCAGAGCCACAGTAATGTGTTTGACTCTCAATTGCTCTCAGGTAATTAGGGATGGGCAATAAATGCTGGCCAGCCAGCAATACCCATGTCCTGCGAATCAATAAAAAAAGTTCAGAATTTTCACAGGACAAGTGATCATCGAGAGGTGTGTCAAGCAAAACATGTCCAGCCTGTCGGGAACCTAAATCAACTTTTCTTAGAATCATTGACCAGAATTTTGCACTCCAGGGTCAGAAATGTGATCGACCTAATCGTAAAACTGTGTCAAATAACATTCAGAAGCTTCATCATGTATGCGTGAAGTTTCGAGGTTTGTGGATACACTCATGTGTGTAAATCAGATGCACACTCCGATTAAAGAGCTAATTATGGTCATTATCAAGTCAATGGTCAGTGATTTCATATCCCCCATCACGCGGGCAAAAGAGGTGGATGCTAATCATGTTTTTTTCCCATTTCCTTATCCAAGGGAGGTAACAGCAGCAGTTTAGAACATAGAGCATAGACCATCACAGCACAGTACAATCCCTTCAGCCCTCGACGTTGTGCCAAACGCTATGTCCAAACCCAAGATCAAGCTATCCCACTCCTGGTCATTCTGGTGTGCTCTATGTGCCTATCCAATAACTGTTTGAAAGTTCCTGAACTGTTCGACTCCACTATCACAGCAGGCAGTGTATTCCACACCCCAACCACTCTCTGAGTAAAGAAGCTACCTCGGCTATCCCTCTTATATCTCTCACCATAAATCTTATAGTTATGCCCCCTAGTAACAGTTCCATCCACCCGAGGAAATAGTCTTTGCACGACCACTCTATTTATCCTCCTCATCATCTTATAAACCTCTATTCAGTTGATAAACATCTATTGAGTTGAGGTTTATGACTTACTCTGTTGTTGTGAGTTTGTTACTGTGTGTGGGTATGTACCATGTTGCCCCTGAGTTTCTGAGAATTTTGTTAACTTTTCAAGCCTGTCTTGTCAACATTTCAGGATCTCATCTTTCCAGGAAGGTTTCCCTGAGGAATGTTCCCTCATTTGTAAGGCACGCGTCCTCTGCACCAGATCCAGTGGGGAAAGTGTGCGCTGCTGCTGGGGCCTTCTCAGAAGAAGCAGGGAGGGACAGGAGTCTAGGGTAGCGTGGTAGCACAGTGGTTAGCACAGCTGCCTCACAGCTCCAGAGTCCCAGGTTCGATTCCAGCCTCGGGTCACTGTCTGTGTGGAGTCTGCACATTCTGTGTCTGCATGGGTTTCCTTTGGATGCTCCAGTTTCCTCCCACCCTCCAAAGATGTGCGAGTTAGGTTGATTGGCCATGTTAAATTGACCCTTCGTGTCAGGGAGATTAGAAGGGTGGATGTCTGGGGTTACGGGAATAGGACCTGGGGGGAGGATTGTGGTCGGTACAGACTCGATGGGTTGAATGGCCTCCTTCTGTACTGTAGGGATTCTATGTTGTGGGCAAGTACTCAGCAACCTTGGCAGAAATCAATAAACCATTGTGACAGCAGTGGAGACCAAGAGCAACAGTGACCCTGGAGCATAGAGCAGCAACATGCTTTCAGCAAGGTCAAAGACCTCTTAATTTCAACATAGAGTTGAGTGCTCTGTGATCTGACAATAGTAGCAGTGGATGTATCTGTCATCTACAGACTTAGGTGCAGTGCTGTGTCAAGTTCAAAATGATGGACAAGAAAGGTAAATCTATTCTGCCCCAGAATTTCTTATAGACACAATGTTCAGCCGTTGAGAAAAAGAATTAGCAGCAATATGAACTTATACCTGTCCTAATATCCCCTATGTGACTGGATTTCAGGTTTTCTTTGCGGCACAGTGGTTGGCACTGCTGTCTGACAGCTTCAGGGACCTGGTTTGGGTCACTGTCTATGTGGAGTTTGCATATTCTCCCTGCGTCTGCGTGGATTCCAAGATAACAAAGAGAACAAAGAATAGTACAGCAACAGGAACAGGCCCTTCAGCCCACCAGCCTCCACTGAACACATTTACCTATCTACACCCCGTATCCCTCTACTCCCCACCTGTTCATGTGCCTATCCAGATAAGTCATAAATGTGGCTAACGTATTTGCCTCAATTACCTCACTTGGCAGGGTATTCCAGGCCCCCAATATCCTATGTGTAAAAAACTTCTCCTGCACATCTCCACTGAACATTTCCCCCCTTAGTTGAATTTATACTCCCTTGTGATTGTCATTTCTGACCTAGGCAAAATCTTCCAACTGTTCACTCTATTCACATCCCTCATAATTTTATAAATATCTTTCTTGTTGTCCCTCAATCTCTGTTTTTCCAGGGAGACAATCCCAGTTTGTTCAATCTCTCCTCATAGCTATTATTCTCCATACCAGGAAACATTCTGGTAAAGCTGTTCTCTACTCTCTTCAAAGCCTCCACATCCTTCTGGTAGTACAAAGAACAAAGAGCAAAACAGCACGGGAAACAGGCCCTTCGGCCCAACGAGCCCGCGCTGCCACCCCGATGTTCCCATCTCTACCCGCGATCCCTATGTTTATAGATCTATGGATTAAAAACCAAATTTGAGACAATTTAGGGAGAATTTGTTTTGCCAATCAGCCTAAGAGCACATCTTTTGGATGTGGGAGGAAACCGGAGCACCCGGAGAAAACCCACGCAAGCACGGGGAGAATGCGCAAACTCCCACAGACACAGGCTCAAATCCATGTATCTGCACAGCACAGCGATAGTCACTGAGCTGTCGTGTTGCCCATCAAATGGTCCAGGTGAAGCATACACTAACGACATGAAGCACTAGGATAAGAATTTCCTCCAGGGGCTCCAGTTTCCTCCCACAGTCCAAAAAATGTGAGGGTTAGGTGCGTTGGCCATGGTAAATTGCCCCTTTGCATCCCGGGATGCATAGGTTAGATAGATTAGCAGGGTAAATATAGCGTTATGGGGGTATGGGCTTGGTGGGGTTGTTGACAGTGCAGAGTCGGTGGGCCGAATGGCCACCTTCTGATTGTAGCGATCCTATGATAATGCTCCACTGTACTCCCACTGAGTTTTTTTTTACTATGTTCAGGTTCTATATAAATGCAAGTCTGTTGTAGCAACGCAGTCACTTTCCTGAAGTGTCGTTGGGGGTGCGGGGGGTACAGGGTGCTATATAAACTCAAGCCTTTTGTAGCAATGCAGTCACTTTAATGATATTGTCGGGGAGGAGGTTGGGAGTGTGGGAGGCTTGGGGGTGGGGGGGGGGGGGGGTTGGGGATAGGGGTCAAACGGATTGTTTAACTCTGAATTGAACTGCAACAAAAACAGAAAGCACTGAGAAAACTCAGCAGATCTGTCAACATCTGTGGAGGGAGAAACTGAGTTAATACTCCGTCTGGTTGGTTCTTCATTAGAGTTAAAGAGAGAGGGAAATGTGATTCTTTTAAAAAAAACAGTGTTTAAGATGGGGCAGAACCAGGATTAGTGATTGGTGGGAGCTCGGAAAGATTGCAACAAAGATGTGCCGGCCACAAGCTGGAGATGTATTAATGACAGGAGAAGGTGCTGGTGGATCGATCGAGGTAAAATATCAGATTGTGCTCATGAGAGAATAAAAATCAATACCCAATGAAAGAGCAAGTGACAGATGACCCAGTGAGGGAGGGCGAGGGAGCAGCTTGTGCATCGGGACAAATCATGTTTGCAATATTAAAAGTCGATATGGTGGAGAAAGGTTACAGTCTGAAGTTGTTAAACTCAATGTCGAGTCCTGAGGGCTGTAACGTGTTTAATTGGAGGATGAGATGCAGTTTGGGTAACACTGGAGCATTGCAGCAGGCAAAATGGTCACGTGGGAACGGGACAAGATGCTGAGTTAAAATGACAAGCGACGGGAAAGCTAGCATTATGCTTGCAGACTGAGTGATGGTGTTCTGCAAAGCGGAATTTCCCCAGCGTAAAGGAGACCACTTCAGGAGCAGCGAATACGGTAAACCAAAATGAAGGAGGTGCAAGTGAAATGTTGCTTCGCCTGAAAGGAGTGTTTGAGGCTTTGAACGGTGAGGAGGAAATCGGAAAAGGGGAAGATGCTACGCCTTCTGCCATTGCAAGATAAGATGCTGTGGGAAAGGGATGGGGAATTGGGTATGATGGAGGAATGGACCAGGGTCTCACAGAGGGAACGGTCCCTGTGGATTGCTGACAGGAGTGAATGTGGATGATCTGTTTAATGATGGCATCGTGTTGGAGTTGGCAGAATGATGACCCTTTGAATGCCAAGGTTAGTGGTTTGGCAAGCACGGATGAAGTAGGAATTAGTTCATTGGACACACCCTTTATATTATCTGTCTCTGAATATAGACTTTTACGTATATAATTAACAAATCTTGACAAATAAAAAAAAATGTGAGACCACCTCGACAGTACTGTGTATACTATTGATTTGATGTGATTTATTATTGTCACATGTGTTAATATACAGTGAAAAGTATTGTTTCTTGTGCACTATATAGACAAAGCATACCATTCATAGAGAAAGAAAGGAGAGAATCCACAATGTAGTGTTACATCATAGTTGGATGAAGAGAAAGATCAGTTTAATGTAAAGTAAGTCCACTCACAAGTCTGACAGCAGCGGGGAAGAACCTGTTCTTGAGTCAGTTGGTACGTGATCTCAGACTTGTATATCTTTTTCCCAAAGGAAGAATGTGGAAGAGAGAATGTCCGGGACGCGTGGGGTTCTTAATTCTACTGATTTTCTGAGGCAGTGGGAAGTGTTGACAGAGGTAATGAATGGGGGACTGGTTTGCATGATGGATTGGGCTACATTCACGAACCTTTGTAGTTCCTTGCCATCTTGGGCAGAGCAGGAGCCATATCAAGCTGTGATACAACCAGAAAGAATGCTTTCCATTGGTCACCTTGTTTAGGGAAGGATGTAACTGTGTTGGGAGCAGTTCAGAGAAAGTTTACCAGACAAATACCAGGTTTTCTAATGAGGAGAGGTTAGACAGGCTAGCTTGTATCTACGAGAGTCTGGAAGAGTGAGTGGCAACTTGATTGAACCGTACTAGATCCTGAAAGATGTTGACAGGTTGGATGCGGAAAGGATGTTTCCTCTCACGGGAGAAGCTAAAACTATGGTCTTAAAAATAAGACGTCACCCAATTAAAATGGAGATGAGGTGAAATATTTGCACTCATGAGACTTTGGATAGATTCTCAGTTACCAAAGAGAGTGATAGCAGGGTAGGCAATTGGAGATTACTATCGAATCATTTTATTGAATGGCAGAACAGACTCAAGGGGCAAAATGGTTCAGACTTTTCACCATGTCTCTCTATACCCTGTATTTTTACTTGATAGTGATAATCTTTTCTGCACTTCTTTTCTTCAAGTCAAATAACTTTTTTCCAGCTCTCCCATTATGGAGTAGCTTGGTGGTACGAAGGTTAGCACTGCTGCCTCACAGCACCAGCGACCTGGGTTCAATTCCTGGTTTGACTCACTGTCTGTGTGGAGTTTGCACACTCTCCTTGTGTCTACATGGGTTTCCTCTGGGTGCTCCAGTTGCCTCCCACAATCCAAAAGACATGCTGATTAGGTGCATTAGCCATGCTAAATCCTCCTTCCATGTATCCAAACAGACATAGCAGTATAAAGAGAGAAAAGAGTTAACATTTGAGTCAGATGATGCTTTGACAAAGCTTTTTTCTCTCTTACAGATGCTGCCAGACCTGCTGAGATTTTCCAATGTTTTCTCTTTTGATTTCGGATCCCAGCATTGCTGTAATTTGCTTTTATTAGGCACAGCAATGTGGTGACTAGGGGATTTTCACAGTAACTTCATTGCAGTGTTAATGTAAGCCTACTTGTGAATAATAAATAGACAAAAGAAATCAATTCGTTGGTCTTTGCAACTTTCAAGGAAAGTTGGTCAATGTCTGAAACAGAAGGAAGAGTGATGAGGAGAGCAGGACAGTGTGATTGAGTTTTGCATTGATCTTACAAAGAGTTAGCAGGGTCATGACTGACAAAACTGTTCCACTTCTGTGCTGAAAAATATCAAGGTGTTCAGCCACTGACTCTCCCAGTGACAAAGTGACACCTTGTTTCACCTTTACCATTCTAGCCCATCTGCAATCCAGAACCAAAATAAGTGTCATTGAATTATTATCACACAGAAAGAGGCCATTTGGCCCATCATGTCTACACTGTCTCTCCGAAAGAGTACTTTTTTTCACATTAACTTGATCTTTCTCTGCACCCTAACTATGACTGTAACACTACATTCTGCACTTTGTCCTTCCTTCTCTATGTACGGTACGCTTTGTCTGTATAATGCACAAGAAACGATACTTATCATTGTGTACTAATATGTGTGACAATAATAAATCAAATTAAATCAAATCAAATCCCTTTGTGTCATTCTCCTGCCTTTTCAGCATAACCCTGCACATCTTTCCTTCCCAAATAAGAGTATAATTCCCTTTCGAATGTCTCAGTTGACCCCATCTCCACCACACTCAGTGCATGCCAGGTCTTAACCACTCCATGGTTTTTCTTCCTCCTATTGCTTTTGTTCCTTTTGCAAATTATTTCAAATCAGTGCCCCCTCATTGTTAACTCTATTAGCAATTATCAGACAGTGCAGCACTCCCTCGGTACTGTACTGGAGTGTCAGCCTTGATTATGCATTGACTCAGAGCGAGGGAGACTAACTCCACTGTGCCACAAGACCATAAGCAGTGCCAGCAAACACAGTCTGGCACTGAGTCATATTAGACCACAGTCAGACAGTTAGGTCATGTAGGTTTACAACATGGAAACAGGTCCTTTGGGCCAACTTATCCATGCTGACTTTTTGTTAAATCCCTAAACTATTCCTAATTGCTCGCATTTGGCCCATCTTACCCATGTAACTGTCTAAATGCTTTTTAAAAGACAAAATTGTACCCGCCTCTATTACTACCCGTGGCAGCTTGTTCCAGACACTCACCACCCTCTGTGTGAAAAAAATTGTCCCTCTGGACACTTTTATATCTCTCCCTCTCATCTTAAATCTCTGCCCTCTAGTTTTAGACTCTCTTAGTTGACCAAACACTGGATTAAAAAAGTAGATTTAAAGGTGCATCTTAGAGCAGGAGAGAGTGAGAGAGAGAGAAAGAGAAAGAGATGGAGTCACAGATGCCGGAATTTTACCGCCTCGCCCACCCGAGGCTCATAAGGCCAACGCAGAATGTTGTTCTGCAAGCCTTGTCCATCCCAATTCCAGGGTGGACGTGCCAGTAAACTTGCAGCCTAAGACCCAGAGAGAAAGAGTTGGAAAGGGAATTCCAGTGTTTAGAACCTATTGATCTATCACACAACTGCCAATGGTGAAGTGAAAACTGGGGAATGCAGATATCTTGGAGGAATTGTGGAATGGGAAATAATTACAGATAGAGGGAGGATAAGAATTTTAACATGTTGGATGAGCCAAAGCTGACAAAGGATGGGAGCTGGGAGGCTGATCAGGATTGCGTAATGTTTGAGTCCAGAGTCTGATAATTGATTCCCATGGGTATATACTTCCACCAGGAGTGGAATAGCTTTCAATCAGTTACTCATGTAAATGAAGTTCCTGTCTGAAAACAAACTAGTATGCCATCTCTTCATGGCTGAGACATTTAAAACACATAATAGTCACAATTTATTGTTTTAACGCTGCTGGGTTGGATCTCAAACAATGATGAGACAGAGTACAGGAATGAGATAGAGAATCTGGTGAACTGGTGCGGTAACAATAATCTCTCTCTCAATGTCAACAAAATGAAGAAGATTGCCATCGACTTCAGGAAGTGTAAAGGACAACATGCTCCTGTCTATATCAACGGGGATGAAGTAGAAATGATCGAAAGCTTCAAGTTTTTAGTGTCCAGATCACCAACAACCTGTCCTGGTCCCCCCGTTCTGACACTATTGTTAAGAAAGCCCACCAATGTCTCTAATTTCTCAGAAGACTAAGGAAATTTGGTATGTCAGCTATAACTCTCACCAACCTTTACAGATGCACTATAGAAAACATTCTTTCGGGTCGTATCACAGCTTGGTATGGCTCCTGCTCTGCCCAAGACTGTAAGGAATTACGAAAAATAACCTAATCCATCACACAAACCAATTTCCTATCCATGGATTCTATCTACACTTCCCGCTGCCTCAGAAAAGCAGCTAAGGGTAATCAAAGACTCCTCGTGCCCTTGGCATTCTCTCTTCTACCTTCTTCCTTTGGGAAAAAGATACAAAAGTCTGAGGTCACGTACCAACCAACTCAAGAACAGCTTCTTCCCTGCTGCTGTCAGACTTTTGAATGGACTTACCTTGCATTAAGTTGATCTTTCTCTACACCCTAGCTATGACTGTAACATTACATATTGCACTCTCTTGCTTCCTTCTCTATGTACGGTATGTTTTGTCTGTATAGCATGCACGAAACAACACATTTCACTGTATGTTAATACATGTGATAATAATAAATCAAATCAAAACCAAAGAAGTTGCTTGAAGTCAGGGTTTGGAGTCATTCTGGATGGTACGTTGGTAAGTTATCAGCTTGTTAGCAGGGCATCTGTGGAGGCACAATTTCGGAAAGATGAGAGACATTCCTAAATTCCCAGGGTGGCACGATGGTTACCACTGATGCTTCACTGTGCCAGGGACCCCGGTTCGATTCCCGGCTTGGCTGACCATCTGTGCAGAGTCTGCATGTTCTCCCCGTGTCTGAGTGGGTGCTCCACAGTTGTGTGCCTTTATATGCTTTGTTTGTGATCAGAACTCTCCTGTAACCTGGCAAAGGAACAGCGTTCCAAAAGATAGTGGTGTTTACTACCAAATAAACCTGTTGCTCTTTAACCTCTTTAACTGGTGTTGTGAGCCCTCTTACAAAATTCTTATCTGAAAAGCTTCTAGACCAAATTCTACTAACCCCATGTCTTATCCTACCCGAATGAAAGGCTCCGTTTCCTAGCTTCATCTGCGGCTGAGCTGGTATCCTCTAGTTTTGGATTCAAGACCCACTCTAGGGTTTTGGCACAATTAAGATTGGCATTCCAGTGCAGTATCGAGGGCGTGCGACACTGTCAGAGGCAACATTCTCCAGAGAAACCGTCAAACCCAGGCTCCATCAGCTTCCTCGGATGGACGTATATGATGCTATAGAGAACCTTGAGACATCTGGTGGTTGTGATGGGCGTAAAATAAATGCAAGTCCCCCACCCCACCTCTGCCTCCTTTCTGATGGCAGGTATTTCAAAACCACCATTTCTTTTCCTGAAAATAAAATCAGGAAAATCTGAAGTAAAAAAGGAAAATGTTGGATGTGCAAACCTGTGCAGAGAGAAACAGAGTTAATGCTTCAAGCCCTTATGACTATCCAAAATTCTGTGAAAGGCTCATATTGACTGCAACAGTTAGCTGTTTTTTCAGTACAGGAGGATCACATTTAGCCCATTGAGTTCCCACTAACTCTCTGCCAGAGTATCTTCCCCAGGCTCAAAACCCCCACCTATTCCCGTAACCTGTACATCTTTGGACACTAACATTCAATTTACTATGGACAATCCATCTAATCTGCACATCTTTTGAATTGTGAGAGGAATCCGGAGCACCCGGGGGAAACCCACGCAGACATGGGGAGAACGTGAGAACTCCACACAGACAGAGACCCAAGCCGGGAATCGAACTTGAGTCCCTGGCACTACTGCTTTTTTTTCTGACGAAGGGTCACCTAGACTCGAAGCATTGGCTCTGTTCTCTCCACACAGATGCTGTCAGACTTGCTGAGATTTTCCAGCATTTTGTGTTTTTCACATTCCAGCATCTATTGTATTTTGCTTTTATGTTGGCTTTTTTAATGGTTTTGTGGTTACCAATTTGAATTTGGCGGCACGGTGGCAAAATGGTTAGCGCTGCTGCCTCACTGGAACCTAAGTTCGATCCCCGACTTGGGTTTGTACATTGCCCCAGCATTTCCATTGCAAGAGTTTCCTTCCACAGTCCATGCTAAGTTGCCCCTTGGAGTCAGGGGGAGTTGTGAGGGTGAATGCGTAGGGCCTGGGTGGGATTGTGATCGGTGCATTGATTATGAAGGTTCCTTTTGCACAATAGAATTCTACGATTGTATGAATTTTAATTAAATTCTTATTCAATTCCAATTCTACCATCGTGGGACTCGAACCCAGGTTTCTGGATTGCTGGTCCAGCGAAAATACCACTGTGCCACCATCTTCTCCTGGAGTCCACTACCACTAATGCCCTATTATCGTGACAGAGCTGACTCCAGCTCACATGTGGACTGCCAAGATTGTCAGTGGGGCGATGTACCCAGGAGTTCATTAGTAAATCCTTTCCTTGTAATTCCAATTCGCCATAGATATTGCATGCTGCACAGCAGGATTAACAATATTCCGCATTTAAATGGTTTAAGTGGCTCATTAGTTGCAGGAGAATCATTAAAGGGTCATTATTTCAGGGGCTCTTCTTTCATCCTGATCAACATATTTGCATAATTAAGCATCAGACGTCTTAAAATCGCACAACCCTGTGATGCTATTAGTGGGTCATTTATCAGATCGAAGACAAAATACGGATCCCTCCCATTTTCTCTGACGGAGGCAGGTTTGGTTGTAATTGGGTTCTTCCTCTTCAATGCCAGTTCTAATTATTTTCCTTCGACTTGCCCTTTTGCTGAAAACTAGTTACTTAACAGACGCTCTCGGAAAGCAATTAGCGCACCGCGATAATTAATCTCGTCTGGATTTTCATAATCGCTTTAAAGATTAATGGAGAGGAAGTCAACACTTGAAGTAAGGGTTGTTCATTGCAAAATGAAGGACTGCCCAAGACCTTTGTTCCGAGGCTCAGAACATATTTCATTTGGGAGCGTCCACTCAAAGTGGCTCATCTTGACGTTGGGAAACAATATAAGATGGCAGAGAACGAGCCACCAGCCTGTTTTCCACCTCTACCAAGTTTTTCAAGAGTCACATTCTGAGGTAGACCATTTGGGACGGAGGTGAGGAGACATTTCTTTGCCCAAAGAATGGCAAGCCTGTGGAAGTCATTACCACAGGAAGTAGTTGATGCCAAAAATGTGCAGGTTAGGTTGATTGGCCATGTTGAATTGACCTTTATATCAGGGTATTAGCTGGGTAAATATGTGGGGTTATGGGAATAGAGTCTGGATGGGATTGTGGTCGGTGCAAATTCAATGGGCTGAATGGCCTCTTTCAGCACTGTAGAGATTCTATGATTCTATGAAAACCTTATAGTTGAGGTGAATGGGATCAAAGTGTTGGGGAGAAAGCAGGATTAGATTATTGAGTTGGATGATCAGCCGTGGTCATAATGAATGGCAGAGCAGGTTTGAAGATCCAAATGGCCCCCCTCTTCTGTTCTCTTCTGGTAGTAGGGGCTATGTTGGATTTAGTTCTGAGTAATGAGCCAGGGCAGGTGGTTGATGTTGTAGTAGGGGAACATGTCGCTAGCAGTGGCCACAATTCTGTCTATTTTAGGATACAGATGGAAAAGGATGTTTGTTGCCCTAGGGGCAGGGTGCTGAATTGGGGGAAGGCTAACTGCGGTTGAATTAAGCAGGAACTTAAGGAAAGTGATTGGGAATGTTTGTTTGAGGGTAAGTCCACACTAGGCATGTGGGACTCTTTCAAGGGAATATTGAAAATATTGCAAGATAAATATGTGCCGGCCAAGAGGAAAGATGAGAAAGGTAGGATTAGAGAGTCATGGATACTACGGATATTGAGGACTTGGTTAGGAAGAAAAGAGAGGCGTATGATAGGGCAAAGCAGCTGGGAACCGAGACAGCATTGAAGGAATATAGAGAGAGTAGGAGGGAGCTCAAACAGGGAGTTAGAAGGGCAGAAAGGGGGCATGAAATGATTTTGGCGGATAGGATTAAGGAAAACCCAAAGGCTTTTTACTCCTATGTTAGGAATAAAAGGGTGGTTAGAGGAAAAATCGGACCTCTTAAGGACAGAGGAGGGGAACTGTGCTTAGAGCCCGAGGGAATGGCGGAGATCCTGAATGAATACTTTGCGTCAGTATCCATACCAAGGGAGGAAGTGGTGGAGCTTCTAGGTAGCATTAAAACTGATAAATTTCCCGGGCCTGATGGCATTTATCCCAGGCTGCTTAGGGAGGTGCAAGGTGAAATTGCTGGGCCTCTGATGCAAATCTTTGTCTCTTCCTTGGACACAGGTGAGGTCCCAGAGGACTGGAGAATAGCTAATATTGTACCGTTGTTTAAAAAGGGTAGTAGGGATAACCCTGGAAATTATAGGCCGGTGAGTTTGACGTCAGTGGTGGGGAAGCTGTTGGAGGGGATTCTTAGAGATTGGATGTATAGGCACTTAGAGCATTGCAATCTGATTAGGGATACGCAGCATGGATTTGTTAAGGGGAGGTCATGCCTTACAAATCTGGTAGAATTTTTTGAGGAGGTGACGAAAGCGGTGGACGAAGGGTGAGCCATTGATGTCGTCTATATGGATTTTAGTAAGGCGTTTGACAAAGTCCCACGTGGGAGGTTAGTTGAGAAGGTCAAGGCTAATGGGATACAAGGACAGGTAGCTAGATGGATAAGTAACTGGCTTGGTAGTAGGAGACAGAGAGTAATAGTGGAAGGGTGTTTCTCTAACTGGAGGCCGGTCACTAGTGGTGTGCCGCAGGGCTCGATACTGGGACCTCTTCTATTTGTAATACATATAAATGACTTGGAAGAGGGAGTAAGTGGAGTGATCAGCAAGTTTGCAGACGATACAAAGATGGCTGGACTTGCGGATAGTGAGGAGCATTGTCAGGTGATGCAGCAGGACATAGATAGGCTGGTAGCTTGGGCAGACAGATAGCAGATGGAATTCAATCCTGATAAATGTGAGGTGATGCATTTCGGGAGAAAGAATGTAAGGGGGAGGTATATGATAAAGGGTAGACCTATTAAGAGTATAGAAACGCAGAGGGACCTGGGGGTGCAGGTGAACAAGTCTCTGAAGGTGGCAGAGCAAGTGGAGAAGGTTGTGAAGAAAGCATATAGTATGCTAGCCTTTATAGGAAGGGGTATAGAGTACAAGAGCTGGCCTTTAATGTTGCAGTTGTATAAAACATTGGTTAGACCTCATTTGGAATACTGCATCCAGTTCTGGTCGCCTTACTACCGGAAGGACATGGAGACTCTGGAGAGAGTGCAGAGGAGGTTTACCAGGATGCTGCCTGGTATGGAAGGTCTGAGTTACGAGGAGAGGTTAGGCAAATTGGGACTGTTTTCCTTAGAAAGACGTAGACTTAGAGGAGGTCTAATAGAGGTGTACAAGATTATGAGGGGTATAGATAGAGTAAACAGGGTTAAGCTTTTTCCTAGGATGGACTCGAATAGCACGAGGGGTCACGGGCTTAGGGTGAGGGGGGTAAGGTATAATTTGGATGCTAGAGGGAGTTTTTTCACACAGAGGGTGGCAGGGGTATGGAATGCATGCCAAGTAAAGTGGTGGAGGCAGGTACTCTGGAGTTATTTAAAAAATACTTAGATGGGCACATGAACAGAATGGGAATGGAGGGGTATAGAAAACTGATTTAAAATAGGGATCATGAGCCTTGGGAGTCCCTGGGAAGTGTGTAAATAGATGATGATATTGATGTACTTGTTTTTATCCTACAGGTGCTTTGGTCCACCTTGTTGTCTAACGAGGGGCATACACGCGATGGGTCGTGAGAGGGCTGCTCTTGGATCTTTTTCAAGAGTATCCTAGTGCTTCACGTCGTTAGTGTACGCTGACCTGGACCATTTGATGGACAACACGACAGCTCAGTGACTATCGCTGTGCTGTACAGATACATGGATTTGGGTCTGTGTCTGTGGGAGTTTGCGCATTCTCCCCGTGCTTGTGTGGGTTTTCTCCGGGTGCTCCAGTTTCCTCCCACATCCCAAAAATGAGCTTTTAGGCTAATTGGCAAAACAAATTCTCCCTAAATTGTCTCAAATTTGGTTTTTTAATCCATAGATCTACAAACATGGGCAGGGATCTCAAGTAGAGGTGGGAACATCGGGGTGGCGGCGTGGGCTCATTGGGCCGAAGGGCCTGTTTCCTGTGCTGTTTTGTTCTTTGTTCTTTGTTCTAAACATCCCTAGCTTTTGGAACGCTGTTCTTTCATCAGGGCATCACTGGATTTGCCAGCATTTATTGCCTGTAATCACGTGGAGGTTGGGATGACTCTGATACAAAGGGGATCACATCAAGTTTATTAATGTCACAAATAGGCTTACATTAACATGGCAATGAAGTTACTGTGAAAATCCTCTAATCGCCACACTCTGTCGCCTGTTTGGGTACACTGGGGGAGAATTTAGCATAGCCAATGCATCCTAACCAGGATGTCTTTTTTGGTGGAGTGTGGGAGGAAACTGGATGAAACCCACACAGACCTGGGGAGAACATGCAAACTCCACACAGACAGTGACCCCAGGCCAGGAATCGAGCCTGGGTCCCTGGCACTGTATGGCAGTGGCGCTAACCACTGTGCCACTGTGTTGGAAATGTGGGAATTTCACCGGAACGTGGGCAGAGACACTGGCTGACCAGTTACTGTTCATAAATAATGCACTTTTGTTAATCCCTGGCCACTGGCCTGTGAAAGAAATTGATTTCAAAACCCCGTACAATGCTATCCCTCATCTGTTTAAAGGAAAGAATGAACCCAACAGTAACCAGTGCACTATGCCTCTAAGAACACACTACTGGTGAAGGGAGAAACCCCGAAAATTGTGAGTTTACTATCAAATAAATTCCTTGGACTTAAACCTGGTGTTGTCAGATTCTTACTGTGTTCTTCCATTGAGCCAGTGTCTAATCCAATTTACTACTTCCCCACGTATACCTAGCGACTAAACCTTCCTAACTAACCTCCTATGACGGACCTTATCAAAGGCCTTCCTGAAATCCAGATAGACAACATCCATCGCCTTTCCTTCATCCAGTTTCCTGGTAACCTCCTCAAAAAACTGTTTGGTCAAACATGACCTACCACGCACAAAGCCATGTTGACTCTCCCTATTAACTCCCTGTCTATCCAAACATTTGTACATCCTATCTCTTATTATGCCTTTCAATAACTTGGCCACCACCAACCTCAAACTCACTGGCCTATAATTTCCTGGATTTCTTTTGGAGCCTTTTTTAAACAATGGAACAACATAAGCCTCCCTCCAATCATCTCCCCTGTGAATACTCACATTGTAAATATGTCTGCCAGGGCCCCTGCAAATTCAACACTGGCCTCCCTCAAGATCCATGGGAATACCTTATCTGGTCCTGGGGATTTATCCACTTTGATTTGCCTTAAGACAGTGAACATCTCCTCCTCTATGATCTGTAAAGTTTCCATGACCTCCCTGCCTGTTTGCCCTATTTCTGGGATCTAATTCCCAATGTAGAGTTCCCCCACTATCTCCCTGTCATTGCCCCATCACCATAATGGCCCTGCCCTCATCATGACACTATCCTTCCCATTAGATCCATCTCCTTGACACTATCCAGTTGCACAGGGAGCACTGGGAGGGTTCCAGGCTAGAAGTGCCAGGGTGCCTGTGGAAAGTGTCAAGTGTCAGGCTGGCATTGCCATGGCTCCAGGCTGGCAGAGTTAGGCTAGCACCACCCAAGGGCCACTCCCTGGCCTTGCCCCGACCACCCAGTGAGGCCATCAATGGCCTCCAGTCCAAGCAGGGAAACCATCATTTCTAATCCCTGTTGCTGGGAGACCTTATGTGATCCTTGCTGGTAGGGAGATCCACCAGGGATATCATTGAGTTAATCCCAGTGTCTTGGGCTCACTAATAAAACTTAAATTCGGATTTGAGCTTTACAATCAGCTTCACGTCCTTGCTGGACGCACGGTTGATTATGCTGGCAAAACATGGCTGGTAAGATCATGAGAGGCGAGGTTCTGACCTCCACTAGCTTCCCAGGCATCTATATGGATAACTATTCAATGAGCTCTGAAGTATGTGACACAGAGTGAACACACACCATTGTGTTGAGTGGGAAAAACACCATTTTTATGACCAGCTGCTCTGTGCAGGGAATGGAAAATTCCACACATTGGCTTCCACATTTCCCACATCAAAACAACGGCTGCAATTTGCCTGGGATATCCAAGGACCAAGAAAAGTGCTCTGAGCATAACTATCTTTCTATTCTGTCATTCATTCTATGAGATTGAGCTAAACCCAATGCTCAATGATGACAATACTACTTTGCAGAGGAAACTAGTTCCATTGATGCTATGTCTCCATCCAGCCAATGGGAATAAAGATGGACTAATGGCCCCATTAAGGAGGAATGGCCTGTTTTTGAATCACTGTACTGAGTCTTTTTCCACACCAAAATGTTGAAAAAAAATTTTCCAAGAAGCTGGTCGTTTAAGTCTTAGAACATAGAACACTACCGCACAAACAGGCCCTTCGGCCCACGAGTTGTGCTGATCAAATCTATACCTACCAAGCCACAGACCCATTAGTTCCCATATACTCATCCAGAAGTCTTTTAAAAGACCCCAGCGAGTTTGCCTCTATCACCTCCGGCAGCAGCCGATTCCATTCACTCACCACCCTCTGAGTGAAAAACTTACCCCTAACATCCCTTCTGTATTTGCTTCCCTGCACCTTAAAACTGTGTCCTCTCGTAGTGACCATTTCAGCTCGGGGAAATAGTCTCTGAGAGTCCACCCTATCTATTCCTCTCAACATTTTATAAACCTCTATCAGGTCGCCTCTCAACCTACTTCTCTCCAGTGAGAAGAGTCCCAGCTCCCTCAACCTATCTTCATAAGGCCTGCCTCCCAATCCAGGCAGCATCCTTGTAAATCTCCTCTGCACTCTTTCAATAGCCTCTACATCTTTCCTATAGTGAGGCAACCAGAATTGCGTACAACACTCCAAGTGGGGTCTGACAAGGGTCTTATAGAGCTGCATCATTACCTCCTGACTCCTAAACTCAATCCCTCGATTAATGAAGGCCAGTACACCGTACGCCTTCTTGACCACATCCTCCACCTGTGAGGCCGATTTAAGAGTCCTATGGACCCAGACCCCAAGATCCTTCTGCTCTTCAACACAGCTAAGACTCCTACCCTTGATATTGTACTCTTGTTAAAAGCCCAGTCATGATTCAGTGGAACCTACACAACAGGAATAGAAACTGGTGTTTGTAACTTAGATTCACTGGGTTATGTGAAAAAACACTCACTATCCCATCCTGACTTGGAAATATATCACCATTCCTTCACTGTGACTGGGTCAAGATCCTGGAATTCTCTCCCTAACAGCATTGAGGGTGTACAACTTTTTTAATTCACTCAAGGGAATTTAAAAGAAAATTGTTAATGTCACAATTACGCTTATATTAACACTGCAATGAAATTACTACAAAAGTCCCTTAGTTGCCATAATCCAGTACCTGTTCCGGTACACTGAGTGAGAATTTAGCATGGCACTTAACCAGACTGTGGGAGGAAAACCTGAGCTCCCAGAGGAAACCCACACAGATACAGGGAGAATGTGTTAACTCCACACAGACAGTGACCCAAGCAGTGATGGAATGGTTACCGAGTCCCTGGTGCTGTGAGGCAGCAGTGCTAACTACTGTGCAGCCATGGCTCTTGTAGTGATGTAAAAGGAATGGTTATTATGAAGCACAATAAAAATGTATTTTTGTCAGTTTTCAAGCGGTTTAGTCATTACTTTGAATGAATGCTCAGATCCAGAGGATATGCGAGGAGAATTTAGTTTGCAAGCTGGGTTGATACAATGTGAATCGTGGAAGTAGACTCAATAATAACTTTAAAAGGGGAATTGTATAACTCCTTGAAGAAGAGATAACTTTAGGATGGTGGGGAGCGGTAGGTGAAATGGGATGAATTGAATTGTTCTTTGGAAAAGCTGACACTAACAAAATGCATGAAGTGCCCTCCTTCAGTGCAGTATCAATCTTTCTTTCACTTGTTCACGGCATGCGGATCTTGCTGGCTAGACCATCATTCATTCCCCATCTCAAATTGTCCTTGAGAAGGTGGCAGTGAGCTGATTGCTGGAATTGTGGCAGGGGGAGGTAGTTACTTAGAGTTAGTGACAGTGGACAAGTAATGCAGAGGGTAATACTCAGGGAATCTGGGTTCAAATCCCACCATGGCAGATAGTGAAATTTGAATTCAATAAAAATCTGGAATTAAAAGTATAATGATGACCATTATTAATTGTAAAAAACCCACCTGGTTCACTAATGTCCTTTAGGGAAGGAAATCTGCCATCCTTGCCTGGTCTGACCAATATGTGACTCCAGAACCACAGCAATGTGGTTGACTCTTAAGTGCCCTCTGGGATGGGCAACAAATGCTGGCCCTGCCAATGACACCCACATCACGGTGGCACAGTGGTTAGCACTGTTGCCTCACAGTAACCAGGAACTGGGTATCGATTCCCGGCTTGGGTGACTGTCTGTATGGAGTTTGCATGTTCTCCCCATGTCTCTGTGGGTTTCCTCTGGGTGCTCCTTCTCTATGTATGGTATGCTTTGACTGTAGAGCCTGCAAGAAACAAAGACTAGAATTTTACCATCCTGCCCGCCATGGGAATCGGAACGGGTGAGGGGTGGACACTGTCTATTTACCTTGGGCAGGATTTTATGCTTTTGAGATGAGTGAGATCATTAACTCCCTCGCAATACTTTTCACTGTATACTCATCTATGTGACAATAATAAATCAAATCAATTTGGCGGCACGGTAGCACGGTGGTTAGCACTGCTGCTTCACACCTCCAGGGTGTTGGGTTCAATTCCCGGCTTGGGTTGCTGTCTGTGTGGAGTTTGCACATTCTCCTCGTGTCTGTATGGGTTTCCTCTGGGTACTCCGGTTTCCTCCCACACTCCAAAGATGTGTGGCTTAGGTTGATTGGCCATGCTAAGAAATTGCCCCTTCGTGACCAGGATTAAAGGAATTAGTGGGTATAATATGTAGGGATGTGGGGGTAGGGCCTGGATGGGATTGTGTTCGGTGCAGACTCGATGGGCCGAAAGGCCTCTCTCTGCACTGTAAGGTTCCATGATTCAATTCAAAAGAGTAAGGGGATTTTCACTGCAGTGTTAATGTAAGCTTACTTGTGATACTAATAAATAAACTTCAAACAGTTATTCACGTGCTCCATCTCATTGTGGGACTTGACCTCCTAAAGTCATTGACTGAACCACTAAAGGCTTTCGCCAGTCTATCTAAGCCTGCCCTGCCACCCTGTCATAAACATTGTCCAAGGAGCGTTGAACTCACTGAATCTCAGATCTAGGAGCCCACAGCATGTGTCAGAGTGGTGGAAACATTCAGGATTGATGTTACTACAGTTGAAACGATAACCAGAGGCTTTTTCTGTGATGGCCGTGCCTGTGCAGCATTAGTCAGAGCAAGGCAAGAAGCCATTCATCCAACACCACCGCAAGGATGCTTTGAGAACTGAGAAAGAGGCATTTACTCGTGGCATTCCATAAATTACTCCACAGCAAACTCACACTCAAGCATGCCTTTATCTTGAATCCAGCAAATTCTACAATCCTCAGAAAAATTAACCCTTTGTTTGCAATACAACCTATTTTCATTCATTCATATAATGTGGGTGTCATTGCAAAGACCATTGTCCATGCCAAATTGCTCTTCACAAGGTGGTTGAAGGTCTAGAACATTCTTGAGTGGCACTCTATGGCCTGCTAGGTCATTTCAGAGGGCAGTTAAGAATTAGCCACATTGCTGTGGACCTCGAGCCACATGTAGGCCAGGCCGGGGTAAGGACAGCAGATTCTTTATTAACAACAGGGTGAAAGGTCCTCAGGTTTAGCTGAGTTCAGGTCGTAATTGGGTCAGCCATGATCTTGTTGAATGACAGTACAGGCTAGATGGGCTGAGTGGTCCAATCCTGTTCAACATTTGTATGTTTGGATTCATATGACGGCATGGCAGCACAGTGATTAACATTGCTGCCTCACACTGCTAGAGTTCTGGGTCTGATTCCTGGCTCGGGTCACTGTGCAAAGTCTGCACACTCTCCCCATGTCTGCATGGGTTTCGTCTGGGTGCTTCAGTTTCCTCCCACAGTCTAAAAGACGTGCTGGTTAGGTGCACTGACCAAGCTAAATTCTCCCTTAATGTACCCAAACATGAGGCAGAGTGTGGGGATAAGGGGATTTTCACAGTAACTTCATTATAGTGTTAATGTAAGTGTACTTGTGACTCTAATAAATAAACTTTAAAAACAAAATTAATCTGATATCTACATATTCCAGGCTGATACCCGAGTGTCAGGTATATATGGACTTTAGTAAGGCGTTTGATAAGGTGGCCCATGGAAGACTTCTGCAGAAAATGCAGATGTATGGGATAGAGGGTGATTTAGCTAATTGGGTTAGGAATTGGCTAGCAGATAGAAGACAGAGGGTGGTGGTTGATGGGAGATATTCATCTTGGAGTTCGGTGACAAGTGGTGTACCTCAGGGGTCTGTTTTGGGGCCCCTGCTGTTTGTAATTTTTATAAATGATCTGGATGAGGGTATTGAAGGATGGATTAGTAAATTTGCAGATGACACTAAAGTCGGTGGAGTGGTAGATAGTGAAGAGGGGTGTTATAGTTTGCAGAGGGACTTGGACAAGTTGCAGAGCTGGGCCGAGAGGTGGCAAATGGAGTTTAATGTGGAAAAGTGTGAGGTAATGCACTATGGCAGAAATAATAAATGTGTAGAGTATAGGGCTAATGGTAGGATTCTTAGTAGTCTTGATGAACAGAGGGATCTTGGTGTGTATGTGCATAGATCCCTGAAAGTAGGCAGTCAAGTCGAGAAGGTTGTTAAGAAGGCATATGGAGTCTTAGCTTTTATTGGTAGGGGGATTGAATTTCGGAGCCGCAACGTCATGTTGCAACTGTACAAAACTCTAGTGCGGCCGCACTTGGAGTATTGTGTTCAGTTCTGGTCCCCACATTATAAGAAAGATGTGGAGGCATTGGAGAGGGTACAGAGGAGGTTTACCAGGATGTTGCCTGGTATGGAGGGCAGGTCTTATGAAGAGAGGCTGAGGGATTTGAGATTGTTTTCGTTAGAAAGGAGGCGGCTAAGAGGGACCTTATCGAAACATATAAGATGATTAGAGGTTTAGATAGGGTGGACAGTGATAGCCTTTTTCCTAGGATGGAGAAAGCTAGCACGAGGGGACACAGCTTTAAATTAAGGGGTGATAGTTATAGGACGGATATCAGAGGTAGGTTCTTTACCCAAAGGGTGGTTCGGGAGTGGAATGCCCTGCCTGCAGCAGTTGTAGATGCGCCAAGTTTGGTGGCGTTTAAGAGGTTAGTTGATAAGTATATGGAAGAGAAGGGAATGGTTTAGTATGGAGGGGCATTGCTTTTTATATTGGTCGGCGCAACATCGAAGGCCGAAGGGCCTGTTCTGTGCTGTAATGTTCTATGTTCTATGTTCTATGTCATACTGAAAGAATGCTGCACCAGCCCGTGGGAGAGGCGTTAAACCGAGCCTCTGTCAGCCCTCTGGGACAGACAAAGAAAAAAATTTACAGCACAGGAACAGGCTCTTCGGCCCTCCAAGCCTGCACCGACCATGCTGCCTGACTTAACAAAAACCCCTTACCCTTCCCAGGACTATATCTCTCTATTCCCATCCTATTCATGTATTTGTCCAGACACCCCTTAAAGTCCACTACCACATCTGCTTCCACTACCTCTCCCGGCAACTAGTTCCAAGCATTCACCACCCACTGTGTAAAAAACGTGCCTCATACATCTCCTTTAAACTTGCCCCTCCCACCTTAAACCTATGCCCCATCCACACTGGGAAAAAGCTTCTGATTGTCCACTATCTTTTCTGTAGCCTCTTCAGAGCCTCCACATCTTTCTGGTAATGTGGCAGCCAGAGTTGAACAGTATATTCCAAGTATGGTCTAATTGAGGTTCTATAAATCTACAATCATTCTCTCTTGCTTCTTTGACCCAGCCAGTTCTGTATCCACCTTGACAGTTCAAATCTGATCCCATGCAACTTTACCTTCTGCATCAATCTGCCATGAAGGACCTTGTCAAAGGCCTCCCTGAAGTCCATGTAGATGACATTTACTGCCCTATCCTCATCAATCATCTTCGTCACTTCCCTGAAAGACTTGACCAAGTTAGTAAGACACAACCTCCCCTTCACAAAACTATGCTGCCTCTTCCTAATGTATCCACTTATTTCTGAATGGGAATAAATCTTGTCTGAAGAATCCTCTCCAATAATTTCCCTACTGCTGATGTAAGGCTCATGGGACTGTAATTACCTGGATTATTCTTGCTACCCTTTGCAAACAAAAGAACAACATTAGCTATTCTCCAATCCTCTAGGACTTCCCTTGTAGCCAATGAAGATACAAAGGTTTCTCTCGAGGCCCCAGCAATTTCCTTCCTTGTCTTTCTCAGTATTCTGGTGTATATCCCATCAGGCCCTGGGGATTTGTCTACCTTAATGTTTCTCAAGAATCCCAATACTCCTCCTTTTTCATCTCAACATGACTCAAACTATCTACACACCCTTTCCCAAACTCATCATCCACCAAGTTCTTCTCTTTTATGAATACTGATGCAAAGTATTAATTTAATACCTTACCCATTTCCTCTGGCTCCATGCATAGATTCCCACCTGTGTCCTTGGATGGGCCAAGATGAAATGGATCCTATGTATTTTTTTTAAAAAGAGCAGGGACATTCTCCCCAGTACCCTGTCCCAACTGCCTGATCATTGCTGTGAGAGCTTGCTATGTCCTGATTGGCAGCCATGTTTCCATTACATCTGTGATGTTGGTGTACCTTTTAGAGTTTTTTTAAGAATCATGCTCTCTGCAGCTACCACCTTTGATGCCATTATGATCCTGGTTTGACTGAAGAAGTCCTTTTATTGCAGCTTAGACGGGGGTTATTTATTTTTACTGGGATATTTATACCTCTGTATTTTTAGCAGGAAAACTGGTTGGCAGGTCAGGTGGTAGGCATTTTTTCATTTCCAGTTTGAGTTTGAGTTTTAGAAGGGGCAGCAAGCTGAAAAGAAGTCTCTCTCTCTCTCTCTCTTCCTGGATTTAGAAATTCTGTTGATTATCTGAAAGGAAAGTCTTGCCTTTCAGAAGGGGAGATCTATTGTTGGTGTGGTTTGCCTAGAATCCCTGGTGTTATGTGAAGCTGTTCTGACTTCAAACTATTCCAAGTCTATCCAAAGAACTGCAGTCTTCATCCAAAGGACACAATTCCAGTATCACTTGGGCAATAGTCTTTGCTGCATTAAACCTATTTGAAGAGTTTTGTTTATGGAATTGGTTGGATTGGGACAGCTCCTATATTCATTCAGAGTTATACATTATCGAGATTGTTTTGTTTTTGTTTATAATTGGTAAAAGATATAGCAATTTTTTTTACTATACATGTTAACTATATTCTTAAATCAACTTTGTTTGATAAAAGCTCCCTAGTGAGACATTTGAATCAAACCTGAAGTGAAACATTTCATGCTCACCCTAGCCAAATTCAAAATGCAAAACTTATGATCCGGGGTGGGGGGGGAGGGTTCAGAAAACACTTTGGAGTTTCTAATCTGAACTTTAACAATCAGCATAAAATCAAATTACTGTAGATGCTGGAATCTAAAACCAAAAGAGAAAAATGCTGGGAAATCTTAGCAGATCTGGCAGCATCTGTAAGGAGAGAAAAGAGATCAAAGATATTTCTTCACCAGGAGCAATATCTTGATAAAGAGTCAGCTCTTTTTTCTCCTTTCAGATGCTGCCAGATCTGCTGAGATTTTCCAGCATTTTCTCTTTTGGTTTAACAATCAGCATCTGGAGTCACATGTAGGCCAGACTGGGTAAGGACGGCAGATTTCCTTCCCTAAGGGACATCAGTGAACTAGATGGGTTTTCACGGCTATTCATGGTATTTGTATCCACATCGTTACTGATTCTTAATTTTATTGACTGAAGTTAAATTCTACCAAATTGCGATGGTGAGATTTGAACCTATGCCCCCACAGCATTAGACTGAGCCTCTGGATTACGAATCCAGTGATATTGGGCGTATGCCATGACTTTCCCTAATGTGCATAATCAATTGACACATTATTCTCTCCCTTTCTGTTTGCAGAAACCATAAGTGATTGCCTGATATTCCCTCTAAAATAAAAGCAAGATACTACAGATGTTGGAATCTGAAAGAAAAACAGAAAATGCTGGGTCTGACAGCATCTGTGGAGAGAGAATAGAGCCAACATTTCAAGTCTAGAAGACCTTTTGTCGAGGTAAAGACAACCGGAAATAGGATGAGATTTTTACTCTTGTGGGATGGGGGGAAATGTGGAGGTGGGGGTGATGTAGAGCAGAAGGATCTCGGGGTCCTGGTCCACAGGACTCTTAAATCAGCCTCACAGGTAGAGGAAGTGGTCAAGAAGGCGTACGGTGTACTGGCCTTCATTAATTGAGGAATAGAGTTCAGGAGTCAGGAGGTAATGATGCAGCTCTATAAGACTCTTGTCAGGCCCCACTTGGAGTATTGTGCGCAGTTCTGGTCGCCTCACTGTAGGAAGGATGTAGAGGCTATTGAGAGAGTTCAGAGGAGATTTACAAGGATGCTGCCTGGATTGGGAGGCAGGCCTTATGAAGATAGGTTGAGGGAGCTGGGACTCTTCTCACTGGAGAGACGTAGGTTGAGAGGCGACCTGATAGAGGTTTATAAAATGTTGAGAGGAATAGATAGGGTGGACTCTCAGAGACTATTTCCCCGAGCTGAAATGGTCACTACGAGAGGACACAGATTTAAGGTGCAGGGAAGCAAATACAAAGGAGATGTCAGGGGTAGGTTTTTCACTCAGAGGATGGTGAGTGAATGGAACTGACTGCTGTCAGAGGTTGTTGAGGCAAACTCACTGGGGTCTTTTATGAGACTTCTGGATGAGTATATGGAAAAGAATAGGATAGGGGGTTATAGATAGGTCTGTGGATTGGTAAATATGATCGGCGCAACTCGTGGGCCGAAGGGCCTGTTTGTGCTGTATTGGTATATGTTCTATGTTCTAGCTGTGAGGATTGGATAGAGGGCCAATGATAGATGGAGGCAAGGGGTGGATTGATAAAGATTCATGGGTTATAGGACAAGCAGAATGTCAAGGCAGTAATCATGGTTAGGAAGGGTGCTGATAGTGGCACATTTAAAGAACAGAATGTGTCAATAGCAGAACAAAGGTAAACAGAGTGTCACAGGGCAACCTGTGGACTAGGTAACAAATGACCCTAGTGGGGTGAGTTGGGGCGCAGAGGAGAGACAGTGGGATAAGGGATAAAAGATGACAAGTGCGATTTAAAAAATGGGGAGTCGGATAGATAAATGAATCAATGGATGAAGTGAGAAAGAATGCAATTGGTGAGATGGTGGGGGAGAGGGTTCATGCTCTGAAGTTGTTGAATTAGATGTTCAGTCCGGGGGGATGCAAAGTGTCCAGTCAGAAGATGAGTTGTTGTTCCTCTAGTTTGCATTGAGCTTCACTGGACTAGACCAATGACAGACATGGGAACATGAGAGCAAGGACGTTGTGTTAAAATGACAGGAAGCTCTGGGCTATTTTGCTTTTTGGAATATGAAGGTTCAGCCAATTTAACACCTTACTTGTGGGTGGCATGGTGGCAAAGTGGTTAGCATTGCTGCTTCATAACTCCAGGGGATCAGGTTCAATTCTGGTCTGTGTGATGTTTGCATATTCTCCCCGTGTCTGCATGGGTTTCCTCTGAGTGCTCTGGCTTCCTCTCAGTCTGAAAGACGTGCTGGTTAGTTGGATTGGCCATGCTCAATTGTCCCTTAATGTCAGGGGGACTCGGAGGGTAAATATGTTATTTAGGAGGGGTTACAGGAACAGGGCCTGGGTGAGATTATTGTCAGCGCAGGCTCGATGTGTTGAATGATCTCTGTAATGATTCTGTAATTCTAACTTATTTAAGAGGAACTTAAAGGGACTGACTTGTGTGTGGCTTGTGTGTGAACTTCCAGATTAATGCACTGTCATACAGCGACGCAGGAAACATGGTTCTTGATCCTCTCTTGCACTCCACGTGTAGCAAGAGAAGGACAACCTTCTTGAAGATATATCACCATTCGATCTGACCATAGCAAGCTGGACTCTGCACTTTGGGATCAGAGCAATCCAAAGGAAGAGACTGTTCCCCTGGTGTAGGAGCTGTGGCAGAAGGAGAAGGGAATGAGAATAGTTTTGTTTCTAAGTCTGTTTTTTTGGATAACACCTACATCAAAAAATACTGCACATTATAAAGTATAATAAGCACTTGTATCAAATCAAAGAATATTAACTATTTTTGTCTTCTAGTGATTTATTAGATGCAATGCTATTTTAGTACAATGTTGCCTCTTCTTAAATTCTTACTGCATTGAAATCTTCCAATGGCCTCATTCTCTCCAGCTTCTAATCCTCAATGATTTCTGTACTCTTTTAATTCTAGCCTCTTGCACATCTTGAATATCCATTATTCCACCATTGCTGGCCTTGCCATCTGCAGTTGAGGCCCTTAGCTCTGGAATTCGTTATCTGTCTTCCATTCCTGCCCTATTCTCAAACGTACCTTGCAATCTGAACTCTGTGAGTGAGCCCCTGAGTAACAGCCTTCATTTTTCCATCTTAGCATGTTGGCACAGTGGTTAGCATTGCTGCCTCACAGCGCCAGGGACTTGGGTTGGGTCACTGTCTGTGCAAAGTCTGCAAGTTCTCTCTGTGTCCGCATGTGTTTCCTCTGGGTGCTCCGGTTTCCACCCGCAGTCCAAAATAGGTGCTGGTTAGGTGCATTGGCCATGCTAAATTCTCCCTCAGTGTACACAAACAGTTGCTGGAGTGTGGCGACTAGAGGATTTTCACAGTAACTTCATTACAGTGTTAATGTAAGCCTACTTGTGACACTAATCAATAAGCTTAAACTTTCAACTAATCATTTTTTTTCACCTTTGATTCAGTTTGTGCCCAATAATGGCTCCTTTTTTAAACTCTTGTGGGGGCAGGTGGGAGTAGAAAGAAAATGGCTCCTTCTGTGCACCTTGGGATAATTATTTGCATCGAGGTGCTATATAAATGCAAAACTGGTACTGTAACTTTCAAACAGTCAATTAGCTTTGCAGTTAATACCTTCCCTCTCTCTCCCCCCCTCCAAGTGTCAGGTCATTGAATATATCTCACTGTGAAACATTAGCGTCTGATTTTCATCACCATTTGATTCTCGTGGCTGTCTGGCATGTGTAGTAGCTATTTAAAATACGAAGCCTATTTAATCGTGCTGTTTTTATGTTTCAGCACTATGTTTAGAAAGTGCCACCACGAGATTGCCTTCCCTGTGCTCCAGAAATAGAAACACCAGAACGAAAGAGCTATCGCCTAGTCACGTGTACAAGTTGGTTTTGTTTCGGATGAGTATGCACAGTTAAAAAAAAGATGTGGAGATGCCGGTGTTGGACTGGGGGTAGGCACAGTAAGAAGTCACACAACGCCAGGTTAAAATCCAGCAGGTTTATTTGGTGACATGAGATTTCGGAGCACTGCCCCTTCATCAGGCGAGTGACGAAGTTAAAAAAAAAATGCTTTTGCTTAATAAGTTCCTCGAAGCTTCTGATGTTAAGCTGTAGAATTACCCTGCGAGGAAGACAGAATTGGAAGGCTAATATTCTGCCGTGCGATGGGGTGGGAGGAAGGGAGAAGGAGGAGGAGAGGGGTGGGGGGGTGGTGGAGAAGAGAGGTGGAAGGGAACGTGAGATGCTTCTGGGCTTGGCACCTCAGGAATCAAACCTACCCTAATCATGCTCATAATCAAAATAGAACACAAATCCAGCCATTATAATCAGCACACGTTGGTGAGTAATCAGATATCAAACACCTAGCCTTCAAAAGAAAAATAAAGCTACACTTTATCCTGTCACAGAGCTGCCTCACCAACTTTAATTGCAGTCTCGGTTTTAAGAACGTAAATATCCCTCGCGCAAAGGGAACAAAGTGAGCTTATCCGATGGGGCTGGGCAGGGGTGGGAACTGGGCTTTGAAGAGGGATGCGAGAGGGTGGGAAGGGGGTGGAGTGAAAGTTCTTAATTCTGTCAAAAGCTGGCATGAACCTGTTAGAGAAATCAGCTCCTGCCACTGTAATAAAAATAAGTTACTGTGGGTGCTGGAATCTGAAACACCACCAGAAAATGCTGGAAAATCTCAGCAGGTCTGGCAGCATCTGTGGAGAGAGAATAGAGCCAACATTTTGGGTCTGGATGATCCTTTGCAGCCCATATGACCTTTACTCAGCTCTGAGGGAGAGCTATCTAGACTTGAGACATTTGCTGCATTCTGTCTGCACAGATCTGTCAGACTCACCGAGATTTTCCAGCATTTTCTGTTTCTGTTTTATTGTTTAAAGTTTATCTATTAATGTCACGAGTAAGCTTATATTAACACCACGTGAAGTTACTGTGAAATTCCCCTCATAACCACACTTCAGCACCTGTTCAGGTACACTGAGGGAGAGTATAGCACGGTCAATGCACCTAACTAGCACATCTTTTGGACTGTGGGAGGAAACTAGAGCATCCGGAGGAAACCCATGCAGACATGGGGAGAATGTGCACACTCTGCACAGACAGTGATCCAAGCCAGGAATCGAACCCGGTCCCTGGCGCTGACAGATAGCAGTGCTAACCACTATGCCACCCTGCTGATCCAATCTATGGATGAATATGTATTCTTGGAGGCTTCTTAATCTGAACAAACAAATTTTATTTGCAAGTTTGTTTTCATTAGCTGCATGCTTTGAGTTTATCCCCTTTCTAACGAGGTAAAGTCCTTCCTTAGAGAGATTCCCCGTATGAGGTGTTGATTGGCTGTTAAGACCACATGACTCTTACCCAATAAAATCAGTCTGTAAGTAGCAATGACCTCAGTAGAGTTTTTGCTCAGGACAAAACAGCAGACGCATGGTAATACCACGACCTGCAAATTCCCCTCCAAGCCATTCACCATCCTAACTTGGAAATGTATTGCCATTCCTTCACTATTATTGATTTGATTTGCTTTGATTTATTTTTGTCACTCATTTTAGGATACAATGAAAAGTATTGTTTCTTGCACACTATACAGACACAGAGAGTGAGGGAGAGTTCAGAGTGCAGTTACAGTCATAGCTAGGGTGTGGAGAAAGAACGAAGTAGGTCCATTCAAAAGTTTTCAGTGGTACGTGACCTCAGATTTTTGTATCTTTTTCCCAATGGAAGGAGGTAGAAGAGAGACTGTCCGGGGAGTGTGTGGCACCTTGCGTATGCTGGATGCTTTGGCGAGGCAGTGAGAAGTGTAGACAGGGTCAAAGTCCTGGAATTTCCTTCCTATTGCAGAAAATAAACAACTCATGAGATAATGGGGTAACACATTAGCATGGGTAGAAGATTGACTGGCTAACAGGAGGCAACAAGTAGGCATAAAGTGGCATTTTTCACTCAATAGCTTTGAGTTGCTAGGCCATTTCAGAGGAAATGTTGAAGAGTCTTTGTCTATCCTTGATTAAGTTTAGAAGGATAAGGTGGAGATCTAATTGAAACTTACAGAATATGAGAGGCCTGGATAGAATGGATGTGTGGAGAATGCTTCCTCTGGAGAGACCAGACTTGAGGGCACAACCTCCGAGTGAAGGGACGCTCCCCTCAAAACTGAGAAGGGCAGGATCTTTCTCATCCAGAAGGTGCTGAATCTCTGGAACTCATTGCTGCAGAGAGCTTTGGAGATCAGGTCATTGAGTGTCTTTAATACAGAGATAGATAGATTCTTGAGCAATAAAAGGGTCAGGGATTACGGGGAGAAGGCAGGAGAGTGGGGATCAGAATCATATCAGCCATCACGAATGGTGGAGCAGACTCGATTGACTGAATGGTCTAATTCTGCTCTTGTATCTTTGGTCTTATGACAGCTAAGAGTCAACAACTGCGCTGTGGACCTGGAGTCACATGTAGGCCAGGGTAAGGACGGCAGATCTCCTTCCCTAAAGAACGATAATACTTTTTTTGTGGCAGTCATTGAAGCTTCATAGTCACCGTTACAGAGACTAGTTTTCAATTCCAGATTTATTCCTGTTGAGCTGCAGCAGCTGCCTGTGATGAGATTTGAACTCATGTCCATGGGGCATTAATCTGGATCTCTGGATTACAAAGCCCGGTGACATTGCCACCAACTCCCGTCTCCCAACTCGTGTGACAAGGTTTGCTTCCTGCAGTAGGCCTGGTGGCTCCGCTGCTCCATTATCAGATGAGTGATTTCCCCTGTCAGAAGTTTCCACGAGTCCTTTAAAAATTATGAACAGACCTTCAGAAATGCTATGATTGATGTGCCTCTCCGCACAGAGACTGGGGCCTTCACTGTGTTCCTCCTCACAAAGTAATGAGCTGCTGAGCTCCCAGAGGTTTACAACAAGTTCCACTGACATTTTCTTTTTAAAAACAGAAAGAACATAAGAACATAAGAAATAGGAGCAGGAGTAGGCCATCCAGCCCCTCGAGCCTGCCCCGCCATTCAATAAGATCATGGCTGATCTGATAGCGGTTCAGTTCCACTTACCCACCTGCTCCCCATAACCCTTAATTCCCTCGTCTATCAGAAATTTATCTAGTAGAATCTAGTTACTTTCTCAGTGGATGTTTCCGTAGTATTTTCGATTGTTTCTCTATCCAATGCTCAATATTTGCATACAGATCCAGATCGGAATTCTAGCGCTTCACCCCGCCACGGAACCGAAGCGGGCGAGAGGTGGGGACGATGCAGATGTCCGTTGATCTCAAGCAGGAAAATTCCTGGCCTCCCTCGAGCAAAGCCACATCCAGAATTAAATTTGATGGGTGGCATAGGGTGTTGGGTTGATGGGCATGACGGTAGTGGGGGAGTATGGAAGGGGTTGTAGGGCAGGTGGGTGCGGGTGCGGGTAAAGTTAGTCAAATGTACTCCTATGGCAATTTATCAGGTCACCAGCAATCTGCCTGATGATGGCCTGTACACCCCTGGCCCCACAGTCAGATTCTAACCATCAATAGGGGAAGGGGCATTCACCTGTCCAGCTCACTTAAGGCCCTTAACTGGGTAACTAATGCCTATTTGATCACATGGCCAGTCAGAATTATCAGACTTGCATTCAATGTGTAGCCTGGTCTTTATTTCCTTTAGGCCTGTTGGCCAGTGAAGCGAGGCAAGAGATATCTCAGCTCCCTGTGCCAATGAGGGCCTCCTAACTCTTTTCCCTCTCTTGCCTACACCATCTGTTCCCCCTATTGCTCTGACACTTCAGCAGCCCTCCCTCCACCACCCCATGCCAGGACCTGTCAACAAAGCTCCAAGTCTGTCTTGGCCTAGCTGCAGTACCAGTTGTGACCACTCTCCCTGGAGGCACTGTTGATACTCCCTGGACTCTATTAACTATCAACACTTCTCCGCTTGAAGAGGGGCAGAAGCTTCCCTCATAGTAATTAAAGATTAACTGACCAAAAAGTCAAGTGGAGTGAAGTTGCCAACCAGTGACATAGTCATTCCCAACATTTACACTGCAGAGCAGAACATTCATCCTCAGCTTATAGTCCAGCTCCTCAGAGAAGGAAACCATTCAGTCCATTGACTCCATGCTAGGCCTCTGTGGAATGCCCTGATCATTTCCACGTTATCCTTGACACCCCTTGTCTCTGCATAGGTAATTGCCCATTGGGTGACAGATTGAGATCCCCTCCCCGAGGGCCAATTCCAGCAGCTGATCAGAGGCTGGCACCTCTCCCTCCCCCCCTCACTGGAACCACAACTGTCAGCAATCCCTCCTGAGGTTTGGCCTACCTCAGGAATCCTATCCTTTAATTAAAGGGCAGTATGGGATGCAACTCGTTAACTGTCGGTTATTTTTGTAAAGTGAACAATTTTGAGGCCTTTGGCCCAGATTTCTCATGGAGTTAGGCCGAATCAGAAGGCTTTTGAAAGTGGCATACATTTACAATGCCAAGAGTCCCATTTCCATTATCATAACAAGCGGTTAAAATTCATCGCTCCTCAAGAAGCTGGAAGTAAACAACAACTGATCATGATGTTAATGGCACAAAGAAGATCCACTTCACACTTCTTAATAATGTGTAAATAAACACACAGGCATAGTCATCAATACATTCTTAACTCCAGATATTTTTCTTTGAATTCAAATTCCACCATCTGCCACGGTGGGATTTGACCCCGAGTCCCCAGAACATTAGTTGAGTTTCAGGATCAATAGTCTGGCAATAATACCACTCGGCCATCACCTCTCCCTACTTCCCTGATGCACTCGGAAACAAGAGTCAGGCCCTCTAATCTTTTGGCCTCGCCATCTACCCACTTCTGCTGCTGCCTTGTGGTGGATGTATCTCCCAGGATGAGTTGGAACCATCTCCAGCCCTCCTCATCAGCTTTGGGGTGGCATGATGATGTAGTTATTGGCACTGAGCCAGGGACCCGGGTTTAATTCCAGCCTCGTGTCACTGTCAATGTGGTGTCTGCATGTTCTCCCCATGTCTGTTTCCTTCAGGTTCTCCTGATTCCTCCAAAGATGTGTGGGTTAGGTGCATTGGTTATGCAAAATTCGCCCTCAGGATACCCAAACAGCCTGACACGGAGGCAGTGCCCACTGGGCAATGCTACGGGGGCGAGACCTGGATGGGCAGTGATTAGTAGAGTAAATATGTGGGATTATGGGGATAGGGCCAGGATGAGATTGTAGTTAGTACAGATTTGATAGGCCAGATGGCCTTGTTCTGCACTGTAGGGACGCTATGGCATAGGATGCTTTGTCTCTTCCAGAAAGGAGATGGAATCACAGTGTGGGGAAAATTTTAGCTTCCGATAACAGCCTCCCCGTTGGAAACGCAGCCCAGTGTATCTGTGGGCCACACAAGGGAGGCCATTTTAAACAAGGTCAAAAGCACGTTATGGAGAGAGCTTCGCAGAGGTTTGTTTGCTGGCCTGACATTACTATCAGTTCAGCTCCCGATGTTTTATTTTCGACCTGACTTCCCTCAGGCAGACAGGAGTTGATGAATCTCCTGAGGCCAGCTGCTCGGAGAAGCCGATAGGCGCCCACTGTTAACAATGAAGGTATGGATGTGATCTGGGGGCCTAATTGAGAATCAGCCTTGAGCCCTTTCTCTTAGTGGGCAGCTCACTCAGTCCAGAGGCTGGATCCTAAAATAGACCCAGACTAAAATTCTTACCCAAAACTGAAAAAAACCCCTCAATAATTAATATAAAAAAACTGTAAAGTCTCTGGACTTTGAATGGCATTTACTTTATTTCCTATATTTTTTCAAAAATGCCAGTGGATGATTGATGGAAAAATTCGCTTGAATCTCAAGAGACTAAGTGACCATTTTTCTTGCACTCCATCACTGTGACATTTCACTGTTGATAGAATACATAACATTTTTAGGAGTATGAGAAGTCGCGGGCAAATGTTGAAGGATTGCATTTATCTGGCACTCTGGGCAAATATCTGGGCAAATACCCAAGCACTAAAGAAAGCAGTTTGCTTTGACCTTGGATGTTAAAGCCCACATGCCATAATGGGTAGGCGAGTGTGGCAAGCATTTACATAGCGTCTTTCTTAAAGCATCCCATCATGCTGTAGAGAATGGTGGCTACCGTTGCTAAGCAACACGGCTGATGTTCACGTTCAAGGAAATTCATGCTATCAGTCCCAATTTCAAAGGTGAAAGGATGTTACCGGGATGGAAAAGTTTGCATTATAAAGGTTGTGTAAGGCATTGGTGAGGCCGAATTTAGAGTATTGTGTACAGTTTTGGTCACCTAGTTACAGGAAGGGTGTAAATAAGGTTGAAAGAGTGCAGAGATGGTTCACGAGGATGTTGCCGGGACTTGAGGAGCTGAGTTACAAAGAGAGATTGAATAGGTTAGGCTTTTATTCTCTGGAGTGTAGAAGAATGAAGGGAGATTTGACAGAGGTGTATAAGATTTTGATGGGTATAGATAGAGTGAATGCAAGCAGACTTTTTTCCACTGAGGCTAGAGGAGAAAGAAACCAGAGGGTTAAGGGTGAAAAGAGAAAAGTTTAAAGGGAATATTAAGGAGGGATTCTTCACGCAGAGAGTGGTGGGAGTATGGAATGAGCTGCCGGATAAAGTGGTAGATGCGGGGTCACTTTTTACATTTAAGAAAAACTTGAACGGGTTCATGGATGAGAGGAGTGTGGAGGGATATGGTCCAAGTGCAGGTCAGTGGGACTAAGCGAAAAATGGTTTGGCATAGACAAGAAGGGCCAAAAGGCCTTTTTCTGAGCTGTAATTTTCTATGGTTCTGTGACTCTATAAAGAAAGGCTGGATGGGTTGGAACTTTTGTTTTGCTATTCATGTGTATGACATGGGCATTGCTGGCTGGCATTTATTGCCCAAACTTTTCACTGATTAGACGCATGGAGTATGTGGTTGTCCCAGATTTGGAATTAGTTGCATTTAGTAGTTGCATTTAAGACAAAAAAAAATGAACTAATACTTTGAATTAAATAATGAACATAAGCAATGCAAAGATGGCCAAAAAGCATCTGATAATTCAAGTTAAGTGGCTTCAAATAACTAGTGAACCATTGTGTTTCTGTACTTTTGTGCCCTTGTTGAAGTGATGTGCATGCCCTATCTAACCCTTGCAACTTTTATTTCCATCTTGTATCTGGCACAATTGCTGTTAACAGTTTGTTTCTTTGCAGTTGAGGGCAGTTGAGAGTCAACCACATTGCTGTGGCTCTGGAGTCACATGTAGATTTGACTGGGTAAGGATGACAGATTTCCTTTCCTAAAGAGTCTTAGTGAACAAGATGTTTTTTTTCAGCAATTGACAATGGTTTCATGGTCATCAGTAGGTTCTCAATTCCAGGTTTTTTTTTATTGAATTCAAATTCCACCACCTGCCATGGCAGGATTTGAACCCGGGTTCCCAGAGCACTCTAGGTTAATACTCGAGCAATAATATCACTAAGCTATCATCTTCCTGACAGGAATGTCAGGGGATGAGAGGAAATTTACAGAAATTTATAAAATCACGAGGGCATAAATAATGTGAATAGCCAAGGTTTTTTTCCCCCAGGATAGAACAGTCCAAAACTAGAGGGTGTAGATTTAAGGTGAGAGGGGAAAGATTCAAAAGGAACCTGAGAAGCAACATCAGAGGGTGATGTACAATTACAACATTTAAAAGACATTTGGACTGGTACGTGGATGGAAAAGGTTTGGAGGGATATGGGCCAAACGCAGGCAAATGGGATGAGTTTAGTTTGGGAAGCCCGATCAGCATTGTTGCTGCGCTTACTGCAGTCTGTTTTAACCCTAATACAGTGAATAAAGAATTGAGAATATTTATTTGCACACAATTAACAATCCCCAAATCAACAAGTTATCTTATAGAATATCGAAGTTCAAGTCCAATACTAGACTTTGACTTAACGTTGTGTTTCTGGCAAGAACCCAGGCAGATATTGGCCTCTATCTGTGTGCTGCTCTCTGTAATCCTCTGTGTAGTCTGGTGCTTTGTCTGGTTTATCACTCTGGCTCTGATCTTCCTTCCTTCTTGGGTGGGGTGGTTCACCTCATGCTGGTCGTTGCTGACGAAGGTCACTGTCGTTGTCGTTTGTTGGGGAAAAGAGGGAGAGAGAGAAAGCTTCATCTGTTGTCCAGCACCCTTTATATATCGTTTTTTCACCCTTTTGGTCATTTCCAATCAATCAGGACTTGATTACCCTGATTGATCGGGTCCAATTAGGTGTTGTCGTATTGGAGAATACCTTCACGACACATGACAGCGCAGAGTCGCTGAGCAGAGACCGATAGCCAACTTCTGCACACATAAGGACAGTCTCAACCAGGATCTGGGGTTCATGTTGCACTATCTGTAACCCCCATGACTTGTCTGGGTTTGCAAAACCTCACTTACTGTACTGTCTGAAGACAATACACATCTCTTTAACCTATGCAAAATGCTCTTTCCACTCACATTGTCTGCATCTTTAAACTTGAATAGCAGGTTGGTTGTAAAGATTTGCATTCTAATCAGTAATCTGTAAACTGTCTGTGCTGTTATATGCTCTGTCTGAGACCTGAACTCTCCAATCACCTGAGGAAGAAGGAAACCTCGAAAGCTTATGAGTTTACTATCAAATAAATTGGTTGGACATAAACCTACTGTGTGCACCTAATAGCCATGCCTGTCGGAGCTGGAGTATGTAGGTCACATACCTCCCTCCTATATAAGGGATTATAAGACATCCCATTAATGTGTCCATTGTCCTGGAGATAGCCTATTCTCTGTGTCCTCCGACTCCTGCAACTGCAGCCTGTTTATTTCTGTCCAATTTTTTTTGAGGCTACAGCCTATCTGTTTTAGTGCTTGTCCAATTATCCCATCTTAGTAGGCCCATTTGGCCATAGCATGGATGAGTTGGGCTGAAGGGCCTGTTTCTGTGCTGTACATCTGTGACTCCATGAAAGACTGAAGGGGCACTCAATTTTTGAGGGTGTTTCTGAAACTCTTAAGCGTGCATTCGGAGGGAACCGAGCCTGTGGAATCCTAATGCCCCGGTTAAAAAAAAAACATAGCAAGGAAGAAATAATCCAGACCACCAAGACTTAGAATCCATTCTATTGGGTGGAGGTAAGGGGTGAGGGAGGGGGTGATGGAGGCTGAAGTCAATTCTATCTGTCACATCACTCCTGCCCTGGGTGCGCGCTGATTCAAATCTTCACTGTAAGTCAGTGAGTTGACTGACAGACGGGTGCAATTGGCAGCAACTTTTTGACGATAGCCTTTGGAGCATAGCCAGTGATTGGGAGCATTTTGATTTCATTTTTGTCAAAACCTGCACATTGAACAATGATGAAATCGCTCAAAGATCTAGTCAACCAAAACTCAACTTCCGTTCTGGCACAGGACTGAATTGAGGTAAATTTTACAATCAATCATTTTTCTACCCTCCCCTCCCCCAACTCCCCAACTAAAATGTGAAAATATAAAATAGACACGATCGAGCAGAATAAACTAACGTACCTATTGTGAGATTAGCGTCTTTACATTTTCAGGACTCAAGGTTTGGTGGCCATTAGAATTGAAGCATTTTGTGAGATGCAGGTGTGGAATTCTGACTGTTCATAAATCTTGTCTTTTACATCTTAATTCAGTAAGCTGTTCTGATGCGCGAGGATATCAAGCTGTCCAGGACAAAGAACAAAAAACCAAGAAAATTATAGCACAGAATCAGGCTCTGTGGCCCTCCAAGTGTGCACCGATCGTGCTGCCTGATTAACTAAAACCCCCTGTGCTTCCGGGGACCGTATCCCTCTATTTCGATCCTATTCGGCGTACGGGTGGGGTGGGGCATGGTTTGAGATGCGTATACTTTAATGCAAGGAGTATTCGCAATAAGGGGGAGGAACTTGCAGCTTGGACCAGTACCTGGAACTTCGATGTTGTGGCCATTTCAGAGACTTGGGTAGAGCAGGGACAGGAATGGATGTTGCAGGTTCCGGGGTACAAATGCTTTAGTCGGAGTAGAGAAGGAGGTAGAAGGGGGGGAGGAGTGGCGTTACTGGTCAAAGACTGTATCACGGTGATCGAAAAGAAGTTTGATGAGGACTTGTCTGTTGAGGTAGTATGGGCTGAGATTAGAAACAGGAGAGGAGAGGTCACCCTGTTGGGAGTCTTTTACAGACCTCCTAATAGTTCTAGAGAGGTTGAGGAAAGGATTGCGAAGTCAATTCTGATTAGGAGTGAAAGTAGTAGGGTAATTGTGATGGGGGACTTTAACTTTGCTAATATTGATTGGAATAGCTATAGCTCTAGCTCGTTAGAGGGGTCAGTTTTCGTACAGAGTGTGCAGGAAGGTTTTTTGACTCAGTATGTAGATAGGCCAACTAGAGGTGAGGCTACATTGGATTTGGTGCTGGGCAATGAGCCAGACCAGGTGTTAGGCTTGGAAGTTAGTGAACATTTTGGTGATAGTGACCACAATTCGGTTACGTTCACCTTAGTGATGGACAGGGATAGGCATGAAGCTGGGGGCAGTAGTTATAGCTGGGGGAAGGGTAATTATGAGGCCATCAGGAGAGAATTAGGGTGCATAGATTGGACTAGGGAACTACAGGGACTGGGAACATCTGGAATGTGGTGCTTATTCAAGGAGCAGCTGCTGCGAGTCCTTGATAAGTATGTCCCTGTCAGGCAGGGAGGAAATGGACGAGTAAGAGAGCCTTGGTGTACGAAAAGAGTTGATTTGCTGGTTAAGAAGAAAAAGGAGGCTTATGTCAGGATGAGGCTTGAAGGCTCAGGTAGTGCAATGGATAGCTATAGATTAGCTAGGAAGGAGGTAAAAAGTGAATTGAGGAGAGCTAAGAGGGGACACGAGAAGATGTTGGCTGATAGGATTAAGGAGAATCCTAAAGCTTTCTTTCGATATGTTAAGAATAGAAGATTGGTTAGGGCAAGATTAGGGCCAGTCATAGATAGCAGTGGGAAGTTGTGCGTGGAGCCTGAAGAGATTGGCGAGGCACTGAATAAATATTTCTCTTCGGTATTCACGCAGAGTGCTGGAAATGTAGCTGTGGAGAGCACTGAGGTACAGGGTTGCAAATTGGGGAGTATTGTAGTAGATAGGGAGGATGTGTTAGAAATTCTCGAGGGTTTGAAGTTGGATAAGTCCCCTGGGCCGGACGGGATTTACCCTAGGATTCTCTGGGAGGCAAGAGAGGAGATTGCAGAGCCTCTGGCTCTGATCTTCAGGTCCTCGTTGGTTACGGGTGTGGTTCCGGAGGACTGGAGGATAGCGAATGTGGTCCCATTGTTTAAGAAGGGGAAGAGAGACCTTCCTGGGAATTATAGGCCAGTGAGTCTTACTTCTGTGGTGGGCAAGGTATTGGAGAGAATTATTAGGGATAGGATTTATAGTTATTTAGAGAGAAATGAATTGATTGGGGATAGTCAGCATGGTTTCGTGAAGGGTAGGTCATGCCTTACTAACCTCATTGAGTTTTTTGAGAAAGTGACCAGAGAGGTGGATGGGGGTAAGGCGGTTGATGTAGTATATATGGACTTTAGTAAGGCTTTTGATAATGTGGCCCATGGAAGACTTCTACAGAAAATGCAGATGTGTGGAATAGAGGGTGATTTAGCTAATTGGATTAGAAATTGGCTGGCAGATAGAAGACAGAGGGTGGTGGTTGATGGGAGATATTCATCGTGGAGTTCGGTGACGAGTGGTGTGCCTCAGGGGTCTGTTTTGGGGGCCCTGCTGTTTGTAATTTTTATAAATGATCTGGATGAGGGTATTGAGGGATGGATCAGTAAATTTGCAGATGACACTAAAGTTGGTGGAGTGGTAGATAGTGAAGAGGGTGTTTTAGTTTACAGAGTGACTTGGACAAGTTGCAGAGCTGGGCCGAGAGGTGGCAAATGGAGTTTAATGTGGAAAAGTGTGAGGTAATGCACTTTGTCAGGAACAATAAATGTGTAGAGTATAGGGCTAATGGTAGGGCTCTTAATAGTGTTGAGTAACAGAAGGATCTTGGTGTATGTGTCAATAGATCCCTGAAAGTAGGCAGTCAAGTGGATAAAGTTGTTAAGAAGGCATATGGAGTCTTAGCTTTTATTGGTAGGGGGATTGAATTTAGGAGCCTCAGCATCATGTTGCAACTGTACAAAACTCTAGTGCGGCCGCACTTGGAGTATTGTGTGCAGTTCTGGTCCCCACATTATAAGAAAGATGTGGAGGCATTGGAGAGGGTACAGAGGTTTACCAGGATGTTGCCTGGTATGGAGGGCAGGTCCTATGAAGAGAGGCTGAAGGATTTGAGGTTGTTTTCGTTAGAAAGGAGGCGGCTAAGAGGGGACCTAATCGAAACATATAAGATGATTAAAGGTTTAGATAGGGTGGACGTGATAGCCTTTTTCCTAGGATGGAGAAAGCTAGCACGAGGGGACACAGCTTTAAATTAAGGGGTATAGTTATAGGACGGATATCAGAGGTAGGTTCTTTACCCAAAGAGTGATTAGGGAGTGGAATGCCCTGCCTGCAGCAGTTGTAGATGCGCCAAGTTTGGTGGCTTTTAAGAGGTTAGTTGATAAGTATATGGATGAGAAGGGAATGGTTTAGTTAGGAGGGGCATTGCTTTTTATTTTGGTCGGCACAACATCGAAGGCCGAAGGGCCTATTCTGTGCTGTATTGTTCTATGTTCTATGTTCTATGTTCTATTCATGTACTTGTCAAGATACCCCTTAAAAGTCACTACCGTATTAGCGTCCACTACTTCCTCCCGCAATGAGTTCCCACTCGACTCTGTGTAAAAAAATCTGCCTCGTACATCTCCTTTAAATTTTGCCTCTCGTACCTTAAATCAGTGCCCCCTAGTAATTGATTCTCCCACTCTGGGAAAATGCTTCTGACTATCCACTCTGTTCATGTCCCTCATAATCTTGTAGACTTCTATCAGGTTGCCCCTCATCCTCTGTTGTTTCTCCAACTTCTCCTCATAGCTAATACCCTCCATACCCGGCAACATCCTGGTAAATCTTTTCTGTACCATCTCCAAAGTCTCCACATCCTTCTGGTAGTGTGGCAACCAGAACTGAATACTATATTCCAAGTGCAGCCTAGCTAAGGCTCTATAAAACTGCATCATGGCCTGCCAATTTTTAAACTCAATACTCCAGCCGGTGAAGGCAAGCATGCAGTATGCCTTCTTGACTACCTTCTCCACTTGCATTGTCACTTTCAATGACCTGTGTACCTATACGCTCAGATCCCTTTGCTTATCAATATTCTTAATGGTGCTGCCATTTACTGTATATTTCCTATTTGTATTAGACTTTCCAAAATGCATTACCTCACATCTGTCCGGATTAAACTCCAGCTGCCATCTCTCCGCCTGAGTCTCCAATTGATCTATATTCTGCTGTGATGATCCTTATCACTATCCGCAAATCCACCAACCTTTGTCTTGTCTGCAAACTTAGTCATGAATCCAGTTACATTTTCCTCCAAATCATTTATCTATATTACAAACAGCAAAGGTTCCAGCACTGATCCCAGAGGAAAGCTACTTGTCACAGCCGTCCATTCAGAAATGCACCCTTCACTGCTAGCATCTGTCTTCTTTGACTGAGCCAGTTTTGTATCCACCTTGGCAGCTCCCCTCTGATTCCATGTGACTTTTGGGCTGAGATTAGAAACAGGAGAGGAGAGGTCACCCTGTTGGGAGTCTTTTATAGACCTCCTAAAAGTTCTAGAGAGGTAGAGGAAAGGATTGCAAAGTCAATTCTGGTCAGGAGTGAAAGTAATAGGGTAATTGTTATGGGGGACTTTAACTTTACTAATATTGATTGGAATAGCTATAGCTCTAGCTCGTTAGAGGGGTCAGTTTTTGTACAAAGTGTGCAGGAAGGTTTTTTGACTCAGTATGTAGATAGGCCAACTAGAGGTGAGGCTACATTGGATTTGGTGCTGGGCAATGAGCCAGACCAGGTGTTAGGCTTGGAAGTTAGTGAACATTTTGGTGATAGTGACCACAATTCGGTTACGTTCACCTTAGTGATGGATAGGGATAGGCATGAAGCTGGGGGCAGTAGTTATAGCTGGGGGAAGGGTAATTATGAGGCCATCAGGAGAGAATTAGGGTGCATAGATTGGACTAGGAAACTACAGGGACTGGGAACATCTGAAATGTGGAGCTTATTCAAGGAGCAGCTGCTGCAAGTCCTTGATAAGTATGTCCCTGTCAGGAGGAGGAAATGGTCGAGTAAGGGAACCTTGGTGTACGAAAAAAGTTAATTCGCTGGTTAAAAGGAAAAAGAGGCTTATGTCAGGATGAGGCTTGAAAGCTTGGTTAGTGCAATGGATAGCTATAGATTAGCCAGGAGGGAGCTAAAGAGTGAGTGAGGAGAGCTAAGAGGGACACGAGAAGACTTTGGCTGATAGGATTAAGGAGAATCCTAAAGCTTTCTTTAGATATGTTAAGAATAGAAGATTGGTTAGGGCAAGATTAGGGCCAGTCATAGACAGCAGTGGGAAGTTGTGCGTGGAGCCTGAAGAGATTGGAGAGGCACTGAACAAATATTTCTCTTCGGTATTCACGCAGGGAGATGTAAATGTAGTTGTGGAGAACACTGAGGTACAGGGTTGCAAACTGGAAAGTATTGAAGTAGATAGGGAGGATGTGCTAGATATTCTTGAGGGTTTGAAGTTAGATAAGTCCCCTGGGCCGGACGGGATTTACCCTAGGATTCTCTGGGAGGCAAGAGAGGCTATTTGAAGCATCAGAGTCTTTGCATACAAACAACACTTAAACCCAGAGTACTCAATTTCCAAGCTTTGATAACTTGGACACAAGTGAGAACATGAGGCAAGCAAAGTATTGCTGGCTGTCTTGTTGATTCATATGGAAAGATTAGCATTTATAGTTAATTACACAAATGAGAAACTAGTGGTTTTTCTAATCCTTCATTTGCATACTCATCCATCAATCATAGCATAGCCTTTTGCCCTTTCTTATCCAATAGAAAACTGTCGCCTGCTAATCCTTCATTAGCATAATATGTCCCCAGGTCTTGTAATTTGGTAACAAAGAACAAAGAACAAAAACAGCACGGGAAACAGGCCCTTTGGCCCAACGAGCCCGCGCCGCCACCCTGATGTTCCCACCTCTACCCGTGATCCCTGTCTACGTTTATAGATCTATGGATTAAAAACCAAATTTGAGACAATTTAGGGAGAATTTGTTTTGCCAATTAGCCTAAGAGCACATCTTTGGGATGTGGGAGGAAACCGGAGCACCCGGAGAAAACCCACGCAAGCACAGGGAGAATGCGCAAACTCCCACAGACACAGGCCCAAATCCATGTATCTGCACAGCACAGCGATAGTCACTGAGCTGTCGTGTTGCCCATCAAATGGTCCAGGTCAAGCGTACACTAATGACGTGAAGTACTAGGATACTCTCGAAAAAAATTGCCATGGTAACTCAATTCTTGGTTTTTATCCTGTGTCCTAGTCTTGGAATGCGGTGTTTATGGAACAAGGGTTTTTAGATTTAACTTCTGCTGTTGAGTACGTGAGCATTGGCCTTGCGGATGGTATTACTGAAAGCCTCAGTGAAGGCCTTGCTTGGCTAATAATCATTTTCTGTTACTTCTCAGAGTTTTTTTTTGACAATTACGGAACTTTAACTTTCACAATTGTTTGTAACCTAACTTCCATGAAGTGACATCGACTTCATTGATTCAAATTTAATTTGTATTTGGTTCTGATTGAAGTGAAAGCGAGAAAAAGTGAAACCCTGTTGATAATTTTCTCCAAGTTCCTGTTAGGGTCAGACCTCGGGTGAGTGAATGTGGGCAGGGGTCATTCACCCCTCTTCACATGGCAGGAGCATGACAAATGTATGTGTTTGCCCAGATGCTCACAGATTTTAAGCTGCTTCAAATTCAAAGCAATCAAGAGAAAAGGCTGTGACTTTGGAAAATACACTGTTCAGTCATCCTTGAAGTTGAGGTTAGTCTAACATTGTAATTGTGTAGTGAAGGCACGGTGCTAACATACTCGCGTGTGTGCCTTACAAAACATTTGAGATGAGAACTACTGACAAGGGCAAGATGGAACTACATTCATTGTGCTTCAGAGCTCCGTGATAATTTACGTAATATCCAGCCAGCAGTTTCTGTCTGCCTGTCTCTCTCTCTCACTCTCTCTCTCCTTCCAGGGACAAAGGCACTATATTTCATTCCGTTCCAGTGACTTCCTAAGGCCTGTTTGTTACAGAATTTATTAAGAAGGAAATGTCTTCTGAATTCAAGTGGAAAGAAGCAGCTCATCAGCAGTGGAAGCAGTGGAAAAACAGCCGTGACAAAACAATGGATAGAGTCTAGAATATAAATAGTCCAGCAGTGTAGACCCATTCCCCCTCTTAGAATTTCAGACCTGTGACATTTTATGACATTATTTCGCCTGAAGGTTAATTCCAGTAGCTAAGGTAAGTAGGGGAAGGTGGCACAGCGGCACAGTGATCAGCACTACTGCCTCAGAGCATCAGGGATGCGGATTCAATTTCCAGTTTGGGTTACTGTCTGTACAGAATCTGCTATGTTCTCCTTCCTGGAATTTTGCCTACATGCCCTCCCTGGAATCAGGGCGGACGAAGCTTGCGGAGTGACAATAATTTCTCCCTCAATGTCAGCAAAATGAAGGAGATTGTCATCGACTTCAGGAAGCGTAAAGGAGAACATGTCCCTGTCTACATCAACGGGGACGAAATAGAAAGCGTCAAGAGCTTCAAGTTTTTAGGTGTCTGGGTAACCTGTCCTAGTCCCCCCATGTCCACACTACAATTAAGAAAGCCGACCAATGCTTCTATTTTCTGAGAAGACTAAGGAAATTTGGCATGTCAACTACGACTCTCACCAACTTTTACAGGTGCACCATAGAAAGCATTCCTTCTGGTTGTATCACAGTTTGGTATGCCTCCTGTTCTGCCCAAGACCTCAAGAAACTACAAAGGGTTTGAATGAAACCACTCCATCACACAAACCAGCCTCATATCCATTGTCTACACTTCCCACTGCCTCGGCAAAACAACAGGGATAATGAAGGATCCCAGGCACCCCAGACATTCTGTCTTCCACCTTTTTCCATTGGGAAAAAGATATAAAAGTCTGAGGTCACGTACCCACTGACTCAAGAATATCTTTTTCCCTGCTGCTGTCAGACTTTTGAATGGATCTACCTTACATTAGGTTGACCTTTCTCTACATCCTAGCTATGACTGTAACACTACATTCTGCACTCTTGCGTTTCCTTCTCTATGAATGGTATACTTTGTGTAGCATGCAAGAAACAATACTTTTTATTGTATATTATTACATGCAACAATAATAAATCAAATCAAATCAAATAGGAAATGAATCTGTTCTGGCATCCAATTAGATGATGGCTAATCTTAAACTTGAACACCATTTTCTCACACTATCCCCGCATCTTTTGATATCTTTGGTAACGAGAAAAGTTGACTCACCAACTTTAAGGGTGTTCAAATGGTCAGTGGATAGACATATGAATAATATTGGAATAGTTTAGATTAGAGGGTCATTAGATTGGTTCCACTGGTCGGCACAACATTGAGGGCCAAAGGGTCTGTACTGCACTGTTATGTTCTATATTCTATGTTCAAAATCTATCAGTACCTGAGGCTGCAATTCGCTGGCTGTTCGTGCCAGCAGGATTCTCGGATCCTGCTGCAGTGAACAGAGATTTGGGTTGAGCACCAAATTCTCCATCCTTGCTTGCAGCGAAACAAAATGCAAAGGTGTGAAAAATTCCCGTCTGAGCCCTCTGGGGGAGAGAATTCTGAAGTTTCACTGTCCTCGGAGTGATTATATTCCTCCCCTTCACAGGCCATATCTGTTGCTCTGAGACTCAAACAAGGGGGAGCATCTTATTCCCAAAGGACCTTTGAGTCCTGCAAGAATTTTGTGTGTCTCAATGAGGCCACCTCTCATTCTTCCAAACACTAGAGAATACAGACCCAAACCCCATATTCCCCCCTTCAGAGTGCATTGATTAAAGAAATTGGGAAGTTATGTTGTAGTTGTACACGGTGTTGGTGAGGCCACACCTATGTTTGGTGTTATCAAACTGGACAGAGTGCAGAAGAGATTTATGAGGATGTTGTCAGTACTTGAGGGACTGAGTCATAGGGAGAGATTGGACAGGCTAGGATTTATTTCGCTGGAGCACGGGAGGCTGAGGGGTGATCTTATAGAGGTGCATAAGATCATGAGAGACATGAATAGGGTGAATGTACTCAGTCTTTTTCCCAGGATTAGGGGATCGAGAACCAAAAGGCACAGGTTTAAGTTAAGAGGGGAAAGAATTAATGGGAACCTGAGGAGCAACCTTTTTTACACGTATGTGGAATGAGCTGCCGGAGGAAGCTTTTGAGGCAAGAACATTGACAATATTTAAAAAGCATTTGAATACTTAAATATTTAAAAAGACACATGATAGGAAAGGTTTAGAGGGACATGGGCCAAATGCAAGCAAGTGAGGTTAGTTTAGATGGGTTTTTAGATCGGCATGGACCAGTTTAGGCCGAAGGGCCTGTTTCCATGCCATCGATTCTATGATTCTAAGATAGGACAGTCCCACCATCCCAGAGATTAGCCTGGGGAACCCTTGCTGCATTCTCTTCGTACCAAATGCATCCTTCCTTCGGTAAGGAGGATAAAAGTACACACAATACTCCAGATGCGGTCTCACTAAAGCTATGTACGTCTGCAGTAAGATTTTTTCTATTTCTGTACTCAAATCCTTTTGCAATAAAGGCCAACATTCCATTGGCCGTACCAATTACTTTTGCACCTGCTTGTTGGCTTTCAGTGACTTGTTAAGGTCCAGATCATAAATTCCAACATGTTTAATGAAGTTAGCCTGCACCCACATTTCTATTTTTGATTTTGACACGAGGGTGAGCATAGAGGGATGATTTAGGTGATTCACTATGAAGCTTCGATCAACCAAATTTTATTTAGCAATGCAGTTAAGGTATAACAGAAAGAATTGGACAACTCCCATATTTACCCAGCTTGAGGGCTAAGTTCCGCACAGATGGGGACAGCCTCAACTGGGATCTTGGGTTCATGTCACACTATCTGTAACCCCCAAGAGTTACCTCGGCTTGCAAAATCTCACTAACTGTCCTTGTTGGAATCAATACACATCTCTTTAATCTGTGCTTAACCCTCTCTCCACTCACACAGTCTGTACCTATAAAGACTTGATTACCTGTTAAGACTCACATTCCAGCCATTATCTTGTAATTAAGTTTGCGTCGATATATGCCCTGTTTGTGAAACAAATCTTTCATTCATCCGATGAAGGAGCAGTGCTCCAAAAGCTCGTGCTAGATGATTGAGAGGGAGGCCAGATCTACGGACAGTCATTCGAGAAACACCATCCAGTGCAGAAAGAGGATAAATGATCCCATCTGCTTCACCGGGGTAAGTCATCATTTAACTCACTCTCAACATGGCATTCATTCAGTGCCACTCAAAGCAGGGTTCTCACAAAATATTAGCAGGGCAGATATCAGCATTGATAATTTATCTCATCTATCATCCTGTGCAATCTCCCTCCTTAACTCTTATTGGGGAAGGAACACAAACAGAGAAAGCTGGAAAAACTCATCAGGCCTGACAGAGTTAATGCTTCGAGTCTGTATCACCGTTCTCAGAGAGGGAGAAATGTGTTACATTGTGGATTGTGTAAGGGGGGGTAGAAAAGCCGGTACAGTGATTAGTCAGAGCTGGGAAAGACGGGTGGAGAGAGCAGTTAATAAAACATATCCTGGGCTTTATTAATAGAAACGTACAGAACAAGAGTAAGGAGGTTATGTGGAACTTATATAAGACACTAGTTACACCTCAGCTCAAATACTGTGTACAGTTCTGGGAGCCACACGAGAGGGAGAATGTGAGCTTATTAGAGGGAGATTTACAAGAATCCTTCCAGGGATGAGAAACATTGATTAAGAGGATAGACTGGAGAGGTAGGGACTGTTCTAAAGGAGATTTGATAGAAAAGTTCAAAATATTCTGAGCAATTTTATTTGATTTATTATTGTCACATGTATACAGTGAAAAATATTATATTGTGCACACTGTTCAGACAAAGCATTCATTGAGAAAGAAAGGAGAGAGTGTGAAGAATGTTAGTCATAGTTAGGGTGCAGAGAAAGATCAACTTAATGTGAAGTAGAGAGTTTAAAAGAGTTAGAATGAAGTTTTAAAAGTATAGAACAAGAGTAGAAGATAGAATTAAAGAGAATGCTGGGTACAGCTTGCAAGAAGTCACCTTGCTCCAGCGCCATCTTGAATTTTGGGTCCTGTATCTAAGGAAGGATGTGCTGGTCTTGGAGAGGGTTCAGAAGAGGTTCACAAGAAGGATCCCGGGAACGAAAAGCTTGATGTATGAGGAGTGTTTGAGGACTCTGAGTCTGTACTCGATGAAGTTCAAAAGATGAAGCAGGATGTCATTGAACTGTACAGCATACTGAAAGGCCCGGATAGAGTGGATGTGGGGAAGCTGTTTCCATTAGTAGGAGAGACTAGGATCCGAGGGCACAGCCTCAGAATAAAGAGACAACCTTTTAGAACTGAAATGAAGAGGGATTTCTTCAGCCAGATGGTAGTGAATCTGTGGAATTCATTGTCACAGAAAACTGTGGAGGCCGGGTCATTGAGTGTATTTAAGCTAGAGATAGATAGGTTCTTGATTGGTAAGGGGATCAAAGGTTATGGGGAAAAGGCAGGAAAATTGAGTTGAGAAACTTATCAACCATAATTGAAGGGCAGAGCAGACATGATGGGCCAAATGACCTGATTCTGCTCCTATACTTTATGGTCGAAAATAATGAGAGAGCTGGACAGACTAGATCGGGAGAAACTGTTCCTGTTTGTTAAAGGATCAAGAACGAGAGGGCACAGATTGAAAGTGAATCACAAAAGGTTAGATTGTCTGGCCATGCTAAATTGTCCCTTAAGTGTCCAAAGATGTGTAGGTTAAGCGGATTGGCAGGGTAAATACGTGGAGTTACAGGGATAGGGTCTGGGTAAAAATTACAAAGGGTCACGAACATAGCCCAGTCCATCACTCAAACCAGCCTCCCATCCACTCACACTGTCTACACTTCCCACTGCCTCAGCAAAGCAGCCAATGTAATCAGACTGAGGGGTGGCCTGATTGAGGTGTTTAAGATTATGAGGGGCATGATCATAATGGATAGAGGGTAGCTGTTCCCTTTCATTGAAGGGTCAGTTACGAAGGGACACAAGTTAAAAGTGAAGTGTGGGAAGTTTGATGTAAAAATTTATTCAGTATCACAAGTAAGACTTACATTAACACTGCATAGATGTTATTGTGAAATTCCCCTAGTTGCTATATTCTGGCACCTGCTCGGGTTAACGTGTCTAACCAGCATGTCTTGCCCTCTATGGGAGGAAAGCATCTGGAGGAAACCCACGCAGACACAGAGAGAATGCGTAAACTCCACACAGACACTGATCCAAGCTGGGAATCAAACCCAAGTCCCTGGCACAGTGAGGCAGCAATGCTAACCACTGTGCCACTGTGCTGCCCTCCTGTTTAGGATTTGAAGAAAAATGTTTTTACCCAGAGGGTGGGGACAGTTCGGTTTGCACTGCCTGGGAGGGTGGTGGAGTCAGGATGCCTCAACTTCTTTAAAAAATACCTGGATGAGCATTTGGCACATCATAACATTCAGGGCTTTGGGCCAAGTGGGATTAGGTAGGCAGGTCAACACCTTTCATGTGTCGATGCAGAATTGATGGGGTGAAGAACCTCTTCTGCTCTGTAATAGTCTGTGATTGTGTGAATTCTTCCACTGATCTGATGCATCCGGAGATGAAAGCAAGTTAGCAGGACCATTGTCAAAAGCCAATTTTGCTTTAAATTAACCCTTGAAAAAGATTCACAGAATCTTTTGTGGGTGAGATTGTTCTCACAGCCTTGCCTATCCTTAAGGATTGCGTGTGTGAGATGACCCTGTTTCATCCTGAGCCCTGAACTCAACTCTTTGCACTGTGACCCTTCATGCTAATCGAGAAGGCTTTCATTCTGAGGTTCAATCCCAGCAAAGAATCTTTGGATGAAAGGACTCTGTTCGAGACCAACCCTCAGTGTCACCCAAACTCCTTTATTCCATACATTTTTTTCAGATTTGAACATGAGAGACGTGGCACTGATGTTCAAATTACAAACAATTCTTTTATCTCCGACTGGTCCACAAAAAAAAATGCATCCTGAAAAATGAGTAGGAAAATTACTTTGACCCAATGATCAGTCTCATAAACATCAACAGGAACAGCTTATCTTTTTTTATTACAAGAGAAATCATCAAATTATATTTGTGAACATTTAATAAGAGTAAACATAGATCATTCTGCGTACGGCAGTTAATAATTCAGCATGTGAATGATGATAAAGGATATTACAGGACATGGACTGCTCAACAGGAGAATCCTCGCAAAACCTGAAGCGGTGATTAACTTGAACACCCGTTCCAATTCACCCTTCGATGTTGTTTTGATTTTGAATATTTTTCTTCAGATTGCGAGTACAAATGGCATGATTGGAGGTAATGGCTCAGAAGAATTACTGAACTCGGCAGTGTGTTGAGACTGGATTAGTAGCGAGAGATGATATTGCAGTAGCCTCAGGCTATTGACTATGTTGGAGATTGTAGAATCGTGTACTCGCAGAATAGTTACAGCACCGAGGAGGCTATCCAACAGTACCTCAGAGAGTCCCATTCCCCATCCCACCCGCATCCTTTTCTGTAGCCCTGCAATTACTTTCTCTTTGGATAGTTATTTATGTGGGGTGGCAGGGTGGCAAGCAGTTCCCACTACTGCTAGGAGCCCGGCTTCGATTCCTGGCTCGTGTCACTGTCTGTACAGATTCTGCATGTTTTTCCTCCGGATGCTCCCACAGTCTAAAGGTGCGCCAGTTAGATTGATTGGCCATGTTAAATGGTCCCTTATTGGCAGGGTCTCGCTCGGGTAAATGCATGGTGTTATAGGGGATAGGGCCTGGATGGGATTATAGTGGGTGTAGACTCAATGGGCTGAATAGTCTCCTTCCGCACTGTGAGGATTCTATGATTCTACCTACAATTTTCTTTTGAAAGATGCAATTGAATCTGCCTCCACCACAATGGCCAGATCCTAACCGTTCGCCGTGTGGAGGAGTTTTACCTCATTTTGCCTTTCCCTTTTCTGAATCTCCCTAATATCAGGGTCCTCAGATTCTCGGCCCTTCCAAAAATGAGAACAGTTTCTCCTGATCTCTTCTCACCAGTCTGTTCAGATTCTGATCATCTTCCCCTTGGTCTAACCTCCTCTCAGCATTCTCTTTTCCAAGGAACATTTGAATTAGGTGCAGAATTTGGCAAATTCTGCCCTTCGAGCCTGCTCTGTCATTCAATCAGATTATGGCTGATCTCTCCCTGGTCTCAAATCCACCTGCTCTCCTGCTACCCATATCCTTTAAACCTATTTTTAAAACTAGAAATATATCTATCTCCTTCTTGAAACAATTCATTGATTCAGACACCTCCACGCGATGGGGCAGCGAGTTCCACACATTCTCCCTCTCTGCGAGAAGTGGTTCCTCCTTATCTCAGTTTTAAATCTACCGCCTCTCAACCTATACCTGTGAAATCTTGTTTCAGTTTGCTCCATAAGGGAAAACATGTGGTCTACATTTATCTTATCAATCCCTTTTAGTATTTTATATACCTCTCTCATCCTTCTAAACTCCAGCGAGTATAAGCCCAAACTGTTTAATCTCTCCTTATACATCAGCCCTTGCATCCCCGGAATCATTGAACTGCCTTCAATGCCACAACATCCTTCCTCAAATAAGGAAACCAAAACTGGTCACAATACTCCAGATCTGGTCTCACCAACACCCTATGCAACTGCAACAACACTTCTCTATTTTTATACTCCAGTCCCTGGAGGAATCTCAATTTCTCCAGTCTACCCACATCACTGACACATCTCTGGGACTATCCTTGTAAATTTTTTTTGCTCAATTTCCAATGCATATGAGCCCTTCCTGAAGCATGGTGTACATAGTTAGACACAATACTCCAACTGAGATCCAAATGGGTAATGAAATACTGTATCCTCCTTTCTTTCATAATCCATGTCCTTATTTATAAAAGCCAGGATCCGGCATGCCTTTTTAACCACTTTCTCAAACTGCCCTGCCACCTTCAACAGTTTGCACACATATCAAGCAGGAATTTCCTCCCCGTCCTCCCCAGGTTTTGCACCATCAGTAAATGCCACGCTGCTCTCTGGCAGTGGAATCTAACAGTCATATCATTATCAATGGGGTTTGGTGTTGAATATACCCCTCACAACTGGGAAATCATATGATCCCACCAGTGCAAACAGAAGCAAGATTTCGGTGGTAACCTTGTTGCTCCCCAACCCCTTTTAGAATTAAATATATAGTTTTTTTATGGCCTCTCCTCTTGCTTTTAACCATCATTTCATATTTCTTTGAATTAAATTGCATCTGCCACCTCTCCATCCATTCTAGCTACCAGTTCACCTCCTTTGAAGTTTATCAGGATCCTCCTCACTCTTCATAATACAGTAGAATCAGTGTAGAGAAGGCAACAAAAAACAAAGATCAAAGAAAATTACAGCACAGAAACAGGCCCTTCGGCCCTCCAAACCTGCACCGACCATACTGCCCATCTAAACTAAAACCCCCTATCGGGGAACATATACTTCTATATCCGTCCTATTCATGTAATTGTCAAGATGCCCCTTAAAAGTCACTATCCAGCTGCTTCCATTATCTCCCCCAGCAACGAGTTTCAGGCATCCCCCACCCTCTACGTAAAAAACTTGCCTTGTACATTTCCTTTAAACTTTAAACTTATGACCCTAGTAATTGACTCTTCCACCCTGGGAAAAAGTTTCTGACTATCCACTCTGTCCATGCCTCTCATAATCTTGTAGACTTCTATCAGGTTGTCCCTCAATCTCTGTTGTTCCAGTGAGAATAAACCAAGTTTTTTTCAACCTCTCATCATAACTAGTACCCTCCATACTAGGCAACATCCTGATAAATCTTTTATGCACCCTCTCCAAAGCCTCCACATCCTTTTGATAGTGTGACAACCAGAATTGAGCACTATATTCTAAGCGCAGCCTAACTAAAATTCTATAAAACTGCAACATAACTTCCCAATTTTTAAACTCAATGCCCCAGCCGATGAAAGCAAGGATATCGTATGTCCCCTTGGCTACCTTCTCCGTCTGCATTGTCAGTTTCTGTGGCTTGTGTACAAGCGGTTTCCTTTTGTAGGGGAACCATCTGCATATAAATACTGTAAACCCATTTGGGAATTCATGAGAAATGTCCTTAGACAATGCATGGTTAGGACGTGGAAGTCACGACCACAGAGGGTATTTAAGTTGTAACACAACTGCACTTCAGGGGAAGCTAGATGATAACACCAGAAAGAAAGGACCAGAAGGTTATGTTGAGTGGTTTTGAAGAGGAGACTGAGGGAGGTTTATGTGGGCCATAACCCCCAAAATGGGCAATTTAGACTAATTTTTAAAAATTCATTCATGGGATATGGGTGTTGCTAGCTGGGTCAGCATTTATTGCCCATTCCTAATTGCCCTTGAACTGAATGACTTGCTAGACGACTTCAGAGAGCAGTTCAGGGTGAACCATATTGATTTAATTTGTTTTATTGTATGTGACAAAGTATAATTTCTAGCGCATGATACAGACAATAGAACATAGAACATAGAACATAGAACATTACAGCACAGAACAGGCCCTTCGGCCTTCGATGTTGTGCCGACCAAAATAAAAAGCAATGCCCCTCCAAACTAAACCATTCCCTTCTCTTAATGCATACTGTTCATAGATTACATAGGGTAGAAGGAAAGGAGAGGGTGCAGAATAAAGTGTCACAATCAGAGATAGGGTGTAGAGAAAGATCAACTTAATATATGGTAGGTCTATTCAAAACTCTGACGGCAGCAGGGAAAATGCTGTTCTTGAGTCGGTCAGTATGTGATCTCAGAGTTTTGTGTCCTTTTCCCAGTGGAAGAAAGCGGAAGAGAGAATGTCCGGGATGTATTGGGTCCTTGATCATGCTGGCTGCTTTTCCAAGACAGTGGGAAGTGTGATGGAGTGAATGGATGGGAGGCTGGTTTGTGAGATGGACTAGGCTACATTCACAAGCCTTTGTAGCTTTGGTCGTGGCAGGAGCCATACCCAGCTATGATATATTGCTGTGAATCTGGAGTCACATATGGCCAGACCAGGTAAGGGCAGGAGATTTCCATCTCTGAAGGACATTAGTGAATCAGATGGTTTTCTGACAATGGTTTCACGGTCATCAATAGATTCTTAATTCTAGATATATGACAATGGTTTCATGTTCATTATTAGACTTTTAATTCCAGATTTTTTTTATTGAATTCAAATTTCATCATCTGACGTGACGGGATTTGAACTGGGTTCTCAGGGCAAAGCATGGATTACAAGTCCAGAAACAATGCGGCAATGTCACTGCCTCTCTGTGGCCTGTTTTTGCACCGTACATTCTATACAATTATCTGTGAAGATTTGAAAAGTGAGTGAAATGAAAACAAGATGACAAATGAGGTTGTATGACTAATACCTCAGCAACACAAATAGTGGGAGGTCTGTAATTGGCTCTGGAATGCGTTCCTTTTCGTTTCACAAAATAATGCTTCAGTTCATCCTGAAAAAAAAACCCACTGTGTCTTTGACAATGTTTTTGCTGAAAACCCTCAGAGTTTTCCGGAAATTTGAGATTTATCGTTGCAGGGCGAGAGTTCGGTACATCTTGCAAGCTGAGCATGTGTAGTGTTGTAGGGATCAATGCCCTGATTAAAATATTCATCAAGGCCACCAGTGTCGTCCTTAACCTTTTCACCTCAGTTCCTGGTCGAGCAATTGTCTGGGGTTTGCCAATGTCACCATGCCTTCAGATGCCTGAATTTGGATCAGCAGACTGTTACATCAAATGGTTTTGATTGCATAACCTAGAAAATTCAGGCTAAGGCTGTTCTGATGAAGTGATTCACATTCTGGCCATTTTTTTTTGCAGTAAGAATCACAAAATCATTAGGTGAAGAAGAGGCCCTTAACCCATTGAGTTCGCACAGTCACATTAGTAACACCTAACTTCCCATTTACCAGCACTTGGCCCATAGCTCTGAATGTTATGATGTGTCAAGTGCCCATCCAAGTACCTTTTAAAGGATGTGGGGCTTCCTGCCTCCACCACCCTTCCAGACAGCACATTCCAGACAGTCACCCCGCCCTCTGGGTAGAAAAACTTTTCCTCACATCCTCCCTAAACGTCCTGCCCCTCACCCTGGACTTATGTCCCCTCGTGACTGATCTTTCGACTAAGGGGAACAGTTGGTCCTTATCCATCCTGTTTGTGCCCTTCATAAACTTGTTTACCTCGATCAGGTCGTCCCTCGGTCTTCTCTGCTCCAATGAAAACAAAACTCGCCAACCTCCTCTTCATAGCTTAAATATTCCATCCCAGGCAGCATCAATCTCTTCTTCACCCACTCCAATGCAATCACATTCTTCTGATAAACCAAACTTGGATTAAACCAAGGCCCTTTCTTGCTCTTTCTGGTTGTCACAACAGAAGATCCCCTGAAGGAGAGTAGAAGGAGATCCCCCTGTGTCATGCCCAATATTTATAAGGCTTTATGCCCATAAGACGTTTGGAGCAGAAGTAGGCCATTTGGCCCATCAAGCCTGCTCCACCATTCAATAAGATCATGATTGATCTGATGTCATAATCTTCAACTCTATTTTCCCACCTCATTTCCAAAAGCCTTGATTCCCTTAAAAATCTGTCCATCTCCTCGAATCCCTAAGAAACCATTCGGCCAATCAAGTCTGCATCGACTCTCCAACAGAGTATCCAATCCTGCACTCTCCCCACCCACCCTAAGCCCACTCATTTCCCATGGTTAGGTGACCAATCCACCGAACCCTCACATTTTTGGACTGTGGGAGGAAACTGGAGCACCTGGGGGAAACCCCCACAGACACAGGGAGAATGTGCAGAGTCCACACATACAGTGACTCAAATGAGGAATCGAACCCGGGTCCCTGCCACTATAAGACAGCAGTACGAACCCCTGTGCCAGCGTGTCACCCTTCAAACTTTGATCATACTTAATAACCCAAACTCTACATTTCTCTGCGGTAAAGAATTCCATAGATTCATTACCTTCTGAGAAAAGAAATTCTTCCTCATCTGTCTTAAATGGGTGACCCTCTTGCTCTGAGGTTATGCCCTCTGGTCCTAGATTCTCCTAGAAGGGGAAACCAGCTACAACTCTCACCAACTTTTACAGGTGCACCATAGAAAGCATTCTTTCTGGTTGTATCACAGCTCGATATGGCTCCTGCTCTGCCCAAAACTGCAAGGAACTACAAAATGTTGTCAATGTAGCCCAATCCATCAAGCAAACCATTCATTGACTCTGTCTACACTTCCCACTGCCGTGGCAAAGCAGCCAGCATAATTAAGGACCTTGCGCACCTTTAACATTCTTTCTTCACCTTCTTCCATTGGGAAAATGATACAAAAGTCTGAGGTCATGTACCAACCAACTCAAGACAGCTTCTTCCCTGCTGCTTTCAGACTTTTGAATGGACCTACTTTGCATTAAGTTGATCTTTCTGTAAACCTTAGCAATGATTATAAAACTACATTCTGCACTCTCTCCTTTCCTTCTTTATGAATGGCATGTTTTGTCTGTATAGTGCTCAAGAAACAATACTTCTCACTGTATGTTGATACATGTGATAATAATAAATCAAATCAAACCAAATCAAAAATAATTTCTGTTATCCCTCAGTGAACATCCTGATAAGCAATTTCCTGGTCATTATCACATTGCTGTTTGTGGAAGATGGCTGTGTGTAAAATGTTTTCTATATTTCCTACTTTGCAACACTTCAAAAGCTACTTCATTGGCTACTTTGCAACATCCTGTGGCATAATGGCACCAGGGTCTTGGGTTCAGTTCTGTTTTCAGATGACTCTCTGCGTGGTTTGCATGTTTTCCCCATGTCTGAATGGGTTTCCACCCACAGTCCAAAAATGTGCCACTTGGGTGGATTGGCCATACCAATTTGCCTCCTGGTGTTGTTTAAAAGCTTATTGGTGTCACAAGTCAGTTTATATTAACACTGCAGTGAAGTTACTGTGAAAATCCCTTGGTTGCCCCAGTCCAGTACCTAGCACCTAGAATTTAGCACGGCCAATGCACCTAACCAGCACATCTTTCAGACTGTGGGAGGAAACTGGAACACCCGGAGGAAATGCATGCAGACATGGGGAGAACATGCAGACTCCATGCAGATAGTGAACCAAGCAGGAATTGAACCCTTGGCACTGTGAGGCATCACTGCTAACCACTGTTTCACCGTGCTGTCCCTTGTTGGTGACTATGGGTAAATACGTGGGGCTATGGGGATAGAGACCCCGGTCTCAATGCAGGCTTAATAGGCCGAATGGCTTCCTCCTGCACTGTAGAGATTCAATGATGTGATCCTGGGGCCATAAAGAGTGCTATATAAATGCAGACACTTGCTTTCTTAAAATTATCAGCTGCTTTTGAACCATTCCACTTGAAGTCACGCAAATTACTGACTGGAGGAATTAGCTATTGCCTGCAAATTAATGAACAACAATTCTGAGTGAACCAAAGAATCATGGTTAGCAGCAACTAAACTCAAGAGTATGCAAGCAATTGGTATTACTAATTAGAGTTCATTGGCAAAGTAAATAACAGACATTACAAAGATAGTCCCAAGGGTTGGCTGATAAATTGAGCTGAAATCAATGTTTGACAATGATATAAAGCAATGAAATTAATTTAAGATCAGGTTACTTTGATAGCCAACAAGATAACAGCATTAAATCGCCAGTCTATTGAATAGATGACAGCACAATATGCTAATAACAAATACTTCGAGAAATAGGGGAAGTGACGGCTAAGTGGTACTATCATGAGACTATTAATCCAGAAACTCAGCTAATGTTCTGGGGACCTGGGTTCAAATCCCGTCATGGCAGGTGATAGAATTTGAATTCAGTTAAAAGATATCTAGAATTAAGAATCTACTGATGACCCTGAAAAGATTGGTGGAAAATCCAACCTAATGTCTTTTAGGGAAGGAAATCTGCTGTCCTTACTTGGCCTGGCCTACAAGTGACTCTAGGGCTACAACAATATGGTTGACTCTCAACTGACCTCGGGCAACTAGGAATGGGCAATAAATGCTGGCCAGCCAGCGACGCCCATGTCCCATGAGTTAATACAAAGAAAATTAACCCAGCTTGTTTTTCTGAATTGACATGGATGGAACGCATGCCTTGACTTCCTTTGGGAAGAAGCTCTTAGCTTTCTGGACCCTCAATTTATTTGCGAAAGGATATATTGGCCTTGGAGGGAGTACAGAGAATGTTTACCAGATGGATTCCGGAGATGAGGGGGTTAGCTTGTGAGGAAAGATTGAATAGATTGGGCCTGTACTGGTTAGAGTTTTGAAGGCTGAGGGGGTATCTTATAGAGACGTATAAGATAATGTAGGGTCTAGACAGGGTAGAGGCAGAGAGATTCTTTCCACTTAGAAAGGAAACCAGAACCAGAGGGCACAATCTCAAAATAAGGTGGGGGAGGGCAATTTGAACAGAGTTGAGGAGGAACTTCTTGAGGCTAGTGAATCTCTGGAATTCTCTGCCCGTTGAAGTGATCGGGATTACCTCGTTGAATGTGTTTAAGTCACAGGTAGATAGATTTCTGATCGATAAGGGAATTAAGGCTTGTGGGGAGCAGGCGGGTAAGTGGAACAGATCCACTTCAGATTAGCTATGATCTTATTGAATGGCGCGGGGCAGGCTGGAAGGGCTAGGTGGCCGACTCCTGCTCCTATTTCTTATGTGCTTAATTAATCCTCATCTGAAACAGGTGTTTCTGGTGGAGTCCTGCACAAGAGACTCAGCTCCGCGCAGATATAAATCAAAGATCAAACATCTGCTGAACTCCTCTTCAACGCCTGTGGGAAGGACATCTTCTAGAAGATTGTGAGGTCCTTCATTATAATTGTGAATCTGATGACAACATTGGGTATCAACCTCAATTTTAACTGAAAGCTGAGTAACAATCTAGGCCCAGGTGGCCCTGACCTCCCCTACTGAGCTCCCACTTCCATCCTTTCCCAATCACTTTGCTCTCAACTGGCTGCTGGCGCTCATCCTTTCTGGTCACCAACAGCATTCTCCGTAGAATCCCGACAGTGCAGAAGAGACCATTTGGCCCATCTCTACAACTCTCCAAGAGAGCATCTTTCTGGGCCCACTCCCCTGTTCTATCCCATAATCTGGCACATGAATCATAGCCAATCCACCTAACCTACACAGTCTAGGACACAAAATGATAATTTTGCGTGGCCAATACAACTCACCTTCACATTTTTTGGATTGTGGGAGGAAGCTGGAGCACCTGGAGGAAATTTGCTCAGAAAAGGATATAGAGAGATGGAGGACAAACACAGACAATTGGGACTAGCTTAGGGGTTAAAAAAAGGGGAAGCATTGACAAGTTGGGAAAGTTTCCATGCTCTATGATCTATGACTAAGAGGAGAAAGTGCAGACTCCACACAGACAGTGATCCAAGGTTGGAATTGAACCCGGGTCTCTGGCACTGTGAGGCAGCAGAGCTACCCAATGTGCCACTGTGCCACTCTATACCATCCTCATACCATCTGAAATCTCAATCCCCATCCCCTCATCAAACAGGGGATTAGTAAGACATAAGCAGATGAAATTTTGGAGTTAATATCTTCAGGGCTTCATGTGGTGAAATGTTGCACAACTTACTAACAGGTTCCAACACATGGCCTGAAAATGCTCAGTCTGGGCCTTAAATTGGAGTTTCATATTTCCTAGTTAGACAAACTAAGTAAACATGGGTTAATCAAGGAAAGTCACCAACAATGATTTATTAAAGTCGTTATTTTTCGCAATCCTACTTTCTCAGAAGACTATGAAAATTTGGCATGTCAGCTACAACTCTCACCAACTTTTACAGATGCACGGTAGAAAGCATTCTTTCTGGTTGTATTACAGTTTGGTATGGGCTCCTGCTTACCCAAGACGGCAAGAAACTACAAAAGGTCATGAATGAACCATCATCAATGAAAGGCAGACTAACCTCTCATCCATTGACTCTGTCTATTGAGCTAATTTCCTGCAGGTGCTCCAGTTTCGTCCCACACTTTCCACTGCCTTGGAAATGCAGCCAGCGTAATTAAACACCCCACGCACTCTGGACATACTCATTTTTCCCTCTGCCCTCACTCTTCCCCTTCCTTTAATTCCCCCCCTTTTCTTTCTTGTTATCCCACCTTCCCTTCCCTCTTTTTCTTAATTTTACCTCTCTCCCACCCATCTCCACCGTTCCCCCACTTCATCACCTTTTGTGGTTTACACTGTGATTTCAGCTTGTCTGCCGTTTGGCCATTCACACCTTCTATTCTCTTTCTGGACTGCCATTAGCAGCCTTTCCCCTGGTTTTTGTGGCTATGACTCAGTCTTCATTCCCTCAGAATAAATATTTCCCACTTTTTATGCCTTTTAGCTTTGACAAAGAGTCACCTGGACTCGGAACATCAGCTCTCTTCTCTCCTTACAGACGCTGCCAGACCTGCTGAGAGTTTCCAGCGTTTTCTCTTTTGGTTCCAGATTGCAGCATCCACAGTAATTTGCTTTTATCCAATGGTTAAATTAATTTGCAGCTTGCTAATCCTGCCTGAAGTCTTTGGAAGCATTAATTATAATCTTGGTAAGAATAAAACTGATAACAGTGGGGGAAGATTAGTAGACACATAACATGACCAAAGACATCATTATTGACAGCAAAGTAGTATTTTTTAATATTTAGCTTACAAATAGTTGGTTAAATTTAAGCATGAATTATATTTGTTATGTAATCGTACGTTTAGAAATGTAAATCAGAACTGCCTGAATCAATAATGGACTCTCCAGTATTCAAAAGATGCACGCTTTCTGGATTAATACTGTATTAATTCATTCTTGACATGTTAATTAAAGCTGTATGATTCTCCTGCAATAACCAGTGTTTAGTAAATAAAGTACGATCAATCCCTTTTACAGTTCTCTTGGCAAGGTTGACTTTCCCAACATCATAATTTTGCTGTTAGAGTGGAAGATTTTGGTTTCGGTTGGAAACATGTGAATTGAATAACCATCCAGTTCACCAAATGTCCCTGGGTACAGGATGCTTAAAGTGGAAATTTACAGCAAAAAATGATTGAAACGCTCCAAAATAACACATCTCTCTCTCACACACACACACACACACAAACAGCAAGGAAGTTCAATGTATTTCATTCAGTTCTCCATCTGCTGAGAGAATGCTTCTTTATGTGCAGGTACAGAGCACCCACACAGCACAAGGTTACCCTCTGGCCCTTGGTGCCTGACCTTGCCCCCACTTACCACATTAAGAACCGGTCTGTTAACAAGTCCACTGGATGAGAATTGCTTTTTTGGTGTCTGCCGTTGATTTATGAGACTGTCACTTTGAGGCGTGGGTGAGGTGAGGCAAGGCTCCGACAGAGAAAGGAAGCAATTATTACATACTTACAACTTCTGATAGTAACCTTTCCCCTTTGCCCTGGAATGCCCTTTCTCTGCCTGGCAATATTTGTACGTGTAGGGTTGTTGCGGGGGGTGTTCACAGGGGTTTGGGTCAAGGGTGGGTGGGGTGGTGAGCAGACAGACCAAAAGGAAACTCTCCTTTTGTGTGTGCGGGGTTGACTGATTTTGAGCGCTGGGTTCTCCGCCTCTCTCAACTTGCCGAGGAAGACAGTCAGAGGCACTTTGAACAGCCGAGGTTGCAAAGCCTGGCTCTTGCAAGCAGGACATCACAAGAGATGTATTGTGGCTGGATGAAAAGGAGATGGGGGGGACGGCTGAAGAGCGTGCCGTTGTCAGAGTGAAGCATATTGCTTCAGAATGAAACTTTTATGTTTCATTCATGTGGCCGATTAACAAACAAGGAGTTTGTCTGGGAATCAAACAGCTGCAACATCAGCTCGCATGTTTGCCGGTGCTGCTGTTTAAAATTGAAGCAGTCATTATCATCTGATGAAAACATACATTATAGCTATGTTGCGTTATTTTACCCCTGTGGCTGTTTGCAAAGTAACTTTCTATTTATGATTGGTTTTAAGTGGGGGAACATCATTCAAGAAACATTACAAACTGAAGTTAGGGAGTTAGGAGTTAAACCAAACAGTAGGATTTCAAAGGTAGTAATCTCAAAATTGATTTAATTTGATTTATTACTGCCACATGTATTAACATACAGTGAAAAGTATTGTTTCTTGGACGTTATGCAGGAGAAGCATACCCTTCAATGAGAAGGAAAGGAGAGAGTATAGTGTTATACTCATAGCCAAGATTAATGCAAGACAGGTCCATTCAAAAGTCTGATGACAGCAGGGAAGAAGCTGTTCTTGAGTTGGTTGGTGCATATTCTCAGACTTTTGTATCTTTTTCCCAATGGTAGAAGGTGGAAGAGAGAATATCCGGGGTGCGTGGGGTCCTTAATTATGCTGGCTGCTTTGCCAAGGCAGTGGGAAGTGTAGACAGAGTCAATGGATGGGAGGCTGATGATTGCTACTGGTGCCACATGTTAGAAGGCAGCACAGAGGTTGGCACTGCTGTCCCACAGCGTCAGAGACCCATTCCTGGCTCAGGGCACTGTGTGGCATCTGCACATTCTCCCCGTGTCTGCATGGATTTCCTCCAGGCACTCTGATTTCCTCCCACAGTCTGAAAAATATGTTGGTTAGGTGCATTGGCCACGCTAAATTCTTCCTCACTGTATCTGACCAAGCTCCAGAGTGTGGCGACTAGGAGATTTTTACAGTAGCTTCATTGCAGTGTTAATGTTAGCCTACTCTTGACATCAATAAATCAACTAAAGGTAATCAGAGTTGGAATGTTCGGATAGCTAAGGTGAACGGGTGGCTTGAGAGATGGTGCAAGAGGGAGGGATTCAGATTCATGGGATATTGGAGCTGGTTCTGGGAGAGGTGAGACCAGTACAAATCAGATGCTCTGCACCTGGGCAGGACTGAAACCAACATCCTGGGGGAATGTTTACTACTGCTGTTGGGGAGGGTTCAAACTAATGTGGCAGGGGGATGGGAACCACTGCAGGAGGTCTGAGGGAAGTAAAAGGTGTGGACAGAAACGGAAGGTAAAAAGGAGAAGATGGGAGGCAGAGAAACCAGAGACAAAAATCAAAAAGGGCCACAGTACAGAGTACAAGAATGTGAAGAACTCAGTGAATGGGTCCAGTAAGGCAAAGATAAATAAAACACAGGGAGAGTGTACAAAACATGACAGGACAGATGGCCTGAAGTGTATTTTCTTTAACACAATGAATATGACAGGGTAAGGTGGATGAATTTAAAGCTTGCTTTTCTACATGGAATTATGATGTTGTGGAGACTTGGATGGAAGAAGGGGTGGGGTGGATTGAATTGGCTGAAGACCGACTTCTGTGGATCTCCATAGGAGGCTGAAATGGATCATCCAGTCGGCACTTCTGGCTGAAGATTGTTGTAACTGCTTCAAACTTATCTTTTACACTGATGTGCTGGGCTCCTCCATCACTGAAGATGGGTTTATTTGTGGAGCTTCCTCCTCCAGTGAACTGTTTAATTGTCCACCACCATTCACAGTTGGATGTGGCAGTTCTGTACAGCTTAGATCTGATCCATTGGTTATGGAATCACTTAGCTTTATTTCTTATTTCCTCCTAATTCTTTTAACCTTACAAATCGTAAAAAAAACAGTACTTTTGAATAAGTGTGCTTGCCCTCCACCTGTTCATAAACTGAGTTGACATCACCGAGAAAAGAATTTTGAAATCATGCTGATTTGCATCAGATAAAATGAGGAACTTTCCAAATCTGGATATCTCCTAATTCTACCATGACAGCAAAGTGGGCTGGATGTGGAGCCAGTTTTATGGCTAAAAGCAAATTACTGTGGATGCTGGAATCTGAAACCAGAAAAGAAAATGCTGGAAAATCTCAGCAGGTCGGGCAGTACAGAGAGAAAAGAGCTGACATTTCGAGTCCAGATGACCCTTTGTCATAGCTAAAAGGCAGAGAAAGTGAGAGATATTCATACTGCAGGGGAAGGGAATAAAATAAATGCCAACATTTCTGGTCCATACCTAATTGCCCTTGGGAACTTTTCTTGAACCACTGCAGTCCTTGTGTGTAGATGCACTTTGTTATTAGGGAGGTGGGTGAGAGTACAGAAGATGCTCTGAAGGTCTAGATCAAAGGTCTTGAACTCAGTAAGAATCTGGCAACACCAATTTTAAATCCAACCGATTTATTTGATAGTAAATCTGCGAGCTTTCGACTTTCATCTTCGTCAGGCAAATGCAGTGTTCTGGTCTGCAATAACACACATATCAGTGTAGACAGTCACAGATTGCTGATTAGAATGCGAATCCTTACAACTAACCTGCTATTCAAGTGTTAAAGTGGCCAGCAATATGTGTGAAGGGAACACTGAGCATTAGTTAGAGAAATGTGTATTTTCTCCAGACAGCATAGTAAGTGAGGTTTTTTGCTAACCCAGGCAATGTAGAAGCTTGATGTCTGTGTCGATATGTGCAATCCTCTTGGAGATCCTCTCCACTTGGATCCGGCAGTATGCGGTGTCAATAGTAGTCATGATGTAGAGATGCCGGCGTTGGACTGGGGTCGTAAGAACTCAATAAGAACCTAGCAACACTTGCCTGGGTTAGCAAAAAACCTCACTTACTATGCTGTCTGGAGAAAATACACATTTCTCTAACTAATGCTCAGTGTTCCCTTCCCACACATTGCTGGCCACTTTAACACTTGAATAGCAGGTTAGATGTAAGGATTCGCATTCTAATCAGCAATCTGTGACTGTCTGTACTGATATGTGTGCTATTGCAGACCAGAACACTGCATTTGCCTGACGAAGACAAAAGTTGAAAGCTTGTAGATTTACTATCAAATAAATTGGTTGGATTTAAAATTGGTGTTGCTAGGTTCTTACTGAGATCTTACTACCCCAGTCCAATGCCAGCATCTCTACATCAAAGGTCTTGATCAGAGTGTTCAGTTGATGGGTGTATTCTTTGATCAGATCTGCGAGTTGTTCCTTATTGCTCAGTTGTCGGTGTACCTCTTTGCAGTAATCCGTTCTGTTCAGGAGTTCCAGGCTTTTGACCCAGCAATAATGAAGGAATAGCAATGTATTTCCAATCAGGATGGTGAATGATTTGAAGGAGAACATCTAGGTGCTGGTGCTCCCATGTATCTGTTTCACTTATCCTTCCAGACGGTAGTGACTGTGGGTTTAGAAGATGCTGCCAAAGGAAGTTTGGTGAGTTGGAAATATCTGTGCATTTACTTTTCCACTCTTCATTTGGTAATTATGGATGATTTAAAAAACATTTTTTAGAGATATGGTGGTATTCTATAAAGAAGATTAGATGTGTGTGTGTGTGTGTGTGTGTGTGTGTGTGTGTGTGTGTGTATGCCCATGATTAATTAAGCCGGAGGATGGTTAATAGGTGCCAGTCTGAGATAAAAAGCTTAAGGTGTTAGATGCATGCACTTGTAATGCTAGGCAATGTTGAGATTGGATTTACAATTGAATAGATTGGCTTTAAAATTTGCATGAGGAGATAGCTTGAGATTTGGCCTTTCATGTTAAAGCTCAAAAGGAGAGTTTAGAATTAGCAAGGAATGTTTGCAATTTTACAAAAGTTTCATAAGTAAACAGGGGAGAGTTAATTAATTTTACTCACCTGATTGTTGAGGTAAAAAAAAAGGAAAGATTTGTATACTTTGGAAAAGCTGAGTTCAAGGAAATGCTGGAGAAGAGTGGAGTCTGAGAAGAAAGGGGAGAAAGATATTTAAGGAAGGATATTGAGTTGAGTTAGTGTGGTTGTGTCAGGGTGATGTCCTGAGACTAGCCGTGTGGAGGTCTTGAAGGTAAAGCCATCATACAGTCAGTCAGGTCAAAAAAGTCTTAGTTTTCATGAAATAGCCTCTTTCTGAATCTTGTTCTTGGTCTTCCAAAGCAGAGTGCAAGGGTTTCAAAAGTTATTCAGAACTTTTATAAAAGTTACAGCAATTTTTACTGTACTTTTCCAGTTAAAAATCTGTAAGGGGATTATTACCAAGAAGATAGTTTACTTATGTGTTCTGACTAATGGATTTTATTGAAGTTGTTCTGTAAGGTTATTTTAAGTGTGTAACTTTAATCTTATTTGCTTAAGTTGTTTTATCCTTTTAATCCCCCTCTTTTTCGTTCTAACACTAGAGATGCTGCTGGAGTTCTATGCTTTCGGGACCAGTAGCTCCTTCTACTCGTTTTGAGAAAAGGGTTATGATCAGTAAGACAGATTTCCCTCTGGGAACTGGCTTGCTCATCTGCTGTGATTGTGACCATCCATCTAAGAGCCCAGTTGTCACTTTGTTCTGAAAGATTTGCTGTCTACTCGGAGCAAGTAATTAAACCCATTGAGCCTCTTCTGCCATTCAACCAGCTCATGGCTGACGTGTGAGCTAATTCCGTAGAGCCAGCTTTGCCTCATATCCCTTAATGCCCACAGTTAACCAAAAGCCATTTGTTTTAAAATTAACAATTGATCGAATATTGATTGTCCAAAGATGTGCAGGTTAGGTTGATTGGACATGCTCAATTAGTGTCAGGGAGATAAATTGGGGGGTCACGGGAAAAGGCCTGGGTGGTGCTATTGTTGGTGCAAGCTCAAATATCCTCCTTTTGCAATGTAGGGATTCTGTCACTTTTTGACCTTTGTAGATGGGAGTTCCAAAATTCCCTTTGTAGAAGTATTTCCTTTTTTAGCCCCTAATCTGAGGAATCCATTCTACATTTACCCCTGCCTTGGTCAGTCTCACTTCTGCCTTGTCATCTATTGCATTTCTTTAGCACACTTACCAGTTTTACTCCTCTTTAATAGGAAAAATAAATTAATTAATGCCTCCGAGACCGGGTTCCTTCACCAAAGTTAGATTTATTTCAGTAGTCAGACAAAACTCAGACAGATACTTTTTTGTAAAGAATATAAACCCAGAGTAAAAACATAAGATCATAAGAAATAGGAGCAGGAGTAGGCCATCTATCACCTCGAGCCTGCCCCACCATTCAATAAGATCATGGCTGATCTTGTAGTGGTTCAGTTCCACTTACCCGCCTGTTCCCCATTAATTAACCTTTAATTCCCTTATCGATCAGAAATCTATCTATCTGTGACTTAAACATATCCAATGAGGTAGCCTCCACCACTTCAATGGGCAGAGAATTCCAGAGATTCACTACCCTCTCACATTACCCTGACCCTGCATATTATGTTCACATGATGTAGAGACGTCGGCGTTGGACTGAGGTAAATTCAGTAAAGACTGACAACACCAATTTTAAATCCAACCAATTTATTTGATAGTAAATTTCCGAGCTTTCGGCCTTTGTGGCCTTCGTCAGGCGAATGAGGTGTTCTGGTCTCCAAAAGCACACATATCAGCACAGACACATGAGGACGGTCTTAACAGGGATCTTGGCTTCATGTCACACTATCTGTAACCCCCATGACTTGCCCGGGTTAGCAAAAAACCTCACTTACTGTGCTGTTTGGAGACAATACACATCTCTCTAACCTCTGCTGTTAGCCACTTTAAGACTTGAATGGCAGGTTAGGTGTAAGGATTCACATTAGATGCGCCAAGTTTGGTGACGTTTAAAAGGTTAATTGATAAGTATATGGAAGAGAAGGGAATGGTTTAGTTTGGAGGGGCATTGCTTTTTATTTTGGTCGGCACAACATCGAAGGCCGAAGGGCCTGTTCTGTGCTGTAATGTTCTATGTTCTATGTTCTATGTTCTATTCTAATCAGCAATCTGTAAACTGTCTGTACTGATATGTGTGCTTTTGGAGACCAGAACACCTCATTCGCCTGACGAAGGCCACAAAGGCCGAAAGCTAGCAGGTTTACTATCAAATAAATCGGTTGGATTTAAAATTTGGTGTTGTCAGTCTTTACTGAGTTTCCTATGTTCACAGGCAGGGCTCCCTGATGGGACTGGCCATTGCTGCCTTAATCAGGGAGCTCGTATTTCAAGAGCCACATCATGGGCCTCATCAAAGTCAGTATCACAGAATCCCTGCAGTGCAGGAGGAGGCCATTTAGCCCATTGTGGCAGTACTGACCATAATCCCAATCCCAAGAGTACAGTAGACTCTTTACTCAATTGCCTTTGCATCAATTTATTTTTAAATTCATTCATCAGAGGTGGGTGCCACTGGCTGGGCCAGCATTTATTGCCCTTGAACTCAGTGAGGGCATTTAAGAATCAACCACATTGCTGTGGATCCGGAGTCACATGTAGACCAGCCCAGGCTAGGACGGCTAAAATCCTCGCAAATCAGATGGGTTTTTAAGGCAATTGAAAATGGTTTCATGGTCATCATTGGATTTTTAATTCCAGATTTTTGTTTATTGAATTCAAATTTCACCATCTGCTATGGTGGGATTCGAACCCGGGTCCCCAGGACATTACCGTGAGTCAATAACAAAATGCCACCGAATCTAAATAGTGGCAATGCTAATTTGAATGTATATAGTACTTTAAAGTAGTGAAACATCTTCACAGGCACATCAGCATACAAAATTTGACACTCAGTCTTCTAAGGGGAGAATAGAAAAGGTGTAAAAGCACGGTTAAAGAGATAGGTTTTGTTGAGGGACCCAAATGAAAAGATGCAGATTGGATGGATTCGGGAGGGAATTCTGGAGTTTAGCTCCTTGGCAGATAAAAACACAGATGCCAATGGTTCACTAATGTATTTTAGTGAAGGAAATCTGCCATGCTTACCCAGTCTGGCCTACATGTGACTCCAGAGCCACAGCAATGTGGTTGACTCTTAAATGCCCTCCAAGGGCAATTAGGGATGGGCAATAAATACTGGATAGGAGGCTAGTTTGCCTGAAGGAGTTATTCAAGCAGGAGCAGCGTTACAAGGGCTGGTCCCACGAATGGCTAAAAATTAAAATGAATTAAAATCGAGGATGCAAAGAGATTTGGATTGGAGGAGCTCAAAAAAATCTCAGATTATTGGAAGGCAAAAGTTGAACAGAGAGAGAAGCCATGGAGGGATCCGAAAATATGGATGAACATTTTGAAATGGAACTGCTGCCAGATTGGGAGGGAATGTAGGTCAGTAAACCGGGGCTGATGGACAGTGCTGCTAGCTTTCAAATTATCCACTATCTCCTGTCATAATCCCTGGACGGCAGTAATCTCAGTAAATGCCAGTATAGCTTCAGGGATGGCTATTTGACTGAAAACTTTATAACTGCTGTGGAACACTTTGGGAAATCATCTGTCATTGCGTCGTACATCTCCAATGGCTTTGACATAGCTTGAAACTGCACACTTCCAAGCAAGTTAGCACATGTGGCCTCTCGAGGGGGCGATGTGCAGGACTAGCTGGTTTCCTTTCCAACAATTCTCTTCCAATTTGTGTTTCCTTATGACAATCTGTGATTTTTTTCCCATTAACTCAGGGATTCCCGAGAGCTTTGTCTACTCTCTCACTCATCTTCATTTCACGTCTCAACAACTTGATTCCACTTACCACTGATCCCAGGAACTCTGATGTAGAGATGTCGGCATTGGACTGGGGTAAACTCAGTAAAGTCTGGCAACACCAATTTTAAATCCCTAATACGGTCTACGTAATACGTTGCAAGAAAGGATGTCCGGAAGCATGGTACATTGGGGAGATCATGCAGACACTACAACAGCGGATGAATGAACATCGCTCAACAATCACCAGGCAAAACAGTTCCCTTCCTGTGGGCGAACACATCAGCAGTCACGGGCATTCGGCCTCCGACCTTCGGGTAAATATTCTTCAAGGGGGCTTTCACAACACACGACAGCGCAGAGTCGCTGAGCAGAGACTGATAGCCAAGTTCCACACACATGAGGACGGTCTTATCAGGGATCTTGGCTTCATGTCACACTATCTGTAACCCCCATGACTTGCTTGGGTTAGCAAAAAACCTCACTTACTGTGCTGTCTGGAGATAATACACATCCCTCTAACCTCTGCTGTTAGCCACCTTAAGACTTGAATGGCAGGTTAGGTGTAAGGATTCACATTCTAATCAGCAATCTGTAAACTGTCTGTGCTGATATGTGTGCTTTTGGAGACCAGAACACCTCATTCGCCTGATGAAGGCCACAAGGGCCGAAAGCTAGCAGATTTATTCCCAGGAACTCTTCCATTATATAGATCCTGCAGAGAGCCTCATGTACATAGATGCTGGGTGGAAACAGCCAAGGGCTTGATTGTAATGCTGCTTCTGGTTAAATAACTCCATCACACAAACCAGCCTTCCATTCAGTGACTCCCTCTTCTGCTGCCTTAGAAAAGCATCCCATCTCACTCTTTTCATTTAGAATGCTTAACCAAACCTACCTTTTTGATCGGGCTTTCAAGCACTTGTCCTATTCTCCCCTTATAAAGCTAAGTGTCAAATTTTATATGTTGATGTCCCTGTGAAGATTTCACTACTTTAAAGTGCTATATAAAGCAAATTAGCATTGTTGCTGTTTAGAGGTGGCAGTTTCGAGTATTGTCGCTGGTACTCCTGCAAAGATTCGAAAGCTAGTGGCGTTTTTACTATCAGATAAACCTGTTGGACTTTAACCTAGTGTTGTGAGACTTCTTACTGTGTATCGTCTCCAGAGACCCTGGGTAATGTTCTGATGGACCTGGGTTCGATTCCCACAATAGCAGATGGTGAAATTTGAATTCAATAAACAAAAACCTGGAATTAAAGTCCATCAAAGACCCCATGCACCTCGGATATTCTCTTTTTCACATTCTTCTGTCAGGAAAAAGATACAAAAATCTTAGGTCACGTACCAACCGACTTAAGAACAGCTTTTTCCCTGCTGCCATCAGACCTACCTTATATTAAATTGGTCTTCCTCTACATCCTAGCTATGGATGTACATTCTGTACTCCTTTCCTTCGATATGAATAGCATACTTTGTCTATATAGTGCCAAGAAACAATATTTTTCATAATATGCTAATAAATGTGACAATAATAAATCAGATCAAATCTATGTATTCTATAAGTGCTTTGCTTGTTCTGTATAGCGCACAAGAAACCATACTTTGCAGTGCATACTAACACATGTGACAATAATAAATCAAATCAAATCATAGATACACACAGAATGAAGATTTGTTTTTACTTTGAAGGATTGAGGCTATAAAAGTCATTGCCCCACAGAGGAATTATAGCACAGAAACAAGCCATGTGGTCCAAGCAGTCTAACCATCTGTAGGTAGGTGGAGTAGCCACGTTAAACTGCCCCTTATTTTGTACAATCCTTACGTACAGAAGGAGGCCATTCAGCCCATTGAGTCTGAACCAACTTTTTGACAGAGCAAGTCATCCAGACTGTATTTCTGTAACCTTACGTATTTATCCCCTAATCCCCCCACAAACTACACATTTTGAGACACTAAGGAATAATTTTGCATGGCTAATCAACCTGCACAGCTTTAGAGTGTGGGAGGAAACCAGAGCACCTGGAAGAACTTGGAGTATTGTGTGCAGCTCTGGTTGCCTCACTATAGGAAGGATGTGGAAGCTATTAAGAGGGTGCAGAGGAGATTTACAAGGATGTTGCCTGGATTGGGAGGCATGCCTTATGAAGATAGGTTGAGAGAACTAGGTCTCTTCTCCCTGGAGAAATGAAGGTTGAGAAACGACCTGATAGAGGTTTATAAAATGTTGAGAAGAATAGATAGGGTGTATTCTCAGAGGCTATTTCCCAGGGCTGAAATGGTCGCTATGAGAGGACACAGGTTTAAGGTGCTGGGGGCAAGTACAGAAGAGATGTTAGAGATAAGTTTTTCACTCAGAGGGTGGTGAGTGAATGGAATCGGCTGCCGTCAGTGGTGGTAGAGGTGAACTCTCTGGGGTCTTTTAAGAGACTTCTGGGGTCTTTTAAGAGACTACATGGGATTTAATGGGATTGGGAGTTGCAGATAGTTCTATGGCTTTGTAAGTATAGATATGATCGGCACAACTTGTGAGCCGAAGGACCTGTTTGTACTGTAATGTTCTATGTTCTATGTTAAACCCAGGCAAACATGGGAGAACATGCAAGCTCCACACAGCCAGTCACTCCAGACCAGAATTGATTCCACATCCCTGGCGCTGCGAGAAAGCAGTGCTAACCCATTGTGGCATTATTCTAAGATGCAGCATGATTTATGGTATACAAGCATATGAATTAGCAGCAGAAGTAGGCCATTTGGCCCTTCAAGCCTACATTCAATATCATGGCAGATCCTCAGCCCCACATTCTTGCCTATCCATGATAAGATTTTATCACCCTCCACTCCCACAACCCCGACACTCCTGTTAATCAAGAACCTATTTAACTCTGCCTTAAGAAAGATATTGAAAGAATCTGTCCCCACTGATACAACCATTTCAAAGAGCTGGCACAGCCATGATGAACAAAATGGCATCCCCTCTTCTTCATCATGCTGTGATTCTATGAAAGAGTAGTTCGATATCATTTTGGAAAATGTGGCTGTCTTTTAAACTGTGGAGAAATTTCTGGAATAGTCATTGATAACCAAATCAAATAAATAGAAACATAGAAAAACTACTGCACAATACAGGCCCTTCGGCCCACAAAGTTGTACATAACATGTCCCTACCTTAGAGATTACGAGGCTTACCAATAACCTTCTATCTTACTAAGTTCATGTACTTATCTAAAAGCCTCTTAAAGGATCTTATCTAATCCGCCCCACCACTCTCTGAGTGAAAAAGTTACACCTATATCTTCTCTGTGCCTACTCCCCAGCACCGTAAACCTGTGTCCTCTTGTGGCAAACATTTCAGCCCTGGGAAAAATCCTCTGACTATCCATCTGATACCTCTCAACATCTTATGCATCTCGATCAGGTCACCCCTCATCCTTCGTCTCTCCAAGGAGAAAAATCCGAGCTCCCTCAACCTACCTTCATAAGGCATGCCACCCGATCCAGGCAATGTTCTTGTAAATCTCCTCCGCACTGTTTTTATGGCTTCCACATCCTTCTTGTAATGAGGCGAACAGAACTGAGCACAGTACTCCAAGTAAATACCATGCAAAGTTTAGGCCGAATTTTAATTCATGAGGTAAAGTTGTGTTAATATGTGATGTGGCCACAAAGATATCATTATATAAATGTCTTAGATTTGCCACGAAATATATTCTGCAGGGTTAACTTCATGGAGATTTTTATTTTGCAACACACTATCAGTGTAAATATTCAATAAGAACCTTAAAAGTTTTATGAGGAAATGAACTCTAACCTTTAAACAGAATATTTCATAGGAGTGCAAATTGCAGCTTTATGTAAATGGTTTGCTTGCAAATATTTATGAGTGTGCTCCAAGAGGAATTGGCATTCATGTTGATGTAATACAGCCTTTGGGTTATTTATTCCTGATGAGTGCGGTCCTCGAGGTTAGATGCTCAAATACATTCTGCTCAAAACATTTCTCATCAAATTGACCCATTAATTGTGGCCAATTGGACTCTCAATTTGAAACTATCACAGTTTTTTCTCCTGCTTCTGCATAGTGAGTCCAGCAGTTACAAGCATAACAACAAATTGCATTTATATTTTATTTGTTTATTAGTCATATTGCAATGAAGTTACCGTGAAAATCCCCTAGCCTCCACACTCCAGCGCTTGTTTGGGTACACTGAGGGAGAATTTAGCATGGACGATGCACCTAAACAGCATGTCTTTCAGAGTGTGGGAGGAAACCGGAGCACCCAGAGGATATCCATGCAGACAAAGGGAGAATGTGTAGGGTGGCATAGTGGCACAGCTGTTTCATGGTGCCATTGAACGGGGTTTGATTCCCGGCTTGGGTCACTGTTTGTGCAGAGTCTGCACGTTCTCCCAGTGTCTGTGTGGGTTTCCTCCAGGTACTCCAATTTCCTCCAACAGCTGACGACGTGCTGTTTAGGTGCATTGGTCATGTGAAATTCTCCCTCAGTGTAATCGAAGTGTGACGACTGGGGGAATTTTCACAGCAAATTCATTGCAGTGTTATGTTAGCTTACTTTTGACACTAATAAACCAACTAAAACTCGTAAAAGTAGGGATAGCTAAGATGAATAGGTGGCTTGAGAACTGGTGCAAGAGGGAAGGATTCAAATTCCTGGGTTATTGGAAGTGGTGCTGGGGGAGGTGGGACCAGTACAAATCAGACAGTCTGCCCCTGGGCAAGACTGGAATCAATGTCCCAGAGGGAATGATTGCTTGTCTCATTTGCTTGGCAGTGTTTTGCAGCTGGTCTGGATCCTGAGCGAAAGTCGAGAATATGGACTGTATTTTGCTTTTCAAGTTGCGGTGTTTGCTGTAGAGCTAGTATATGAACTGGTTGAGGAGTGTGAGAGAAATGTGATGGCAAAGTCTCTCACGTGGTCTATGTTGTAGGTTGGCACGAGTGGGTTCATGTTCTGTAGTTCTTTCGGTATCTTTTCTGCTTCCTTGCATCTTTATATAAACCTGATATCTGTGTCAATATACACGATCTTCTTGGAGATCCTCTCCACTTGGAGCCAACGGTTTGTGGTAGCTATGATGTGTCAGTTTTCTTGCATCATTGTAGAAATTTAATTAGACTAGAACCAGAAACTCTCCCATGGAGAGGCAGGAGGTGAGTAGCTGGCCCATGCCATTTTCTTGTAGCCACAGTATTTATATGGTCCATCCAGTTCAATAGACTGGTCAGTTCAGTTTCTGATCAATAGTAACCCCCGGAATGCTGATTGTGGGGAATTCATTGATGGTCATGCCATTTACTGTCAAGGGGCAATGGTTAGATTGTCTCTTGTTGGGTATGGTCATTGCCTGGCACTTGTGTGCTGAGAATGTTAGTTGCCACTGGTCATCTCTAGCCTGGATATTGTCCAGCTCTTGCTGCTTTTGGGCATGGACTGCTTCAGTATCTAAAGAGTCACGATTGGTGCTGAACATTGTGCAGTAATCAGTAAACATCCAACATCTGACGTTAAGATGGAAGAAGATTATTGATGAAGTAGCTGAATATGATTGGGCCTAGGACACTTTATTTTTAGTTTATTTTACTGTCACAAGTGGGCTTACATTAACACTGCAACAAAGTTACTGTGAAAATCCCCAGTTGCCATACTCGGTGCCTGTTCAGGTGCACTGATGGAGAATTTAGCATGGCCAATGTACCTAACCAGCACGTCTTTTGAACTGTGGAAGAAAACCACAGCATCCGTACCAAACCCACGCAGATATGGGAAGAATGTGCAAATTCCACACAGGCAATGACTCAACCTGGAAAGCAAACCTGGGTCCCTGGCGCCATGAAACAGCTGTGCTAACCACTGTGTCACAACCATGCCTGAGGAACTCCTGCAGTGATGTCCTGAAGCTGAAGTGATTGACATCCAAAAACAACAACCACTTTCATTGTGCCAGGTATGATTCCAATCAGCGGAGAGTTCCCCCCCTCCCTGATTCCCACTGACTCCAGTTTTATCCAGAATATCACATTTGGCTAAATGTTGTCCTGATGTCAAGGCCAGTAACTCTCACCTCAGCTCTGGAGTTCAGATGTTTTTATATTTAATTTTATTTATTAGTGTTACACATAGGCTTACATGAACACTGCAAATAAGTTACTGTGAAAATCCCCTAATTACCACACTCCAGTGCCTGTCTGGGTACACAGAGGGAGAACTTTATTTTTGTTCATTTGTTGGACATGGGATTCACTGGCTGGTGAGCATTTTCTGCCCATTCCTAATTGCCTTGTGAAGGTGGTGGTGAGCTGCCTTCTTGAATTGCTGTTTCCATCTGTTGTGGGTTGACCCACGATGCCGTTAGGGATGGAATTCCAGGATTTTGACCCAGTGACTGTGAAGGAACAATGATATATTTCCAAGTCAGAGAAGTGAATGGCCTGGAAGGGAACTTGCAGGTGGTGGTGTTCCTATTTATCTGCTGCTCTTGTCCTTCTGCATAGAAGTAGTTGTGTGTTTGGAAGGTGCTATATAAGAACCTTTGATGAGTTGCTGCAGTGCATCTTGTAGATAGTACACACTGCTGCTACTGAGCGTTGATGGTGGAGAGATTGAAAGTTAGTAGATGTGGTGCCAATGAAATGGGCTACTTTGTCTTGAATGGTGTCATTCTTCTTAAGTGTTGTTGGGACTGCACCCATCCAAGCAAGTGGGGAACATTCCATCACACTCTTGACGTGTGCCTTGTCAATGGTGGACAGGCTTTGGGGAGATGAGTTACTCGCTGCAGTTTTCTAGTCTCTAACCCGCTCTTGTAAGCTGCTGTGTTTATGTGATGAGTCCAGTTGAGTTCCTGCTCAATGGTAACCCCAAGGATGTTGACAGTGGGGGATTCAGTGATGGTAACACTATTGAATATCAAGGAACAGTGGCTTGAGTATCTCTTATTGGTGATGATCATTGCCTGGGCATTTATGTGGCACAAATGTTACTTGCCAAGTGTCAGCCCAAGCCTAAATGTTATCCAGATCTTGTTGCATTTGAATATGGACTGCTTCAGTATCTGTGGAATTGCGAATGGCACTGAACATTAGCATGGCTAATGCATCTAAACAGCACATCATTCAGACTGTGGAAGGAACCAGAGCACCTGGAGGAAACCCATGCAGACATGGAGAGAATGTGCAAACTCTGTATAGACAGTGACTCAAGCGGGGAAATCAAACCCGATTCCCTAGCACTATGAGGCAGCAGTGCTAACTACTTTGCCACCATGCCTGGTCAGGTCCATGTTTGAATGAAGTTAGGTAGAAAACTAATTTGTCAAATGGTTGTAGGTTATAGATAGGTTTAGTTGAATCGACAAGCATCTTGTACATGAAGTATAGTGTGGGAAAATGTGAAGGTTTCCTCCTTGATAGGAAGAACAGAAAAGCAATATATTATTTAAATAGAGACAGATTTTTGAAACTTGCTGGCAAAGAGGCATTTCAGTGTCCTAGTACATAAATCACAAAAGCTTAGTATGCAGACACAACAAGTACAGGAAGGGTAATGGAATATTGGTACTTATTGTCAGAGGAATGGAATATAAAAGTAGAGAGGTTTTACTGCAGGACCTTGGTGAGACCACATCTGGAATATTGCATTGCGTTTTTGGTCTCCTTGCTTGAAAAAAGGATATAATTGCATTCAAAGCAGTGCAGACGAAATTCAGTTAACTCATTCCTGGGATGGAGGGCTTACTTTCCGAAGAAAGATTGAACAAATTGGGGCAAATCCATTGGAGTTTCAAAGACTGAGAAGTGATCTTACTGAAACATATAAGAACCAGAGGGTAATTGAAAGGATAGATACCAGGACAATGTTTCCACTTGTGGGACACATCAGAAATAGGGAACATTGGATAAGAAATAAGAAGTTGACCATTTAAAATGAGCCAAGAAGATTTTGTTTTCTCTTAAAGACTCATTTATCTGTTGGATTCTCTTTCCCAGAATGCAGTGAAACGGGTTCATTAAACATGTTCAAGGCCAATTGATAGACAAGGGAGTCAAGAGTTCTCAGTGTTATCTGACATTCTGGGTGCCTATGGTGCTAATAAATGTAATGGTGCTCAGCAGAGCAAGGGTTAATGTAGAGGGTGGATAATAGCGCCGGCCGTAGTATTATACATAGTGCTACATGGTAACAGAAAAAAGCACTCGAAATGCAACCTGCATTGGAGAAGCAGTATCATGCATGACAATATCAGGAAGAACTATACAGTTGATTGTATGATCCTATAAGTTTAGTGAGAAATGGGGAGAAAAGTCCCTAGTTTTCTGCTGTTTTACATCAATGAATCAAAATTAAATATTGGATTAGAACCTCTATTCTCCACCTCACATCCTCAAACAACAACACAGTGTGTACTATCTACAATTCACATTGCAACAATTCACCAAGACTCCTTTGATACCACCTTCAAAACACTTGACCCCTACCACCTAGAAGGGCAAGGGCAGCAGATGCATGGAATTTGGACGAAGGAAAAATAAATTATATTTGATATGATTTGCTTTATTATTGTCACATGTATTAGTATACAACAAAAAGTATTGTTTCATAGTCGCTACACAGACAAAGTATACCATACATTGGAAAGGTAATGTTAGTATCATAGATGTAGAGTAAGGTCAACCTAATACCAGCTAGGTCCATTTACAAGTCTGATGGTAGCAAGGAACGAGTTGTTTTTGATTTGTTGGTACGTGACCTCAGATTTTTTTTTACCTTCTTCCCAGCAAAAGAAGGTGGAAGAGAGAATATCCAGGATACATGAGGTCCTTGGTTATGCTGGCTGCTTTGCCGAGGCAGATAGAGTCAGCAGATGGGAGGCTGGTTTGAATGATCAACTGGGCTTCATTCACCACCTTTTGTAGTTTCTTGCAGTCTTAGACAGAGCAGGAGCCATACTGAACTGCGATACAACCAGAGAGAATGATTTCTACGATGCCGCGGCAGATAGTGGAATTTAAATTCAATAAAAAAATGTCTGTAATTAAGAATCTACTACTGAGCATGAAATCATTGTCAATTGTCAGAAAAAACCCATCTGTGTTCACTGATGTTCTTTAGGGAAGGAAATCTGCCGTCCCTATCCAGTCTGGCCACATGTCACTCCAGAGCCACAGCAATGTGGTTGACTCTCAACAGCCCTCTGAATAAGGGCAACTAGGAATGACTGATAAATTCTGACCAGCTAGTGACTCCAATGTCCCATAAATGAATATGAAACAAAATAATAGGCTGCAAAGGGTGTATCTTCAGAAAATGTGACGCAGGTAACACAGTGGTTAGCATTGCTGCCTCACAGTACCAGAAACCCCGGTTCAATTCCTACCTTGGAAGACTGTGTGGAATTTGCACATTCTCCTCGTGTCTGCATGGGTTTCCTCCGGGTGTTCCAGTTTTCTCTCACAGTCCAAAGACATGTGGGTTAGATGGATTGACTATACTAAATTGCCCCTTAGTGTCAGGGGAACTAGCTGGGGTAAATGCATGGGATTATGGTGAGAGGGCTTGGGTGAGATTGTGGTCGGTGCAGACTCGTTGGGCCAAATGACCTCTTCCTGCACTGAATGATTCTATCATTCTAAGATCCTAAAATCTTTTCTCATGAGAGAGTTAACATTGATAGAAGTGCCTCAGAGGATATGTTGAGAAATGTTACAATGTGAGCAGGGTGTAACTTATAAAGTAAGCCGTGATTTTGACGTTCTACTTAATTATGATAACCGGAGCTTGATATTCCTCAGTGTAAGTTGAATGATTCTTTCCTGCTTTGTGTTGCACTCCTGTGGTATGTTTCTTGAACAAAAGGCTGCAAACTCATTTCCAGTTTAATCAAAGGGGATTTGGACAGTGAGGATCATGCTAATCACTGCATATTAATTTTGACACCCACCTCACGTAGCTAACTAAATATGGAGGAATATTATTAATGATGTAAATACTGACAATGTCATATCGTTCCATTATCATAAATCTAAAAAAAAACAAGAAATGGTGCATAAAATTAAGGAGGTCTAACGGAATTTGGGGGAGGGGGGAGGGACCTGTTTGCAGAATCGCTGCACCATGTAAGGATGGATCATCAGCTCAGCACTGCAAAATGCTGTATGTAAAATATCGCTCGCCGATCTTACTTCAACTGCATGCTCAAAATCAACAAATTCCTGAGCAAGGTGTCTGCAAAGATAAGACTTCTATAAATGACGCGGTTCTCACATAAACCTGCCAAAGGATTTGCAATTTAAAGGGTGACCCTCGCGAAGTGCTTTGAAAGGCAGTTGAAATGATGGAGGAGCGCAGATCCTGGCCAGGGTTTGGAGGCAACCGGGACTTAACGATTTGAATTAAAGGATTCCACAGATGACCCACAGGGGAGTCTAAAGTTGGAAGGTGTAGGAGTCTAGAGGAGAGTATAAAACTAGAGAGAATAGGTTTAAGGTGAGAGGGGAGAGATACAGAAGAGTCCAGAAGAGCAATTTTTTTTTACACAGTGAGTGGTGAGTGACTGAAACAAGTTGCCAGAGGTGGTAGTAGAGGCGGGTACAATTTTGTCTTTTATAAAGCGTTCAGGCAGTTACATGGGTAAGATGGGCGTAGAGGGATATGGACCAAACGCAGGCAATTAGGACTAGCTTAGTGGTTAATAAAAGGTCAGCATGGACAAGTTGGGCCGAAGGGTCTGTTTCCCTGTTCTGAACCTCTATGTTCTATGACCCTTGTGCCAGTCTCGTACAAGACGTACAGTAGTGCCATTGAACATGCACCTTTCACAGAAGGGCTGGGTGAGATGGCAGTGTAGTGGTGACATCCCTCGACGCGTTAGCTAGGGATCCAAGCTAATGTTCTGGTCTAAATTCCAGAATGCTGGTGGAATTTTAATTTAAATAATTATATTCAGAAATTTAAAAATCTGGAATTGTAATACTAGCCTCCATAATAGAAACTGTAACGGTAACAATGGTTGTTGTAAAAGCCCATCACTATTCGAATAAAGAACAAAGGTATATTGTACTCTAAAGGCTTAATTACTTGTTAAGACCCACATTCCAACCATTATCTTGTAATTGAGTTTGTGTCTACATATATGTCTTGTTTGTGAAACAAATCCTGCACTCACCTGATGAAGGAGCAGTGCTCTGAAAAATTTGTGCTACCAAGTAAACAAAGATCAAAGAACAGTACAAAGAAAAAAGAACAACACAGCACAGGAACCAGGCCCTTCAGCCCAACAAGCCTACATTGCCATTTTAACATTCAGCGAGTGCCTCATCTACCTTCTTCTATCTAAGACTTTTGCCTACGACTCTTGGACTCCACAATAAAGGTGTGCAAATTTAGAGAATTATATGTGCGCCAGATTAAGGGAGGTGTAATTTAAGGACAATTTGTTAACACGAATCAGCCTAAATCAGTACAGCACAGGAAACAGGACCTTCAGCCCCCCAAGCCTGTGCTGTTTATTGGTCCAACTAGATCATTTGTTTGATTCCCTCCATTCCCAGTCTGCTCATGTGGCTATCCAGGTGAGTCTTAAATGATCCCAGTGTGTCTGCCTCCACCACCTTACTTGGCAGTGCATTCCAGGCCCCCACCACCGTCTGTGTAAAAAAAGTCCCTCTGATATCTGAGTTAAACCTCGCCCTTCTCACCTTGAGCCTGTGACCCCTCGTGATCGTCACCTCCGACCTGGGAGAAAGCTTCCCACTTTTCACCATATCTATACCCTTCATAATTTTGTACACTTCTACTAGGCCTCCCCTCATTCTCTGTCTTTCCAGGGAGAACAACCCCAGTTTATCCAAGTTTTCCTCATAGCTAAGACCCTCCATACCAGGCAACATCCTGGTAAACCTCCTCTGCACTTTCTTCAAAGCCTCCCCCTCCTTCTGGCAGTGTGGCGACCAGAACTGGATGCAGTACTCCAAACGTGGCCTAACCAACGTTCTATACAACTGCAACATCAGACTCGAATGTTTATATTCTGTACCCCGTTCTATAAAGGCAAGCATAGCATGTGCCTTTTTCACCACCTTCTCCATCTGTGCTGCCACCTTCAAGGATTTGTGGACTTGCACACCTAGGTCTCTCTGTGTGTCTATAATCTTGATGATTCTGCCATTTATTGTGTAACTCCCCCTTACATTGAACCTATTGGGCTTTAACCTGGTGTTATGGGAGTACTTACTGTGCCTACTGCAGTTCAATGCTGGCAACTCCACATCAGGGAACAAAGAAAAGTACAGCACAGGAACAGGGTCTTTGGTCCTCCAAACCTTTTCTGATCATGATGCCCTAATTAAGCTAAAAAAAAACCTTCTGCCCCTACTCGATCCATATGCCTTGGTTCCCTCCCTATTTGTGTATCCAAGTATGTGACAAGGAAATCTGCCATCCTTACTTGGTCTGGCTTACATGTGACTCCAGACCCACAGCAATGTGATTGACACTTAGTTGCCCTCTGAAATGATAACTCAGTTCAAGTGCAGTTAAGGGTGGGTAACTAATGCTGGCCTGCCCAGTGATGCCCCCATCCCATGACAGAATTTTAAACAAACCAATAGTTGATTGTGTACAAGCCGCCCATTGAGTATGGATATTGGATCTTCTGTGGAGGCTGAAAGGAGATTTAAAGGGATTGAGATTTCTTTGTATGAATGGATTTAGAAATGCAACGGGAATTTGCTGTGGCAACAACTAGATGCTGGCTATAATCCTCACAGTAACACAACATGAAATAGATTCACAGAGTCATTGAGGTTTACAGCGTGGAAATAGGCCCTTCGGCCCAAAGTGTCCATGCCGTCCTTTTTTTCAATCACTAAGCTAATCCCAATTGCCCATATTTGGCCCATATCCCTGTACAGCCATTGTACCCATGTAACTGTCTAAATGTTTTTTAAAAGATAAAATTGCACCCATCTCTACTACTACCTCTGGCAGCTTGTTCCAGATATTCACTATCCTCTGGGTGAAAAAATTGTCCTTCTAGACGCTTTTGTATTTCTCCCCTCTCCCCCTACACCTTTGTCCTCTAGTTTTAGACTACCGTACCTTTGGGAAAAGATGTTGACTATCCAGCCGATGTATGTCACTCATTATTTTATAGACCTCTAAAGATCACAACTAAGCCTCCTATGCTCCAGAGAAAAAGTCCCTGTCTATCCAGCCTCCCCTTATAACTCAATCTATCAAGTCCTGGTAGCATCCTAGTAAATCTATTCTGCATTCTTTCTAGTTTAATAGTATCTTGGTTAATAATTATCAGCTGGTACCAGAGCTGACCTCACCCTGTTTTATGCTACAGACAATTAATTAGTGTTAACTTAGTATTTTTCACAACTTCAGATTGTCCCTACAAAAACATTACAGCCAATGAAATATTTTGTGCAAATTGGCTGCTGCCTTTCCTACCTGTGAATGGCGACTCCAACGCAGGAACACTTCCTTGTCCAGAAATCACTTTTAAGATGTGCTGAGGAGAGATCTGAGGGTTTGAGGCTGTTCCGCTTGGAAAGGAAAGGGCGAAGAGGAGATCCAAAAGAGATGTTCAAAATCATGTGGAAGCTGGATTGAGTAGATAAGGAGAAACTGTTTCCACTCATAAAAAGATTGAGTACAAGAGGCAAAGATCTGTAAAAGAAGCAAATGTATTGAGAGAAAAATCTTTTTCACGCAGCGAGTGGTTGGGGTTTAGAATGGACTGCCTGGGGCATGCTGCAGGCAGATTCGATGGTTTATCTATTTATTTATATTGTTACTATTGTCACAAGTCACATTAACACTGCAATGAAGTTACTGTGAAATTCCCCGAGTCGCCACACTCTGGCGCCTGTTCGGGGACACTGAGGGAGAATTTAGCATGACCAATGCACCCAACCAGCACATCTTTCAGACTGTGGGAGGAAACTGGAGCACCCAGAGGAAACCCACACAGATACGAGGAGAACATGCAAATTCCTCATGAGGAGAGACCTTATAAAAACACATAAGATTATGAAAAGAACAAATAAGATAGAAGCAGGCAAGTTGTTTCCACTGGCGGGTGAAAGCAGAACGAGGGGCCTGGCCTCAAAATAAGGGGAAGCAGATTTAGGACTGAGTTGAGGAGGAACTTCTTCACACAAAGGGTTGCAAGCCTGTGGAATTCCCTGCCCAGTGAAGCGGTTGAGGCTACCTCAATGAATGTTTTTAAGGCAAGGATAGATAAATTTTTGAACAGTAAAAGAATTAAGGGTTATGGTGAGCGGGTAAGTTCGTGGAGCTGAGTCCACGAAAAGATCAACCATGATCTTATTGAATGGTGAAGCACTTTCAAGGGGCCAGATGTGCTACGCCTGTTCCTTATTCTTATGTTCTCGTGTTCTAACTGGCACATCTTTCAAACTATAGGAGGCAAAATGGTGGCGCGGGCTCATTGGGCCGAAGGGCCTGTTTCCCATGCTGTGTTGTTTTTTGTTCTTTGTTCTTGGAAACCAGAGCACCAAGATGAAACCCAGACAGACATGGGGAGAACATACTGACTCTGCCGGGAATGGAACCCAAGTCCCTGGCACTGTGCTCACTACTGTGCCACTGTGCTGCCTTACTGAGGTGATCAAGAGGCAATTTGATTATTATTAGAATAGAAACAATATGGACAGGGTTTCAGGGAGGGGAAAGGCAGGAGAATGGCACTAAGTCATGACACTTGTTTGGACTATTGGTGCAGACATGATGGGCCACATGGTCTCCTTCTGTGCCGTAATGATTTTGTGATTCTGTAAGGTCCTCAAAGGTGTTAAAGCAAATCTTATCAGTCCTCCAAACAGTGGCATATAAGGTTGACACCAGCAGGCAGTTTAGGTGTGCGTGCTTTTCAAATTGGTGGTGTTGTTAGGGAAGAAAGACTGTCAACTCCATTCTGAGGTCAATTGGAGAGTGAAAAACAGCCAAAACATGTCAGATCGGATTGGTATTAAACTCAGTGTTTGAAATGGGACAATTGCTGGATGCAATCTAGTTGGATATATTGCAGTTACAGCCTGGAATTGAATTCACTGAAGTTCGACTTACATGTTGCTCTCAGTAGTAACAATCTGAGCATTTTCACCATGACAGAACTTCAATAGATGACACTCAAAGTCTATGGTCTGAAACTTGCCCTGATGCATTTGGGTTACGTTGGACCTTTGCGGCAAACAACCCTGCCATCTATTCATCTGCAGCAGGACAGTGCATGGGATCCCATAGTTAGACTGGGGATGGTCAATATAAACCAAACACTTGTGATTACAGGCTGGCTTACAAAGAGAACAGTTGAGAATTAAGCAGCACAGACATGATATTGAGCACAGCAACAGAGGCTTGAATTTGATGTGGATGGATGGATAAACACCTGACCTGAAATCCCATGAAGTAGCTCGATGTTGGAAAAGCCATTCACGCTCTCAACCACCAACAATTCAATGGATGATGCAGTCACTAATAACACAACTGATCCGAGTTTTACATCATTCACTCGGACAACAGGCAACCAATTTATCTTTCTCAGTGGAATAAAAGGAGACCAGAACATTGGCTGTGTAAGTTGTGAGTTCAGGCGCGGTAGGACAATGGTTAACACTGCTGCCTCACTGCGCCGAGGACCTGGGTTCGATTCCCAGCTTGGGTCACTGTCTGTGTGGAGTGTGCACATTGTCTGCATGGCTTTCCACCCGGTGTTCCTCCTCATTAGTCAAAATACATGCTGGTTAGATGCATTGGCCATGCTAAATTCTCCCTCAGTGTACCCGAACAGGCACTGGAGTGTGGCAACTAGGGGATTTTCACAGTAACTTCATTGCTGTGTTAATGTAAGCCTATTTGTGACACTAATACTTAAAATTAGGTGACAGTTTTGCTTCAATGCTTTTCAAGTGGTTTATGCTGACATATTTGCTTTGTTAATTTTTATTCTATTTTTAGTTAACTGGGTCCTAAGCTTTGGGAATAATTTCCTGAATTTCTCCGTATTGAAGCTCTCTCCTCTGTTAAGACGTTTCTTTAAACCTACCTTCCTGAACAAGGTCGTGTTTGCTCACTTATCCCAATATCTCTTTATGGGACAATGTGTCAAATAGTTGTGAAAGACAAGTTACAATGTCAAATTCATGTAAATGGTTTGAGACAACATGTGAATGGAGTATTATAAAGAAAGAAGAGAAGAAAAGAAAAGTTGCTACTCTTTGCTGTGGGTTCTTTTCTCCTGAAATTCTCCCTCGTTTCAGTTCCGACAAGAGGTCCACATCTCGAATCGTTGGCTGGAATTCTCCAAACTCGCCCGCAGCTGGGATTTTCTGGTCCCACTTCAACAAACGGAGACATAGATGAGTCCAAATTCTCACTGCCAGTGGTGACAGGACGAGCGAGACCAGAGAATAGAATCACACGGATTTATAGCATGGGCACAGGCCCTTTGGCCCGACTTGTCCATATCGTCCAGTTTTTTTCGAAACAAGTAAGTTAGTCCCAATTGTCCGTATTTGGCCCATATCTCTCTATACCCATCTTACCCGTGCAATTGTCCAAATGCTTTTTAAAAGATAAAATTGTACCCACCTCTACTACTGCCTCTGGCAGCTTGTTCCAAACACTCACCACTCCCTGCATGAAAAAAAATTGTCCTTCTGGACCCTTTTGTATTATAAGAACATTAGGGCATAAGAACTAGGAGCAGGAGTAGGCCATCTGGCTCTTTGAGCCTCCTCTGTTATTCAATAAGACCATGGCTGATCTTTTTGTGGACTCAGCTCCACTTCCCCACCCATTCCCCCTTTTACTGCTCAAAAATTTATCTATCTTTGCCTTAAAAACATTCAATGAGGTAGCCTCAACTGCTTCACTGGGCAGGGAATTCCACAGATTTACAACCTTTTGAGTGAAGAAGTTCCTCCTCAACTCAATCCTAAATCTGCTTATTTTGAGGTCTCACCTGCCAGTGGAAACAACCTCTCTGTTTCTATTTGATCTAGTCCTTTCATAATCTTATACATTTCTATAAGATCTCTCCTCATTCTTCTGAATTCCAATGAGCATAGCCTCAGTCTGCTCAATTTGTCCTCATAAGCCAACCCTCTCAACTCTGGAATCAACCTAGTGAATCTCTTCTGCACTCCCTCCAGTGCCAATATATCCTTTCTCAAGTAAGGAGACCAAAACTGTACACAGTACTCCAGGTGTGGTCTGACCAGTACTTTTTGCATGAACTGTGATTCTCTCCTGACGGACGCTGCCAGACCTGTTGAGTGTTTCCGGTTTCCTCTCTCCTTTGCTTGTTACAGATTCCAGCACCCGCAGCATTTCTCTTGCAACGGATTGCTCGGAAATGCGAGGAGGCGTGTGATTGAGACATATTTATCATTGGCTCCAGGAGGATTGCGGAGAATTTTTTCAGTGCTGACGTGATAAAACTCCCAGCTTCTTTCACAGCTAGCATTGCTATGCTAGAGGCTGATTAACAACGTGACTGGGACCGGCGCAGAGTAGTTTGGGACTTTCATTTCTTTTTCTCTCTCGTGTGGATATCTTGACCAGAAAATAAAATTGAGTCCGCTTGCCATTCTTCAAAGTGCTTTTTTTCTCGTCTACCAGCCAAAGTTGTGAAGCAAAAGGGAAATATTATTGTAAATGATTTTTCATTTTAGTTCCTCACTTGCACTGTGTTGGCCAATGCTGACAGGAACTATTGTTCAATCTGCCCGCAGTGGAATCAGGATTTTCATCACATTGCCACAGCTACATCATGAATTACACTTCGCGCTCTGTCAAGAGGTAGAATTAAGCAGCCAGAAGCAAGGTTATTTGCTAACAACTAGCGCTTTGCTTCTGCTTACACCTCATCATCATTCATGATTCACTGACCTTCCCGAATAAATCAGACGCTCTGCGATAGGTGACTGCGACAAAAAGAAGAGAGTGTGAATTATAGCTCTCAACTGGTCTCCCAAATTTATTTGTCTCTCATATCACTGAACCTTGAAGCTGCAACTTTTCACCATCAAACAATCTCTTTGTTCACTTCTGGAATCACAGACTAGTCCCACGGAGAACTGAGGCCATTCAGCTCGACAAAGCTGCCTCGGCTCTATGGAGTGTCTCACACCCCATCTCTTTCCCCATATCCCAATAACATTCTTTTCCCCATCAAGTATTTATCAATGTCAGGCTCTGGAATGTGAATGCTTGGGGATTTTCACAGTAACTTCATTGCAGTGTTAATGTAAGCCTACTTGTGAAACTAATAAATAAACTTTAAACTTCAGAATGATCCGTACGCCATCTCTTTTTCCCCATAGAAACTAGAAGCAGGAGGAGGCCCTTCAGCCCTTCGAGCCTGCTCATTTTTATCATGGCTGATCATCAAATTCAATATCCTGGTCCCCCCTTCCCCTGCATATCCCTTTATTCCTTCTGCCTCAGGAGCTGTATCAAATTTCTTCTAGAAATCACACAAAGTTTTGGCCTCAACTACTTTCTATATTAATTCCATACATTCACCACTCTCCGGATGAAGAAATTTGTCCTCATCTCAGTTCTAAAAGGTTCTCTAACTATGACCCCTCATTTGAGACTCCCCCACTATCAGGAACATTCTTTCTGAATCTATTCTGTCCAATTCTGTTAGAATTTTATAAGTTTCTATGAGATCACCTCTCACTATTACAAACTACAGTGAATACAATCCTAACTGACTTAGTCTCTCCTCATATGACAGACCTGCCATGCCAGGAATCAGCCTAGTAAACCTTCACTGTAATCCCTCTATGATAAGGATGTCCCTCCTCAGATAAGGACACTGAAGCTGAATACAATACCATTGAACGATAGAATCCCTACAGCGTAGAAGGAGGCCATTCAGCCCATTGAGCCTGCACCAACAACAATCCCACCCAAGTCCTATCTCCGTTATTTACCTAATTAACCCCCAAGACACTAATGGGCAATTTAGCATGGCCAATCATCTTTGAAGTGTGGGATCACCCGGTGGAAACCCATGCAGACATGGGGGAGGCATGCAGACTCCTCACAGAAAGTGACCCAAGCTGGGAATCGAACCTGGGTCCCTGGCCCTGTAAGGCATCAGTGCTACCCACCACACCTGAGAAACTCCTGCAATAATGTTCTGGAGCTGAGCTTATTGACACCCAAAAATCACACACTTTCCTTTGTGCCAGCTCTGACTCTTGATTAATAATAGGATCGGGGTTATGGAGAAAAGGTGGGAGAACAACCCAAAAACCAAAAAAAACAAAAACAAAAAAAAAAAACCCCCCCACCCCCCAAAAAAAAAAAATGAGGATGAGAAAAATACCAGCCATGATTGAGTGGCGGAGTAGACTCAATGAGCCGAGTGGCCTAATTCTGCTCCTATGTCTTATGATCTTATGGCTTCAACAACAGAAAGTTTATCTCCTGATTCCTGTTGATTCCAGATTTGGCCTCACCAATGCCCCGTATAATTGCACTAAAACATCCCTAACCCTATACTTAAATCCCCACGCTATGAAGGCCAACATACCATTTGCCTTCTTCACTGCCTGCTGTAAATCTCCTCATTCCCTATGAAGGCTAGAATCATAGGCTAATTCCATGGAGCATTGAGGCTATTCAGTACAACAAATCTACACCAATTCTTTCAAACGTCCCACATCCCATTTCTTTCCTCATACCCCTGGAACATCTTTTCCCCATCAATTATTTATCAAATTCCCCTTTGAGAGGCTATGATTGAAATTTTACCCATTGTCAAAAAAATGCCAGACCCTATCCGTGACTGGAATGCTCCAGTAATGCTGTAATGGATGGAGTTGTGGCCAGGCATCCAATTCTCCATTCTCGCTGGCTGCGGGAACGGCTGTGGACGAGATGGGAAAAAATCTTATCACACCACCCTGGAAAGCAGTGCCTTCCAAATCCCGCTCCTTGTGCCAAAACCTTTCTCCTCGGAACATCTCCAGCTGTCACTGTGCCGCCCAGGGATCCAGGTTCGATTCCCTGCTTGAATGACTGTCTGTGCAGAGTCTGCATGTGCTTCCCGTGTCTGCATGGGTTTCCTCCGGGTTCCCGCAGTTTCCTCCCACATTCCGAAAACGAGCGGGTTAGGTGGATTGGCTGTGCTAAATTGCCCCTCAGTGTCAGGGGGTCTAGCTAGTGTAAATAAATAGGGTTATGGCGATGGGACCTGGGTGAGAATGTGGTCGGTGCAGACTCGATGGATTGAATGGACTCCTTCTGCGCTGTAAGATTTTATCATCCTATGAGTTCTTTTGTGTTAAATTTTGTGTATTCCGATTATCAAGCATACTCCCTTTAGTTGTTTGATCGTGATCTTGAACCTTGAATCAAATCTATTCCTTGTGTTTTTTGCTTTAAGGAGAAGGACCTCAGCTTATCTGGTCTGCCCATGTAACTGTAATTCTTCATCCCTGGAAGCATTCCAGTAAATCTCTTCTGTACACTCTCTTCATGTCCTTCCCATAGTGTGGTGCTCAGATTTGGACACATTATCCAGTTGTTGCCAAGCTAGTGTTTGGTATGATGTCCTATTTTTTGTAGCCTATGCCTAAGTTCACAAATCCCAGATGTTTTATTATCAATGTTGTTTGCCTGCACTTTACCTCCAAACATACATACATAAACATGCTCAGGTTCCAATATTCTTGCGCCACTGTCAATATTTTACCATTTCACCTTTATTTGTGCTTTTATTTTTGACGTCCAACTCAGGATGCCAACTCCACTGCTGGTCTTCCCTGCCATATTTTTTGATACGTGGTCAAAAGAAATCCTGGAGGCCTTGCCAATAACATTGGCCTTCAGGAGACTAAGGCGTCAGTTTTCATGTTTATTTATTAGTCTCAAAAGTAGGTTTACATTAACACTGCAATGAAATTACTGTGAAAATCCACTAGTCGCCACACTCCGCTGTCTATTCAGGTACACTGAGGGAGAATTTAGCATGGTCAATGCAAAGTAGATGTCTTTCGGACTGTGGGAGGAAACCAGAGCACCCAGAAGAAAACCAATCAGACACGGTGGAATGTGTAGACTCTGCATAGACAGTGACCTAAGCTGGGAATCAAACCTGGGTCTCTGACGTTGTGAGGCAGCAGTGCTCACCACTGTACCACTGTGTTGCCCAATGGGCAGTGTAGCCTGATCTAAAAATAACACAAATAAAAATGTTTCCCCTTGCCATAACAATGTAACCCCTTCCTCCCCCTCAGGAATCCCCTCCTCCATGGACATGGGAAAAACCCCCATCACCCATTGGCGATCCTTCCAAACAGACCTTCTCAGTGAAAGCCTCCCTGGCACTGACATGGCATTGACCTGGCACTGACAGGGTACAACCCAGGAATAACCTTCTCCCTCCGAGAAGTGGGCGTCATTTGCCAAGTTCCCATTGAAGTCCTATTGTAAACCCCACCAATATTGTGTCACTCTGGCAGGGATGGAAGTCCCTCTGTGGGGCGACAATATGAGGAGGAGGCTCACTAACTCTGTATTAATGTATGATAATGGGTTTCCTGATTGTATATGGAAGGGATGGGGACAACTGAGAGAGAAATTCCACAGCTGTGAAAGTGGCTTTGGCCACCCCTCAACAAAGCCTTGCCAAAGTCCAAGCAGATTAGATCAAATGCATTGCCCTCATCTACACTTCCAGTCACCTCTTTGAAAAATTCAATCGAATTGATTAGACAGAACCTCTTCTTGACAAAACCATACGGACTGTTCTTGATTAACCTCCAAATACAGATTAATTCTATTTCTCAGGAAGGCATCCAAGAGCTTCCCCATCACTGAGATTAAGCTGACTGGTCTGTAATTTCCTGGTTTATCCCTTCCTCCCTTCTTGAATAATAGTATCACATTGGCTATTCTCCAATCTTCCGGCACATCTCCTGTGGCCAGAGAGGAATTGAAAGTTGCCAGTGTCCCTGCTACTTCCTTCCTTTCTTTCCAAACCAGCCTCCCATCCATTGGTTGGAACTTTATCACCTCGCCCGCCCAGAATCAGAGCAGGCGAGAGTCTGGTCTGGCGATGGAAGTATCCATTGACATCAGACAGGAATTTCCAGCCTTGCCCGAATGAGGCTGTAAAGCCACCCATTGATTCTGTCTACACTTCCTGCTGCCTTGGCAGGAAGGACCTCACGCACTCCAGACATTCTTTCTTCTACCTTCTTCCTTGGGGAAAAGAATCCTAAAATCTGAGGTCACATACCAACCGACTTGAGAGCAATTTCTTCCTCGCTGCCATCAGACCTTTGAATGGACTGATCTTATATTAAGCTCTCCTTTCTCTATCTATGACTGTAACATTACCTTCTGCACTCTCTCCTTCTCCCTTATACTCTGTGAACGGGATGCTTTGTCTGCTCAAGAAACAATACTTTTCACTGTATCTAATACATGTGACAATAATAAAGAAAATTGGATCAAATCTTTGCCTCACTCAACAGATTTGGATACATTCCATCTTCCTGGAGTCTATTATCTTGACTACATTTTCAAGCTTTGAGCATCGTCTATAACTTTTACACCATGTGGTCAAAAGACGTTCTGGTATGTAATACACATGTCTGGCTGTAGTGTTGATCCTTTGGGAACATTGGCTGTGCTTCTCCCATCATGAATCGTATCTTTTCTGATGGGTCAGGCTGGGAGATGCACATTGCTGGCCTTTGCACACGCACCAGGAACACAGGCCCATCTCCCAAAGCCAGAGAACAGTCGCAGGCCAAACCATGCTGGAAACCGGCGGGAAGGCAGGCAAGTAATTTAAATCTGTTTTTTTTTAATCTGTTCTAAATGTCTTTTACATTTTATTATCGGAAAATTAGCAGTCCTGATTGATTCTCTCACCCCGGCAGGAGTACTTCACTCCAGCGGGGTTTAGAGTAACTTCCCACATTTGGGGAACTAGAGGCAGATCTTGCCGGAATGAAGGAGGGGGCAACTGTGGCCTCCCAGAGGGTTGGGCGCTGGCAGGGTGGTGTCCCTTGGGTATGGGCACCCTGGCAGTGCCAGCCTGTGTCCCTGGCACTGCCCAAGGGGCATTGTGTCCATGCCTAGGAGGCGCCTTGGCACTGCCCATTTTGCCCATTATAATGGTCATTTTTAATATCTAACCTCACTAGTTATCGAATCCCGGGTAGGAATATTTCCCCTCTAACCAATCAATAACCTTCAGTATCTTCAATTATTTTCTTTCATGCCAGTTACATCCAAGGTTTCTGCTTTTCTTTGCTATTTAATTCAAAACAAAAGTGAAATGTGGGCACTTTTGTGGCATTAGAATACTTCCTTGTTATTTTACTCGCTTACTCATCATTAATAATCTATGATGGATGTGCTTAAAGGAGGTTCTCTGTATACAGACAGCATGGAGACACTCACTGTCAATGCAGTCAAGCCATCAATTTGAGAATACCCTAGTCATTGTGAGCATCGACATAACTGAAAATCAGAGCTGTTAGCACGCTATAAAACAGCACACATAAGTCATTGAATCCCTATAATGCAGAGGAGACCATTTAGCCCATCGAGTTTTGCACTGACTCTTCAACACAGCACATCACCCAGGTCCTACCTTTGTAACCCAATGTATTTACCCCACTAATCCCCCTAATCTCTACAATCTAGGACATTAATGGGTAATTTACCATTGCCAATCCCCAACGTGTGCATCTTTGAATTGGGAGCATCCTGGTAAATCTTTTCTGTACCCTCTCCAAAGCCTCCATAGCCCTCCCTAAATTGTCTCACAAATTTGGTTCCAATGTGTAGGTCTATAAACATAGACAAGGATCATGGGTAGAAGTGGGAACATTGAGGTGGTGGCGTAGGCTCGTTGGGCCAAAGGGCCTGTTTCCCATGCTGTTTTGTTCTTTGCTCTTTGCTCTTTAGCCTTCTGGTAGTGTGGTGATCAGAATTGAACACTACATTCCAAGTATAGCCTAATTAAGGTTCTTTAAAGCTTCAGCATGACTTGCCAATTTTTAAATTCAATGTCCAGCCGGTGAAGGCAAGCATGCCGTATGCCTTCTTGATTAACTTCTTTACCTGTGTTGCCACTTTCAATGATCTGTATACCTGTATACCCAGATCCCTCTGCCTATCAATACTCTTAAGGGTTCTGCCATTTGCTGTATATTTCCTATCTTTATCTGACCGCCACACAGTCAGTGAACTCAAGCTGGGAAGTGAATTGAGATAGCTGAGGAACTTCACTGGTGCATTCTGAGAAGTCGGCCCCAATCTACGTTCTTCAGCTCCTGCCCAACGTTGTTGTAATTAACCTTCCCCCAATTTAGTACCTTCACTTGAAGACCATTGTAATGTTCTGGGATTACTGCTCGATGACACCAGATCTTCCGCTTCCCACTTCTTAGTAAATGTTGCTGGGCAACTTTTCCCAAAGTGCACCAGTGAAGTTCCTCAGCTGCCTTGATTCAGTTCCTGGCTTGCGTCACTGGAGTTTGCACATTCTCCCCGTGCCTGCATGTGTTTTCTCTGGGTGTTCCGGAATGTTTTCCGGGCTGATGGAGGGATCGATGTATGAGAACAGATTGATCAAGTTAGGATTGTTTCTTGCTGGAGTTCAGACAAATGAGGGGGGAATCTCATAGAGACTTATAAAATTCTAACAGGACTAGACAGGGTACATGCAGGACAGATATTCCTTATAGAACATAGAACATAGAACATTACAGCACAGAACAGGCCCTTCGGCCTTCGATGTTGCGCCGACCAATATAAAAAGCAATGCCCCTCCAAACTAAACCATTCCCTTCTCTTCCATATACTTATCAACTAACCTCTTAAACGCCACCAAACTTGGCGCATCTACAACTGCTGCAGGCAGGGCATTCCACTCCCGAACCACCCTTTGGGTAAAGAACCTACCTCTGATATCCGTCCTATAACTATCACCCCTTAATTTGAAGCTGTGTCCCCTCGTGCTAGCTTTCTCCATCCTAGGAAAAAGGCTATCACTGTCCACCCTATCTAAACCTCTAATCATCTTATATGTTTCGATTAGGTAAATGAGGGGGGAGCCCAGAACCAAGGGTCACAGTCTGAGGATTCGGGGCAAACCATTTAGGATGGAGGTGAGGAGATATTTCTCATCCAAAGAGTGGTGAGCCTATGGAATTCATTACCACAGGAAATAGCCGATGCCAAAACATTGAATGTTTCCAAGAGGCTGCTGGATATAGCACCTGGAATGAATGGGATCAAAGGTTATGGGGAAAAAGCAGGATTAGGCTTTTGAGTTGGATGATCAGCCAAGATTGTAGTGAATGGCAGAGCAGGATCGAAGGGCCAAATGGCCTCTTCCTGCTTCTATCTTCCATGTTTCCAGGTTTTTGAAGATATACGGGTTAGGTGATTGACCATACTAAATTGTCCCTCAATGTCCTGAAATGTGTGGATTGGAGGGATTCGCAGGGTAAATATGTGGGATTACGGTGATTGTTGTCAGATTCAATAGGCCGAATGACCTCCTTCTGCACTGTAGAGATTCTAAGAATCTATCTACCTCCGCCTTAAAAATAGTCAGTGGAACTCCTTCATCAGGTCCTGAGTCAGGGAGTTACAAAGTTGCACAACACTCAGAGAATAAAAAATCTTCCTCATCTCTGCCCTAATGAGACGACCTATAATTTTAAATCAGTGCTTATGCATCTGAGACTCACCCACAAGGGGAAACGTCATTTTCATAATCACCTTGTTAAAACCATTCAGGATTTTGTATACTTCAACAAGTCACCCTTCACTCTTCTATGGAAACAACCCCAGTCTGTCCAATCTTTCCTCAGGAAACAACAAAGAACAAAGAACAAAGAACAAAACAGCATGGGAAACAGGCCCTTCGGCCCAACGAGCCTGCATCGCCACCCTGATGTTCCCACCTCTACCCATGATCCCTGTCTAAGTTTATAGATCTATGGATTAAAAACCAAATTTGAGACAATTTAGGGAGAATTTGTTTTGCCAATTAGCCTAAGAGCACATCTTTGGGATGTGGGAGGAAACCGGAGCGCCCGGAGAAAATCCACGCAAGCACGGGGAGAATGCGCAAACTCCCACAGACACAGGCCCAAATCCATGTATCTGCACAGCACAGCGATAGTCACTTCTCATTTCAGGTATAAATTGGTCAAGCTCTTCTGAATCATCTCAAACAACCACAACCATCTTTCTTTCTGCTAAATAGGACTTCGACCCGTGGAGATTTTTCCTCCAGATTTCTGTTGACTTCAGTTTTGCCGAGACTCTCTATGGGATCCTGCCTCCTGGGAGCAAATTCAGAGGAAGGGCCTTGAACGGGATGCTTACACCCTCTTGCCCTAATTAAAGGCTTCAAATGTTCACTTAATGGTTACTTAAGGACATTAATCTATATAGGCCCAATGTTTAGGTAGGTAGATGCCAGATCAGGGGAAATGGAAGATTTTTCAAACATATATCCCAGTCAAGAAGGGGAGATGTGGTGCCTCCAATGGAAACCCTCTTCTGATGGCGAGTGCCTTCCTGTAAAAACCCAGTGACCTCTGGACCTCCCTCATCCTCTGGTCTCTTTCCACCTCCCCCACCCTGGAATCCCCTCCAGGTGCCCTACTCCTGCTCTTGCAGTGACCCCTTCTCACTTACCTGGCCTCCATGTCCAGACACTTAGGGTCCTATTTTACCATTTTGATTCCAAGTGCTGGGCGATCTTGAAACTGGGAATGTTTCAGATCCGACTTTTAGGCCCGTTCTGAGGTACCCCCACCCCCCTTTATGCACTCTGCCTGAAAAAATATCAGCAATTCCGAATTGCACTGCACACATGCCTGTGGATTATTCAACCAGCAACCCTGCAACTCCAATTGAAGCCCTCAACTCTACACGTGCAGATGAAAAAAAATGATAAAAGCCTGTTCCCCTGCTACATCCCTCCTGGGCCGGATAATGCCTTCACCTGATCCCCACTGACATTGCCTCAAAGAACAAAGAACAAAACAGCACAGGAAACAGGCCCTTCAGCCCAACGAGCCCGCGCCGCCACTCTGATGTTCCCACTTCTACCCATGATCCCTGTCATCCCTGTCTGTTTATAGATCGATGGATTAGAACCAAATTTGAGACAATTTAGGGAGAATTTGTTCTGCCAATCAGCCTAAGAGCACATCTTTGGGATGTGGGAGGAAACTGGAGCATCCGGAGAAAACCCACGCAAGCACGGGGAGAATGCTCAAACTCCCACAGTCACAGGCCCAAATCCACATATCTGCACAGCAAACAGCAATAGTTACTGAGCTGTTATGTTGCCCATCAACTGGTCCAGGTCAAGCGTACACTAATTGTTAAGCACTAGGCTACTCTCGAAAAATTCAAAAGCAGCCCTCTCATGACCCATCGTGTGTATGCCCCTTGTTAGATAAGGCGGACCGAAGTATCTGTAGGATAAAACAAATACATCAATATCATCAACAATTTACACATTTCAGCCTCAGCATCTCTCCCCCACCCCACCATTATTCATCGCCTGGTTCTCCCCATGCCTCTCAGACTGATCACGGGCACCTCTCCCCCTCATCCCCCATTGATCTCCCCTGCACTCCTCCCCGCATACTCCCTCCTCCCCCACTGTTCTCAGAGAGCCAGCAGACCTCCCCTGCATCCCCTCCCCCCCCATCCCTGCAATTCCCCCCTCCCCCACTGATCTCAGATAGAATGGCAGCGGACTCTCCGACCCACCACCCGCACTCATCTCAAGCAGAGAGCCATTGGATGCTCGGCACTGATCACCTCACCAACTGGAGCCTGAATCAGACTTTTGTGGAGCATGTCTGTTTTGCTGATTACTGATGGGTGAACGCGGCGGTGAAGGAAGAAGTGTCAGTAAAGTTGTTCGCGCAGCCCATTAGGTCAATTTAAATGCATTTAAATAGCCATCGCGCCCATTTTGGACACAATTGTGGCCATTTTTGAGCCTTGGTAAAGAGTGAACTGGCGCAAATCATGCTACTTTCCTCACGCCCAAGCTTACCAAGGTTTTATACCTGAAAATGGGCGCAACGAGATGATAAAATCAGGCACTGAGTCCCCCTTCACGTCGCTGTAGTGCCTCTTCTGGCCACTGCAGCGCTGTGTTTGGAGGTGCCTGGGGAGTTGCCAGCAAATCCAATTGGTGTTTCTCCAAGGAGGAACTTCCTATTGAAGTTGATGGGGACATGATCTCTGCCAACCTCCGCCAATTGAAAAATTCAGCCTAATGGTTTCAGTCTCCCCAATTCCCAGAAAACCAGAGTTATTTTTAATGGCTTTCTATCTGCAGGGCTAAACATTGAAAACTAAGTTCAAGTGGGCCTAATTGAATGTTTCGGTGCTGGCAAGGAAGCCTGTGATTATCTTGCAGGCTGAGCAAACAACAATGGTATGTGTGGGATTTAATTCTGATATCCAGCTGGGACTCTGTTGTGCTTTAGAGCTTCAGAGTGCAGATCCCTGGTGATTGCCCGGCAACCTGTGGGCAACAACCTTCCTTTCTCTCAAAATCAAAAAACTCAATCAAATTTGATTGAGTTTTTTGATGAGAAAGCCAAGAAGGTCGATGAGGGCCGTGCAGCTGAAGTTGTCTATATGGGCTTCAGCAAGTCCTTTGACAAGGTACCCACATGGTAGGTTGTTGCATGAGGTTAAATCTCACAGGATCCAGGGTGAGGTAGCTAAATGGGTACAAAATTGGCTTGATGACAGAAGCCAGAGGGTGGTTGTAGAGGGATGTTTTTCACACTGGAGGTCTGTCACTAGCGGTGTACCTCAGGGATCAGTACTGGTTCTACTATCATTTGTCATTTACACAAATGATTTGGGTGAGAATATAGGAGGCATGGTTAGTAAGTTTGCAGATGACATCAAGATTGATGGCACAGTGGACAAATAAGAAGGTTATCTCAGATTGCAAAAGGATCTTGATCAATTGGGCCAGTGGGTTGACGAATGGCAGATGGAGTTTAATTTAGATAAATGTGAGGTAATGGGTATTTTGGTAGATTGAACCAGGGTAGGACTTATTCAGTTAATGATAGGACACTGGGGAGAGTTATAGAACAAAGAGATCTAAGGGTACATGTTCATTGCTCCTTGAAAGTGGAGTCACAGGTGGACAGAAGGGTGAAGAAGGCATTTGGCATGCTTGGTTTCATTGGGGAAAACATTGAATACAGGAGTTGGGATGTCTTATTGAAGTTGTACAAGACATTGGTATGCCACACTTGGAATACTGTGTACAGTTTTGGTCACCCTATTATAGAGAGGATATTATTAAATTAGAAAAAGTGCAGAAAAGATTTACTAGGATTCTGCTGGGACTTGATGGTTTGAGTTATAAGGAGAGGCTGGATAGTCTGGGACATATTTCTCTGGAGTATAGAAGGCTGAGGGATGATCTTATAGAGATCTATAAAATAATGAGGGACATAGATCAGCTAGATAGTCAACATATTTTCCCAAAGGTATGGGAGTCTAAAACTAGAGGACGTAGGTTTAAGATGAGAGGGGAGAGATACAAAAATAGTCAGAGAGGTAATTTTTTCACACAGAGAGTGGTGAGTACCTGGAACAAGCTGCCAGATGTAGTAGAAAAGGCAGGTACAATGTTGTCTTTTAAAAAACATTTGGACAGCTACATGGATAAGATGGATATAGAGGCAAATGGGCCAAATGCGGGCAATTAGGCCTAGCTTCGGGGTTTAAAAAAAAGGCACCATGGACAAGTTGGGCCGAAGGGCCTGTTTCGATGCTGTAAACCTCTATGACTCCATAGCAAAAACTAGTCAGGTCAGATGGAGTTGAGCTAGAGACTGAAAGCGAAATAGGATGGATCTCTCAGGTTTGCTCAGACCTGGACCTTATAATGGAACCAGAGTTTCAGGCACCGTGGGTGAGAGAGCACTAATAAGGAACTAACAGAGGGTTTGGAGAGCTGTAACAAGAAAATTTCAGAACATCTGAATCTCAGTGATCAGGGGATTTCAGAGAATAGAATTCTGATCTGAGAACCAGGAAATGTTGGGACAGATTGATTGTCAAGTTTGTAACACTGTGAGTTGTAACACAATATTTAATTAGAGGAATTTACTGTTGATCCAGTGTTGGATATGCTTCAATTTTGTTTTTCAGAGAAAAAGGGAAGCCATTGTTGCTGTGGCTTTCTCTGACTGGAAGCTGTCTTGGGTCACAGTCACAACACACTACGTGAACCATGTAGGACTACGATGAGAAGAAACATCTTCACTCAGAGGATGTTGAACCTGTGAAATTCTCTACCAGAGAAGACTGTGGAGGCTGCACCACTGAATATATTCAAGAAGAAAATAGAAACTAAAATGATTAGGATTATATTCCCTGGAGTTTAGAAGAATAAGAGGGGATCTCATAGAAACTTATACAATCCTAACAGGGTTAGACAGGGTAGATTCAGAAAGAATGTTTCCAATGATGGTGGAATCCAGAACTAGGGGTCATAGTTTGAGGAAAAGGGATATATCTTACAGAACTAAGGGGAGGAGAAATTTCTTCACCCAGAAGATGATGAATGTGTAGAATTCACTATCACAGAAAGTAGTCGAAGTCAAAACGCCACGTGATTTCAACACAGTAGCATAGTTGTTAACACTGCGGCTTGGGTCCGATTCCTGGTTTGGGTCACCGTCTGTGTGGAGTTTACACATTCTCCCCGTGTCTGCGTGGGTCCCCTCCCAGTGCTCTGGTTTCCTCCCACATTCTGAAAGACATGCTGGTTCAGTGCATTGACCCGAATGGGCGCCGGCGTGTGGCGACGAGGGGAATTTCACAATAACTTCATTGCAGTGTTAATGTAAACCTACTTATGATTGGCAAATAAACTTTTTTACTTTATATAACTCTTGAGGCAAAAGGGATCAAAGGAAATTGGAAGGAAAGCAGGATCAGGATATGGAATTCAATGATCTATATCAATTATGGAGCAAACTCAAAGGGCTGAATGGCCTGTTTCTCTTTCTAGTCTTTATGTTTCTAAACAGACTTCGAGTCTCTACAGATGTCAAGAATAATGAAGAGAATGCTTGAGTGCTGCGGTGACAAGGGGGATTAGCCATGATCTATATGAATGGTGGAGCATGCTAGAAGGGTCGAATGGCCTGCTTCCTACTTCAGTTTTCAATGCTGCTGTGATACAAGTAAGTATCAAGCTCTACCACTCTGTTTCTTTCCCGGGTTTGATATCTCATATCTTCATGTCTTCCCTGTTAATATTTTATGGCATCTGAAATCGTTGTGAATATTATTTCAAGAAAAGACCACTCACCCTCTGCCAAAGCAACTTGTTTATAAACCATAAAAATGCCACACGCCAGACCTGCCTGAGATAACAGATGGGTACAGGACACAATATTTCAGCACACAAGGTTAAACATTCTGTCTCCTGAATATGGAACTCTTTCCAGCATTGAAATGATCTTCCCTTGGCTCCAGCACTCTGTCTGTTCAAAATAACATCAGCATAATGTGCCAACCAGGCATATTTTATTGATTTAATTCAAAGTTGTGCTTTCATGTATTCCGTTCTCTCGAGTTGAGCAAGGCGGAATTTCTCCATAGACAAGTGTTGCAGCAATTTGGTGCCTTCGCGTGGGCAACCACTTGTACATTTTTATCCATGATCCTAAACTTCCCTGCGGAATGTCTGGAGGCAAGTTAATCCGCATGCTGTCCGTTTGCTCATTTGTTAAAGCCTTATAACAACACCGGTTCAAGTTAAAATATAAAGCCCTAGTTGCAGGACTAGGTCAAATTGATCACAGAACATTTACTCTGAGGCTTCTAGATTCTTCTGGAAAGGTTTCACATTTGTCATGAGATGACAGAGTCTTAGAGATTTACAGCTTGCAAACGGGCCTTTGGCCCAACTTGTCCGTGCCGCCCACTAAACAAGTCCCAATTGCCCTTATTTGACCTGTATCCATCTATATTTATCTTACACATGTAATTATCTAAACGCTTCTTAAAAGACAAAATTGTCGGCTACCTCTGGCAGCTTGTTCCAGACACTCACCACCCTCTGTATGAAAAAATTGCCCCTCTGGACACTTTTGTACCTTGCCTCTCTCACCTTAAACCTATGCCCTCTAGTTTTAGACTTCCCTACATTTGGGAAAAGATATGATTATCTAACTGGTCTATACCCTTCATTATTTTGTAGACCTCTATAAGATCACTCCTCAGCCTGCTACGCCCCAGTGAAAAAAGTCCCAGTCTGTCCAGCCTCTCCTTATAACTCAAACCATCAAGTCCCAGTAGCATCCTAGTAAAACTTTCCTGCCCTCTTTCTTGTTTAATAATACCCTTAGGTGCCTTCTTCTCACAGTCTTATGTCCCCAGTTGTTGTGTAAAAGATGTATTATGTTCTCCAGCCAAGTTATGGCATGGTGGCACAGTGGTTAGCAATGCTGCCTCGAAGTGCGAAAGTCTTGGGTTCGATTCTGGCCTTGCATGAATGTCTGTGTGGATTTTGCATACAATCCAAAGGTGTGCAGATTAGGTGAAGTGGTTCCTTAGCATCCAAGGATATGCAGGCTGCATGGATTAGCCATGAGAAATTCTTCCTTGGTGTCAGGGGGATGAGCAGTGTAAATAAGTGGGGTTACAGGAATAAGGCCTGGGTGGGTCTGTTGTCAGTGCAGGCTTATCGGCTGAATGGCCTCATTCTACACGACAGGGATTCAATGTTACACATAACAAGTAACTCTACAAACTCAGTCAGAATCACTGGCCAGTCACACATAATGGCCTTAAGCCGAGCCTTTGAATCTTACTGCCTGTACTTACATCCCTTTAAGTGAGTCTTTCCCTCAGCTGCTGTTTTACTCTCAATCCTGGCCAGTCCTGCGTTTCATCTGAACTTTGACCTTCGAGGCAAGCATTTATTTCCCACTTCCAAGTTCACAACAACAACTTAAAAGTCAAATTTACCTCAACATTGAGAGATGATCCAGTCGGAAACTCCAACTCCAGGTGGATCTCAGCGCTTTTGCGCAGACACAGACTGGGAGTGCGATGCAAAGACTAATATGTCAAATAGGTTTTGTGAATTGATTTATCTTTCTGACCTCGTGCAATAAAGTTTATTTTTGTTCCTTCAAAACTGGTGGAATTTTTGTGGCTTTGTCGTAAACCTTACCAACTTTACGGAAAGTTTACTGGAACCGAATTGGATCGTACTAAAAACCTGAAGATCTGCAGGAGGATCATAGCACTACAGCTGATCCCTCGAAGTAATGGGCAAGGCCACTCTAACACCAGCTCAAAAGGAAAGACCTGCGTTGATGTACCGAGTTTCATCACTTCAGGAAGCCCATTAGCTTCTAACTAGCTCCCATTATTTGACAAGTCTTTTAAGAAGGACCTCAATGAAACTTTCACCTTAACCAAAGCTAATTCCTGATCTTTTTGCATATTGATAGTATTACTATTACTGTCTGTTCCTAGTCCAATTGGCATTGGAGAGAGTGCAGAGGAGATTTACTAGGATGCTGCCTGGTTTGGAGGGTAGGTTTTATGAGGAAAGATTGAAGGAGCTGGGTTTTTACTCTTTGGAATGGAGAAGGTTGAGAGGCAACCTAATAGATGTTTATAAGTTGATGATGGGAAGAGATAGAGTGGACATGTACAGACAATTTCTCCAGGTAGCTGTTACTCTGGGGCATAGCTATAAAGTTCATGGTGAGAGATATAGGATGGATGTCTGAGGTAGATTCTTCACTCTGAGAGTGGTTGGGGTGTGGAATGAACTGCCTGCTGTGATAGTGGAGTCGGACACTTCAGGAATTTTCAAGTGGTTATTGGACAGGCAGATGGAGCACCCCAGAATGATAGGAAGTGGGATAGCTTGATCTTGGGATTGGGCACAGCTCTGCACAATATTGAGGGCTGAAGGGCCTGTACTATGCTGTACTGTTCTATGTTCTATGTGTAGGCTTCAGGTCTGAGCTTGTGTACTTTGACCAGCCTAATTTGATTCTCTCCCTGATCTCCAGTTCCACACTTTGTAATCTCCATTCCTATGCCTCCAATCTCAATGGGCTCAGTGCACACAGTCCCACCTACGAAAGCTGCTTATTTCTATCCTCCCCCATCCTTTAGTACTCTGTAACTCTTGAGAGTGAGTGGATCGCTTGTGAAATATTTAAAATACCTTTTGGTAAAATTGCACAATATGTCTGGGGCATTTTCCAATTTTTAAAATTTATTTCCGATATATTTTCTTTGGGCACAACATCACACATAAAACAAAGGCTCTGCGTTATGTTCTACCCAAGCCCATTTATTGCCGTTATTGCTCTCAGCAAGGTCCAGGTTCGATCATGACTCTTAGGAGGTCTACAAAGAATCTCGCTGGCTTCATTTCCCTCTTGTTGTAAAACTGTTATTCACACATTTTCGGTGTTTCTTTCTGTCATTCTCTGAATCATAAAATGATAAAGTGTAGGGGAAGGTTATTCAGCCCATCTTATCTCTGTTATCTGTTTGCAAGAATTATCCTGTCAGTTCCCTTCTCCTGAATGCCCTCCATTGCCCTGCAGACAAAAAAGAACAAAGAACAAAACAGCGTGAGAAACAGGCCCTTTGGCCCAATGAGCTCGCGCCGCCACCTCGATGTTCCCACTTCTACCCGTGATCCCTGTCTATGTTTATAGATCTATGCATTGAAACCAAATTTAAGACAATTTAGGGAGAATTTGTTCTACCAATCAACCTAAGAGCACATCTTTTGGATGTTGGAGGAAACCGGAGCACCTGGAGAAAACCCACGCAAGCACAGGGAGAATGCGCAAACTCCCACAGACACAGGCCCAAATCTGCATAGCACAGCGATAGTCACGGTAAAGATAGACAACAACATCTCTTCCATGATCATCCTGAACATCAGATCCCGCAAGGTTGGGTCCTCAGCCCCTTACTACACTCCTTATACACCTCTGACAGTGTGGACAAATTCCTCTCCAACTCGATTTATAAGTTTGCTGATGACATGCCCCGTAGCGGGTCACATCTCAAACAATGATGACATGGAGTGCAGGAAAGTGATAGGGAATCTGGTGAACTCTGCCTCTACATCAGGTGAGTTGGACTTTAAGCTGGTGCTGTGAGACTTCTTACTATGCCCACCCCGTCCAACACCGGCACCTCCACATCATCTGTCCGGCCATGCTGCTTCGTGGAATTTTAGATATTTGACAACAAGCAAGTGTATTTTAATGGAAAATTGAATAGACTTGACTTCAGAGAAACGACAATTTCCAACCCAACTTCGGCCTGGATTATCACTTGACGTGCCCCTTGAAAAAGCACCGTCATCTTAACGACTTGTTCGTCAGTTTAAATACAATATCACAGTTGCAATTAACAATACTTGATGCATTTTTCATTGCTGTTCATGCCTAAATAATCATCAAATGGAAGCATTAAAGATGCAACTATTATGTCAATTATCCAGTAATCAGGTCTAATTAACAGGTTTTTAAAAAATTAAAATAATATCTTCATTTGCTGCAGCCACTAAAGGGATTATATTTCAGTTATTCATCACAATTTAATATGTTTAATTATTTTTCCAAAGGGGGCTTTAGATATAAATTTAAATTGCGTTCTGTATGCCAGTGTTAAATACTCTGACTTTACAAGAGTGAGAGGGGATCTCATAGAAACTTATAAAATTCTAACAGGATTGGACAGGGTAGATTCAGAAAGAATGTTCCCATTGGTGGAGGAACCTAGAACTGCGGTCATAGTTTGAGGATAAGGGGTAAATCTTTTAGAACTGAGGTGGGGAGAAATGTCTTCACCCAAAAGATGATGAATGTGTGGAATTCACTACCACAGAAAATAGTTGAAGCCGAAAAGTTGTGTGATTTCAAGAAGAAATTCGATATAGCTCTTGGGGCTAAAGGAATCAAAGGATATTAGGGGAAGGAGAGATAAGGATATTGAATTCAATGATTCACCCAAGATTGAAATGAATGATAGAGCAGGCTCAAAGGGCCAAATGGCCTCCTCCTGCTTCTAGCTTCTATATTCACTTAACATTTCTGCAATAGGCTGTGTCATGTTTTTCATCTGCGATATATCCTAAATTTGGTCTCTTGAAAGAAAACATATATTCTCATGATTTGATTGCCGCTGGCAATTTATTACCCCTTCTGAATTGCCGCTTCTAGTCCATGTGGTGTAGGAATGCTCACAGTGCTGTTATGGAGGGAGTTTGGGGCTTTTGACCCAGTGACAGTGAAGGAATGGTGATATATTTCTCAGTCAGGATGGTGTGCAGCTTGGAGTTGACGATGCAGGGATGCTTGGAGGGCTGAAGGGCCTATTCTTGTGCAGTAATTTTCTTTGTTCTTTATATCTACTGCCCTTGTCCTTTTGCATGGTAAATGTGGCTATTTTGGAAGTTGTAGTCCATGAAAGCTTGGGAAGTTCTTGGAATGCAGGTCATAAATGATACACAACGTTGTCATTGTTCACCAATGGTGGTGAATGTTTCGGGTTAAAAAAAAACTCTGGCCATGGTGAATAGGATATGGGATTAGCACATTTTTGTAGTAGTTATTATCGGAGCAGTCTTGATAGGCTGAAGGGCCTTTATTTATTAGTGTCACAAATAGTTAACACTGCGTTGAAGTTGCTGTGAAAATCCCCTAGTCGCCACACTCTGGTGCTGATTGGAAGGGAGAATTTAGCATGGCCAATCCACCGAACTAGCACGCCTTTCAGACTGTGGGAGGAAAGAGATGCAAACATGAGGAGAATGTATGGATTCCACACGGGTAGTGACCCAAGCTGGGAATCGAACCTGGGTCCCTGGCACTATGAGATGGCAGTGCTAATCGCTGTGCCACTGTGCCGCTCCAGAGAGCTATGGGGAAATGCAACAGGAAAGAAGCTGAGGCCAGTACAGGTCAGCCATGATTGTGTTGAATGGCCGGACGAGCTTGAAGGGCCCCATGTTCTACTTCTTCTTCTGTTCCTTGTGTTATTGTGAGTGTAAAGAAGTGGGAGTTCAGGCTCACAGATTAGTTGAGAACAGGAACATTAGCAGATTTTTACTCTGGTTGCTTTTGATGGTCTTAATGTAAGGCCTTTAGCCAGAGGCAGGCTATCGATATAACACCTGCTTAAACGATGAGAAGGAAATGACTAGATAACCATAGCAACGTTACCTTTTCATTCCAACACAACGCATAGAAATAAACTCCAAGGGACCAATTGACCAAAGTTCGGATATTAAATCAACTGTGTCCGATTGGAGTTGAATTTCATTTACAGCTTACGGCTGAATCCACGTAGGATAGCTTTGTCCAAATCAGAAAATACTCTTCACATTCTCAAAAATATAACTGAGTGGAACAAGGAGTCTAATTTAGATTTCCCATTTGTACAGGAAACCTTTTGTTGAGAATAGACTGATAACTGGAGTTAAACACAATAGGTGCACCCTTCACTCTGAAATTGTTTAAAGCAATAAATTTATTTTATTACAATGAGTTGCATCAGCAGATCTGGAGTTAACTGAATTAATTAAAAGAGTGTTCTGTAAATAAAAGAGTCCAACAACTTGAATTTATGTCATGCCTTTAATCATAGAATCGCTACAGTGCAGAAGGAGGCGATTTTGCTTATTCATTCCAGGGACATCGGCATTGCTAACTGCCAACATTTATTGCCCATCCCTAGTTGCTCTTGGAGGGCAGTTGAGACTCAACCACATTGCTGTGATCTGGAGTCACATGTAGGCCAGGCCAGGTAAGGATGGCAGATTTCCTTCCCTACAGAACATTGGTAAATCAGATGGGTTTTTTGACAATGGTTTCACAGTCATCAGTAGATTCTTAATTTTTTTTATTGAATTCAAATTCCACTATCTGCCATGGCGGGATTTGAACCCGGGTCCCCAAAACATTAGCTGAGTTTCTGGATTAATAATCTAACGATAATACCACTAGGCCACTGCCTCACCTGACGTAGCATTCCACACAGGCCCTGTGCCCATAATCCCACTTATTTACCCTGTTAATCCCCCTAACCTACACATCTTGGGCCACTAAAGGGCAATTTACCATGACCAATCCACCTAACCTACATATCTTTGGACTTTGAGGGGAAACCGGAGCATCCGGAGGAAACCCATGTTGACATGGCAGAGTTACCCAAGGCCAGAATTGACCCCAGGTCTCTGGCACTGTGAGGAAGCAGTGCTAACCACTGTGCCACCATGCTGCCAGAGCTGTATCCAGTTCTGTTTTGAAACCTCCTGTGGAGACCCCTATTCTTTAAAGTATTCTGATCCAGATCTCTACATCCTCGGGGAATTGGTTCCCTCATCTGTCCTCTAATCCTCAATTACTCTAAACCTATGCTCCCTAGTCACTGATCTCTCTGCTAATCTGATGGACCATCTGATGGGCAACACGACAGCTCAGTGACTATCGCTGTGCTGTGCAGATACATGGATTTGGGCCTGTGTCTGTGGGAGTTTGCGCATTCTCCCCGTGCTTGCGTGGGTTTTCTCCGGGAGCTCCGGTTTCCTCCCACATCCCAAAGATGTGCTCTTAGGCTAATTGGCAAAACAAATTCTCCCTAAATTGTCTCAAATTTGGTTTTTAATCCATAGAGCTATAAACATGGACAGAGATCACGAGTAGAAGTGGGAACATCGAGGTGGCGGCGCGGGCTCATTGGGCCGAAGGGCCTGTTTCCCGTGCTGTTTTGTTCTTTGTTCTTTGTTCTAATGTAAGTAGGCCCTTCACATCCACTCTATCCAGGCTCTGCACAGTTGTGTACATCTCAATCAAATCTCCCTTACCATCCTCTGTTCTAACAAGAGCAACCCTAGCCTATCATATCTGAATTGATTGATTTATTATTGTCGCATGTATTAGTATACACTGAAAAGTTTTTATTTGTGCGCTATACAGACAAGGCATACTGTTCATAGAGAAGGAAACAAGAGAGTGCAGAATGTAGTGTTACAATAATAATTGGGATTTAGAGAAAGATCAGCTTAATATAAGACGGGTCTTTTCAAAAGTCTGACAACAACAGGGAAGAAGCAGTTCTTGAGTCGGTTGGCACATGATCTCAGACTTTTGTATCTTTTTCCCGATGGAAGAAGGTGAAAGAAAGTGTATCCGGGGTGTGCGGGGTCCTTGAATATGTTGGCTGCTTTTCCAAGGCAGCGGGAAGTGTAGATAGTGTCAATGGGTGAGAGGCTTGTTGAGTGATGGACTGGGCTTCACCTCCAAACTGCAGTTTTCCAGTCCAATTAACATCCTGCTAAATCTTCTTTGTACCCTCTCTAATGAATTTCCATTTGAAAAGGTGCCGCACCAAAAACTGCTACGTAAGATAAAGGTGCCCGGTGTTACAGGTAACGTATTAGCAAAGATAGAGGATTGGTTAACTAACAGATAGCAAAGAGTGGGAGTAAATGGGTGTTTTTCTAGTTGGTGATCAATAACCAGTGGTGTGCCTCAGGGATCAGTGTTGGAACTGCAATTGTTTATGATTTATCATAGATGATTTGGAGTAGGGGACCAAATGTGGTGTGTCAAAATTCGCAGATGATACTAAGATGAGTGGCAGAACAAGTGTGCAGAGGATGCTGAAAGTCTGCAAAGGGATATAGATAATCTAAGTGAATGGGCAACAGTCTGGCAGATGGAGTACAATGTTGGTAAATGTGAGGTCATCCATTTTGGTAGGAATATCAGAAAAATAGACTATTACTTAAATAGTAAAAAATTGCAGCATGCTGCTGTGCAGAGGGACCTGGGAGTCCTTGTGCAGGAATCTCAAGGAGTTGGTTTGTAAGTGCAGCAGATAATTAAGAAGGCAAATTGAATTTTGTCCTTCATTGCTAGAGGGATGAAGTTTAAGAACAACAAGATTATGTTGCAGCTGTATAACGTGCTGGTGAGGCCACACCTGGAGTACTGTGTACAGTTTTGGTCTCTTACTTGAGAAAGGATATACTGGCACTGGAGGGGGTGCATTGGAGATTCACTAGGTTGATTCCAGAGTTGAGAAGGCTGGCTTATGAGGAGACACTGAGTAGACTGGGGCTATGCTCAGTGGAATTCAGAAGAATGAGGGGAGATCTTATAGAAACTTATAAGATTATGAAGGGAATAGATAAGATAGAAGCAGGGAAGTTGTTTCCAATGGCAGGTGAAACTAAAACTAAGGGGCATGGCCTCAAAATAAAGAGAAGCAGATTTAAGAGTGAATTGAGGAAGAACTTCTTCACACAAAAGGTTGTGAATCTGTGGAATTCCCTGCCCAGTGAAATGGTTGAAGCTACCTCATTGAATGTTTTTAAGGCAAAGATAGATAAATTTTTGAACAATAAAGGAATTAAGGATTATGGTGAGCGGGAGGGTAAGTGGAGTTGAATCCATGAAAAGATCTGCCATGGTGAGACAGGCTCGAGGGGCCAGTTGGCCTACTCCTGCTCCTAGTTCTTATGTTATTGTGTTCTTAATACAATTACATCCTTTCTGCATTGAGGTGACCAGAATGGCATATGGTACTCCAACAGTTCCAGCATAATCTCCCTTCTTTTATATTTTATGCCTGGGCTGATAAAGGAAAATATTCTGAATGCCTCCTCAACTATTTGAGAACATAGAAGAGTACAGCACAGGAACAGGCCTTACACTCCACAATGCTATACTGAAAATGACGTTAAATTAAACTAATCCCTTCTGCCTCCGCTTGGCCCATATCCTTGTATTCCCTGCATATTCATGTATTTATCTAAAAGCATCTGAAACCACTCTCCCCAGTTGTATCTGCATATACCACCACACCCGACCCCTCGGGGCATGGAAGACAATACCTATTTACAAGAGTCTCTAGAGGTTCGCGCGAGCCTTCTCCTTTTTGTCATCGTCTGGCCAGCGATCATCACGAACTGGGGCACCACAGTCCATTCGCTATGTCATACCAGGTATGGGTATAATCGTCTCTCCTCGAAGCCGGTCGTGTGGGCTGGAGGCCTCGGTCAGGCTTCTGCTACCTTGATAGGCGCGATCGCATCCGCCACACGCAAATCACCAACTAAGGGACAGGACCTGTCAAGATAAAGTTTCTTTCACGTTAGCGGGTTTATGGGTCCAGAAACGTGTTGGCAGTTCTCGGCCAGTCAGATTCTCTTCAGGACCATTCACCTGCCAGCTTGAAGGCCTGAATACCCTGCGAGACGTCGGTTAGGTTTGACTCACTGTGGTCTAGAACGCCAAGATAACCACAATTATGCAAAACATACCAAGTACTATTCCAGCGATACCACTCCTGGCTGGCAGTCTGGTGATAGTGGGCATAGTCTGGGCAGGAGTCGCCGCTCGCTATTTGTTTCTCGGCCAGTCATAGAATACCATCTGCTGTGCCCGTGGAGACGATACTAGGTGGCTCCCGCGGAAGGGATTGATTCACTGTGCGCTAGAAACCAAAAGATTCGCACAGCTACTTGAGATCGGCAATTATATTTTTTTTGGATGGAGCCTTCTTACGCAAGAATGGATGAAAGCCAATCTCAATCCACCTGTTTGAATTGCAGTCTGACTGGGTACAGACATGCAACTACATCCGCGATTCGCTCCTCGGCCAGTTGCTTTAGCCATCACCAAATAGCGGTGATGTTGCCCGGCGGGACCATCGAGGAGGCACAACTCACTGTGTTATAGAAGCAATAAAATTCACACAACTACTGTAACCATAACTCTCCCACTCTCCGTCCCCGCTGAGAGAGTCATAGTTACTCCCGCCACCTTCAGAGATCTATGGATATTAACCCCCTTTAACCTTTCAGTAATCTCCCATGATATAATCAGGAGAAAATCAGAATTTCTGGAGGAAATCTCTCTGTCACAACTGAATCTGCAAACCAGGGACAAGATCTCTTTTTTTAAAAGTTTATTTATTTGTTAAGTTTAGGCTGACATTAACACTCAATGAAGTTGCCGTGAAATTGCCACAATCCGATGCCTGTTCAGGTCAATGCTCCTAACCAGCATGTCTTTCAGAATGTGGGAGGAAACCTGAGCACCCAGAGGAAACCCACGTAGACGTGGGAAGAATGAGCAAACTCCACACAGAGACAGTGAATGCCAGGAATCGAACCCAGGTCCCTGGTATTGTGAGGCAGCAGTGCTAACTACTATGCAACGTGTTTGCAGTTTAGGAGAAAATCAGGATAGGATGCCTTGTATTTTTTGCGTTTCGTCCATCTGAAAGTGTGGCTGGCGGCTGCTGTTGCACTAATCTGTTTGCATCTCACACAATCGTAAGGCAAGGCATTCCTGCATGGATAATGCCTGTGGCCCAGCTTATCAAAGTAGATACTGATCAAAGGTAAGTGAATGAACAGCCTGTCACTTTCCCAGAGGTCTAACGTACAAGTGACTGGATGTGCTGAGATTTGTAATCCTCTTCTATTCATTAACAAAGGGATTTCCCTGGTCTGATTGTTCAAAGGATATAGAGAGGATGTTCCTGAAAATACAGACTGGAGACTGAATCTGGAGGTGGCACAGTGGTTAGCACTATAACCTCTCAGTTCCAGGGTCCCTAGTTCAATTCCAACCTTGGGTGACTATTTATATGGAGTTTGCACATTCTCCCTGTGTCTGTATGGGTTTCCTCTGGGTGCTCTGGTTTCCCCCACAGTTCAAATGTGTGCGAGTTAGGTTGACTGGCTGTGCTAAATTGACTCTAGTTTCAGGGGATTAGCAGGTTAAATATGTGGGCTCGTGAGAGTAGGGCTGAACGGGATTATGGTTGGTGCAGGCTTGATGGGCTGAATGGCCTCTTTCTGCACTGTAGGAGTTGTATGATTCTATGACCGTGTGCACTGAGCCCATTGTGGGTGGGGATATAGGAGACGGAAACCAAAAAATGGGGGGCTGGAGGTCAGGGAGAGAATCAAAATAAGCTGGCGATATTGAATTTGATGATCAACCACGATCAAAATGAATGGCGAAACAGGCTTGAAGGACAATGAATGACCTACTCCTGCTTGTGTATTTCTATTCAGCCCTTCGAGGTTACTCTGACATTCTATTACATCGTGGCTGAGCTTCCCCTTAGTAGCATTTACCCATCTTAGTTCCATATTCTCTTGATAAACATACCTTCCCTGGCCATCAGTTCCTGGAGTGGGGATATATTAATGTACAACACATTAAGGACGAAATTGTAAGATAAAAGCACTAAAAGCACCAAGAAATCAGGAGCTAAAGCATTGCTGATGGACAGAAGTTCACAGTATTTACAGGGGTGGGGGCACAAAACATTCAAAGCTCCATTGACAACGAAGGACTCCGCTGGTGAGAGAAGCATAGAAACTAGAAGCAGAAGTAGACCATTTGGCAATGGTTTCATGCTTATCAGTAGATTCCAGATTTCCTTTACTGGTTTTAAATTCCATCATTTGCCCTGGTGGGATTCGAACACCAGTCCGCAGAACATTAGTTGAGTTTCTGAATTCACACCTAGCAATAATAACACCGGACCATCGCCTCTCCACCATTTATTTGACATGAACATTCTTTTCCAATAGTTTTAACAAACTCTGATCTAATTGACAAGTTTTGAAAATACTTTTCCAATTGGTATCTCCACTTTCAAATACCATTTCCTCTACTGGCAACCTTCCAACTGCTCTCCCCTGGTGGCCTTTTCCTTTCATTACAGGTCTGGTATCACCTTCAATTGAATTGTAATAAAGAAACATTCGGGCCTTCAAGTTTTATTACCAGGTCTTTTCAGAGATGAAATAATGCTGAAACTTCAGCTGATAAGAAGATTCACAAAGCCAATGTCCCAGTTAAAGAGGTATCTTCATTTGACCAATGATTGATGGGAGAATGAGCATTGGGTAATCTGATGACTGTAGATCAGAAGGCCTTGAACATTTCAGAATCGCTCTGAAGTTATAATGCATTAGACAAATTATTATCCATTTCTCAAGTTTTACTTCTCCTGCCTTTCTGGTAGTTATGAAGCAGTCATTGTTCGTACAAATCAACTGAAAGCACTATCATACACCTTATCCAATTGTATTCTACCCTTTGTCATCATGGGATTTCATTTGTGCATAGTATCCAGATGCTTTACCTGTCGCTTAGATGCTTACCTACAAAGGTCAAAGTTAGTGCTCCCACCAATTCTCATTCACACCAATAGCTGAACTAAACGGATAACATTCTCAGGTCTGAAAAGTACAGTCTTATCAGGACAACTTGAACAATTCTATTCATAAAACGTTCATAACTTTTACTGATAAACTCTGGTTTCATTGTTCCAAAGAATGTGGTTTGTCTGCTCAGTCTTTATCCCATGATGCTTTGCAGCAGCCTGCCTTTGGCTAAAGTGCACAACTGTTTTAAAATACAGCTAATATATATATTTTAAAATCCAAATACTATGCTTAAATCAGAAATACTTGTTCAAATCTCATACTTATTTAAATCTCTCACTGTGCTCATACTGTCTTCATGCAGACAGTTCCCCTGTTAAACTAAGTCTGATCTGAGGTCATTTGCTGGTAGTGTTATTAATGACTTAAATCCCTGATTATTTGAAATTTTTCCAACCTACTATGAATTTCTCCAACAAGCCTGCTCTACCATTTATTTTGATCATGGCTGATCATCAAATTCAATATCCTAATCCTGCCTTCTCTCCATATCCCATGACCCCTTTAGCCCCTAATTTTTTCTTGAAATCAGACAACGTTTTGGTCTCAACTACTTCTTTGGGAGTGAATTCCATAAATTCACCAACCTCTGGGTGAAGAAATTTCTCCTCACCTCAGTTACAAAGAACAAAGAACAAAACAGCATGGGAAACAGGCCCTTCGGCCCAACGAGCCCGCGCCGCCACCCCGATGTTCCCACTTCTACCCGCCATCTCTGTCTATGTCTATAGATCTATGGATTAAAAACCAAATTTGAGACAATTTAGGGAGAATTTGTTTTGCCAATTAGCCTAAGAGCACATCTTTGGGATGTGGGAGGAAACCGGAGCACCCGGAGAAAACCCACGCAAGCACGGGGAGAATGCGCAAACTCCCACAGACACAGGCCCAAATCCATGTATCTGCACAGCACAGCGATAGTCACTGAGCTGTCGTGTTGCCCATCAAATGGTCCAGGTGAAGTGTACACTAACAACGTGAAGCACAAGGATACTCTCGAAAAAGGTCCAAGAGCAGTCCTCTCATGACCCATCACGTGTATGCCCCTTGTTAGACAACAAGGTGGACCAAAGCACCTGTAGGATAAAAACAAGTACATCAATATCATCATCTATTTACACACTTCCCAGGGACTCCCAAGGCTCATGATCCCTATTTTAAATCAGTTTTCTATACCCCTCCATTCCCATTCTGTTCATGTGCCCATCCAAGTATTTCTTAAATAACTCCAGAGTACCTGCCTCCACCACTTTACTTGGCAGTGCATTCCATACCTCCACCACGCTAAAAGATTGACCCATTATCCTCAAACTATGAGCCCTAGTTCTGGACTTCTCCACCATTGGGAACATTCTTTCTAAATCTACCTTGTCTAATCCTGTTAGACTTTTATGACTTTTTATAAGATCCTCTCTCACTATTCTAAACTCCAGTGAATATGAGCCTAACCAACTTAATCTCTCCTCATATGACAGCCATATGATAGTCAGAAGCTTTTTTCCCAGGGTGAAAGAGTCAATTACTAGGGGGCACAGGTTTAAGGAGCAAGGGGCAATGTTTAAAGGAGATGTATGAGGTAGATTTTTTACACAGAGAGTAGTAGGTGCCTAGAACTCATTGCCAGGGGAGGTAGTAGAAGCGGACACGGTAAAGACTTTTAAGGAGCATTTTGACAAGTACATGAATAGGATAGGAATAGAGGGATATGGTCCCCGTAAGGGTAGGGGGTCTTAGTTAAATCAGGCAGCATGGTCGGTGCTGGCTTGGAGGACCAAAGAGCCTGAGTTAGAAGGGTTGTGGGTACAAATCCCACTCCAATGATTTAAGATAAAGTCTTAACTGTACAGGGGGGGAGTGCTGCATTGCTGGAGGTGTTGTTTCTTTGAGGGAAGCATTGTACTGAGACTCTGAGACTTTTACACCTCTGTTTACATTAGAATGGAGGAAGAAGAGTTTTAGAAACTGCATTTCTGGCTATTTTTGCCAGCATGGGATAAGGATGCAGGTAACAAGTCCTCATACAGCATTTCCAAACCCACCGCAGGGATGGATATTTCAGAACTTCCAATATTTTGGTAGAATCAAGCAGCTTATGCAGAAGACATGATTCACAGAGTCAGGATTGTATGATTATTAGATTATTTCAGCTGTTGATAAGACAAAACTAAGGGCCATAAATATCTGATAGTCACTACAAAATCCAATAGCAAATTCAGGTAAACTGGCTTACCCAAAGAGTAGTGAGAACATGAGGAGAAAATACTTCTCTTAAAGGGTTGTGAATCTGTGGAACTTGCTATCCTAAAGTGCGGTGAATGCTGGGACAGTGAGTAAATTTAAGGAGGAGTTAGGCAGATTTTTAATTTTTGGCCTGAGGAAGGGTGTTCTTGCTCTCAAGGGAGCGTGGCGAAGGTTTACCAGGCTGATTCCAGGGATGGCGGGACTGATGTACGAAGAGAGATTGACTAGGTTAGCATTGTTTTCGCTGGAGTTCAGACGAATGAGGGGGGAATCCTCATAGAAATAAAATTCTAACAGGTTAGGTGCAGGGAGGATGTTCCTGAGAGTGGAGGGAGTTCAGAACCAGATTGGGATGAATGGCAGAGCAGGCTCAAAGGGCCAAATGGCTTCCTTTTGCTCCTATCTTTTATGTTTCTATATAATGGGTTGCAGGGTTATGGGAGAAGGCAAGGAAATGGGGATAAGAAACATATCAGCCATGATCAAATGGCGGAGCAGACACAATGGGCCGGATGGACTAATTATGAACATAGAACATAGAACATTACAGCACAGAACAGGCCCTTCGGCCTTCGATGTTGCGCCGACCAATATAAAAAGCAATGCCCCTCCAAACTAAACCATTCCCTTCTCTTCCATATACTTATCAACTAACCTCTTAAACGCCACCAAACTTGGCGCATCTACAACTGCTGCAGGCAGGGCATTCCACTCCCGAACCACCCTTTGGGTAAAGAACCTGCCTCTGATATCCGTCCTATAACTATCACCCCTTAATTTAAAGCTGTGTCCCCTCGTGCTAGCTTTCTCCATCCTAGGAAAAAGGCTATCACTGTCCACCCTATCTAAACCTCTAATCATCTTATATGTTTCAATAAGGTCCCCTCTTAGCCGCCTCCTTTCTAACGAAAACAACCTCAAATCCCTCAGCCTCTCTTCATAAGACCTGCCCTCCATACCAGGCAACATCCTGGTTAAACCTCCTCTGTACCCTCTCCAATGCCTCCACATCTTTCTTATAATGTGGGGACCAGAACTGCACACAATACTCCAAGTGCGGCCGCACTAGAGTTTTGTACAGTTGCAACATGACGTTGCGGCTCCGAAATTCAATCCCTCTACCAATAAAAGCCAAGACTCCATATGCCTTCCTAACAACCTTCTCGACCTGACTGCCTACTTTCAGGGATCTATGCACATACACACCAAGATCCCTCTGTTCATCTAGACTACTAAGAATCCTACCATTTGCCCTATACTCTACACATTTATTATTTCTGCCATAGTGCATTACCTCACACTTTTCCACATTAAACTCCATTTGCCACCTCTCGGCCCAGCTCTGCAACTTGTCCAAGTCCCTCTGCAAACTATAACACCCCTCTTCACTATCTACCACTCCACCGACTTTAGTGTCATCTGCAAATTTACTAATCCATCCTTCAATACCCTCATCCAGATCATTTATAAAAATTACAAACAGCAGGGGCCCCAAAACAGACCCCTGAGGTACACCACTTGTCACCGAACTCCAAGATGAATATCTCCCATCAACCACCACCCTCTGTCTTCTATCTGCTAGCCAATTCCTAACCCAATTAGCTAAATCACCCTCTATCCCATACATCTGCATTTTCTGCAGAAGTCTTCCATGGGCCACCTTATCACCTTATGCTCATATATTTTACAAATTTGTGAACCATATTACGAATATGGAACACATTACCACAGGGAATACAATCATTGAGGCAAACAGCAGAGTACATGTGAGGGAAAGCTGGATGAGTACTCGAAGGAGAAAGAAGTAGTATAATTTCTTGACAAGGTGAAATGAAGTCAGGTGGGAGGAGGTTGGGCATAAGAACTGGGCTGAATGACTTACTTCTGTGCTGTGCATTCTGTGTCATTCAATGTCACTAATGCTAAGTTTATATCCATGATAACTGAATAAGTCTCTTGTCACTGGGTCCTTGGTAGGAGGGAGCAGTGTGAAATCCGAAATAAAGGTTACATTGCAGTGTAAATAATGTTCCAAGTGAAAAGTCTTCCCTTTTCACTAGAATACCTGTGAACTGAAGCAGTTCATGGATCACGGTCACAAACATGAATAAAATAAAACCGTTCATGAAGGCGAGATAAAAAGCTAAGGATTTACAGTGCTTTTTTTTTCTTGTATGGCTTCCAATGGATGCCAAAGTGAATAAAAATAAAACAGGAAGAAGAGAAGAGGAAATGAATCAGGGCTGAGCGAAAGGAAAAGATGTTTAAGTTGAAGGAATGCTTGATATTAGAACTTCAAATTCATCAGATAATTGTTCACGACAAGTGGTTGGAAGGATCTTTTTGTGTTGTGCTATAAAGATTAAAGATTTGTCGCCAATTTGCCGTTATACACCGTATCTGATTGGAACACAAAATATATTCCAGGTGGAATTTTCATATCCCCCTCAACACACCACCAGCCCAATCACCCATCACCCCCTGCCCCCACCACGGGGCATGGACCATGAAAAGGCCTGTTGATCTTGGATGGGATTTTCTGGACCTGGGGCTAATGTAGCTGGGAAGTCCCATTCTCTTTCTTTACATTCAACTACTGTCCGGCACAATGGCACAGTGGTTAACACTGCTGCCTCACAGCGCCAGGGACCCAATTCTGACATTGGGTCGTTTGCGCATACACCCAGTGTGACCGTGGGTTTCCTCCGAGTGCTCCGGTTTCCTCCCACGGTCCAATGATGTGTGTGTTAGGTTGATTGGCCATTGCTAAATTGCCCTTGGGGGAGTCGCAGAGTAAATGTGAAGAGTTATGGGGACAGGTTCTGGGTGGAGTTGGTGCAGACTTGGTGGGCCGAATGGCCTCCTTCTGCACTGTAGGGATTCTATGCTTAATCTTTGCCGTCTGTTTACCATTGTATACTGTACCTGATAAGGACACTCCTAATTCATAAAATGTATTCTGAGCAGAATTTGCTCTTCCTGCTTACTCTGGGAATCATAGCAGACAGGACATGAAGGGATCCTTTGACTTCGGGCAGGATTTTCCAGACTTTGGGCAAACGTGGCTGGAAAACCCCATCCTTTCTCTTTGTAGTCAACTTTTCTCTATAATTTTTGCAGGATTGGAAATACTGCAGAAACTGAACTGTTGGCAATTTGGGTAACTTTTATTTGTCTCACTGGTCTATAACATTTCCAACATTTTGGGGGATATTCTGGGGGTTGCAAAATTTTCTTTTTAATAATTCATGGGATATGGGTGTTGTTGGCTGGGCCAACATTTATTGCCCATTGTAATTGCCCTTAAAATGAGTGGTTTGCTAACAGAAAGATGTAGGGGCTTTACAGAGACTACAGAAGAGGTTTACCAGGATGTTGCTTGGTCTGGAGGATATTAGCTATGAGGAGAAGTTGGATAAACTCGGTTTGTTCTTATTGGAATGATGGAGGTTGAAGGGCGAACTGATAGAGGTTTAAAAGATTACGAGGGGCATGAGCAGAGTGGATAGTCAGATGCTGTTTCCGAGGGTAGAAAAGTCAAGTGTGAGGGGATATAGGTTTAAGGCGCATAGCGAAAAGTTCAGAGATGTGCAAAGCAAGTATTTTTAACACAGAGTGTGGTGAATGTCTGGAATTCACTGCCCAGGGAGGTGGTGGGAGCGGGTACAATAGTGGCATTTAAGGGGCAGCTAGATGAATACATGAACAGAATGGAAAGACTCCGTAAGTGCTTATGTTTTAATTTAGGCAGGCATCATGATTGGTGCAGGGCCGAAGGGCCTGTTCCTGTGCTATACTGTTCCTTGTTCTTTACTGTTTAATTTCTCGCTCTGGCATCGGAAGCATGAAAAGTCATTAAGACAATGTTTGAGGTGGCCAACTGCATTGCGGATATGAGGAAAGAGGAAACTCTCTATGAGTTATGAAGATTAAAGTTAAAAGTGCTGGTTCCTTCAATGCTTTATTATACATTAAATGCTTTTGCTCAATTGTTAAGGAAGATCCGCCTCAACCCATCAGCCTCTGTGCTCCCTATAGATGCAGAAACCACAACTTCGAAGCTTGACAGAGATATTCCCCGGACAGACTAACAGTCCGAGTAAACTTCGGTTTAATCCTATGCACATTCGAAACGCCAGCCCTGAGGGAGCAGCGCAAAGCTGGTTCTGCGTTTTAATTAGATTTTCTTTAATGAAGATCGCAAGGCGAGTGTTCAGATGGGACACCAGCTTTAATCTGGTAATCACATTAAGTATTCAACAGCTGACATATAGCGCCCAAAGCAATGACGGTCTCTGGAGAAAACTTACACTGAGATTCTTTGTGAATCCATTGCTTTTGCCATTATCCAATAAAATTTCAAATGGAAAGGTGCAAGGAACTGAACAAACTCCTCAAATTACTGTAAAACACAGTGGTCATAATATCTTTGTTGATTTCTCCTCAGCTCCAACTTATCCCAACCTTCAATTCTGCCCAATCTCCTCTGCCCTTTCTCTAACGATATAATTCATCATCAGGCTGAGTGTGTGAGTATCTGCATGACAGATGCAGCGTAATGAGCATAAACATGAGAGTATCTGCTTTGGTAGCAATAATAGGAAGACAGATTATTACTTGAATGAGTGTAAATTGAGAGAGTTGGAATCCCTATGCTGAAAGTAAACATGCAGATACTAACAATAAAGAACAGTACAGCACAGGAACAGGCCGTTCGGCCCTCCAAGCCTGTGTTGATCACGTTGTCCTATTTAGAATAACTGTCTATATCCCTCTATTCCCCAGCTTTCCCCTACCTATCCAGACAAGTCTTCAAAGTAGCTAAAGACTTTGGCATTGGCTTTGGCCATGGAAGACTTCTGCAGAAAATGCAGATGTATGGGATACATCTGTGCTGTAATGTTCTATGTTCTATGTTCTATGTTCTAAAGTGTCTGCCTCAATCACCTCACTAGGCAGTGTGTTCCAAGCCCAGCCCACCTTCTGGGTAAAAAAACTTCCTCCACACTGAACCCTTCCTCCACTTACCTTTAACTTGTACCTCCTTTGCCCCCTACAGCAGGCATTAAAGAAGGCCAATGGTACGTTGGCCTCCATAGCGAGAGGATTTGAGTACAGTTTTGTTGCAATTGTATAGGACATTGGTGAGGCCACACGTGGAGTATTGTGAGCAGTTTTGTATAGGGCATTGGTGAGGCTACACCTGGAGTATTGTGTGCAGTTTTGGTCTCCTTATCTGAATAAGGATGTCCTTGCTTAAGCAGGAGTACAGTGAAGGTTTACCAGGCTGATTCCTGGGAAGGCAGGTCTGTCATATGAGGAGAGATTAAATCGGTTAGCATTATATTCACTGGAGCTTAGAAGAGTGTAAAGAAATTTCACAGAAATTTAAAAAATTCTAATAGGGTTAGACAGGGTAGATTCAGAATGAATGTTCCTAATATTGGAGTCCAGAACTTGGAGTCATAGCTTGAGGATAATGGGTAAACCTTTTAGGTTTACCTGATGTAAATGTAGTTATGGAGAACACTGAGGTACATGGTAGCAAACTGGAAAGTATCGAAGTAGATAGGGAGGATATGATAGATATTCTCGAGGGTTTGAAGTTGGATAAGTCCCCTGGGCCGGACGGGATTTACCGTAGGATTCTCTGGGAGGCAAGAGAGGAGATTGCAGAGCCTCTGGCTCTGATCTTCAGGTTGTCGTTGGTTACGGGTGTGGTTCCGGAGGACTGGAGGATAGCGAATGTGGTCCCATTGTTCAAGAAGGGGAAGAGAGACCTTCCAGGGAATTATAGGCCAGTGAGTCTTACTTCTGTTGTGGGCAAAGTATTGGAGAGAATTATTAGGGATAGGATTTATAGTTATTTAGAGAGAAATGAATTGATTGGGGATAGTCAGCATGGTTTCGTGAAGGGTAGGTCGTGCCTTACTAACCTCATTGAGTTTTTTGAAAAAGTGACTAAAGAGGTGGATGGGGGTAAGGCGGTTGATGTGGTATATATGGACTTTAGTAAGGCGTTTGATAAGGTGGCCCATGGAAGACTTCTGCAGAAAATGCAATGTATGGGATAGAGGGTGATTTAGCTAATTGGGTTAGGAACTGGCTAGCAGATAGAAGACAGAGGGTGGTGGTTGATGGGAGATATTCATCGTGGAGTTCGGTGACAAGTGGTGTACCTCAGGGGTCTGTTTTGGGGCCCCTGCTGTTTGTAATTTTTATAAATGATCTGGATGAGGGTATTGAAGGATGGATTAGTAAATTTGCAGATGACACTAAAGTCGGTGGAGTGGTAGATAGTGAAGAGGGGTGTTATAGTTTGCAGAGAGACTTGGACAAGTTGCAGAGCTGGGCCGAGAGGTGGCAAATGGAGTTTAATGTGGAAAAGTGTGAGGTAATGCACTTTGGCAGGAATAATAAATGTGTAGAGTATAGGGCTAATGGTAGGATTCTTAATAGTGTTGATGAACAGAGGGATCTTGGTGTATGTGTGCATAGATCCCTGAAAGTAGGCAGTCAAGTCGATAAGGTTGTTAAGAAGGCATACGGAGTCTTAGCTTTTATTGGTAGGGGATTGAATTTCGGAGCCGCAACGTCATGTTGCAACTGTACAAAACTCTAGTGCGGCCGCACTTGGAGTATTGTGTGCAGTTCTGGTCCCCACATTATAAGAAAGATGTGGAGGCATTGAGAGGGTACAGAGGAGGTTTACCAGGATGTTGCCTGGTATGGAGGGCAGGTCTTATGAGGAGAGGCTGAGGGATTTGAGGTTGTTTTCGTTAGAAAGGAGGCGGCTAAGAGGGGACCTAATCGAAACATATAAGATGATTAGAGGTTTAGATAGGGTGGACAGTGATAGCCTTTTTCCTAGGATGGAGAAAGCTAGCACGGGGGGACACAGCTTTAAATTAAGGGGTGATAATTATAGGACGGATATCAGAGGTAGGTTCTTTACCCAAAGGGTGGTTCGGGAGTGGAATGCCCTGCCTGCAGCAGTTGTAGATGCGCCAAGTTTGGTGGCGTTTAAGAGGTTAGTTGATAAGTATATGGAAGAGAAGGGAATGGTTTAGTTTGGAGGGGCATTGCTTTTTATATTGGTTGGCGCAACATCGAAGTCCGAAGGGCCTGTTCTGTGCTGTAAGTTTTCGTTAGAAAGGAGGCGGCTAAGAGTTGACCTAATCGAAACATATAAGATGATTAGAGGTATAGATAGGGTGGATAGTGATAGCCTTTTTGCTAGGATGGAAAAAGCTAGCACGAGGGGACACAGCTTTAAATTAAGGGGTGAAAGTTATAGGACGGATATCAGAGGTAGGTTCTTTACCCAAAGGGTGGTTCGGGAGTGGAATGCCCTGCCTGCAGCAGTTGTAGATGCGCCAAGTTTGGTGGCGTTTAAGAGGTTACTTGATAGGTATATGGAAGAGAAGGGAATGGTTTATTTGGAGGGGCATTGCTTTTTATATTGGTCGGCACAACATCGAAGGCCGAAGGGCCTGTTCTGTGCTGTAATGTTCTATGTTCTATGTTCTATGTAATGTTCTATGTTCTATGTTCTATGTTCTATTAAGTACATAGCTCTTTGAAAGTTGGCATCCAGGTTGATAAAGTTGTTAAGAAGCGTACGGTGTGTTAGCTTTTATTGGTAGAGGGATTGAATTTAGGAGCCGTGAGGTTATGTTACAACTGTACAAAACTCTGGTGCGGCCGCACTTGGAGTATTGCGTACAGTTCTGGTCGCCGCATTATAAGAAAGATGTGGAAGCATTGGAAAGGGTGCAGAGGAGGTTTACCAGGATGTTGCCTGGTATGGTGGGAAGGCCTTATGAGGAAAGGCTGAGGGACCTGAGGTTATTTTCATTAGAGAGAAGAAGGTTACGCGGTGACCTAATTGAGGCGTATAAGATGATCAAGGGATTGGATAGGGTGGATAGTGAGAGCCTTTTTCCTCGGATGGTGATGACCAACACGAGGGGACATAACTTTAAATTAAGAGGTGGTAGTTATAGGACGGATGTCAGAGGCAGGTTCTTTACACAGAGGGTGGTGAGAGCGTGGAATGCCCTGCCTGCAGCAGTTGTGGACTCGCCTACTTTGGGGGCATTCAAATGTTCGGTGGATAGGCATATGGATGATATTGGAATAGTTTAGGTTAGAGGGTCCACTGGCCGGCGCAACATCGAGGGCCGAAGGGCCTGTACTGCGCTGTAATGTTCTATGTTCTATGTTCTATGTTCTATATTTATTTACCCAGAAAGTGGGGAATGTGTGGAATTCATTACCACAGACTGCAATTGAGGCTAAAACTTTGTGTGATTTCAAGAAGGAATTAGATATAGGTCTTGGGGCTAAAGGGATCAAGGGATACAGGAGGAAGAAGGGGTCAGGATATTAATTTTGATGATCAGCCATAATCAAAATGAATAGCAGGCTCAAAGGGCCGAATGGCCTCCTTCTTCTTGCTTCTATGTTTTTACCCTCTTCAGTTCTGTAGATGAGTCACACGGACTTGGAACGTTAACTCTGTTTCTCTCGCCACAGATGTTGCCCGAAGTGCTGAGTTTATCCAGCATTTTCTGTTTTTTATTGACCTTTCTCCCCCCCTCAACCTCCAACCCAAACCACCCACACCCCCAACCGCCTGCCATCCCCTAAAGAAACTGGCCAGCTGGAAACGTCACATTGACTTCAGGAACGAACGGCCAATTTGCAGAGCCTGTTTTGCATCAGGTTAGCAAATCTGTTCCTTGCCTCAAATAATTCGGTTCCAAAATAAATACTGGAAACAAATGCAAAATTGTGTTTCAAAGAAGCCGAAGAGAAAGATAACTCTGTAAATCAGGAAATTGTGGCAAAGTGGCACAATGGTTAGCACTGCTGCTTCACAGCACCAGAGACCTGGGTTCGATTGCTGGCTCAGGTCACTGTCTGTATGGAGTTGCACATTCTCTTTGTGTCTGCGTGGGTTTCCTCTGGGTTCTCATGTTTCCTCCCACAGTCCAAACGTTGAGTAGGTTAGATGCATTGGCCATGCTAAATTGTCCCTTAGTTTCCCAAGATGTATAGGTTAGGTGGATTAGCCATGGGAAATATGTGCAGGGTTACGCAGACAGGGCGGGAGAGAGGGCCTGGGTAAGATACTGTCTCAGATAGTCAGTGCAGACTCTGTTGCATTATAAGGATTCCAGGAACTGAATGGGTGACAGATCGGTTCAATAAGGAAAGGAATGAGTTTCCTAGTTCACACTGGCACCATACTGTATTAATAAGGGAAGGATGACCGCCTACAACACAGGTTGGACAGGAGCCTAATGTCTATGTCTTCACGAAAAGCTGACCAGTCCTTGGGACGTGACTTGTGATCTCAACAACTTAACTTTCTGCGACCCGTCAAAGACATCTTTTTCCTCCTGTACCGATTCAAATACTTTCTTCTAAGGGAATCAAAATCAAGTGGATCACCTTGGCCATTGGGATTACAAGGTAAATCCAGTGTCTTAGATTTTGCAGTCCTAATGACATTGACACTGTCAGCATTCTTTGGACTGATTTGATTTGATTTGTTATTGTCACATGTATTATCATTTAGTAAAAAGTAATGCTTCTTGCATACATAGAGAAAGAAAGGAGAGGATGCAGAATGTTAAAGTGTTTAAAAGAGTTGGAGTACAGTTTTAAAAGCATAGAACAAAAGGAAAAGATAGAAAGAGAAGGTATGCTGGGGACAGCTTGCAAGAAGTCGCCATGCCCTGGCACCATCTTGAGTTCATAGAGAAGTTGACATTTACAGCACAGAAAGAGGCCATTCAGCCCAATGCTTTGTCCCTAATGAAAGAAAATCCATTGCTTTGCGACACTTCAAGTGCTTAACAAGTATTTTTTAAATGTAACTAGAGTTTCTTTCTCTGCCACCCTTTCAGGCAGTAATTTCCAAACCTGCATCATCCTCTGGGTGGAAATCTTTCTCCTCAACTCCACCGTAATCCTTCTTTCGATTGGTTATTGACCTCTCGGCTGTGTCTTACCTATCCACTCCGTAATAACACACTGAGAACTTCCCTAGGTATCTTGGCGGAGGCAATGCCCAGCCCTGCAACGAGGATCAAACGGAGCAACTGAAGGGGTGCTGATTAAATACGTTCTTAACACAGACTGACAACCGCAGGTGACAGCTCAGGAGGCTTTGGAATCACAGCAGATAGAGATAGGGAAGTTGACCCTGTTACAGGGCCAGCTGTCACAGCATCAGAAACCTGTACTCCTCCTCAGGCAACAAGGCGTGACGTGAGCAGAATTGCCCGCAAGCCAAAAACAATATTTTATTGCCTTCACCGAGACTTTTTGTAAATAGTAGCGGAAAAGTAAATTAGAAAAAAAGCTTTAAAGTGAAAACTACACAAAAGATTTGAAGCACTTGCTGGGAGAAATATATGTCTGTTACCTACTAAACCAAGACTTAATTTAATCATCAGATAAACCTCAATTCCAAGGTGTTGTGTGTTCAAGGGTGGGGAGACTTCATCGCAACACTTCATGTGACTGAACAGGCTAATTCTTGACCCACAGGTCTTTGGACACATGGGGTAGGATGTCAAACATAGTTGTTTTGTGGCCAAATGGGTCTCCTAAGATGGCGGTTTACAAAGCATGCTGGGATTATTGGCCAAGTACAGACAGGCTGTAGCTCAAAGTGCAGAGAGAAACAGGCTGCAACTCCATACTACAGAATACATAGGAAATAGGCCATCTTGAAGACACTTTTTGGACTGCCTCAACCAGGATTTGAGTTCGTTTCACACTATCTGTAACCTCCACAAGTTGCCTAGTCTTGCAAAATCTCACTAACTGTCCTGTTTTGAGACAATTCACCCCTCATTAACCAATGCTTAACTCTCTCCCCTCTCGCATTTTCTGTACCTGTAAAGACTTGATTATCTGTTAACACTCACATTCCAACCATTATCTTGTAATTGAGTTTGTGACTATATATGCAGTGTTTGTGAACCCAACTCTTCACTCACTGATGAAGGGACAGTGCTCTGAAAGTTTGTACTATCAAATAAACCTGTTGGATTTTAACCTGGTGTTGTGACATTACTTACTGTGCCCACCCCAGCTCAAGGCCAACATCTCCACATCATCACTTTCTGGTCAAACAGATTTGTTCATCAGACAAAGGGGAGCTTTAACCCCTTTTTTGTGAGGGAAGTATGTGACCTACATACCTCCAGCATCTACACGCATGGTTGCTTGGCACACACAGAGATCAGTGTGGTTGATTGGACTCTATTGATCAGGGTGATCAATATTGATTGATTGGTAATAATCAAGGGACTGCCCAAAAGGGTGCGAAACCAATGAGAGATCAAAAAGTGCTAAACAATGAAAGCAACTCTCTCTCACAAATGAAATGACCACGAGGTCGAGGAAGAGACAGGAACAGAAAACAGTAACCATGACCAGCAACTGCCATTACAATCCACGTCTCTTTAACCTGTGGTTATCCCTTTCTCTATTCACATTGCGTGTAACTATACCTGTAAAGATTTGCATTCCAACCATTATCTTGCAAATTGAGCCTGTGCCTTTATATGCCCTGGTCGTGAGCACAACTCCTTATTAATTTGAAGAAGGAGTGACACTCCAAAACCTTGTGCTACCACATAATCCTATTGGACTTTAATCTAGTGTTGTGAGACTTCTTAACATGAGAAGAACCATCATATCAATGATGGTAGGAAGATGAAAGCCAGAGTATCAGATCAGACCGAAGGACAAAACTGAGGACTACTGAGATCCACACGCAGATGAAGGCGTGAGTATGTGTCAGTCACACAAAAGTTAAATCCAGGTCTAGTATTGAATTTGAACTTTAGTATTTCTGTAAATGATTTAGTATTGATTATGTGGGTGATTAATATGAATTGTGTGTGTGAATAAATATTACTGCACTAACAAAAAGTTGACTCACAGCTGTTTGTCCATCGTATAAAGGTGAAAACATACTGTGCAGCAAGCTCAAGAGTTTTGAAGTTGAATGGTTATTTATTAGTCCCAAGTCAGCTTATATTAACACTGCAATCAATTTACTGGGAAAATCCTCTAGTCGCCACACTCTGGTGCCTGCTTGGGTACACGGAGGGGGAATTTAACATGGTCAAAGCACCTAACTAGCTTGTATTTTGGACTGCGGGAAGAAATTGGAGCACCTGAGGGAAATACACACAGATACAGGGAGAACGTACAAACTCTACACAGACAGTGACCCGAGCCGGGAATCAAAACCGCGTCTCTAGCAATGCGAGGCAGTGGTGTTAGCTAGTGTGCCATTGTGGTGCTGTGGGATCTGGGCTGCAGAATTTGCTGTCTTTTCTTTCCTTCTGTCACTGTGTCTGATTGACAGACTATCATTACTTCGAACCATTAACCGTAAGTCTTTTCATGGTTTTATCTCAAGATTCATTAGCATCTTACCCCGAAAGATGCCTTGCTGGAGGCTTTTGTTGAAAACAAGTTAATTTACAGACCAATTATTCACAAAGGTTTAAGTCAGACCAACACTCAGCTGGAGCTGTTCTCTAAGTTTCCCCTCAGTCATTATTTGTCTCTCAGTGAGTGACATCTCCGTGACATGGCTCCTCATGCCGATTTTTATTTTATTTTGTTTTGATTTGATTTATCATTGATTTGATTTGAGTTGATTTATTATTGTCACGTATTAATATATTGTGAAAAGTACTGTTTCTATACAGGCAAAGCATACTGTTCATAGAGAAGGAAAGGAGAGACTGTGGAATGTAGTGTTGCAGTCATAGCTAGGGTATAGAGAAAAATCAGCTTAATACGAAGTAGGTCTATTCAAAAATCTGATGGGAGCAGGGAAGAAGCTGTTCTTGAGTTGATTGGTATGTGACCTCAGGTTGTTGTATCTTTTTCCTGATGGAACAAGGTGGAAGAGAATATGTCCAGGGTGTGCGGGATCTTTAATTATGCTGGATGTTTTTTTAAGGCAAAAGGAAGTGTCGACAGAATTAGTGGATAGGAGGCTGGTTTGCATGATGGACTGGGGTTTATTTATGACCCTGTGTAATTTCTTGTGGTCTTGGGCACAGCAGGAGCCATACCAAGTTGTGATACAAGCAGAACAAATGTTTTCTATGGTGCATCTGTAAAAGTTGGTGAGAGTCGTAGCTGACATGCCAAATTTCCTTAGGCTCCTGAGAAAGTAGTGTTGGTGGGCTTTCTTAACTATAGTGTTGGCAAATTGTTGGTGATCTCTACCCCTCCCTTCCACCTTCTTCTGTCATGAAAAAGATATAAAAGTCTGAGATCACACACCAACTGACTCAAGAACTGCTTCTTTCCTGCTACCATCAGACTTTTGAATGGACCTACCTTGCATTACATTTATCTTTCTCTACACCCTAGCTATGACTGTGATACTACATTCTGCACTCTCTCATTTCCTACCCCCACCCCCATGTACTCAATGAATGGAATATTTTGTCTTAGAGTGCACAAGAAACAATAATTTTCCCGAGTATCACAATGCACGTGACAATAATAAGTCAAATCAAATCATCACAAAAGACAGGTAACATCACCAGTTATCTCCTTGATGTCTGTGGGATCTTGCTGTGCTCAAATTGACTGCCATGTTTCACGCATAAAAAATACTTATTTGACAGTAAAATGCTTTGTGACGTGCTGAGGTCATAAACGCTGCTGTACTAATGTATGCTCTTACCATTTTTAGAATAGTCACATTGGCAAATTGACTACCTATTACAAAACAGCAGTGACAAATGGGCTATAGAGAACATTGAATGAGACCCAGCCAAGCCCCACTAAGTTCCTGCAATCAAAATCCGAAAGCTGCATTTCAGCTAGTTAAACAAAAATACAGAATCCACTATCAGAAAAAAGTGCAGTTAAAAAAAAACCCCACAAAACCAGGTTCAAATCTTACAGGTTTGTTTGGAATCACAGGTTTTTGGAGCGCTGTTCCTTCATCAGATGAGTGGAGAGGTGAATTCACAAACATGGCGTATATAGGTAAAGACACAATTGGAAGATAATTAAAGATTGGAATGTGAAGAATGGTTGGAATGTGAATCTTTTACAGGTAATCAAGTCTTTACAGTGTGTGTGGAGAGAGGAATAATCAAAGGTTGAAAAGGTATGAATTATCTCAAGCCAGGACAGTTAGTAGGATTTTACAAGACCTGACAGTATGATGGGGGGCTTACAAGTAGTGTGACATGAACCCAAGATCCCGGTTGAGACCGTCAAGTAAGTGGGGAACAGGGGAGCAATTCACAGAATATGGGTTACACGAGACCAGGGGAAATTCTGACTTTACACCCACTCATTATTGTTCATTCTTTGTGTTGGATCCCTGAAATACTGACAAGGACTTGTAACAAAGAATAGTTTATTCATTTGCTTAGCAAGCTTGTGATCTGCTCACATGTCAGGGGATAACTCCTGCCCCCTGATAACTCCATGACCTCTCTTGTAACAGCATCATCATGCCATCATGTGAGCATCTGCATCTGGTTGGGGATTCAATTCAGGTGGAGTATGAAAACCAATAGCGCATCCAAACCCATCATTTCCTGACTGACAGGTTGGGTTAAAATTGCTCCCACATGGGCAAAGTATAATATCAGTATTCCATTTCATCCTGAAGGTTTCTACATAGCTCGTTAGGTTATCTTGGCTCAGGCAGAGTCTTCAGATTGAATCTGTTAGTGGCCAGATTAGAGACTCCAAGGTATATTATGAAATTAGCTCAGACCCCAACTTTATTTGATTATGGCATTGGTCTGAGTGTAAGATGTTTCGCTCCCGTTGTGATTCCATTGATCCACTAGGAAACTTTTATTGAACAAGCTTAGTTTCAGAATGCGGTTAAAATATAACAAAAAGAATTAGCATAACTTTTACTAATTGAAATACTTGTGCTGTATTGTTCTACGTTGCGCTGTATTGTTCTATGTTCTATGAACAGTATGCTTTGTCAGCATGCTTAAACGTAACAAGGTATAATTCTTGATGGCTAGTTATTTCTATAGTTCCAATTTAAGAAATATTGCACAGACACAAATCCCTGTTCGGAATCAGTTACACAAAACATATAGACTCATATGAGTCCAATGTTTCTAGCCTTTTAACATCTCTGGACAGAGATCTCAACTGTCTTCTGATTCCCATGGAATAGTCTCCATTGAAAGATCTAATTTCAAGCAGTAGAATTTCAAAGAGGCCTACTTTCTGACAGATCCCTGTCTCCAACCTTCAGAGAATGGAAGGACTACTTCTCGCTACGGCTCCCAAGCAGCGACTAAACTGGATTTCTCCCTGTGACCCTGTAGTCCACCTTGTCACATCTATCAACCTAATCAAGCCCCACTCAGCAGAACCCCAGGGGAAAACACTAAAGTAACAACCCTGCATGAGTCCAGGTCTCAACAAACATTCCAGCAATTAAAACCAATTATGCTGTTGCAGTAACAACACGGGCTACCAGACACAGACAGAACGGCACTAATAAAAGAACGAACCACAAAAACAAATCCTGCATAAGACACATGACACAAATATATTTATTACAGTATTGTCTCGATCGGTTGATTGATGGGCAGGATGGGCAGTAGAGAAATAAGCTGAGGTCAGTTAAACTGTTGTCACTTCACGAGGTATTTCTGAAATGAGGAAAGATTATTCACAGAAAACTTCCTTTTGAAAAATCTTCAATGGATCATTAATGTGGAGCACATTCTGCATTCAACAAGGCTCTTAAGTGACAAACTGCCCGATATTTTATTGTCCAATTTTCTGGCTCCATTAGCTCTTCAGATAATCATTGTAAGTACATTAGAAAAGGATGTATGGTACAAGCAGGATGAGTATCAGGCATTATGGTGATTGCTTGCCTGTGAGTTACAAGGTTCCAGGTTCAGGTCTCACTCCGGGACTGGGATTTTCCGTCCACCCTCAACCTCATAAAAGGTTACCCCATGATGGATGCTACAAAGCCATTGGTCACTAGCAGGATCTTCCAATCCCGCCAAAGTCCATAGTCTTTTGCATGGTTCATCTTCCCCACTGTGAGAAATCAACTTCAGCAGGACCACAAAGTCCCACCTTCAAGCTTTGTTGCTAAAGTTAAGCACTGCCCCATCTATCTGCTTGTCTGGATGAAAAATATCCTATTTGGGGTAGCACAGTGGCACAGTGGTTAGCACTGTTACTTCACAGCGCCAAAGACCCAGGTTTGATTCCCAGCTTGGGTCACTGCCTGGGTGGAGCTTGCACATTCTGCGTGGGTTTCCTCTGGGTGCTCTGGTTTCCTCCCACAGTCTAAAGATGTGTGAGTTAGATTGACTGGCCATGCTAAAAAAAAAATGCCCCTCAGAGTCCTGAGATGCATAGGTTAGAAGGATTAGTGGAAAAATATGTAGAGATATGGGAGTAGGGTCTAGGTGCGATTGTGGTCAGTGGGAACTTGATGGGCCAAATGGCCTCCTTCTGCACTGTTGAGTTTCTATGATTTCTAAATGAGGATAATCACAGCTGAGAATCTATTGCAACAACTTTGTAATCATCATCAGTAGGATAAAACTAACCTGTTTCTTGACAGTCTAAACCCAGCTCACATTCCCGATTATTGGGTGAACAATCCAATGCTTGGTAAATTCTGCTTCACAATGACAGGAAGAGCCGCCATCGAAGGATCAAAAAGCGACATCGCTATAAATGCTTGACTGCCACAAGCCAGTTATCCCTGTGGTAACTTTTCTGACACCTCCTTCTTCAAACCCAAAAGATGAGAAGTATCATGAGGCCATGCTTTCATGGTCTGTATTCATACTGAAATTCAAGATCAAACAAGCTTTTGCCCTTCTGCTCCACGGGAGGTTTCTGTCCTCCCTGAGCTCACCTGAGGACACCTGCGTTACGGTGTGACAGGCATACCGCCCCAGTCAAACTCCCCACCTACAGGCTGCCCCGGGTGCTCTAACCAGAAGCAAGAGCCCCACTGGGGTTGCTTCCCTGCATCAGTGTGTAAGTGAAAAAATGATCAGAGTAATGGTATTTCACCAGCGGCCAGAGCCTCCCACTTATTCCCCAGTCCTGCTTCTGTGAATGGAGATTTAGCTGAGCACCAAACTCTCCATTCTCGTTGGCAACAGCAGTGGGGTATGCAAGACCAGAGAAGATCAGTGCGGCGGGCAAGACCGAGGCAGGTGCAGCAGGAGGACGTGGCTGAGGGGCTGTGGTGAGAGTACATATTAGTCAGGTAAATGGTCCGAGGGAGAGTTTAGCGTGGTGTTCAACTGTTCTGTGTTTGATTATGTGCCCTGTTGACTATTGATGCTCACTGTGGTCGACTGATTAAGTCTGGTTGTGGACTCAGAGGAAAGTGAAACGGTAGCTGGAAGGCAGAGTGGACACAGAGTGAACATTTAAGGCACTGTAAATAAAACCTGCTACAAACATCGAAAACAATGTTGCTTCTGTATAGATAATAAGGAGGAAATATACGACTGTAAGCAGAAGGAAAGTGGGGTGAAGGAAAACACTCCTGTTTGCTCCTGTCAGTCCACAAGGAAACATTTAAGAAAAACTGTAAGCAGGAATTATCTGATCTTGCATGCCCCATCTCTGCTGTCAATAAGTGTGGAAAGTTTGGTGCTCAGCTAAATCTCCATTCACAGCAGCGGGACTGGAGAATCCCAACTGTAGGCGAGGTGGGAGATTAGAACATAGAACATAGAACATAGAACATTACAGCACAGTACAGGCCCTTCGGCCTTCGATGTTGTGCCGACCAAAATAAAAAGCAATGCCCCTCCAAACTAAACCATTCCCTTCCCTTCCATATACTTATCAATTAACCTCTTAAATGCCACCAAACTTGGCGCATCTACAACAGCTGCAGGCAGGGCATTCCACTCCCTAATCACTCTTTGAGTAAAGAACCTACCTCTGATATCAGTCCTATAACTCATACCCCTTAATTTAAAGCTGTGTCCCCTCGTGCTAGCATTCTGGCTGTGATTTATCCTCATGTAGATTCCTGCCCCATTGTTTCTGGCAGGTTTCTGTTGTTGCTAAACTCCTGTTGTTCTGATGCTAAACTCCAGTCAATATTGACAATAGAATAGGCTATGTTAATAAACTTATTTATTTATTAGTCACAAGTCACAAGGATAAGCTGTTCGAGGGTAGGTCGACACTGCACGTGTGGGAGTCTTTCAAGGGAAAACTAAAATTTTTGCAGGAAAGACACGTGCCGGTAAGGAGGAAGGATGGGAAAGGTAGGATTAGAGAACCGTGGGTTACTAGGGATGTTAAGGACTTGGTCAGGAAGAAGCGGGAGGCGTACGTTAGATCCAGGCAACTGGGGACAGAGGCAGCGCTGGAAAAATATAGAGAGCGTAGACGGGATTTTAAAAGGGGTGTCAGAAAGGCAAAAAGGGGCCACAAAATGGCTTTGGCAGGTAGGATTAAGGAAAATCCTAAGGTATTTTACTCCTATGTAAGGAGCAAAAGGATGGTTAGAGGGAAGATTGGACCTCTCAGGGACAGAGGAGAGGAACTATGCTTAGAGCCTGAGGGAATGGGGGAGATCCTGAATGAATACTTTGCGTCGGTATTCACACGGGAGAGGGGCCTGATGTCTGATGCCGGCTTTGAGGAATTTGAGGACCCGTTAAAGGAAATAATCATTACGAGGGAAGAGGTGTTGGGGCTTTTAGGCAGCATAAAGACTTATAAAGCTCCGGGGCCTGATGGCATTTACCCCAGGCTGCTAAGGGAGTTGAGGGAAGACTTGGCTGGGCCTCTGACGCAAATCTTTGTCTCTTCCTTGGACACAGGGGAGGTCCCAGAGGACTGGAGGATAGCAAACGTAGTACCGTTGTTTAAAAAAGGTCAGAGGGATCACCCAGGGAACTATAGGCCGGGGAGCTTGACTTCAGTTATAGGTAAGCTAATGGAGAGGATCCTTAGGGACAGGATGTATGAGCATCTGGAGCGCTGCGATCTGATCAGGGATACGCAGCATGGCTTCGTTAAGGGGAGGTCGTGCCTTACGAACCTAGTGGAATTTTTTGAAGAGGTGACAAAAATGGTTGATGAAGGACAAACCGTTGATGTCGTCTATATGGATTTCAGTAAGGCGTTTGATAAGGTCCCTCATGGTAGGCTGATAGAAAAGGTGAAGGCGCATGGTATACAGGGCCAGGTATGTAGATTGGTTGAGAACTGGCTTGGGAGGAGGAGACAGAGGGTAGTAGTGGAAGGCTCTTTTTCCAACTGGAGGTCTGTCACTAGTGGTGTGCCACAGGGCTCTGGACTAGGACCCCTTCTATTTGTGGTGTATATAAATGACTTGGAAGAGGGGGTAGGTGGTGTGATCAGCAAATTTGCTGATGACACTAAGATGATTGGATTGGCGGGTACTGAGGAGCATTGCCTGGCAATACAACAGGACATAGATAGGCTGGTAGATTGGGCAGATAGATGGCAAATGGAATTTAATCCGGATAAATGCGAGATGATGCATTTTGGCCGGAAGAATGTAGAGGGGAGTTATAAGATAAAAGTTAAAACTATCCGGAGTATAGAGATGCAGAGAGACCTGGGGGTGCAGGTTCACAAGTCTCTGAAGGTGTCAGTACAGGGGGAGAATGTGGTAAAAAAAGCGTATGGTATGTTAGCCTTCATAGGAAGGGGTATAGAATACAAGAGTAGGAGTCTGATGTTGCAGGTGTATAGAACATTGGTTAGGCCTCATCTGGAGTACTGCGTCCAGTTCTGGTCGCAGTACTACAGGAAGGATGTAGAGGCCCTGGAGAGAGTGCAGAGGAGATTTACCAGGATGCTGCCTGTATGGAAGGGCTGTCTTATGAGGAAAGATTGAAAACACTGGGGTTGTTTTCCCTTGAAAGATGTCGGCTGAGAGGGGATCTTTTAGAGGTATATAAGATTGAGGGGTATAGATAGAGTAAATGGTGGTAAGCTTTTTCACCATTAGAAATGGATAGAACGAGGGGTCACGGCCTTAGGGTGAGGGGGGCTATGTATAAGACGAATATTAGAGGGCAGTTTTCACACAAAGGGTAGTGGGGGTGTGGAATGCACTGCCGAGTAAGGTGGTGGGAGCAGGCACGCTAGGGTTGTTTAAGGGTCTCTTGGACAGCCACATGAGCAGTCTGCAGATAGAGGGATATAGCAGGACTGTTTGAATATCGGGAGGACCAAATAGTAGTAGACTATCTTTTAGTTTTGTCTCGGGAATGTCTTAGTCTTTTTTTTTAGCATGTTTAATTAAGACTTATTTGTTTCCGCAGGCAATTCGGTCCACCTTGTTGACCAACAAGGGGCATGCATGCGGCACGTTGTGCGAGAGCTGCTCTTGGAGGTTGTTTCAGGAGTTGCCTAGTGCTTCACGTCGTCAGTGTATGCTTAAACTGGACCATCTGATGGGCATCATGACAGCTCAGAGACTATCGCTGTTGCTGTGCTGACACATGGATTTGGGCCTGTGTCTGCGGGAGTTTGTGCGTTCTCCCCGTGGTTGCGTGGGTTTCCTCCGGGTGCTCCGGTTTCCTCCCACATCCCAAAAATGTGCTCTTAGGCTGATTGTGTAACAAATTGTCCCTATATTGGTCCCTATATGGGAATCTTCAACAATAGGCATAGCCTAAAGTCAAGGATATGTCATTAAGACGTTAGGACGGCGGCGTGGGCTCGTTGGGCCGAAGGGCCTGTTTCTCGTGCTGTGTTGCTCTTTGTTCTTTGTTCTTTGTTCTAAGTTAGGCTTATATTAATGTTGCAATATAGTTACTCTGAAATTCCCCTCAGTTGCTTTGCTTAGGGGAACTTCAGCCTAAGCAACTTAGGCACTTGTTTGGGTCAATGCACTGAACCAGATAACCCCTTCAGTGCAGCAGGAGGCCATTTGGCCCATTGAGTCAGCACCTACTCTCTAAAGAGCATCTTACTCAGGCGCATTCCCCAACTCTTCCCATAACTCCACTCACTTTATCATGGCCAATCCACCCAACCTACACATCTTTGGATACGAAGGGATCAATCCTGACATTGGTACTCTAATGATTCTCTTGCCTGGCAAAGGCAGGGTCATTGCCGACAGACCAGTTTGTGCCTACCAACATTGTGGGCAAGTCAGTATGCATCAAAGCTCCCCCTTTCCCCTGCCTGCATTTTCCCTTGCTGGCAGGCAGGGGGTTAAAATTGGGCTGAAACGTGTTCTTCCTGAAGCAGGAAACAGACGCTGAACATTTTGCATATCAGCCAACAGTACATAAGCTAATTTACTTTGCTCAGCCTGCTGTGACATTGAGGCATGAGATTTTTTTGTCTGAAAGCCATTTCAGTTCTGTAAAATCAGTTATTAATTATTGCAAATGTGATTTCATGTGCAAAGTGGACAGTTACTCCTTTCGCAAATCCTATTTATTTTTTTCTCTGTGAGTCGTGTCAGCAGCTGTTAGCATTCGCAGGTTCTACCATGTTAATTATGTCAAAAAAGCAATGTTTATTCAAAATTTGCTTTATTAGCCAGCATGAGGGCACAACAAGTCAGCATCCCATCGGGGACGGGTGTGATATTGCACAAATAACTCGGATTCCAGCCATGTTGTGATGAGGGGATGCTAGATAGAATGGATTGAAGATCCTACAGAGGCTAAACGGGCTTGAGAGAGATGAATCAAGATAGGCAATGTGCATTTATGTAGCATCTTTCTCAAGGCAAAAATGTCTCAAGGCGATTCATAAGAATCATAGAAATTTACAGCACAGAAGGAAGTCATTTAGGTCATTGTCTGATCAAACCAAACTAATCCAGATTTTGACAATACCCAAGTGATTTGATTTGATTTATTATTGTCACATGCATTATTATACATGTATTGTTTCTTGCCCTTATGTAGACAAAGCATATTATTCATAGAGAAGGGAAGGTGAGCGTGCAGAATGTAGTATTACAATCATGACTAGAGTATAGAGAAAGATCAACTTAGTGTGAGGTACGTCCATTCAATGGCAGCAGGGAAGAAGCTGTCCTTGAATCAGTTGTACATGACCTCAAGCTTTTGTATCTTTTTCCAAAACAGAGAAGATAGAAAACAGTATGCCTGGGGTGCGTGGGTCAACAAAGAACAATACGGCACAGAAACAGACCCTTTGGCACACCAAACCTGTGCCAATGTGCAGTTTCTATCCCTCTGTTTGTATCCCATTCATGTGTCTATCAAGTTACACCTTGAATGTTGTTAATGTGCTTGCTTCCACCACCTCTACTGGCAGTGCGTTCCCACCACCCTCTGTGTGGAAAACTTCCCCCACACATCTCTCTCAAAATTGTTCAGCACACAAACTGGGCAACACGATGGCGCAGTTGTTAGCATTGTTGCCTCAAACTGTCAGGGACCCAGGTTCAATACTGGCCGTAGGTGACTGTCCCTGTGGAGTTTGCATGCTCTTCCTTGTCTATGTGGGATTCTTCTGGGTGATCTAGTTTCCATATGTAGTCGAAAGATGTGTGGATTAGGTGGATTGACTGTGCTAAATTGTCTCTTAGTGTCCAAGGATGTGTAGGTTAGATGGATTGGCCATGTTACACTGGCCCTTGGTGTCCAAAGATTATAGGTTAGATGGATTGGCTATGCTAAATTGCCCCTAGTGTCCAAAGATGTGTAGGTGGAATAGTCATGGTAATCTGAGTGGACGTACGGGAAGAGTTGGGGGTGCATCTTGTCATTGAGATCCAACCCACTATGGTGGTATCATCAGCAAACTTGAAAACTGAGCTGGAGGGGAATTTGGCTGCATAGTCATAGAACATAGAACATAGAACATAGAACACTACAGCACAAACAGGCCCTTCGGCCCACAAGTTGTGCCGAACACATCAAAACCTACCCAGCCATAGACCTATCTATAACCCCCAATCCCATTGGATCCCATAGTTGTGTAAAGATTATAGTGGGGGTCAAGAACACAACCTTTTGTGGCACCTGTGTTGAGGATGATCATGGAGGAGGTATTGTTGCCTGTCCTTATTGATTGTGGTCAGTGAGTTAGGGGGCTCAAGATCCAGTCGCAGAGGGAGGTGCCGAGGCCCAAGCCACGGAGTTTGGAGATGAGAGATGATGTTGAATGCTGAGCTGTAGTCAATAAATAGGTGTCTGACATAGGTGTCCTTGTTATCTAGGTGTCCCAGGCATGGCCAGTGAGATGGCATTTGCTGTGATCCTGTTGTGCAATAGACAAACTGTAGTGAATCCAGGCAATCTGGGAGGTTCAAATTGATTCATGCCATGACTAACCTTTTGAAGTACATCTATCTGAGCAGACAATTTGACAACTCAATTTCACAAAGAACCAAGGGCAAAGAAGAAAGAAAACTACAGCACAGGAACAGGCCCTTCGGCCCTCCAAGCCTGCATTGGCCATGCTGCCCAGCTGAACAGAAACACTTCCGGGGACCATATCCCCCTATTCCCATCATATTCATGATTTGTCAAGATGCCCCTTAAACGTCAGTATCATATCTGCTACCATTACCTCCCTTGGCAACGAGTTCCAGGCACCCACCACCCTCTGTGTAAGAAACTTGCCTCATACATCTCCTTCAAACCTTGCACCTTGCACCTTAAACCTGTGCCCGTGAGTAACTGACTCTTCCACCCTGGGAGAAAGCTTCTGACTATCCATTCTATCCATGCTCCTCATAGTCCTGTAGACTTCTATCAGGTCGCCCTTAACCTCTGTCATTCCAGTGAGAACAAACCAAGTTTCTCCAACCTCTCCTTATAGCTAATGCCTTCCATACCAGGCAACAAACCTGGTAAATCTTTTCTGTACCCTCTCCAAAGCCTCCACATCCTTCTGGTAGTGCGGTGACCAGAATTAAACACTATAATCCAAGTGTGGCCTAACTAAGGTCCTTAATTTTTGTAAACACGCTTATCCAAAAACACTGGGACTTATTTTACCATTTTGATTCTAAGTGCTAGGTGGACTTGAAACTGGGAGTGTTTCAGATCCAACTTTTAGACCTGTTCTCAGATGCCCCCATATGCACTCTGCCTGAAAAAATATCAGCAATTCTGACTCATGCTGCATAAGCCTGTGGGTGGGGCTTACTATGCCCGAAGTCTTGCCTCTCCAGTAAATGCCGCCAACTGTACATGCACAGAAAAGAAATGATAGAATACCAATCTCCTGCCACATCCATCCTGAGTTGGATAATGCTTCCCTTCCTCCCACATATTGCCCAACCTCCACAACATTACTGACCCCCTTATCCCCTCACTCCCCTTCCACCCAAACTGATCGCTGACCCTTATCATTCACTGATCTCAGGCTGAATGTCAGCGGATCCCACTTCCCCTCCACGATTCTCAGGCAGAGTGGCAGCAGATGCCCCCCATTTCCCCACCCACGTGCTCCCCAGAATCACAGTCTGCTCATTCCCCCCTCCCCAGAATCATAACTCCTTCAAAAAGGAGGCTACAGCAGTGCAATTTGCAAGGGTTTTTTGCACATTTTTCAGCTAGCTGAGTGCACCAGGACCCAGCAGCATCCAAAAGACCCCAGGTCAATGGTGCAAATTGAACAATGGACACCCTGATGAGCAATAGCCCCCAAACCATGCCCCCCAACAGACTCGCAGAGCCGCTACCGACCCAAAAAACAAAATGGCCACAACGAAAGGGCCTCTGTGAGCAGCAGAGAGCCTTTGGACACTTGTCACTTACTCCTCACTAACCCTTACGGATGGAGCGCTGGAGTTAGACTTTTGCAGACCATGTCTGTTTCACGCCGATTCTGGATGGGCGAACGCAATGGTAAGAAGGGAACTGCTGGTAAGGTTCTAGCCCATTCAGTCAACTTTGATACACACAAATACATTTAAACGGCCGTCACCCCCGTTTCGGGTGCAGTCCCAATCTGGATCATTTTTGGGCCTTGGCAAAGGGGGAATCGGCGTGGAGGTGGGCATGGATCACGCTACTGACCTCACGCCCGAATTTTACCATGTTTTAAGATAATCAGAGGGTTAGATAGGGTGGATAGTGAGAGCCTTTTTCCTCAGATGGAGGTGGATAACACGAGGGGACATAGCTTTAAACTAAGGGGTGATAGTTATAGGACGGATGTCAGAGGTGGGTTCTTCACTCAGAGGGTAGTAAGGGCGTGGAATGCCCTGCCTGCAGCAGTTGTGGATTTGCCTACTTTGGAGGCATTCAAATGGTCGGTGGATAGGCATATGGATGATATTGGAATAGTTTAGGTTAGAGGGTCCACTGGCCGGCGCAACATCGAGGGCCGAAGGGCCTGTACTGCGCTGTAATGTTCTATGTTCTATATTTTTGCATCCGAAAATGGATGCAAAAACCTGATGGTAAAATCGGGCCCAGTATCTTCAACAGTGTATTATCCAAATGTTACCACAGCTAGTTTTGATTATTGCATTCACAGTTTGGGATGGGTTTTAATGCGAGATCTCCTGAGGCAGCTCTGATGAAGGGTCATCCAGACTCGAAATGATGGCTCCATTCTCTGCTGACACGTACTGCATTGCTGTAGGCTGTCAGAACTGCTGAGATTTTCCAGCAGTTTTTGCTGCAGATTCCAGCAGTTGCTTTTATATCTGAGGTGACAATGCTACCAACTGAACACTGGAATGAACTGATTGAGTGCCTTTCTCAAGTATTACTGGTGAAGCGTATAGAACAGCAAAAGAAAATGTCTAGATGCCTGGACAGAGAGGGAGATGTAACGCAACCAGAATAGGAAATGTTCATTTTTATTCCCTTCAGTATGGGGAGGGCAATGGCCTCGTGGTATTATCACTAGACTATTTGTCCAGATACTAAGTGAATGTTCCGGGGATCCGAGTTCGAATCCCGTTATAGCAGATGGTGAAATTTGAATTCAATAAAAATATCTGGAATCAAGAATCTACTGATGACCTTGGAACCATTGTCAGAAAAATCTATCTGGTTCACTAATGTCCTTCAGGGGAGGGAAATCTGCTGTCCTTACCTGGTCTGGCCTACATGTGACTCCAAACCCACAGCAATGCAGTTGACTCTCAGCTGCCCTCCAAGGGCAACTAGGGATGGACAGATGGCCCAGCCAACGATGCCCATGTCCCATGAATGAATTAAAAAAAATCCCAGAGTGTTTCGCAAAACCAGTATCAATCAAGATGAGGTATTAGGCTATGCGGGTAAATGGTTGGTCATAGAGGTATGTTTAAGGAGCCTTTAAGAAGGGGAAAGTGAGGTAAAGATGTGGAGAAATTTACAGAGGGAACTCCTAAACTTAAAGTTCAGACACCTGTAAGCGATTAAAATTGGGGTGTTCAAGCGGTCAGAATTAGTGAAGCAGCGAGATCTTGGGTTGTTGTGGGGGTTGGGAATTCTCTCATTTGCTCCCATGCCTCCAATATGTGTCCTCCTCCATGCCCTAAGGTGACCATGGACTGGATTGATCCACAGAATTATAGAATAGAATCATTGAATCTCTACAGTGCAGAAGGAGGCCTTTCAGCCCATTGAACCTGCACTGACAATAATTCAACTAGGCCCAATGCCCATAACTCTGCATATTTAACCTCCTAATCAACCTAACCCACACATCTTTGGACTGTGGGAGGAAACAAGAGTACTAAGAGAAAACCCATGCAGACACTGGAAGAATGTGCAAACTCCACACAAACCAAGGTTGGAATTGAGCCAAGATTCCTGGCTATCTAAGGCAAGTGTTTGAAATTTAAAATTTATTTATTAGTGTCACAAATTGGCTTACATTAATACTGCAATGGAGTTACTGTGAAAATCTCCCAGTAGCCACACTCCATCGCCTGTTTGGGTACACTGAGAGAGAATTTAGCATGGCCTATGTACCTAACCAGCATACTGTGGGAGGAAACTGGACACATTCAGAGGAAACCCACACAGACCTGGGAAGAACGTGCAAACTCCACACAGACCTAACGTGGGAATTGAACCCGGGTCCCTGGAGCTGTGAGATAACAGTGCTAACCATTGTGGCCCATGATTATCAAAGTGATGCAGTGGTTTGCCATCTCCTTCTGCAATAGGGTCGACCAGGGAAGTCTCACCACCCGCCATGCTGTAAGAGTTTACAGACCGATCACCAGCCTGCTCGACCGTGTGTGTGTGCACTTCCCAGCGACATCAAGCTCTGACATGGGACTTGAACCTGAAGCCTCCGGTCCAGAGCTGGAGACACCATCATTGTGCCATCCACCATCCACCATCCCTCCCCCCCAACACACCCACCAACATACACACACAAACAACACACACATACACACAACACACACACACATAACACACACACACACACACACCAGATGTCCGACAGTGCTGAACATACTTTAAAAATGTGTTTCATTGGCTGACTGCTACATCCTCAGCATTTGAAAGACAAATCTCTTTTGCCGAGACTGTCGCAGTTATCTCGGTGTTTGAAGCACAGCTTAATCTGAAGTGTCTTGTTAGCTGGAACACTTGGTGAGAATGAGTGACTTTAACAGCCCAGGCTCTGTCTGGCATCTTCTGCTGACTGAATACTGTTTTGTCTGAACAAAATCTATTCTGGGGGACTTTTAGCAGGATGTAGCATGTAATTGAACTAATAATCTGCACATCGCTGGTTATCTTTCTTTCCCCGACTACAATTCATGTCCATTTTGTTAGTGATTAATCACTGCTGGATGGCAAGCCTTTAATTGTTGCGTGTCTGAGTACTCAGAAATTGGAATACGTCATAGTGTGTTTTGGGGGTTTTCAGATAGAATGCAAAACCGTATCAGCCATTGTATATATGTCTCATAACTTTTATTCATAATACAACATGTCAGAAGCTGTACTGTTACTTGGTGGTAATAGTCCAAGGGTTAATCATTTGCTTTGCCATCTCTTTGACCGTGGCAAATCTTTCCAAAAAGGGCAGAGGAAAATGTTGAACCACCACAGATTGCGGACAAGGATTATTGTTCACAGGAATCAATGGTTTCACTGACTAGCCCAGGCTATACTGTAAGGCTATACAGTCAGATTCCTGTCTCAAGTTCAGTAAGATAGCAAGGAGGAAATGTGATTAACTTTAAGGACTTAGCGTCTTCGCCCTGACTGGTAATGAACGGGGACAACTCAAGTATTTGAGCCCAGATTGCTCAAGTTCAGAGGGTCTATGGGTGCAGATCCAGATGTAGAGTTGTTTATAGTGACCCTTTCGTGTCAAGGGGTTAATCATTCAGCATTCCTCTTTCACAATGAAGCAAGCAGTTCCTCTGAGTCAATAGCCCTCATTTTATCTGCCACAATTTTCCATCACTCGTTGGGCTAATTTCGGATTTAGAAAGGTGGCTGAGACATCTTAAAGAGAATAATAGAGTCCTCAAATCCCGCATGCATACATTCTTTAAATACGTTGTATTTAAAGAGAAATAAAAGAGGTATGAAGTCACTTGTGAGAATAGATTTTAGTGCCTGTAAAAGTAACAACACTGTTGTGTGGGTGAGAACGAACTGCTGAGGGCTAATGAGAAAGGTACAGCAATATTAATGAGCGATTTTATTTCATGAAAAACTTGGAGGAATCCAATCAGCAAAGTTAGCCTGGAAGATGAAGTCAAGACTGCTTATAGCAACATTACATTATAGACACAACTAGAGAGCAGGGTATTCTAAAGTTTGTAATGTGCAACAAGGAATGGTTAATTAGTGAGAGTGAAAGAGCCCCGAGGTAGCTGTGATCACTAAATTTTACATTCAGTCTATGTAGGGTTCCTCATGTTGTGTTGGATTCTGTAGAGTTCCCCACGTTGTGTTGGATTCTGTAGAGTCCTCCGTGTTGTATTTGGATCAATAGATTTCCCGTGTTTTCATGATTCAGCAGTGTTCCCCATGTTTTAATTGGATTTAGAAGTGTTCCCCATGTTGTGATTAATTCTTCAGAGTTCCCCATATTATATCTGGATTAAGTAGGGCTCCCGATGTTGAGATTCAGTTGAATTCTCCATGTTATCAGTGATTCAACGGAGTTCCCCATGTTTTGATTGGATTGAGTAGATTTCCCCATAACCTGAGTGATTCACTCGGGTTCCCCATGTTTTGTTTGATTCAGTAGAGTTCGCCGTGTTCTGAGTAAATCTGCAGAGTTCCCCATGTTGCGCCTAGGATCATCAAGTTCCTCATTTTCTGTTTGATTTCAATAGATTCCCTCGTGTTTTAATTTGATTTGGTAGAGGGCCACATGTTGTGTTGGGAATCAGTGGAGTTCTCCCGATATGTTTGGGTACATTAGAGTTCCCTACATTGTGTTTTACTGTGAAAATCCCCCAGTTGCCACACTCTGGAGCCTGTTTGGGTACACTGAGTGAGAATTTATCATGGCCAATGTACCTAACCAGCACGTCTTTCGAATTGCAGGAAGAAATCGGACACATTTACGCAGACCCTGGGAGAACGTGCAAACTCCACACAGATCGAAGCCAAGAATTGAACCTAAGTCCTTGAAGCTGTGAGGGAACAGTGCTAACCATTGTGGCCCATGATTATCAAAGTGATGCAGTGATTTGCTATATCCTTCTGCAATATGGCTGACCAGGGAATCAGTGGCGTTCCCATGTTGTGTTGGGAATCAGTGGAATTCCCATGTTGTGTTGGGAATCAGTGGAATTCCCATGTTGTGTTGGGAATCAGTGGAGTTCCCATGTTGTGTTGGGAATCAGTGGAATTCCCATGTTGTGTTGGGAATCAGTGGAGTTCCCATGTTGTGTTGGGAATCAGTGGAATCCCCATGTTGTGTTGGGAATCAGTGGAATTCCCATGTTGTGTTGGGAATCAGTGGAATCCCCATGTTGTGTTGGGAATCAGTGGAGTTCCCATGTTGTGTTGGGAATCAGTGGAGTTCCCATGTTGTGTTGGGAATCAGTGGAGTTCCCATGTTGTGTTGGGAATCAGTGGAGTTCCCATGTTGTGTTGGGAATCAGTGGAATTCCCATGTTGTGTTGGGAATCAGTGGAGTTCCCATGTTGTGTTGGGAATCAGTGGAGTTCCCATGTTGTGTTGGGAATCAGTGGAATTCCCATGTTGTGTTGGGAATCAGTGGAGTTCCCATGTTGTGTTGGGAATCAGTGGAGTTCCCATGTTGTGTTGGGAATCAGTGGAGTTCCCATGTTGTGTTGGGAATCAGTGGAATTCCCATGTTGTGTTGGGAATCAGTGGAGTTCCCATGTTGTGTTGGGAATCAGTGGAGTTCCCATGTTGTGTTGGGAATCAGTGGAGTTCCCATGTTGTGTTGGGAATCAGTGGAGTTCCCATGTTGTGTTGGGAATCAGTGGAATTCCCATGTTGTGTTGGGAATCAGTGGAATCCCTTGTTAATCATGACCCATGTTGTGTTGGGAATCAGTGGAGTTCCCATGTTGTGTTGGGAATCAGTGGAATTCCCATGTTGTGTTGGGAATCAGTGGAATCCCCATGTTGTGTTGGGTTTCAGTAGATTTCTCCCCGTTGTGTTTAGATTCAGCAGAGTTCGCCATGTTGTGTTGGATTCAGAAGGGTTTGCCATGTTGTGTTTGGATTCAGTAACTTCCCCCATGTTGTGTGGCGAATCAGTAGAATTCCCCCATATTCTGCTTGAATTCAGTAGCTTCCCCTATGTTGTGTTTGGATCCAGTGGAATTCCCCATGTTTTGTTTGGATTCAGTGGATTCCCCCCATATTGTGTTTGGATGTAATGGTGCACCCCATGCTCTCTTGCTTCACTGATGCTCCTTACTCTTCACTACTACTCCTTCATGTTGATTAATGGACTGTGTGTATTTTGCCATATGAAGACATTTCTGCCGAGAAACTAACAAGTTTGAAATGCAGCAGGAAAAGCTGACCGATTATAGTTCAGTGTATTTGCTTGTTACTGAAACTGGCAACTGTAATAGGATTAGAAAGCTCCCTTTGAAAGTATCCACAATTACATTTTTACATGCTGACACAACAGAGCTGTACACAAGTTCAAATTGCTAATCTATTCCTCATAAGATGGGGTTTGTTCGCCTGAACGTCAAAGGTTAAGTGTCATTGACTCAATGGAACTTCCTAAGGAAGCTGCGCCAAGCTTGTGTTCTAATGAATGTTTTTCTAAACATGAAGAATGCTGTGAGTTGATTGGAATGAACACAGTAACGACAATGTTCTAGGGACATGGTTCGAATCCCGCCGTGGCCGATGATGCAAATTCAATAAAAAATATCTGGAATAAAGAATCCACTGATGACCATGAAATCATTGTTGCTAGTTGGAAAAACCCATCTGGTTCACTGATGTCCTTTAGGGAAGGAAATCTGCCATCCTTACCTGGTCTGGCCTACATGTGACTCCAGAACCACGGCGATGTGATTGACTCTCAGCTGCCCTTGGGCAATAAGGATTGGGCAATAAATGCTGGCTAGCCAGCGACCACACAAAAAAAAACTCTCACAGTAAATTTTCAGTTATTTTCAGTCCATTAGCAAAGAGGTGATTGATTGGAGTCTGATACACATTGGAATTTAGTTTGGTTACAGTATGAAGGCTGATGGCAAATTTTCAAACGTTTAGACAGGAGTGAAATATTCTGGAAGCAAATCTGCAATTTAAAACAGAAAGTTCTGGAAATGCAAGCAGCATCTAAGAAAAATGGAGATAACAGGCTGAATATTCTGTTCCTGCAGCGGGTGAAGAAGAAACGTGGATAGCCTAATAATTTGATGGGTTGAGATCAGGCCCAGTACCAATTATCTTTCCGCCTCCCAGTAATAGTAAATTTCGGGTAAAAGGCACGTGTTTGTCTTACCTGTCTCCCTACTACTTGAGACCCTTAACTGGCCAATTAACAATCACATAAGGACATCTTTTTGAGGTTAGGCCTTATTTGGAATACTGCGTCCAGTTCTGGTCTCCGTACTATCGGAAGGATGTGGAGTCCTTGGAGAGAGTGCAGAGGAGGTTTACAAGGATGCTGCCTGGTATGGAAGGACTGTCTTGTGAGGAACGATTAAATAGACTGGGGTTGTTTTCCCTTGAAAGACGTCGGCTTAGAGGGGATCTAATAGAGGTGTATAAGATTATAAGGGGTATAGATAGAGTAAATGGTGGTAAACTTTTTCCACCTTCAGAAATGGATAGGACAAGGGGTCACGGCCTTAGGGTGAGGGGGGCTATGTATAAGACGAATATTAGAGGGCAGTTTTTCACACAAAGGGTAGTGGGGGTGTGGAATGCACTGCCGAGTAAGGTGGTGGGAGCAGGCACGCTAGGGCTGTTTAAGGGTCTCTTGGACAGCCACATGAGCGTTATGCAGATAGAGGGATATAGTAGGACTGTTTAACTATGGCTTTTTTTTCCACAGGTAATTCGGTCCATACTTGACCATCAAGGAGCATGCATTCGGCAGGTGGTGCGAGGACAGCTCTTGGATGTTGATTCATGGGTTGCCTGGTGCTTCATGTCGTAAATGAGTGCTTTATGTGGACCATCTGAAGGGCACCATGACAGCTCAGTGACTATCGCTGTAGCTGTGCAGATACTTGGAATTGGGCCGGTGTCTGCGGGAGTTTGCGCGTTCTCCCCGTGGTTGTGTGGGTTTTCTCCGGGCGCTCCGGTTTCCTCCCACATCCCAAAAATTCGCTCTTAGGCTGATTGGGAAACAAATTGTCCCTACATTGAGACTCTTCCATATTAGGAATAACCTAAAATTAGGATAGGATAATGGAATTGTTACTATATAGTTATGACGGCGGCGCGGGCTCGTTGGGCCGAAGGGCCTGTTTCCCATGCTGTGTTGCTCTAAAAAAAAATCTTCCCAGTCCTTGGTTACATGTTACTTGGAAAGGGCACGATTCCCTTTCTTAACAATCTTATGCATCATCCATGATATTAATGTGGGTAATGGGGGTTAGCTGCTGACTTGCCATCCCCTTGACCTTAATGTTCACCCCCATCGATGCCTCACGCTCCCCAGTCTCTTGCTGCGAGGCTTTCTCACAGCAGTGACCTTTCTCTCAGGTTCATCTGCGATTCTGGGACTGTTGAGTGGAGGGGTTAGGGAGATGGGGAGGGTGATGGGGGTGCAGGTGGAGGGTGGAGGGAGACAGGGGGGAACAGGAGGAAGGTGGAGGGGTAGGGGAGGCAGGAGGGTTGGAGAGTTCCACAGCCTTCTCTGTGACACGGTCGAGTGCAAGAATTACTGGCCTCTGACTGGCGAGTAGTTCACGTCGGATGGCAGTCATATCCTGGGCTTCTCACTCAACTGGAAGGCTCATTGTTGTCCATTTGAGTACATGATGGGCAGAGGAAATGGTGGGCTTTCGACCGAAGAGTTAGCACAGGTATCTCGCTGCTTTTTCAGGCAGTGCACAAAACTCCTTTCGAAAATGAAAGATTCCGCCCAGTGTTTCAGGTCTGCGACCTTTCACATTGTTAAAATTATTCCTCTCTTTGAAAAGTTTATGGCATTTTCAGAACACCTGCTTACACTTCTTATCTCTAGACTTGGCAATTCCAATGTTTTACTGACATGTTCTCCATCATTAAGTCTCCGTAAACCTTGTCCGAAACACTTTGCCCTCCAACTTAGCTAAACTGGTGTCATGATGGCGGAGTGGTTAGCACTGTTACTTCACAGTTCCCAAAACCCCGTTTCCCAGCAACCATGTGATACTTCTTAACATGGAGCTTAGAACTGCTGTGTTCTGTCCTGACATGTAGAACCATAGAACGATAGAACGTTACGGTACCGAAACAAGCCTTTTGGCCCTTCTTGTCTGTGTCGAGCTATTTTTCTGCCTAGTCCCACTGACTGCACCTGGACCATATCCCCCCACATCCCTCTCATCCATGTACCCATCCAAGCTTTTCTTAAATGTTAAAAGTGAGCCCCCTTTCTCCACTTCATCTGGCAGCTCATTCCACAGTCCCAACGCTCTCTGTGTGAAGAAGTCCCCCCAATATTCCCTTTAAACTTTTCCCCCTTCACCCTTAACCGATGTCCTCTAGTTTTTTTCTCCCCTTGCCTCAGTGGAAAAACCTGTTTGCATTCACTTTATTTATACCCAACATAATTTTATACACCTCTATCAAGTCTCCCCTCATTCTTCTACAGTCCAGAGGATAAAATCTTAATCTATTCAACCTTTCTCTGTAAGTCAGTTTCTCAAGTTCCGGCAACATCCTTGTAAACCTTCTCTGCACTCTTTCAACCTTATTAATATCCTTCCTGTAATTAGGTGACCAAATTGCACTCAGTGCTCTAAATTCAGCCTCACCAATGTCTTATACACCCTCACCATAACATTCCAAATCTTATACTCAATACTTCGACTTATAAAGGCCAACATTCTAAAAGCATTCTTTACAACCCTATCTACCCGTGATGCCACTTTTAGGGAATTATGTATCTGTATTCCTTTGTCCTACTGCACTCTTCAGTGTCCTACCATTTACCTTGTGTGCTCTACCTTGGTTTGTCCTTCCAAAGTGCAATACCTCACCTTGTCTACATTAAACTCCATCTGCCATTTTCAGCCCATTTTTCCAGCTGATCCAAATCCCTCGCAAACTTTGAAAACCTTCCTCACTGTCCACTACGCCTCCAATCTTTGTATCATCAGCAAATTTGTTGATTCAATTTATCACATTATCATCCAGATCATTGATATAGATGACAAACAACAATGGACCCAGCACTGATCCCTGTGGCACACCACTAGGCACAGGCCCCCACTCAGAGAAGCAATCCTCCACCACCACTCTCGAGCTTTTTCCATTGAGCCAATGTCAAATACAATTTGCTGCCTCCCCATGTACACCTAGTGACTGAACCTTCCAAACTAACCTCTCATGAGAGACCTTGTCAAAGGCCTTGCTGAAATCCAGGTAGAAAACATTCACTGCCTTCCCTTCATCCATTTTCCTGGTAACCTCCTTGAAAAACTCTAATAGATTGGTTAAACATAACTTGCCATGTTGGTTCTCCCTAATAAATCGCTGTCTATCCAATTATCTGTAGATCCTAACATTGGAATTCTATTGCCCCATCCACCATGGGAATTAGAACGGGCAACGGGTGGATAGTGGTAAGATCCATTGACATTGGGTAAGATTTTCTGGTCACGGATAAAGGGAGGATGTAAAATCCTGAACCTCTTTTCTATCTTTCTCTGTCTCTGTTTTTCGGTTACCGAAATAGACTGAACTAGCTAACAACTTTTCTACTTTGTGTTGTTGCTTAAAATCACTAAACTACTAACCCCCTGACCACCCACCTCTTCACTTCAAGGGTTGTGAAACCTCATTCAAACATATGTGTACAAAAAAATCTCAAACAGTTGATACTTTTTTACCAGGAGGACCTCCAGACTTCCTGAAGACACATTGCATTTTTCTTACACATCAATAAGGGGAGGTGATGGTCTAGTGGTATTATTACTAAAATATTTATCCAGAAACTCAGCTAATGATCTAGGAACCTTGGTTCATAATCCCGCTATGGCAGGTGTTGGAATTTGAATTCAATAAAAAATATCTGGAATTAAATATCTTTTGATGGCCATGAAATTGTGCGCTTCAAACAAGGGTCATCTGGACTGGAAATGTCAGCTCTTTTCTCTCCTTAAAGACACTGCCAGAACTGCTGAGATTTTCTAGCATTTTCTCTTTTGGTTTCAGATTCCAATGTTCACAATAATTTGCTTTTGTCCAGTCTTGAAACCATAGTTAATTCTTGGAAAATCCCACCTATTTCACTTTATGGAAAGAAATCTGTTGTCCTTACCCAGTCTGGCTTACATATGATTGCAGAGCCACAGCGATGTGGCTCAACTGCCCTGTGAAATGGCCTTACAAACCACTTAGTTCAAGGGTGACTAGTGATGGGCAGAGATGCCCATACCTCAGGAATGAATAGAAAAAAGTTAAAGTTATCCATTGTTCATAACAGTACATTAGGACCTTAAATGTCCACTTGGGATTGGCAGAAAGAGTTACGTATGAATCGTATTCAATCCAATTTAGGTTCTAAATGACCCACCCCATACCTGTCACACATATCCAAGACTAAAGACATTGTGGGTTGAAACAATATGTGTTAAATTGTCAGTTCCCAATTCTTACTTATTCCCCAGTCTTCAGAGCACCAAGGTGGGGATCTTATAGGGGATTGCACAGAAACTTATAAAATTCTTACACGATTAGACAGGATAGATTTTTAAAAATGTTCGCAATGGTGGGGGAGTCCAGAACAAGGGGTCGTAGTTTGATGATAGAATGCAGAAGGAGGCTATTCAGCCCATCGAGTCTGCACCAGCCATAATCTCACCAAGGGCCCACCCTCACAATTCCATGCATCAACCCCAGCCAGTCTTCCCCTGATACGAAGGGGACTGGCCAATCCGTCTAACATGCACATCTTTGGACATCAGGGTTAATCCTTTTAGGACTGAGGTGAGGAGAAATTTCTTCCCCAGAGGGTGGTGAATGTGTAGAATTTGCTACCACAGAATGTAGTTGAGGCCAATACATTGTGTGATTTCAAAAAGAAATCAGATATAGCTGTTGGGACTAAAGGGATATGGGAGGATGTTGGGAAATCAGGATATTGAATTTGATGATCAACCATGATCAAAATGAATGGTGGAGAATCTTGAAGGGTCAAATGAATTTTTTGACTTGATTTGATTTATTATTGTCACATGTATTATTGTTTCTTGCACGCATTACAGACAAAGCATACCATGCACAGAGAAGGAAAGGAGAGAATGCAGAATGTAGTGTTGTAGTCATAGCTATGGTGTAGAGAAAGATCAACTTAATGCAAGGTAGGTCCATACAAATACCTGAAAGCAGCAGGGAAGAAGCTGTTCTTGAATCAGTTGGTACTTGACCTCTGACTTTTGTATCTTTTTTGTGACAGAAGAAGGTGGAAGGGAGAACGTTCGGGGTGCATAGGGTCCTTAAGTATGCTTTTTTGAGGTAACGGTACAGAGTCAATGGACAGGAGACTGGTTTAATGTGACAGATTGGGCTACATTTATGAACTGTTGTAGTTTCTTGTGGTCTTGGGCAGAGCAGGAGCCATACCAAGCTGTGATACAACCAGAAAGAATGCTTTCTATGGCGCATCTGTAAAAGTTGGTGAGAGTTATAGCTGACATGCCAAATTTCTTTAATCTCTGAGAAAGTAGAGGCATTGGTGGGATTTGTTAACTATCGTGGCCTAATCCTGCTTCTAGTTTTTATGTAAAATGCTCCACTCAGTCATGACTCTCCACTCTTCAGATTATCTCAGACACGGATAGTTTTGAAGTGCTCTCAAACGGACTCCTCGTGATTATTTTTTTAAACCCAAAGTGTTCTTCTTTCTGAACCTTAAATCATTGTCACAATTTTCAAAAATCCCTTCAGCTGCAGCTGTTGATACAAATAATAGTCCTTTCAGTTCTCAAGTTATCCGTAAGCAGCAGTGAAGAGGCCTTCAACAATCAGTTTACAGTTTGCCTCAGTCTTGGAAAATTTGCAACCGGATAAATAGGAAGTTGTTGGCCACTGTGCATGTGGAAATTGAATGCGCCCTGGCCTGTCATACTCAAAACAGCTTTTGACAACAACAGCTTGCATTTACATACCACCTTTAACACAGTTTTAATATTTATTTGTTAGTGTCACAAGTTGGCATACATTAACACTGCAATGAAGTTACTGTGAATATAGGATATATCAAATTATTTCTCTCTAGATGATTATAAATCCTATCTCTTATAATTCTTTCCAAAACTTTGCCCATAACAGAAGTAAGTTCCCTAGTTGCCACGCTCCAGTGCCTGTTTGGGTACTGAGAAAGGATTTAGCATGGCCTATATGTGACTCCGGAGCCACAGCAATGTGTTGACCCTCAACTGTCTTCTGAAATAGAATCATAGAATCATAGAAGCCCTTCAGTGCAGAAGGAGGCCATTTGACCCATCGAGTCTGCATTGGCGACAATCCCAACCAGGCCCTATCCTCATAACCCTATACATTTACCCTAGCTAGTCCCCCTCACACTAAGGGGCAATTTATCATGGCTATTCCACCTAATCTTTGGACTGTGGGAGGAAACCGGAGCACCTGGAGGAAACTCATGTAGACACTGGGAGAATGTCAGACTCTACACAGACAGTGACGCAAGCCGGGAATTGAATTACATGTTTTCAATTCACCTGAAGGCCAGACTACACCAATGGAGGTGAGTGAGGAGGATACTGAGAGCTTCTCAATATCCTCATCTTCCTCTTCTCCCCAAACCATCCAACAGAGTCTTCCTGTGTCAGCCTGTGTAAATCAGAGGCGACAGTGTGCCAGAGAGTCTCCAGAGTTCCCTGAACAATGAGGCCAGCTCCTCAATGCTGTGTAGGATAAGAGCAGCCTACCTCCACCTCCTTTGAGACAACACAAGAGGCTCTTCCTAGAAGAATGCATGCACAAAATGTGCCGTCTCACCTTGATCACTAAGGGATTCATTGTGAACACCATAACGTATAGGCAGAATGGTTACCACTGCTGCCTCAGAGCTCCAGTGACCCAGGTTCCATTCCCAGCTTGACTGACTTTCTGTGTGGAGTCTGCACTTTCCCCCCGTATCGGCATGAGTTTCCTCCGGGTACTCTGGTTTCTTCCCACGGTCTGAAAGACGTGCTCGTTAGATGGATTGGCCATGCTAAATTATCCCTTGGTGTCCTGGGATATGCACGTTCGAGGAATTGGCAAGGAAAATATGTGGAGTAACAGCGAAAGGGCCTGGATGGGATTGTTGTCGGTGCAGACGCGATGGGCTGAATGGCCTCCTTCTGCACTGTCGAGATTCTAATGTCAAAATTACTCACTTTTCTAACACATTTCACTACAGTCCCTTTCAACTTTTGTAGAGGAAAAACACTCAATATAAATGTTTCCAGAATGAAGGTAGCACTTGCCAGTAGCATTGAAGACTGCACACTGAAGGCTATGTCATCATCTCGTGCTTGAGAACTTGCCAGGTCCCTAGCCAAGCTGTCCCAATACAGCTGCAATCCTGGAACTCAGCACTGTGGCTTTACCCACGTCATATGGACTTCAAAGTTCAAGAAGAGAGTTCACCATAACTTTCTTAAGAGCAATTGGGAATAGGCAAAAAATGCTGGCCTATAACTACCCCCTGTGGAAAGAATAATAAAAAAATAATCAGGGATAAAATGAACCAATTTGGAAAGACATGGTTAATCGAAAATAAGCAATCATATATTTTAAGACAAGTTGTGTCTGACTAACCTTGTTGAATCTTTTGATGGGACGCGATAAAATCTTGAACAGACTGCATTTGGAGTATTGCATGCAGTTTTGGTCGCCACACTATTCAAAGAATGTGGAAGCTTTGGAGAAAATGCAAAGAAGGTTCACTAGGATGTTGCCTGGTCTTGAGGGTTATGGCTATGAGGAGGAGTTGAATGAATCAGGATTGCTTTCACTGGAAAGGCAGCGGTTGAGGGGTGACCTGAAAGAAGTCTACAAAATCATGACAGGCATAAACAGGGTAGATAGAGGCTTTTTCCCGAGGGTGGAAGTGTCAATTACAAGGAGGCACAGATTCAAGGTAAGAGGGGGAAAGTTTAAGGAAGATGTGTAGGGGGAAGCTTTTCACACACACAGAGTGATGGGTGCCTAGAACATGCTGCCAGAGGAGGAAACAGGCACATTAGCAACATTTAAGAGGCATCTGGATTGAACAAGGAGGGAATTAAAGGATATGGACTGAGTAAAGGCAGAAGTTCTTTTCAGTTTAGTCAGGGTATCAAGATAGGAATGAGCTTGGAGGGTCGAAGAAGCTATTCCTGTGCAGTAATCTTCTTTGTTTTTTGCTGTTCTTTGTAGCCAAGAAGGTTGATAAAGTTAGTGTAATTGATGTTATATATCGATGGCCTTCAGAGGGGATTTGGGTAAAGTCTGATGAGGAAAGAATATTAGGAAGCTGGAAACCTGTGAAATAAACGGGATCATGATGGCCTGGATAAAGAAATTAGGAAGCAAAGTTCGAAGCGGATTGGATGTTTTTTTGGATTTGGGGAGGGGGCAGGGTGTTCCCCAAGGGGGCCTGTTTTTCCGAATCCATGAACAAGCAAGTCATCAGCAGTTTTACATTTAGTATTTCAGTCAGAGATTCAATCATGTGGATACATTCATTCAGAGGATTAATGCTACACTCCTCTCCATACAAATTGACAAATTTGTTGCATATGAATAATTAACAGATTGTCATACAAATTAAAAAGCAATCAACAAGGTTTGGTCTCTTGACTTGGAGCCTGCTCTTCGATTCTTCCGTCATTGTCGGTTATGGTAATCCCCCTTTAATCACTCTGTTTAATTACTAACCCTCTTGTACGCCTGCGATTTAATTATTCGCACAGACTACAAACATTGTTTGCTGCGATAAAACTTTTATCAGCGCACTTCAGGCGCAGATGATGGGCAGTTTTTGGCAAGTCGCCTTGCTCTCCTCGTAGCCTGTGACGCATAAGGGAGACATCGCACGAGGACGAACATTGTCTGTGTGCACGCGAGAGTCTCAGGCTTCCCTTCCTCAGCACAGGGTGGCGGGGGTGGGGGGGGGGGGGGGGGTGTGGGAGAAATGTCAACAGTCACTCGAGCTAACATAAAAAGCACACAGGTCTGTCTGACTTTCACCTGATCAAACAAGTCCATTATTTGTAGACAGTATTGACTTTTATGATAGAAGCCACCATAATCTAGCCACGTCCAGCTCATAAATAGGCAAAGCCTTATCTTGAAAGCACAGCTAACAACACAAAGCTGAAATATATAATTAAGAAATAATGGACATGAAGGCAGGAGCTGCTGGAGATCTTGCATATCATTACCCGCAAGCATTTCTGTTCTGCTTGCGAAGATTTTGCGTGCCTTGGGAGACCAGTGACAGAGGCAGAGAATGCCGCCGCTTTAAAAACGTTCAGGGTGTCCATAAAATTCATCTATCAACATAACAGTTTAATCGTCCTGTCACAAAGAGATCTATTGGCACAGGCTCACCTTGAGATGGCATAAATATGTGTCACAGAAATGAATTGCAGGGCGCTTTTAGCCTCCAAATGCCAATTATCTGCCAGCCATTCAGGGTTGTCATCCTGTTTACCGGCTATTTGCTGGGGCCGCGCATATTGCAGCAAGAGCAGGCGGCATCACTCATCAGAGCCTGGCAACCTGAGGAAATAAAACTCCTGTTCTCACACTTCAAAATCACCGGTCTATTGGTTTAAGAACAAATAATAGTGCAGCACAGGAACAGGCCCTTCGGCCCAGGAATCTGTGCTGACACATGGCGTTTTTCTAAAGTAAATACTTTTGGCCTCTCTGTGGCCCGTTTCCCTCCATTCCCAGCCTATTCATGTGTCTGAGAAGATACCTCATAGAAGCATAAAAAATAGGAGAAGAAGGGGGCCATTTGGCCTTTTGAACCTGCTCCGCTGTTCATGGTTGACGGTCCAAATCAATAGCCTAATCCTGCTTTCTCCCAATAACCTTCGATGCAAATTGCCTAATGTGTTATATCTAACCACCCATTGAGTACATTCAATGTTTTAGCATTAAATTCTTCCTGCAGTAATGAATTCCACAGACTCACCAGTCTTTGGGTGAAGAAATGTCTCCTCATCTCCACCCTAAATGTATCCTCAGACTGTGACCCCTGGTTCTGGAGACCCCCAGAGGCCTCTTAAACATTGTTATTGTATCTGCTTCTTCCGTCCCCTCTGGCATTGCATTCCAGCCACTGACCTCCCTCTGTGTGAAAAAAAGACTTGCCTCTCATCTCCTTTAAACTTTCCCCCTTTTACCTTAAACATTTGCCTCCTCGTGATTGATATTTCTACCCTGGGAAAAGGACTCAGGTGGGGTTTTCTGACCGTGTTTGCCCCAAGATCAGAAAATCCCACCCAAGGTCAATGAACCTTTGTATAGTCCGTGTCCCACCCATTATGATTCCTGTGGCAGGGTGGGACGGAAAATTTCCGCCCTCTGACTATCCATTCTACCCAGTGCCTCATCATTTTGTAAACCTCTATTATTGGCACTATTTCATTGGCAGGAAGCTAGTCCAGTCACTCAGACCACTTTGTACCAAAGTGGAAACCCTCTGAAAATCACAGAATGATCTAGCACAGAAGGAGACCATTCAATCCATCATCAAGGTTCATGGTGGGAGATACAGGAGCGATGTCTGAGGTAGATTCTTCATTCAGAGTGTTTGGGGTGTGGAATAGACTGCTTGCTGTGATAGTGGACCCGAACATTTTAGGAACTTTCAAGCGATTATTGGATAGGAACATGGAACACTCTCAATTATAGGGAGGGGATAGCTTGATCTTGGGATTGAACATAGCTCAGCACAACGTTGAGGGCCGAAGGGGCTGTACTATGCTGTAATGTTCTATGTTTCTATCACTGCGCTGGATAATTTACTGTAAACTGCATGGCTTCAACTCTCACTAACTGTTACAGATGTAGCTAAGAGAGTATTCTTTCTGGTTGTATCGCAGCTTGGTAAGGCTTCTGCTCTGCTCAAGATTATAAAAAGCTACAGAGGATTATGAATGAAGCCCAATCCATCACTCAGACCAGCCTCCCATCCATTGACTCAGTCCACATTTCCCACGATCTCGGAAAAGCAGACAGCATAATCAAGGACCCCATGCACCCTGCCCGTGCTCTCTTCTACCTTCTTCCTTCAGGAAAAAGATATCAAAGGCACATACCAACCAACTCAAGAACAACTTCTTCCCTATTGCCATCAGACTTTTGAATGGACTTACCTTGCATTAAGTTGATCTTTGTCTATATGGTGGTTCGGGAGTGGAATGCCCTGCCTGCAGCAGTTGTAGATGCGCCAAGTTTAGCGTCGTTTAAGAGGTTAGTTGATAAGAATATGAAGGAGAAGGGAATGGTTTAGTTTGGAGGGACATTGCTTTTTATATTGCTTTTTATATTGGTTGGCCCAACATCGAAGGCCGAAGGGCCTGTTCTGTGCTGTAATGTTCTATGTTCTATGTTCTATATCCTAGCTATGATTGTAACATTACATTCCGCATTATCTTGTTTCCTTGTCTATGAATGGTATGCTTTGTCTGTATAGCATGCAATAAATACTACTTTTCACTGTATACTAATACATGAGACAATAATAAATCAAATCAAGTCAGAAACTGATACTACAAGAAAAGAAATCCACAAGGCTTTTATTTTGCTAGCAGAAAATATATTGTGGAAATAATTGTTAAATGTTACAATTACATTGCAAGTCTCTGAGAAACTATTTGTTAATTGATTAATTGGTACAGGAATTATTTGAAGTGTGCATTGAATTTGATACCTGATTTAAGAGTTGCCACCTCGAGACCAATGGGAGGATTTGTGGCCTTCTTGTGGTCTTTCAGATTGAAGTTCCGCTTTGAGTTTCATCCCAATTCCTCTTGGCAAAGGAAGGCAATGCAGCTAAGTAGTTTGAGGGCCAATCTTTCCAATCCATACCAATGGCTCTTGGTAAGGGGTTCCTGGATTAATAGACTAGAGATTTGACCCCTTATGCTGAAAGGAATAGAGAAGAAACAGCGATACCCTTCCAAGTCAGGATGGTGATAGTGTTCCTGTGTGTTTGTTGCCTTTGTCCTTCTAGCTGCTACTAGTCATGGGTATGGAAGATGTTGCCCAAGGAAACTTGGTGAATTCCTGCAGTGCATCTTGTAGATGGTACACACCTGCTGCTACTGTGCATCAATGCTTAAATAGTGCCTCTTCCACAAACAAGGAGGAATTGATTGTTTGTGGAGAAGGCATTATTTAAGCAGGCTTCTTTGTCCTGGATGGAATTCTTATAGAATCTCATAGAATCTCTACAATGCAGAAGGAGACAATTTGACCCATCAGGTCTGTACTGATCACAATTCCACCCACACCCGTGCATTTACAGTAGCCAGTCTCCCTGACACTAAGGGGTAATTTAGCATCACCAATCCACCGAACCAGCACACCTTTGGATTATGAGAGCAAACCGGAACACCAGGTGGTAACCCATGCAGGCATGGTGAGAATGTGCAAATTCCACACAGACAGTGACTCAAGGGCAGAATTGAACCTGGGTCCCTGCCAGCTAAATCTGGCAGTGCAAACCTGTGACAAGAGGGCAGCGCAGATACTAATGGGAGCCTCGTGGATTATTTATTTATTTATAGCGTCACAACTAGGCTTAAATTAACACTACAATGAAGTTGTTGTGAAAATTCCCTTGTTGCCACACTCCGGCGCCTGTTCAGGTACACTGAGGGAGAATTTAGCATGACCAATGCACCCAACTAGCACATCTTTCAGACTGTGGGAAGAAATGGGAGCACCCAGAGGAAACCCACACAAACACAGGGAGAACCTGCAGATTCCACGCAGGTAGTGACACAAGCCGGGAATCGAACTTGGGTGAGATGCTACCCACTGCGCGGCACTGCCACCCCACCATGTTGTTGGAGCTGCATCCATCCAGGGAAGTGGGGAGTACTCATCACGCTCCTGGTTCTTCCTTATGGTGGACAGGCTTTGAGGAATTGGAAGGTGAGATTCTCTCCTCACCAAAGTCCAGCAGAAGTGGAAATGCAGATCATAGCAATGTGGTTGACCCCATGAAGTGACCCATCAAGTCACTCAGTTGAAAGACAAATAAGGAAGGGCAACAAATGGTGGTCTTATCAGTGACACCCACATCCCATAAATAAATAAAGACAGCAAATGGCAGGATCCTTAAGAGTATTGATAGGCAGAGGGATCTGGGTGTACAGGTACATAGGTCACTGAAAATGGCAACGTAGGTGGAGAAGATAGTCAAGAAAGCATACGGCATGCTTGCCTTCATCGGCCAGGTATTGAGTTTAAAAATTGGCAAGTCATGTTGTAGCTTTATAGAACCTTAGTTAGGCCACACTTGGAATATACTGTTCAATTCTGATTGCCACATTACCAGAAAGATGTGGAGGTTTTGGAGAGGGTACAGAAAAGATTTACCAGGATGTTGCCTGGAATGGAGGGCACTAGCTATGAGGAGAGGTTGGAGAAAGTGTTCTCTCTGCAGTGACGAAGGTTGAGGGGAGACCTGATAGAAGGCTGTAAGACTATGAGAGGCATGGACAGAGTGGATAATCAGAAGTTTTCTCCTAGGGCGGAAGATTACTAGGCAGCATAGTGTAAGTTGCGAAGGGCAATGTTTAAGGGAGATGTACGAGGTAGATTTTTAACAGAGAGAGTGATGAGTGCCTGGAACTCATTGCCGGGGGAGGTAGTGGAAGCGGATAGGGTACTGATTTTTAAGGGGCATCTTGACAAGTGCATGAATAGAATGGGAATAGAAGAATATGGTCCCTGGAAGGGTAGAGGGTTTTAGTTAAAGCTGGCAGCATGGTCGGTGCAGGCTTGGAGAGCCTGTTCCTGTACTGTAATTTTCTTTGTTCTTTGTTCAAATCATAGGTGTGACCCTCCATTTCTCTATCCCTGACACAGGGCCATAATCCCTCCCACTTCAGACCATGGCAAGTGAGGAGGCTTTATCTACTGAACTAGTGAGGTATCCACTCCACCAATGACAAAGTTTTGGTTGGGTTATAAAGTTATCATAGAAACCCTATAGCACATAAAGAGGTCATTCAGCCCATCAAATCTGCACTGGCCACAATCCCATCCAGGCCCTATCTCCATAACCCCACATATTTACCCTGCTAATTCCCCCAACACTAGGGTCAATTTATAGAATCATAGAACCCTACAGTGCAGAAGGAGGCCCTTTGGCCTATTGAGTCTGCACCGAACACTACCCCATCCAGGCCCTACGCCCATATCCCAACATATTATACCCACTAATTCCTCTAACCTATGCATCTCTGGACACTAAGGAGCAATTTCTTAGCTTGGCTAATAAACCTAACTCACCCATCTTTGGACTGTGGGAGGAAACCTACGCAGACACTGGGAGAACATGCAAACTCCACATAGACAGTGATGCAATCCGGGCATTGAACACAGATTCCTGGTATTGTGAGGCAGCAGTGCTAACCACTGCACCACTGTGCTGCCCGAATCTCCTGCAAGTTTTTGTTGAGTGAGGAACTGATTTGCTTCCCAACACAGCCCTGTGAAAGGTTCTAGTAATGGGAATGCTGGGGGAGAATGTTCCGATGCTTCATTCTTACCCCTCCCACCCCAACACTGATGGGCTGAATGCTTACTTTTGCTTCTACATCTACATCTGATCCATCACCCCACATCCGAGCCTATCATTATAGCGCCAGGACATTAAATCAATAGAACACACTCCCCTGAAGGCATTAACCTTTGTTAACATGATCAAGTGCACCTTTGAATCCAGGCAGGAATGTCAGACGGAAAACATGAAAATGGAACAGCTGTCACTGAAATTACGGAATATTTCCCAGTGGACGTTTGGATTGTGAGTGCATTGAGTTGTTTAAGACAGGTGTTTGTTTTTTGTCTGTATTTCTAATATGCAGCGTTGATTGCTGTGTGTGAACTCCCCGCAAGAGCACCAATGCACCTGCATAGAAGTTACATTGGAAATGCTACTAGCAAAGACCTCAGAATGAGCTACTTCCCATAGTGTCAGTTTGTTCCCTCACAGAAGAGTGAGGTAGCACAGTGGTTAGCAATGCTGTCTCATAGCACCAGGACCCAGGTTCTACTCTGGCCTTGGGTGACTTTGTGTGTGTGTGTGTGTGTGTGTGTGTGTGTGTGTGTGTGTGTGTGTGTGTGAAGTCTGCATGTTCTCCTCGTGTCTGCATGGGTTTCCCCTGGGTACTCCAGTTTCCTCCCGCAGTCCAAGGATATGCAGGTCAGATGGATTGGCCATGCTCAACTGTCGCTTAGTGTCCAAAGAATCATAGAATCCCTACAGTGCAAAAAGAGTCCATTTGGCCCATTGAGTCTACATCCACAAAAATCCCACCATGCCCTTTCCCTGTAACCCCAATAACTAATCCTGTTAATCCCTCAATTTACGCATCCCGGGACACTAAGGGACAATTTAGCATGGCCAATGTACCCGACCTACCCATCTTTGGACTGTGAGAGGAAAATGGGGCACCTGGAGGAAACCCAGAGGTGGCATGGTGGCACAATGGTTATCATTACTACCTCACAGCTTCAGAGGTCAGGATTCAACTCCCAGCTTGGGGCACTGCCTGTGTGGTGTTTGATGTGGAGGTGCCAGTGTTGGACGGGATGGGCACTGTAAGAAGTCTCACAACACCAGGTTAATGTCTAACAGCTTTATTTGGTAGCACAAGCTTTCGGAGCACTTCTCCTTCAAGCAAAAGCTCATGCTACCAAATAATCCTGTTGGACTTTAACCTGGTGTTGTGACACTTCTTAGTGTGTGTGGTCTGCATGTTCTCCCTGTGTCTGCGTGGGATTCCTCCGGGTGCTCCAGTTTCCTCCCACACAGCCTGAAAGACATTCAGGTTAGGTGCATTGGCCATGCTAGATTCTCCCTCAGCGTACCCAGATAGATGCTGGAGTGTGGCAACTCGAGGATTTTCACAGTAACTTCATTGTAGTGTTAATGTAAGCCTACTTGTGACTAATAAATAAAAAAAACATTAAAAAAGCAAACATGGGGAGTGATCCAAGCCAGGAATCAAACTCAGGACTCTGAAGCTGTGAGGAAGCAGTGCTAACCACTGTACCACTGTGCTGCCCACGCAGGTTGGTGGATTGACCTTGCTAAATTGTGCCTTAATATCGGAAAATGTGCAGGTAAACGTGTGGGTTAGGAGGATAAGGTAGCTTGGATAAGATAATGAGAGCTTGGATAACATACTCTGTCAGGGATTCAGTGCAGACTCGATGGGCCAAATGAGTTCCTTCTGCACTGTAGGGGTTTGATGACTCTGTGAGCACAACTAAACCTGACAGGCCTAAAATTCCAATTCAGCTGGAAAAATCGTGAAGAGCATTTTATTTTCCGATGACTTGTTCTCACGTTACAGGAGTTTGAGATGCAGAAACAATAGTCCCTTGGGCCGAGTGCTGCTGCCCTGTAAAGATGCGGAACTGTAGCTGAATGCGAAACTCGGGAGGGAGAGAGAGAGAGACGAGAGAAGAAGAATTGAAGAAAACAGACTGTGGCGTCCTATAACTTAATTTCACAGCTGTTTTGTTTGATGATGCTTTCTTGTGCTTGCTTTCATTCAGAATATTCCTTTCTTTTTGACTGAAGCATCGCTCTGTAGATAGAATAGTGAGATGCGCAGGCATACAAGGTCGCAGGCGCTGGGTATTCCGGATGTCCGAAATCAAAGACAGAAAACACTCTGGAAATAGTCAGCAGGTCTGGAAGCATGTGTGAAAATAGAAAGTTAACGGGCGGTATTGAATCATAGAATCGCACAGTGCAGAAGTGGCCCTTCTGCCCGTCAATTCTGCACCGACATGCGAGAGGCACTCAAACTCCCAGCTGGGCGGCATGGTAGCACAGTGCTTAGCACTGCTGCTTCACATTTCCAAGGTCGTGGGTTCGATCCCTGGCTCGAATCACCGTCTGTGTGGAGTTTGCATGTTCTTGTCGTGTCTGCATGGGTTTACTCCGGTTTCCTCCCACAGTCCAAAGATGTGTGGGTTAAGTTGATTGGCAACGCTAAGAAATTGCCCCTTGGCGTCCAGGAATGTGTAGGTTAGAGGGATTACTGGGTATAATATGTAGGAATATGGGGGTAGGGCCTGGGTGGGATTGTGTTTGTTGCAGATTCGATGGGCCAAAGGGCCTCTTTCTGCACTGTAGTGTTCTATGATTCTATAATCCCATCTACCAATAATTGGCCCATAGCGTTAAAGTATGTCGTCTTACACATTTCAAGTTGAATTCCATCTTCCACTAACATGTCCACTTGACCATTCTATCTTCTTGTAGCCTCATTGTTAACTACCTGACCAATCATTGTATCATCCGCGAACTTATTAATCCTACCCTCCCCCCACATAGTCATTAACGTCATTTACATAAATGGCAAATAATCGGGGATCCAATATAGATCCCTGTGGTACACCACTGGATACTGGCTTACGGTCACTGAAGCAGCCTTCTCTCCTCACCCTCTGTGTTCTGCAACTGAGCCAATTTTAAATCCACTTTATCAAATTACCCAATATCCCATGTGAATTTACCTTCTTTACAAGGGTGGTTCGGGAGTGGAATGCCCTGCCTGCAGCAGTTGTAGATGCGCCAAGTTTGGTGGCGTTTAAGAGGTTAGTGGATAAGTATATGGAAGAGAAGGGAATGGTTTAGTTTGGAGGGGCATTGCTTTTTATATTGGTCGGCGCAACATCGAAGGCCGAAGGGCCTGTTCTGTGCTGTAATGTTCTATGTTCTATGTTCTTTACAAGTCTCCCATGTGAGACCTTTTCAAAGGCTTTGTTGAAATCCATCCAACTACCCCTTTTCCAATCTCCCCCCACCCCCGTAGCTCCAATCCCCCACCCCCCAACATATTGTACTAGATGGTGACAAAGATGTCTACCATTGGCCCCCGTACTATCAACAGGATTTCACACTGTTCAGACCCTCCATGGTTGGGTGCAGGCCAGTGATGAAGGGGTTGAAGCTGAGGTTGGCTCAGGGTGGGGGGAATACAAGGGAAGGGGGTTGGAAGATCACGCTGGTGGGAAATAGAACATAGAACATAGAACATAAAACATTACAGCATAGTACAGGCCATTCGGCCCTCAATGTTGTGCCAACCAATGGAACCAATTTTATGACCCTCTATCCTAAACTATTCCAATGTTATCCATAAGCCTATCCACTGACCGTTTGAACACCCTTAAACTTGACGAGTCCACAACTGCTGCAGGCAGGGCATTCCATGCCCTTACTACCCTCTGAGTAAAGAACCCACCTCTAGCATCTGTCCTATAACTACCACCCCTTAATTTAAAGCTATGTCCCCTCGTGCTATCCATCTCCATCCGAGGAAGAAGGCTCTCACTATCCACCCTATCTAACCCTCTGATCATCTTATATGTCTCAATTAAGTCACCTCTTAGCCTTCTTCTCTCTAATGAAAATAACTTCAAGTCCCTTAGCCTTTCCTCATAAGACCTACTCATCATACCAGGCAACATCCTGGTAAACCTCATCTGCACCCTTTCCAATGCCTCCACATCTTTCATATAATGTGGTGACCAAAACTGTACACAATACTCCAACTGCGGCCGCACCAGAGTTTTGTACAGTTGCAACATAACATCTCGGCTCCGATATTCATTCCCTCTACTAATAAATGCTAACACACGATATGCCTTCTTAACAACCTTATCAACTTGAGTACCAACTTTCAGAGATCTATGTACCTGTACACCGAGATCTCTCTTCTCGCCTACACTACTAAGAGTCCTACTGTTAATCCTACATTCTGCACACACATTATTCCTACCAAAGTGAATCACCTCACACTTTTCCACATTAAACTCCATTTGCCACTTCTCAGCCCAGCTCTGCAACTTATCTATGTCCCTCTGCAAACTGTAATGTCCATCCTCACTGTCTACAAATGGTCAGAGAACCCCACCCAACGTTTCAGGATAATGACCTTTCATGGGAACTGGGCTCTTAATCAAGTATTAAAAGCAAACGTAAAGTTTGGGGAGAGGGGGGAGCAAGAGGCGGGGGAGAAAGAACAAAATGGAAAGTTTTTGTTCGGGTCCAAGAAGGAGAGATGAAGTTCAGGATGCTCCGATTCTTTCCGAATCCACTCCACTCCGAGTGAGAATGGGGAATTTGGTATTCCAACAACACCGGAGAATCTGTGAACAAGATAGGTGATTTTCAGCCTAAAAGACAAAACGAATCCATAATGGAAGCAGTGATGGGACAAGAATCAGGTGTGAATAGAGGAGATGTGAATGGCAGATGGTAGACATGGTGGCATGGTAGCACCCTGGTTATCACTGCTGCCTCACAGTGCCAGGGACCTGGGTTCAATTCCCGGCTTGGGTCGCTCTCTGTGCAGAATCTGCACATTCTTCCTGTATCTGCATGGGTTTTGTCTGGGTGCTCCTCCCACAGTAGGAAAGATGTGTTGGTTAGACACATTGACCATGCTAAATCCTCCCTCGGTGTACCCAAACAGATGCTGAAGTGTGGCGACTAGGGGATTTTCCCAGTAACTTTATTGCGGTGTTAATGTAAGCCTACTTGTGACACTAATACATAAATAAACTTTAGCTACCATTCAAAAACAATAAAGAATGAAAACCTAGAAAGGAAATGGAAGCCAAGATTATTGTCTGAAATTGTTGAGCTCAGCGCGAACCTCAGTATCTAATGGAAAGGTGAGATGATGCTCTTCAAGCTTATACTGGAAATCACTACAATACTCAGGAGGCCAAGGACAGGGATATTAGCGTGAGAGTAAGTTGGAGAACAGCCTCTTCTTTTTGCTATAGAACATGAGAGTCGCTCTATAGGTCAGTATTTGTTACTGGTTCCTAACTCCCTTGGAGGGCAGTTATGAATCAACCACATGTAGGCCAGACTGGGTAAGGATGGCAGATTTCCTTCCCTAAAGTACATGAGTGAACCAAATGGGTTTTTCCAACAACCAACAATGGTTTCATGGTCATCACTTGATGTTTAACTCCAGATTTTTTTTTAGTGAATTCAAATTTTACAATCTGCTGTGGCAGGATTTGAGCCCAGGTCCCGAGCTTTGCATTACTAATCCAGCGACAATTCTACTGTGGCAGGGTGGCATAGTGATTAGCGCTGCTGCCTCACAGCCCCAGGGACCCAGATTTGATTCCCAGCTTCAGTCACTGTTTGTGTGGAGGTTGCACACTCTCCCTGTGTCTGCATGGGTTTGCTCTGGATGCTCCGGTTTCCTCCCACAGTCCAAAGATGTGCGGGTTAGGTTGACAGTGTGGAGATGCCAGCGTTGAACTGGGGTACACACAGGAAGAAGTTTCACAACACCAGGTTAAAGCCCAACAGGCTTATTTGGCAGCACGAGCTTTTGGAGTCTCGCTCCTTCATCAGGTGAGTGAGGACTTGTGTTCGCAAACAGGATATATACAGACACAAATTGAGACAGACACACAAAAAGCAGCGAGTCTGTATATGCCCTGTTTGTGGACACAAGTCCTCGCTCACCTGATGAAGGAACAAGACCCCAAAAGATGCCAAATAAGCCTGTTGAATTTTAACCTGGTGTTGTGAGACTTCTTATGGGCCATGCTAAATTGTCCCTTAGGATGCATAGGTTAGAGTGATTAATGAGGTAAACATGTGAGGTTACAGGGATAGGGCCTGGGTTGGATAACTCTTGGTGAGGACTTCATGGGCCAAGTGATCTCCTTCTGCATTGTTCTATGATTCTATGATGACAGTGCTACTGCTTTCCCCTTTGGACATTGATAGGAGATTACAAGCAGCAAAAGATGCTGGGGGAGATGCCTCTCTCTCCATTGTATGGGTGTGGGCCATCGTAAGAGTGAGGCGAGAGAGGCGATTTCAGAGCCTCTGGCTCTGATCTTCAGGTCGTCGTTGGTTATGGGTATAGTGCCGGAAGACTAGAGGATAGCGAATGTAGTCCCATTGTTCAAGAAGGGGAATAGAGACTTTCCGGGGAATTATAGGCTGGTGAGTCTTACTTCTGTTGTGGGCAAAGTATTGGAGAGAATTATTAGGGATAGGATTTATAGTTATTTAGAGAGAAATGAATTGATTGGGGATAGTCAGCATGGTTTTGTGAAGGGTAGGTCGTGCCTTACTAACCTTATTGAGTTTTTTGAAAAAGTGACCAAAGAGGTGGATGGGGGTAAGGCAGTTGATGTGGTATATATGGACTTTAGTAAGGCGTTCGATAAGGTGGCCCATGGAAGGCTTCTGCAGAAAATGCAAATGTATGGGATTGAGGGTGATTTAGCTAATTGGATTAGGAATTGGCTAGCTGATAGAAGACAGAGGGTGGTGGTTGATGGAAGTTATTCATCATGGAGTTCGGTTACAAGTGGTGTACCTCAGGGATCTGTTTTGGGGCCCCTGCTGTTTGTAATTTTTATAAATGATCTGGATGAGGGTATTGAAGGATGGATTAGTAAATTTGCGGATGACACCAAAGTCGGAGGAGTGGTAGATAGTGAAGAGGGGTGTTATAGTTTGCAGAGAGACTTGGACAAGTTGCAGAGCTGGGCCGAGAGGTGGCAAATGGAGTTTAATGTGGAAAAGTGTGAGGTAATGCACTTTGGCAGGAATAACAAATGTGTAGAGTATAGGGCTAATGGTAGGACTCTTAATAGTGTTGATGAACAGAGGGATCTTGGTGTATATGTGCATAGATCCCTGAAAGTTGGCAATCAAGTCGATAAGGTTGTTAAGAAGGCATATGGAGTCTTAGCTTTTATTGGTAGGGGGATTGAATTTCGGAGCCGCAACGTCATGTTGCAACTGTACAAAACTCTAGTGCGGCCGCACTTGGAGTATTGTGTGCAGTTCTGGTCCCCACATTATAAGAAAGATGTGGAGGCATTGGAGAGGGTACAGAGGAGGTTTACCAGGATGTTGCCTGGTATGGAGGGCAGGTCTTATGAGGAGAGGCTGAGGGATTTGAGGTTGTTTTCGTTAGAAAGAAGGCGGCTAAGAAGAGACCTTATTGAAACATATAAGATGATTAGAGGTTTAGATAGGGTGGACAGTGATAGCCTTTTTCCTAGGATGGAGAAAGCTAGTACGAGGGGACATAGCTTTAAATTAAGGGGTGGTAGTTATCGGACGGATATCAGAGGTAGGTTCTTTACCCAGAGGTGGTTAGGGTATGGAATGCCCTGCCTGCGTCAGTTGTAGATGTGCCAAGTTTGGTGGCGTTTAAGAGGTTAGTAGATAAGTTTATAGATGAAAAGGGAATGGTTTAGTTTGGAGGGTCATTGCTTTTTCCTAATTGGTCGGCGCAACATCGAAGGCCGAAGGGCCTGTTCTGCGCTGTAATGTTCTATGTTCTATGTTCTATAAATCAGTTAGTGTTAGAGGTTTACTGCCATCAGTTTCCCTTTCCTTGCAAATGCATAAAGTTTATTTAGGAGCATTTTCGGAGTTAGGAGAAGAAAATGGTGCAAGCCAGCCCTAGATCACTCTCCTGGCCAGCTCCCAATTTAAATGTAAGAATACATCTGGGAGTATTATGATAATATGGTTTTGTTACTGGACTATTAAACATGAGCCTGCATTAATAATTGAAAGAACAGGAATTCATATCCTACTTGGCCAATTTGAAGATTTGAATCAGGATTTACAAAAGAAAAAACTTTGGAAAGTACGAACTGGCATCTGTAAAAGTGTTCTTAAAACCCAAGTGGGAAATTGTTCATGTCCGGAAGGGAAGGAAATTTGCCATCTTTATCCAGACAGGTTTACACATGATTCCAGTCACACACTGAAGCACTGCGGGGAGTTTTTCTGTCCTGCTAGCCACGGGAATTGTAGCAGAGGGAGGAGGGGGCATGAATTATGCAAAGTTCCATTGACCTGAGGCAGGATTTTCCGGTGTTAGGGTGAGCGTTGCCGGAAAACCCTATCCGTAGAGTCATAGAGCTATACAGCATGTAAACAGGCCAACTTGTCGATGCCCATCTGGTTTCATAGAGAATCCATAGAATCCCTACAGTGCAGAAGGAGGCCATTCGGCCCATCGAGTCTGCGCCATCGAGGCCCTGTTTACATAACCTCATGCATTTACCTTAGCTAGTCTCTCTGACATTAAGGGGCAACTTATTATGGTCAATCAACCTAACCCAGGCACTCATGGGGAGAACGTGTAGACTCCACACAGACAGTGACCCAAACTGGGAATCGAACCTGGAGTCTCTGGTGCCATGAGGCAGCAGTGCTAACTGCTGTGCCACCATCTTGCCCACTCAATGATCTGGAATTCAGTTTCCTAAACTGAACTAGTCCATTTATTCACGTTTGGCCCATATCCCTCAAAACCTTTCCCATCCAGGTACCTGTTCTTAAATGCTGTAATTGTATTCACCTCTACTACCTCTTCCTGGCAGCTCATTCCATATACACATCACCCTCTGTGTGAAGAAGTTGTCCCTCAGGTCCCTTTTAAATCTCTCTCCTCACTGGAGAGTGGCCATTTCTTGCAAACCATCTGCAGAACACCTTTGAACTCTATCGTCTACTGTCATTCTATGATGTGAAGGGTTTGTCACTTGAGAAGCAGTTGAGGAGTCTGAGTCTATACTTGTTGGATTTAAAAAGATGAGGGGAGGATCTAATTGAATCTTGCAGAATAATGAGAGGCCTAGATAGAGTGGATGTGGAGAGGATGTTTCCATTAGAGGGAGAGACTAGAAGCTGAGGGCACAACCTCAGAGTGAAGGGATACTCTTTAAAACTGAGATTTCTTCAGCCAGAGAGTGGTGAATCTATGGAACTCATTGCCACAGTGGGCTGTAGATACCAGATCATTTAGTGTCTTTAAGACAGAGCTGGATAGGTTCTTAATAAGCAGATCAAGCGTTATGGGGACAAAGGAGGAGAATGGGGATGAGAATCATATCATGATTGAATAGCAGAGTAGACTCATTAGACCGAATGAGCTAATTCCACTCCTATATCTTATGGTTTATGAAACTCTGTTCTAACACTTATAAACTCTCTACCTCTCTTATATTATGTTGATCTTTCTCTACACCCCAGCTCTGACTGTAACTCTTTGCTTCTCTGTGAACGATATGTTTTGTGTGCAAGAAAAATACTTCTTACTGTATACGAATACACATGAGTTTAATAAATCAAATCGAAACCTTAAACCTATGCCCTCTAGTTCTGGTCTCCATTTCCCTGGAGAAAAGATCTTAGCTAGTGCTTTACTCTTAGTTGTTCAACAAGATGCGATCCAACAAGGATCTTGTACTAGGTACCTTGCATTAAAATTGATCTTTCTTTGCATCCTAGCTATGACTGTAACATTACATTCTCTCTTTTCCTTCCCTGTGAACGATATGCTTTGTGTAATGTGCAAGAGACAATACTTTTCACTGTATGTTAGTACATGTGATAATAATACGTGTAATAAATAACAAACCAAATCAAATCAAGTAACTGGAATAACACAGCTAAGTTTTGCAAACAACTTGGCCTATTTAAAAAAAAATCTGAATATATATTATTGAAGCTCAAATGTGCAAGTTTTTGCATCAAAGTTGGGCTATTGAACATTCTTAGAAATATACATTGATCAGGATCCACTCCACCCCCTGCCCCACTGTGGCATGCTTGCCAGTGGCATAGGATCTTACCACTGGCTGGCAGGATCTTCCAGTCCCGTGTTTTGAATGGTTTGCCTGACCTTCTGCTATGGAACTCAACATAGGGGATCATCTTTGGTCAGATCAGAAATTCCCATCAGCAGGAAGGGCTGAAAAATCTAGCCCATTTCTTGTATCATTTCCTATTTATAGTTATAGCTTTTGTGGATGATACAGTGTCACAGTGATTCGCACTGCTGCTGGGGAGCTGAGTTCGATTCTGGCCTTGGGTCAGTGTCTTGTGGAGTTTGCACGTTCTCCCTGTGTCTGTATGGAATTCCTCCAGGTGCTCCAGTTTCCTCTCTCAGTCCAAAGATATGCGGGTTAACTAAATTGGCCGTGCAAAATAAAGTTTATCCATTAATGTCACAAGTAGACTTGCATTAATGCTGCAAAAAGTTTCACAACACCGCATCATGGCTACATTAACACTGCAATAAAATTACTGTGAAAATCCCCTCGTCACCACACTCCTGTTTGGGTACACTGAGGGAGAATTTAGCATGGCCAATCCACCTAACCAGCACGTCTTTTGGACTGCAGGAGGAAACTGGACCACCCTGAGGAAACCCACGCAGGGACAGGAAGAATGTGCCGATTTCACACAGGCAGTGACCCAAACCGATAACCGAATCTAGGTCCCTAGGGCACTGAGGTGTCCCAAGTTGGTGCAGGTTGGGGGAATTAGCTGGGTATATTTGTGGGGTTACGGGGATAGGATCTAGGTGAGATCCTCTGTCAGAGTCAGTCTGGGCTTGATGGGCTGAATGGCATCCTTTAGCACTGGAGCACTTCTATGATTCTATTCAAGTTTTTCTGGTTATGCATTCAGAACGTGTGCCACGATCTACAGTCACAATACCGCTTTGAAAGAGTGGTTAAGCTTTGCAATTGTCTTCTTCCTTTTGAATAAACTACGTTCATCAGAAGACTGCACACTGCCTCATCACCGAACAATCGCAGTCCATGCTCCTGTTTCGTGACATTTACTGGTTGTAACGTAGTCCTGTGGCATTTTCGAAAGGGGTCGTCTATGTAATCAAAAAACGTTATTGAGTTGTCTGCTCTTTAATCTTTTCTTTAAACCCAAGGCACAATTCAATTCTGATGGAGAACGAGGTTCAGGTTTTTACCCCGAGTATCAACAGGATTAATTGTGGAGGTGGCGATGGAGCAGTGTGCAGTGTGAGAGAGACGTGTTTCACTTTGGGAAATTAAATTGAGTGGGATCGCGGAAGACGGTTCCTGCATCAGTTTGACAGCGAGGTAGGAAGACTGGATCCTTAAAATGGTCCATGAGATTATTACCTGGAGGGAGCTTTAAAGGAGGCTACAGAGTCCTATGCATAATTTTAAGCTTGAGTTGCCTGCATTCAGACTGATACGGGATGTGTTACAGGGGTTTTGTAAGACCTACTGATGATAATTCATCCCACTCAGTGAGAACTGACCGTTTGTCGACCTGATGAGGGATTCGGGAAGAGGTAGTGGGAATTGGATTCTACATTGTGCTCAGAGTAACAATTTGCATTTTGATGGGGGTGAAAAAAAATGTAGTATGGAGGTTAAGCTGAGTAACACCACTGTACAAACAACTTTTGTATCATAGAATCCCTACTGTTGAGGTGGAGACCATTCGGCCCATCAAACCTGCACCGACAACAATTCCACCCTGTCCCTATAACTCCGCATATTTATCCTGGTAATCCCCTGCCCCCCACAAAACTAGGGTCAATTTAGCATGGCCAATCTTTGGACTGTGGGAGGAAACCGGAGCACCCTGAGGAGACACATGCAGACACAGGGAGAATGTGCAGAGTCCACAGAAACACTGACCCAAGGCAAAATCAAATCCAGAACCCTGGCACCATGAGGCTGCGGTGCTAACCACTGTGGCACCATGTCCGTTGACAAGTTTCCTTGAAGCTTGGTAGGATGGGTAGTCAGAAGCTTTTTTCCAGGGTGGATGGGTCGCGTAGGAAAGGGCACAGGTTTAAGGCGAGAGGAAGGAAAGTTTAGGGGAGATGCTCGGGGAAGGTTTTTCTCAGAGAGAATGATGTGTGGCTGGAAAGAACTTTTGGTGGAGACGGTGGAAGCAGTACATTAGCAATGTTGAAGGTGTATTTCGATAGACAAATGAACAGGAGATGAACAGAGGGATAGAAACCATGTAACAGCACAGGCTCAATGGGCTGAAGGGCCTGTTCCTGTGCTGCATTTTTCTTTAACCAAATGAGAAAATGCTGAAGAATCTCAGCAGGTCTGACAGCTGAAAATTTAAAGTTATTGAATTTGATGTTGAGACCGGAAGGCTGTAACATGCTGAGCTGGAAGATAAGATGCTGTTCCTCCAGTTTGTGTTGAGTTTCGCAGGAACATTGCAGCAGGCCAAGGACAGACATGTGGGCATGGGAGCAGGATCGTGTGTTAAAATGGCAAGCAACCGGAAGGTCAGGGTCCTGATTGTGCACAAACCGAAGGTGCTCAGCAAAGTGATCACCCAGTCTACACTTGGTCTCTCCGATATAGAAGGAACCACATTGGGAACAGTGAATGCAATACACCAAATTGGAAAACGCGCAAAGTGAAATGCTGCTTAACCCTGAATGAATGTTTTAGACCTTGGATGGTAAGCATGGAGGAGGTAAACGGACAAGTGTTACGCCTTCTGCGATTGCATGGGAAGGTACCATGAGTGACTGGAGATGTGTTGGGTATAGTGGAGAAGTGGACTATATTATGCCAGAGGGAATGGTCCCTGTGGAATGCTGAGTGAAGAGAAGGTGGTGGAATCACACTGGAGTTGGCGAAAATGGCGGAGGATTATACTTTTCATGCGGAGGCTGGCGGGGTGAAATGTGAGAACTCTATTCTTGTTGTGGGAGGGAAGGGAGGCAGGGGGGTTGGGGAAGAGTTGTAGCGTGGGAGATGGACCCCATGCTGTTGAGAGTCCTGTTGACAACTATAGTTGGAAATCCATTTTTCTTTGCTCCTTCTTGTTTTGTTCTTTAGCAGAGGTCAAGATAATTGAGTAAGTTGAATATTGGAGAAATTTCCAAAAAAATAAATTCAAATAATAATGTGATCTATAATTGTGATCGGCCTGTCCGAACTGTGTTGGTTGGTCACTTTTGGATATGTGAGTTGATGGGTATATTTGGGGAGTTACCTCAGCATTTTCAGTACCTCTAGATATTTAGAGGTACAGGTTCATAGCCCCTTAAAAGTGGAGTCACAGGTGGAGGGAGTGATGAAAAAGGCAATTAGAGTGGTTTGTTTCATTGGTCAGAACATTGAATGCAGAAGCTTGGACATCTTGTCAAAGTTGTACACAATATTGGTTAGGGCACACTTGGAATATGTGTACAGTTCTGGTCGCTCTATTATAGAAAAGTTATTATTAAATTAGAAAGAGTGCATATAAGATTTACTAGGATGCTATTGGGACTTGATGGTTTGAGTTTTAAGGAAAGACTGGATAGACTGGGACTTTTTTCTCTGGAATGTAGAAGGTTGAGGGGTGACCTTATAGAGGTCTATAAAATAATGAGGGGTACAGATCAGCTAGATAGTCAATGTCTTTTCCCAAAAGTAGGGGAATCTAAAATTAGAGAGCTTAGGTTTAAGGCGAGAGGGGAAAGATATAAAAGAATCTGGAGGGGCAATTTTGTTCACACAGAGGGTGGTGAGTGTCTGGAACAAGCTGCCATAAGTAGTTGTAGAGGCGGATACAATTTTGTTTTTTAAAAAGCATTTGGACAGTTACATGGGTAAGAAGGATGTAGAGAGATATAGGCTAAATGTGGGCAAGTGGGATTAGTTTATGGGTATAAAAAAAAGGATAGCATGGACAAGTTGGGTTGAAGGGCCTGTTTCCACGCTGTAAATCTCTATGCCTCTATGATCTCAATGCCACAACAAGGTTTTAAAACGTATAATGAATCAATCATCATCTTACAGGTGAGAACAAGGGAGCTTGTAAAAAAGTAAAAATAATTTATGTTTTTGAGACATTGGTTGGGATTTTCCGGGAACCCACAGACCCACCAACACACACACACACACACACACCCAGCCACACTGACACACACACTCATTTACTCACACACACACACACACTCACACAGTCACACGCACACACACACCCAGCCACACTGACACACACACACACACACACACAAATATACACATTCTTGAGTTGTATTTTAGAGGAGATCAGATGGCTGGGTATAGATATCAGGTTTATAGAGTCAGACACCAGGATTAGTGGAGGATTCACTCAAAGAGATGGGCAGGTCAAAAGGTTAGGAACTTGTCTTTTTTTCTCACAATGGTTCAATTTCTTTACAGGTAGGCTTGGATTTAGTGATCAGGCAAGGAAGGTTTTCTGATATTGCGGCTTTCTGCTCTTAAAGGCAAAGTTGCCACCATACCTTTTGCAGGTGTGGTGTCTTATTATTTCAAGGGTGCTCAGGTCTTTGAATCTTTGGACAATAAAAAACATTCAAGCCAATTTTCACCACGTGACCGACTGCTCATCTGGAATCGTTTAAAACTGCTCTCCAATGGAGATAATGGATGGATTTTTCACGCTTACTCAGGATGAATTGGTTTCTGCTCATTGTTAGCATTCCAACTTGGAGACGTGGGGTTGGCACTTGTGTTTTTGGGAAATTCCCAAACAAGTATACATTCCACAGATAATAATTGACTTAGTTTGTCCATTCCACTGGGTGACCCCTCACCCAGGGTGGTTGAGCTATAAGCTGTATGGAAACTGCAAGAAGATCATCTCATCTTTTACAGCCATCTTAGCCACCTGGTTAGTGTACATTTAAAAAGACAAGTTCCAGAAACATTCAGAGTAACAATGTACCAAAAGGCGGCAATTTTTTCACACACAAGGTGGTGAGTGTCTGGAACAATCTATCAGAGGTAGTAGTAGGAGGTGGGTCCAATTTTGTCTTTTAAAAGGCATTTAGACAATTACATTGGTAAGATGGATATAGATGGTAATTGAGACTAGTGTTAAAAAAAAGAGCAGCATGGACAAATTGGGCTGAAGGGCCTGTTTCCATGCTTTAAACTCTGTAGTATGGAGATGCCAGCATTGGACTGGGGTGGGCACAGTAAGAAGTCTCACTACACCTGGTTAAAGTCTAACAGGTTTATTTGATACCATGAGCTTTCAGAGCACTGCTCCTTCATCAGGTGAGTGGAGAGGTAGGTTCACAAATACAGCATATATAGACACAGACTCAATTACAAGAGAATGGTTGGAATGCGAGACTTAACAGATTTTAAAAGGTACAGGCAATGCGAGTGGAGAGAGGGACAACCGCAGATTAAAGAGATATGAATTGTCTCAAGACAGGACAGTTAGTGAGATTTTGCAAGCCCAGGCAAGTTGTGGGGGTTACAAACAGTGTAACATGACCCCAAGTTCCCATTTGAGGCCGTCCTCATGTATGCAGAACTTGGATATCAGTTTCTGCTTGGCAATTCTGCATTGTCATGTATCTTGAAGGCTACCTTGGTGAATGATTACACAAAGATTGGAGGGTGAATACCCTTGACTGCTGAAGTGTTCCCCAACATTCCTGCCTAGTAATTGTCGAGCAATGTTCATCCATGTGTCATTGTAGTGTCTGCCTGGTCTCCCCAATGTACTCATTACAAGAAAGATGTGGAAGCTATTGAAAGGGTGCAGAGGAGACTTACAGGAATGTTGCCTGGATTGGGTGGCATGCCTTATGAGAATAGGTTGAGGGAGCTCGGTCTTTTTTCCCTGGAGAGACGAAGGATGGGAGATGACCTGATAGAGGTTTATAAGATGTTGAGAGGTATTGATCAGGTGGATTCTCAGAGGCTATTTCCCAGGGCTGAAATGGTCACTACAGGAGGGCACAGGTTTAAGGTGCTGGGGGTCAAGTACAGAAGAGATATCAGGGGTAAGTTTTTCACTCAGAGGGTGGTGGGTGAATGGAATCGGCTGCCATCTATGGTGGTAGAGGCAAACTCATTGGGGTCTTTTAAAAAACTTCTGGATGAGTACATGGGATTTAATGGGATTGAGGGTAATAGATAGATTTAGTGGATAGGGATATGATCAGCGCAACTTGTGGGCCAAAGGGCTTGTTTGTACCGTAGTTTTCTATGTTCTATGTCCTATTCGATCCATTGAGTCTGCATCAACAGCTATCCCACACTGGCCCTATCCCTATAATCTCTGATATTTATCCTTCTGGTCCCCCTATCACTAAGGGGAAATTTAGCATGGTCAATCAAGCTAACCCTTTGGACTGTGGGAGGAAACTGGAGGCATCCGCAGGAAACCCACGCAGGCACAGGGTCAATGCGTAGACTCTGCACAGACAGTGACCCAAGCTGGGAATCGAACCCCGGTCCCTGGTACTGTGAGGCAGCAGTGCCACTGTGCCACCCCGATGCCTGACCAAAGGTTGGCACTTCATTTAATGGCTTGGGAAAAACATACTTCAGCTGATATTTGTTCACTGGAAGTAAAATTAAGACAGGACTGGGCATAAGCAGGTTGCAGAGTTATGGTGATGCATTATACTGGCTTAAGGGAGGAGATGAGAATTCTCCCCCAGACAGACTGGGCTTCCTGCAGACAGGTATGAGCCTGGAGGCATGCAGAGAGCAATGTCATTTGCGTTAATTGAAGTCACTAGTTTGTTGCATCCACGGGGGCTTTTCAAATTGGGTCCCAGTGTGTCACCATGGGAACATTGCCCCTGAGGTGCCAGACTGGTCCGTGTTCAAATGAATTATGAGAAGAGAAATGGAAAGTGCTAGGAACACTCGATGGGTCACCCAGCACCTGAACCAGAGACACAGCAACTCTCTCCGATATTGTGAGGCTTTTCCGAGCCAATTTCACGAGATGCACTGGGTGCTCCCCAAGGTTGCGAGGGTAAGATTTCAGAGTGACCTCTGTCAGGATCACAGAAGACATTTCCTCAAAGTGCTCTGTAAGCTAAGGATTGTGAGTGTTTGTGTGTAGCTCCCTCTTTTAAATTTGCTCATGATTCAATTGAAAAATAAACCGGCAGGAAAGCTAAACTGGATAAAGGTCCGTGATTACAAAACTGTTTCTGTGAGTTACTGAGGCAAAGGTTATAATGTCACCAATTCCGTACATATCAGGATTAAATGCAGATAAGGATAAAAAAAAACTCTTTTCTCAGGACAGCACCGTGGCACAGTGGTTAGTACTTCTGCCTCACAATGCCAGGGACCTGGGTTTGATTCCAGGCTTGGGTCACTACCTGTGTGGAGTCTGCACATTCTCCCCGTGTCTGCATGGGTTTTCTCCGGATGCTCCGGTTTCCTCCAACATTCTGAAAGATGCGCTGGTTAGGATGCATTGACCCGAACAGGCGCCGGAATGTGGCGACTAGGGAAATTTCACAGTAACTTCATTGCAGTGTTAATGTAAGCCTTACTCGTGACACTAATAAATAGAGTGAGATTCAGTTCAGTCCATTAAGGTATGTTACGGGCCCTTCATTTGTCGTTGTAGCGTTGGTCTTTGGAGTGAGGGGTCAAAGTTGAAGAGTTTAATCAACGTTGCAAAAACTCTTTGCAATCCCATAGTCAGAACATAGAACATTACAGTGCAGAACAGGCCCTTCGGCCTTCGATGTTGCGCCGATCAATTAGGAAAAAGCAATGACCCTCTAACCTAAACCATTCCCTTTTCGTCCATAAACTTATCTACTAACCTCTTAAACGCCACCAAACTTGGCGCATCTACAACTGCAGCAGGCAGGGCATTCCATACCCTTACCACCCTCTGGGTAAAGAACCTACCTCTGACATCCGTCCTATAACTACCACCCCTTAATTTAAAGCTATGTCCCCTCGTGCTAGCTTTCTCCATCCTAGGAAAAAGGCTATCACTGTCCACCCTATCTAAACCTCTAATCATCTTATATGTTTCAATAAGGTCTCCTCTTAGCCGCCTTCTCCCACAGTGTGAAAGACGTGCTGGTTAAGGTGCATTGGCTGTGCTAAATTCTCCCTCGGTGTACCCAAACAGGTGCCGCAATGTGGCGACTCGGGGATTTTCACAGCAACTTTGTTGCAGTGTTAATGTAAGCCTACTTCTGACGCTAATAAATAAGCTTTAAACTTTCAAAAAAAAAAGCTAGCACGAGGGGACACAGCTTTAAATTAAGGGGTATGAGTTATAGGACGGATATCAGAGGTACGTTCTTTACCCAAAGGGTGGTTCGGGAGTGGAATGCCCTGCCTGCAGCAGTTGTAGATGCGCCAAGTTTGGTGGCGTTTAAGAGGTTAGTTGATAAGTATATGGAAGAGAAGGGAATGGTTTAGTTTGGAGGGGCATTGCTTTTTACATTGGTCGGCGCAACATCGAAGGCCGAAGGGCCTGTTCTGTGCTGTAATGTTCTATGTTCTATGTTCTATGTTCTTTCTAACGAAAACAATCTCAAATCCCTCAGCCTCTCCTCATAAGACCTGCCTTCCATACCAGGCAACATCCTGGTAAACCTCTTCTGTACCCTCTCCAATGCCTCCACATCTTTCTTATAATGCGGGAACCAGAACTGCAGACAATACTCCAAGTGCGTGGAGTCAGAGGTTGCTTTTGTCAACAGATCACAGAATTATATTATGCAGAAGAGGCCCTTCAGCCCATCGAGTCTGCACCACACACCTGAAGGCCTACCAGTCCTACTTGCCAGCACTTGGCCCATAGCCTTGAATGTTATGACTTGCCAAGTGCTCAACTGGATACTGTTTAAAGGATGTGCTGATAGCTGAGTGGTATTATCACTACGCTATTAATCCAGAAACTCAGCTAATGTTCCGGGGATCCAGATTTGAATCCTGCCATGGCAGATAGTGGTATTTGAAATCTAAAAAATACCTGGAATTAAGAATCTAATGATGACCATGAAACCACTGTTGATTGTCAGAAAAAAAACCATTTAGTTCACTGATGTCCTTTAGGGAAGGAAATCTGCCATCCTTATCTGGCCTGGCCTACATGTGACTCCAGAACCACAGCAATGTGGTAGATTCTCAACTTCTCTCCAAGGACAACTAGGAATGGACAATAAATGCTAGCCAGCCAATGACACCCATGTCTCATGACTGAATGAAAAAAAACGTGAGGCAATTTGCCTCTACCACCCTCCCAGGGAGTACACTCCAGACCGTCACCATCCTCTGAATAAAAAAAGTTTTTCCTCTCATTTCCCCGAAACCTCCTGCCCCTCACCGTAAACCTATGTCCCCTCGTGACTGACTCTTCAATTGAGGGGAACAGCTGCTCTCTATCCATGTCCCACATAATCTTGTACACCTCGATCAGATCATCCCTCTGTCTTCTCTGCTCCAACAAAAATAACCCAAGCCTATGCAACCTCTCTTCCTAACTTAAATGTTCCATCCCAAGCAGCATCCTGGTGAAACTCCTCTGCATCCCCTCCACATCCTTCTGATAATGTGGTGATCAGAACTGCAAATGGTACCCCAGCTGTGGTCTCACCAAAGCACAGTGGTTAGCACTGTTCCCTCACAGCTCCATGGACCTGGGTTCGATTCCCAGTTTGGATCACTGTCTGTTGGAGTTTGCACATTCTCCTTGTGTCTGCGTGAGTTTTCTCTGGGAGCTCCAATTTCCTTCCACAGTCCAAAGATGTGCGGGTTAAGTTGATTGGCCATGCTAAAATTGCCCCTTAGTGTCCTGAGGTGTGTTGGTTAGAGGGATTAGAGGATAAGCGTGTGGGGATATGGGGGTAGGGCCTGGGTGGGATTGTGGTTGGTGCAGACTCGATGGTCTGAATGGCCTCTTTCTGTACTGTAGAGTTTCTACGATTCAATGAACTCCAATATGACTTCCCTGCTTTTGTAATCTGTGCCTCCATTGATAAAGGCAAGTGTCCCTTATACCTTCCTCACCATTCTACTCCGATGCCCTTCCACTTTCAGAGATCTGTGCACAAACACGCCAAGGTGTCTTTATTCCAGAGAACTTTCTAGTGTCCTACCATTCATTGAATAATTGTTGAATTATTCCTTCAAGGTGTATCACCTCACCCTCTTCAGGGTTAAGTTCCATCTGCCACTTATCCACTCATTTGACAATTCCATCTATATCTTCCTGTAGCCTAAGACACTCCACCTTACTGTTAACCACCCAGCCAATAAATCAACAGGCATTTGGGAGGGAGATGCTTTTTTATTCCTCACTAGTTCTGCAATTTTGGCACTTTCAGATTGCCTTCTACACTCCTTCTACACAACAGAGTATCAGAGTACCTTCCTCCTTTCCCTCCATCGGCCAAGAGCCCTCTCTCATGATTTCTCTCTGAGCTCTTCCTGCAATTCTGTACAAAATGGCTGTTCGCCATTTGTATGAAATGCTGGGGAAGTAATTTCATTGCCAGTGGGTAAAAAGCCATACTCCACCTGGAACCTGCAAACTTGGGTTGGGTGTATTGGCCATGCTAAATACTCCCTCAGTATACCCGAAGAGGTGCCAGAGCGTGGTGATTAAAGGATTTTCATTGTATTGAGCCTTCTTGTGACACTACTAAGATATATATATAGTTCCAAACTCAAAATGATTCCCATCCCCAACCGTTGAATCGTGTTAGCTCAATTCCATGGCACATAGTGCCATCATAGATTTCTTACAGTGGAAGAGGAGGCCATTCAGCCCATTGAGTCTGTACCAACCATAATCCCACCCAAACTTTATTGCCTAACCTCACACATTTACCCTGCTAATCCCTTGATAATAAGCGGCAATTTAACATGGCCAATCAACCTAACCTGTGCATTTTTAGAGTGTGGGAGGAAACTGAAGGAGACCTGCTCAGAGACAGAATGAACGCGCAGACTCTGCGCAGAATGACCCGAAGCTGGAATTGAACCTGGAATGCTGGTGCCATGAGGCAGCAGTGCTAACCACTGTGCCGCCTGGCATCCATTGCTTTGTAGATGAGGTAAGTGTTTTAAATGTTTCAGCCGTTAATCTGAAGAGCTCCCAGTCTTCTGGATTTGGTGTGAGAGGAAAGAGCTATTCACACCCTCAGGAATCTCCTGTCAACGTGCTTCTGTTTACCCTTGTGGAAATGTGCACTGACATTTAAATTTCTTCACATGTCTGGATATGTAAATTTGCAAATCCACCTTCGAGAAGCTTGGCAAACATTGCAGCCGTAAAAGGGCAGTCATTTATAAATCTCCTTATGTCCACTGAAAATAAAGGTTAGCTTTTTTTACAAAAAAAGCTGTAGTATCTGTAGTATCACCACACAGTCACGATGTGGAGATGCCAGTGTTGGATTGGGCTAGGCACTGTAAGAAGTCTCACAATACTGGATTACAGTCTAACAGCTTCATCTGGAACCACCAGCTTTTGGAGTGCTGCTTCTTCCTCAAGCGAGTGGAGAAGTAGGTTTACAAACACGGCATATATAGACAAAGACACAATTGGAACACAAAAACATGAAAAGTAGGAGCAGGAATAGGCCATCTGGTTCCTGAAGCCTTTTCCCCCATTCAATAAGATCATGGCTGATCTTTTTGTACACACAGGTCCACTTACCCACCCGCTCACCATAACCCTTAGTTCCTTTACTGTTCAAAAATTTATCTATCATTGCCTTAAAAACATTCAATGAGGTAGCCTCAACTGCTTCACTGGGCAGGGAATTCCACAGATTCATAACCCTTTGGGTGAAGGAGTTGCTCCTCAACTCAGTCCTAAATCTGCTCCTCCTTATTTTGAAGCCATGCCCCCTAGTTTTAGTTTCACCCACTAGTGCAAACAACTCTCCTGCTTCTATCTTATCTATTCCCTTCATAATCCTACATATTTCAGTAATATCTCTCCTTATTTTTCTGAATTCCAATGAGTATAGCCCCAGTCTACTCAGTCTCTCCTCATAGCCAACCCTTTCAAATCTGGAATCAACCTAGTGAATCTCCTCTGCACCCCCTCCAGTGCCAGTATATCCTTTCTCAAGTAAGGAGGCCAAAACTGTACATAGTACTCCAGGTGTGGCCTCACCAGCACCTTATACAGCTGCAACATAACCTTGCAGTTTTTAAACTCCATCCCTCCAGCAATGAAGGACAAAATTACATTTGCCTTTTTAATTACCCGCCGCACCTACAAACCAGTTCCTTGAGATTGCTGCACAAGGACATCCAGGTCCCTCTGCACAGAGCATGCTCAATTTTTTACCATTTAAATAATAGTTCATTTTGCAGTTATTCCTACTAAAATGGATGACCTCACATTTACCAACATTGTACTCCATCTGCCAGACCCTCGTCCACCCACTTAGACATGTCCATGCCACCCAGTTTTTATCGTTAAGCTAATCAAAATCTTTCAATCGCCCCAACTCTCACCACCTGGATCAAATTTTCTCATGATGTGGAGATGCCAGCGTTGGGCTGGGGTGGGCACAGTAAGAAGACTCACAACGCCAGGTTAAAGTCCATCCGGTTTATTTGGTAGCACAAGCTTTTGGAGTCTCACTCCATCATCAGGTGATTCACCTGATGAAGGAGCAGTGCTCCAAAAGGTTGTGCTGCCAAATAAACCTGCTGGAGTTCAACCTGGTGTTGTGAGTCTTCTTACACTACTCAGATTTTCCCAACAGTGACATAGCTATTCAATCCTAGTTAGCACAACAACTTTTTACCCTCTTTGTAAGATTGTCAGGGATTCACCCTTTCCCCCTCCACCTGTTGACATCTTAGCAATGGTTAGCTGATTTATTCTCAGTGCCAATATTGTAGTGCAAGGAAGTTTTAAGTCACAGTGGTGATTTATTGAATGATAGTTAAAATTATATACAAACAAGCTCAATACAGATGCAGGTCTTGTCCCATAAACCTCCAAGCTCACAGAGCAGGCTTCCACCTACCAGGAGTCACACCCTAACAGCCAATAGGCTGAGATTCACGCATTTCTTCCTGACAGGCCCCAGGAGGGTCATGTGACCACCTCTCTTAAAGGGGCCAAGCTATCACAGTTGTATGTTGCTCATCCCACACTCAAATGCTTACTCCTTTTCACACATTCAGGTAGATGCTTTGGCTCAGAGAAGTATCACTGAGGCAAACTCACTGACTGAAGCTTTGGAGCTTTTAATCAGATGGAATACTTTCCAAGTCTCTCAAACAGAATGAGTAAGAGTCAACACATTGAGATTAATACACTACCGAGTCCTGGTTATTTTTTCGAGATGTTACTTATCTCAGTTCCCTTATCTCGCCTTAAAGACCCAAATAAATCACAATCTTGTTTCATTTGGAAAGGCCAGATACCTTACTAAGCCTTATAAATAACAATTATTAAGAAATTAGGGGGGGCAGCAATGTCTCATCTGCAGAATTATTAATCGGTAGAAGATCCAAGGGGATTAATGGCCTTGTGTTATCAGCTTTTCCAGTGTAATTGTTTCCTTTGAGAAGAGTTGCAGTGAACTATTCCATTCTTTTATGACTTGCCTTTCCACTCAGTGTAAAACATCACAACGCTTTTTCAAGAAAGTGGCAGCACAGTGGCTTTTCCGGAATCACCGAATTGTTCGGATGGTAGAAGAAGGCCATTTGGCCCATCATATCTGCACTGGCTCCCTACGGGAGTAACTCATCTCGTACCAGTGTGCCATCCTCCTTCCCCCCCGTAACTCCTCCCTTTTCAGGTAATAGTCTAATTCCCTTCTAAATATTTTGTTGAACCTGCCCCCATCACACTATTAAAGAAACAAAGAACAGCACAGCACAGGAGCAAGCACGGTGGCACAGTGGTTAGCGCTGCTGCCTCACAGTGCCAGGGACCTGGGTTCAATTCTGGCCACGGGTGACTGTCTGTGTAGAGTTTGCACATTGCCTGCATATGTTTCTTCTCTGGTTGCCTCCCACTGTGCAAAAGATCTGCAGGTTAGGTGGATTGGCCATCCTCAATTGCCCCTTAGAGTCAGGAGGATGAGCAGGGTAAATGCATGGGATGACAGGGGTAGGGTCTGAATTGGGCTGTTGGCAGTGCAGACTCGATGTGCCAAGTGATCTTTCTCTGCACAGTAGGAATTCTATGATTCTAAACCCTTCAGACTACCAAGCAAGCACTGACTCATGACACCTTTCTCAACTAAAGACCTTTTGTCTCTATGCGGTCTGCACCCCTTGATTCCTGGCCCATTCATATATCTGTCAAGATGCCTCTGAAACTTTGCTATTGTATCTCTTTTTACCATCCCCTCTGGCAGTGCATCCCAGGCACTTGCCACCTTTGTATAAAAAACTTGCCTCTCACATCTCCTTTAAACTTCCACCTCAAACATATGTCCTCAGGTAATTGACATTTCTATTCTGGGAAAAAGACTCTGACTATCCATTGTCTCTGTGTCGCTCATAATTTTGTAAACTTCTATTAGGTTGCTCCTCAGCCTCAGACGTTCAAGTGAAAACAAAACAAGTTTGCCCAAACTCTCCTCAGAGCTAATGCTCACCAAACCAGGCAACATTCTGGTAAAAAAAAACCCTTTCTGTAATCTTTTCAAAGCCTCCACATCCTTCAGGTAGTGCGGTACCCACTCGCTGTGTGAAAAAGTTTCTCCTTTTGTCACTTTTGCTTCTCTTACCTAATATTTTAACTCTCTGTCCACTCATTTTCAATTGTCTTATTAATGGGGCCAGTTTCTGTCTCTCCACTCTGTCCAGGTCACTCTGGCTTTTGATCATCTCCGACAAACCTTCTCTCTACCTTCTCTTTTCCACAGGACAGGAACAATCCAGCTTTTACATTTCATCTTTTTAACTGAAGTCCCTCATCCCAGGAACCATTCCTGTAAATCTTCTCTGCACTTTCTCTAATTCCTTCACATCCTTCCCAAAGTGCACGCAGTACTCCAGCTGAGGACAGAATGGAATGTTTATAAATTCAGCAGAGACCTGTAGAGACTACAAGAGGTAGGAAGTATGCCATTCAGCCCTTCACGTTTGCTCTACCATTCAACAAAATCATGGCATGGTGGCACAGTGATTAGCACTGTTGCCTCACTGCACCAGGGACTTGGGTTCAATACCCGGCTGGGTCACTGTCTGTGTGGAGTCTGCCCATTCTCTCCATGCCTGCATGGGTTTCCTTTAGGTGCCCCGGTTTCCTCCCACAGCCTAAAAGACGTGTTGCTTTGGCCGTGCTAAATTCTCTCTGTGTACCCAAACCAGTGCCAGACTGACAACGAGGGAATTTTCACAGTGACTTCATAAGCAAACCTACTTGTGATTAATAAATCAACTTTAAATAAACTTTACATCATGACCATTCTGATATGATAATCTTCTCCTCTGCTTTCCTGTTTTATCTCTATAGCCCTTGATGCCTTCCTGATTAAAAATCTCTCTATCTTAGCCTTGAACATACTTAATGACCCAGCCTCTACAGCTCTCTAGGGTAAAGAATTCTACATAATTCATTACCCTCTGAGAGAAGAAATTCCCCCTCCTCTCTGTATTAAATTGGAGATCATTCACTCTGAGATTATGCCCTCTGGTCCTAGACTTTCCCACAAGGAGAAACAACCTCTCAACATCTACCCTTTCAAACCCCCTGACTCTATGTCTCAGTAAGGACACCAATCCACAAATATGGCCCCAATCTTCCTGTTGCTTGTCATTTTAACTCACTATCTTGCTCCCATGGCCATGGTTCCAGCCTTAGCCAGTTGGAATATTCCAATGAAGCCTAAAGCAAGTTGGAGGAACAACATCTCATACAGTCATAGAGTCATAGACCAATACTGCTCAGAAACAGGCCCTTCGGCCCAACTAGTCATGCCGAACATGCTGCCCTCACAGCTAATCCCAATTGCCCCTGTTTGTTCTGATCTCCCTCTAATCCTTTCTCAACTTATCCAAATGCTTTTGAAATGTTTCTATTGAACCTGCCTCAAGCACATTCTCTGGGAGCTCATTCCATATATAGAACATAGAACATAGAACACTACAGCACAAACAGGCCCTTCGGCCCACAAGTTGTGCCGAACACATCAAAACCTACCCAGCCATAGACCTATCTATAACCCCCAATCCCATTGGATCCCATATACTCATCCAGAAGTCTTTTAAAAGACCCCAGTGAGTTCGCCTCGACCACCACAGACGGCAGCCGATTCCATTCACTCACCACCCTCTGAGTGAAAAACTTTCCCCTAGCATCCCCTCTGTACTTGCTTCCCTGCACCTTAAATCTGTGCCCTCTCGTCGCGACCATTTCAGCCCTGGGAAATAGTCTCTGAGAGTCCACCCTATCTATTCCTCTCAACATCTTGTAAACCTCTATCAGGTCGCCTCTCAACCTTCGTCTCTCCAGGGAGAACAGTCCCAGCTCCCTCAACCTGTCTTCATAAGGCATGCCTCCCAATCCAGGCAACATCCTTGTAAATCTCCTCTGCACCCTTTCAATAGCTTCCACGTCCTTCCTATAGTGAGGCGACCAGAACTGCGCACAGTACTCCAAGTGTGGTCTGACAAGGGTCCTATAAAGCTGCAGCATTACCTCCTGACTCCTGAACTCAATCCCTCGATGAATGAAGGCCAGTACACCGTAAGCTTTCTTAACCACATCCTCCACCTGGGAGGCCGATTTGAGAGTCTTATGGACCCGGACCCCAAGATCCCTCTGCTCTTCCACACAGCTAAGACTCCTACCTTTGATAGTGTACTCATTCATCCCGTTGGATCTGCCAAAATGGACCACAACACATTTATCCGCATTGAAGTCCATCTGCCACTTCTCCGCCCAGTCTTGCATCCTGTCGATGTCATGCTGCAACTTCTGACATCCCTCCAGACCATCCACAACACCACCGACCTTCGTGTCATCGGCGAACTTACTCACCCATCCCTCCACTTCCTCATCCAGGTCATTTATGAAAATGACAAACAGGAAAGGTCCTAGAATAGATCCCTGGGGCACTCCACTGGTGACCGACCTCCATGCAGAAAAAGAGCCATCCACCCTCTGCCTCCTGCAGGCAAGCCAGTTCTGGATCCACAAGGCCAAAACCCCTTGGATCCCATGCCCTCTCACCTTCTCAAAAAGTCTTGCATGGGGGACCTTGTCAAATGCCTTGCTGAAGTCCATGTACACCACGTCCACTGCTCTTCCTTCGTCAATGTGTTCAGTCACATTTTCGAAGAACTCAATTAAGCTCGTAAGGCACGACCTGCCTTTTACAAAACCATGCTGACTATTTCTAATCAACCTAAACTTCTCCAAATGCTCGTAAATCTTGTCCCTCAGAAGCCTCTCCATCAGCTTACCAACCACTGAGGTCAGACTCACCAGTCGGTAATTTCCAGGACTATCCCTGTTCCCTTTCTTGAAAATAGGGACCACATCCGCAATCCTCCAATCCTCCGGAACCTCTCCCGTCTCCATCGACGACGCAAAGATCATTGCCAGGGGCTCTGCAATGACATCCCTCACCTCCCACAATAACCTGGGGTACATCCCATCTGGTCCCGGAGACTTGTCTATCTTGATAGCATTTAAAAGTTCTAACACATCCGCTTCCTTAATATCTACACACTCAATCTTTTCAGTCTGCCGCAAACTTTAGTGCATCCTCCCAGATCACTTTCCACCGTGAATACTGAGGCAAAGTACTCATTAAGCACCTCTGCCATTTCTTCCGGTTCCATACAGACTTTTCCCCCTTCACCTTTTATAGGTCCTGTCCCTTCTCTTCTCATCCTTTTACTTTTCACATATTTGTAGAAGGCCTTTGGATTCTCCTTAATCCTACCAGCCAAGGCCTTCTCATGACCCCTTCTGGCTCTCCTAATTTCCTTTTTAAGTTCTCTTCTATAAGCCTTATACTTCTCTAGATCTCCAACATCTCCTAGCTCTTTGAACCTTTAATGTGCACCATCCACTATGTGAAGAAGTTGTCCCTTGGATCCCTTTTAAATCTATCCCCTTTCACGATAAACCTATGCCCTCTAGTTTTCAATTCCCCTATCCTGGAAAAGAGACTCCAGGTGGAATTTTATAACATGGTTCAGGTAAGACTGGAAATTCCCGCCTCAGGTTAATGCAGATTTTTGTTGTTGAATCCTTGTCCGCTCGGATTCCGTGACGGGTGAAGTGGTACAGCTCTGGCCTACATATGTTCATCTTATTTTCAGATTTGATACTTTACAACCCTCTGGACTTAATATTGAGGGGCAACCTGATAGAAGTTTACAAAATTATGAGTGACACGGATACAATGGATAGTCTGAGTCTTTTTCTCAGGATAGAAATGTCAACTTAATTCCTTGAACTTGCTCCTCCCTCGTGATGCCCTCCTTCATTCATCTGTCTCTCCTGGAGTTATGTTTTCACAGAGCACTGACACTTGTCCTGCTATTAACACATTCTGCTACCAGTCTACCGATTCTCCGTACCTTCTTTCTCCTCTCTTTATAAAGTCATAGAGTTTACAGCTTGGACCTTTGTCCCAAATTGTCTATACCACTCTTTCTTTTTAACCACTAAGCTAGCCCCAATTGCCTGCGTTTTGCCCATATCCCTCAATAGCCATCTTACTCATGTAACTGTCTAAATGCTTTTTAAAACTTTCTTTACTCAGTACTCAGAGGGTAATAAGGGCATGGAATGTCCTGCCTGCAGCAGTTGTGGACTCACCAACTTTAAGGGCGTTCAAATGGTCAGTGGATAGACATATGGATAATACTGGAATAATTTATATTAAAGAGTCATTAGATTCGTTCCAGTGGTCGGCGCAACATTGAGAGCCGAAGGGCCTGTACTGCGCTGTAGTGTTATATATTCTATAAAATTGTACCTGTTTTCCTGCCTTTACTACTGCCTCTGGCAGCTTGTTCCAGATACTCATCACTCTCTGTGTGAAAAAAACTGCTCCTTTGGCCTCTTGAGTATCTCTCCTCTCTCAGCTTAAGCCTGTTCCCTTTAGTTTTAGGCTCCCCTACCACTGGGAAATGTTGTCGACTATCTGACAATCTTTGCCCTCATTATTTCATAGATCTCGATAAGATCACTCCTTAGTTCCCTACATTCCAGGGAAAAAAAGTACCAGTCTATCTAGCATTTCTTTATAACTGAAACCATCAAGTCTCAGTAGTAACCTAGTCAAGGAGGTGTTGAGTTCTTGAGAAACATTAAGGAAAAGAAGTCTCCAGGACCTGATGAGATAGACCCTAAAATACTGAGAGAGGCAAGAGAGGAAATTGCTGGGACCTTGACAGAAATCTTTATATCCTCACTAGCTAAAGGGGAGATTCCAGAGAATTGGTGAATAGCCAATGTCTTCTTGAACTGGGTAGAGAGAAGGAGATAGACTTCAGCAGAAAGGAACGTGCTGAAGAGGTTTCTCAAAAACTTTGTATTTGATGATTGCTTCAGCACTGGTTTGGTAAACCGATTCTTCAGGCCCTGCTGGCTGCATATTGCAGAGAAACTTGATTACCCGGTTGTGTTGGACAATAAGGAATCACATTTTTGATGTTTCACCTCAGAAACTTTGATGAGTTTCAAAATTCTAAAGGCTGACAGGAGCTCAGGGCCTTCTCCAATTCAGGGGAGGGAGGTTTGCATGCCTGTTCCCACTTTGTTGAAGTGCAAGTTCTATCTTCTGGCCAGTGAGCACTCCCCTGTTGTCTCAATATGATAACAGCTCATTAAAGCCCAGCAGTTTGCATTTTAATGTCTATTCCTTAGATAATGGTGGAGTTTCAATGTCTGTAAATTACACAAAATAACTCTGTCTCTCTTTACCCTCCCTTGTGGGGGACTGTCTTCTTTGCTTTTCTCACCTAAGACTTGGAAGATGAGTTTGCATTTCTAAGTAGTTTGTTCTGTCTTATTTCAATTTGCAGGGTGAGTTGAAGGTTTTAAAAATAATATTTAAAAATTAAACAGGTAAATCTTCATGAATGCTGGTGCATGTGTGGCATGTTTATAACTGGCTGATTATTAACCCAAGCCTGAATATTGCCCAGGTCTTGCTGCACATGCACACTACTATAGCGGAATGGCACTGGGCCCCTAACCCAGAGGTCAATGGATCAAAACCATCCTCTGCTATCCCTATTAACAATGATAATAAATTCTGAAACATTTGTGACTCTTAAGGGACATAGTTAGCTCTGTTGCCTCACAGAACCAGGGCCCCGGGTTCAAATCCTGGCTTGGGTCATTGTCTGTGCAAAGCTGCACGTTCTCCCTGTATCTGCGTGGGTTTCCTCCAGGTGCTCCGGTTTCCTCCCACAGTCCAAATATGTGTGAGTTAGGTGGATTGGCCATGCTAAATTATCCCTTAGTGTCAGAGGGACTAGTTAGAGTAAATTGCAAGGTGTTATGGGGATAGGGCCTAGGTGGGATTGTGGTCAGTGCAGACTCAATGGGCCGAATGGCCTCCATCTGCACTGTGGGATTCTATGATTCTAATTCCTAACCACTAACGATTAACCATTAAAATATACTGTAAATGCTAGTGTGCTCATCCACTCTAATTTCTGTTTCAAACCCTTCCAGCATATTCCAGAGTGCTCATGGTTGTAGAGTATATAAAGAACAAAGAACAACACAGCGCAGGAACAGGCTTTTCAGCCCTCCAAGCCTGCAACAATCATGATGCCTGCCCAAACTGAAACCATATTTATTTACAGAGTCCTTATCCTTCCATCCCTATCCTGTTCATGTATTCATCTAGTTACCCCTGAAATCGTACCTGCTCCCACTACCTCCCCAAGCAGTGTTTTCCAGGCATTCACCACCCTCTGCATCAAAACTTGCCTCACACATCTCCTCTAAACTTTTCCTCACGTACCTTAAACCTATGTCCCCCAGTACTTGACTTTTCTACCCCAGAAAGAGCATCTGACTATCCACTCTGTCCATGCCACTCATAATCTTGTAAACCTCTGTCATGTCCCTCTCCTCAATCTCTGTCATTCCTGTGAGAGCAAACCAAGTTTATCCAACTTCTCCTCATAGCTAATATCCTCCAGACCAGGCAACATGCTGGTAAACCTCTGCTGTAGCCTCTCCAAAGCCTCCGCATCCTTCTGGCAGTGTAGTGACCAGAATTGTACACAATTTCAAAATGAGGCCTAACTAAAGTTCTGGTGGCACAGTGGTTAGCACAGCGGACTCGCATCATCAGCGAGCCAAATTTAATTTTGGCTTTATATCACTGTCTATGTGGAGTTTGCATGTTTTCTCCATATCTGCGAGGGTTTCCCTGTGTGCTCCAGTTTACTCCCACAGTCCAAAGACATGCGGGTTAGGTGGATTGGCCATGCTAAATTGCCCCTTAATATTGGGGGATTAGTCGGGTAAATTTGTAATTTTTATAAATGATCTGGATGAGGGTATTGAAGGATGGATTAGTAAGTTTGCGGATGACACTAAAGTCGGTGGAGTGGTAGATAGTGAAGAGGGTTGTTATAGTTTGCAGAGAGACTTGGACAAGTTGCAGAGCTGGGCCGAGAGGTGGCAAATGGAGTTTAATGTGGAAAAGTGTGAGGTAATGCACTTTGGCAGGAATAATAAATGTGTAGAGTATAGGCTAATGGTAGGATTCTTAATAGTGTTGATGAACAGAGGGATCTTGGTGTATATGTGCATAGATCCCTGAAAGTAGGCAGTCAAGTCGATAAGGTTGTTAAGAAGGCATATGGAGTCTTAGCTTTTATTGGTATGGGGATTGAATTTCGGAGCCGCAACGTCATGTTGCAACTGTACAAAACTCTAGTGCGGCCGCACTTGGAGTATTGTGTGCGTTCTGGTCCCCACATTATAAGAAAGATGTGGAGGCATTGGAGAGGGTACAGAGGAGGTTTACCAGGATGTTGCCTGGTATGGAGGGCAGGTCTTATGAGGAGAGCTGAGGGATTTGAGGTTGTTTTCGTTAGAAAGGAGGAGGCTAAGAGGGGACCTGATCGAAACATATAAGATGATTAGAGGTTTAGATAGTGTGGACAGTGATAGCCTTTTTCCTAGGATGGAAAAAGCTAGCACGAGGGGACACAGCTTTAAATTAAGGGTGATAGTTATAGGACGGATATCAGAGGTAGGTTCTTTACCCAAAGGGTGGTTTGGGAGTGGAATGCCCTGCCTGCGGCAGTTGTAGATGCGCCAAGTTTGGTGGCGTTTAAGAGGTTAGTTGATAAGTTTATGGAAGAGTAGGGAATGGTTTAGTTTGGAGGGTCATTGCTTTTTTCATAATTGGTCGGTGCAACATCGAAGGCCGAAGGGCCTGTTCTGCGCTGTAATGTTCTATGTTCTAATGTGTGGGGTTATGAATATAGGACCTGGGTGGTATTGTTGTCTGTGCAGACTCAATGCATCAAATGGCTTCCTTCTGCACTGTAGAGATTCTATGATTCTATCCTCTAATAGACTAACCTCATGGTTTTGTGGAGGTCATTGCAAGTATTTCAACCAGGTCTTCTCCCCCACCCTATCCCCATCACCATTTACCATGGTTAATCCATTTAACCTACACATCTTGGGACACTGAAGGACGATTTACCATAACCAATCCACTTACCCCGCACATCTCTGAACTGTATGAGGAAACCCACATGGACATGGGGAGAACGTGCCTACTCCACACAGTCAGTTGAAATTGAACCTGGATCCTTGTGAGACAGCCGTACTAATCACTGTACCACAATGTCACCCCTTCCAAGTAGTGCCATGGGATCTTTTACATTCTCCTGACAGAGCACATATTGCCTTTGTTCAACGTGTCATCGTTGACCACACTTCGAATTGTTGGTACCCAGGTGTTTGGAAATCAAAGATCTTTACTAAGAGCAGTATGTTAATTGCCTTGAGGGGATCATGACACCAATATTCCCCTACCAAAACCGCTGCTAACCTCCATCCATTTATGGACCTAACCATTTGCCCTTGGTTGAATCCACAACCTTGTAACATGGAAGCATCAGTGTTGCCAACTGAGTCACTGGCGACACCCGTATGTCATCCCAGATGGGAATAGCAAACAATCATAGAATGCCTACAGTGCAGAAGCAAGCCATTTGGCCCATCAAGCTTGCACCGAGAAGAATCCCAGTAAGGCCCTATACCTGTAACCCAAGTTTCAAGTTTGCTGATGACACCACAGTGGTGGGTCGGATCACAAACAATGATGAGACAGGATACAAAAATGAGATAGAGAATCTGGTGAACTGGTGTTGTGACAATACTCTCTCTCTCAATGTCAACTAAACAAAGGAGATTGTCATCGACTTCAGGAAGCATAATGGAAAACATGCCCCTGTCTACATCAACAGGGACAAAAATTGCAAGCTTTTAGGTGTCTGGATCACCAACAATCTGTCCTGGCCCCCTCATGTTGACAATATAGTTAGGAAAGCCCACCAATGTCTCTACTTTCTCAGAAGATGAAGGAAATTTGCTACAACTCTCACCAACTTTTATAGGCGCATCATAGAAAACATTCTTTCTGGTTGCATCACAGTTTGGTATGGCTCCTGCTCTGCCTAAGACAGCAAGAAACTACAAAAGGTCATGAATATAGCCCAATCCATCACGCAAACCACCCTCTCATCTATTGACTTTGTCTATACTTCCCGCTGCCTCGGCAAATCAGTCCCCACACACTCCGGACATTCTCTCTTCCACCTTCTTCCATCGAGAAAAAGATACAAAAATCTGGAGTCATGTAACAACCAACTCAAGAACAGCTTCCCTCCTGTTGCTGTCAGACTTTTGAGTGGACTTACTTTGCATTGAGTTGATTTTTCTCTACACCTTAGCTATTGCTGTAACACTACATTCTGCATGCTCTCCTTTCTTTCTCTATGTACGGTATGCTTTGGCTGTATAGCACGCAAGAAACAATACTTCTCACAGTATGTTAATACATGTGACAATAATAAATAAAATCAAATTTAACCTCACATATTTACCATGCTAATCTCCCTGATACTAAGGTGCAATTTAGCATGGTCAATACACCTAACCTGCATATCTTTGGACTGTGGGAGGAAACCAGAGCACCTGGAAGAAACCCACACAGACATGGGGAGAATGTGCAAACTCCACACAGATAGTCATCCAAATTGGGAATTGAACCCGGGTCCCTGGTGTTGTGAGGCAACAGTGCCAACTACTGTGCCATCCCTAACAGAATTGTGGGAACAACGCACAACCACTGTGTTAAACAGCCAGCCTATACACAGACACACACACACATATACACACGTACACAGACACACACACACACATACTCACACACACATATATACACCCACACATACACAAACACACACACACCCTGTTAAGAATAAGCAACTGTAAAGGCAGAAAATATCCAAAGAATGAAGCTCTCAATGTGAATTACCACCTTTAAAGAGGAAGAGAGTATAAATGGTGTACATATTTCACAGAATTAGACACTAACCTTCCATCTCAAAGTTAAAATCAAGTGCAGACTGCTGGGATGCCTGAATTCTCCAAGGTTGAGTTGTCAAAATGTCACATGGCAATGAGGTCGGGATGTATTAAGCCAGTTCCCAGTTGGCGTGGGGCAACGTGGCACTAATTGGCATTAAATTGGCCATTTCATCTTGCGCTGCTGCAGCTTGGGCTGTGGGTTTTTCGGGCTGTGTCAGATTGTTGACAATTAGAACTCAGAGGCTTACTCAGAGAGCTGTGCGCTACACGTCCTGAGGGGTTCCAAGTACTGACTCTCTGCACAAGTCACCGACGCAAACAATCTTTTATTAATCAACCCGGAATTTGCAAAACGGCAAACAAAAGAAACAAAAGCAGCACTATAACACTGCACAAATAATGCGTCAAAATACATCCTCATAATCTGCTGTAATAAGCTGAGCAAGGCTCTGGGAAGAGGTAATGACATTTTAATGACTTGAGTCAACAACACATTTAAATATCGCTCATGAATCACCTGCACCGAACTGTAATCACCTTACGGCTGATTCCTGTGTGGAGTTTGTGTTAAAGTGCTCAGGATGGATTCCGAAACAGACTGGTAATTATAATTTTTTTTTTCATAATTACTTATTTCAGCCATTAACGATCATCATTTTGGCAGAAAGCTTATTGCAGAAATTGTTATCCAGTGCCTCGCTCTAAACAGAGCTATTATCCTCACTCATTTGTACGACTCGATCGGGGAGGGTGAAAAAGATTGAAGATGTTCCTACGTTTCTACATAATGTACCTCTTTGTATCGTTAGCCGAATGCAACAAGTCATGTAACAAAAAAATAAAGGACTTAATGTGAGCTGGAGAATATACTTCACCTTTCGATTAGACCCTGATAGTCTTCCAGCCTTAACCAGGAGTTCAACAATTCATAGAGACAATTTAGCATGGCCAATCCTTCGAACTCACACATCTTTGGACATAAGGGAGCAAGTTAGCATGACCAATCTACCTAATCTGCGCATCTTTGAACAATAGGAATCAATTTTTTGATTTGATTTATTATTGTCACATATTAGCATACAGTGAAAAGTATTGTTTCTTGAGCGCTATACAGACAAAGCATACCATTCATCGAGAAAGAAATAAGAAAGTGCAGGATGTAATGTTGCAATCATAGCGAGGGTGTAGAGAAAGATCGACTTAATGCAAGGTAGGTCCATTCAAAAGTCTGACAGCAGCAAGGCAAAAGCTGTTCTTGATATGTGATCTCAGGTTTTTGTATATTTTTCCCGACAGGCAAAGGTGGAAGAGAGAATGTCCAGGGTGTGTGGGGCCCTTAATTATGCTAGCTGCATTTCTGAGGCAGCAGGAAGTATAGACAGAGCCAATGGTTAGAGGCTAGTTTATGTGATGGACTGGGCTACATTCATGACTCTTTGTAGTTTCTTGCAGAATTGGACAGAGCAGGAGCCGTACCAAGCTGTGATACAACGAGAAAGAATGTTTTTTATGGTACATCTGTGAAAATTGGTGAGATAGAAAGGTAGCTGATCAAATTTCCTTGGTCTTCTAAGAAAGCTTTCTTAACTATAGTGTTGGCATGGGGGGACCAGGACAGGTTGTTGGTGATCTGGACATCTAAAAACCTGAAACTCTCGACTTTGTCCCTATTGGTGTAGACAGGGGCATGTTCTCCTTAATGCTTCCTGAAGTCGGTGACAATCTCCTTTGTTTTGTTGACATTGAGGGAGTGATTATTGTTGTTGCACCAGTTCACCAGATTCTCTATCTCATTTCAGTACTCTGTCTTGTCATTGTTTGAGATCTGACCCACTACGTTGGTGTCATCAATAAACTTGAAAATTGAATTGGAGGGGAATTTGGCCACATAGTCATGGGTGCATAAGGAGTATAGTAGCGGCTTGAGAACACAGCCTTGCGGGGCACTGTGTTGAGGATGAGGATGATATCCTTGCTAATCATGGTCTGTGAGTTAGGCAGTTCATGATCCAATCATAGAGTCATAGAGGTTTATAGCATGGATACAGACTCATCAGCCCAACCTGGCCATGCTGTCCTTTTATTTTTAAAACACCTAAACTAATTCCAATTTCCTGCATTTGGCCCATATCCCTGTATACCCATCGTATCCATGTAACTATCTAAACGCTTTTTAAAAGACAAAATTGTACCCGCTTCTACTACTGCCTCTGGCAGCTTATTCCAGACACTCACCACCCTCTGTGTGAAAAAATTGCCCCTCTGGACACTCTTGTACCTCTCCCCTCTCACCTTAAACCTATTCCCTATAGTTTTAGACTCCCCTACCTTTGGGAAAAGATATTGTCTACCTTCTCTATGCCCCTCAATCGCAGAAGAAGGTGCTGAGGCCCAGGCCGTGAAGTTTGGAGATGAGTTTTGTGGGAATAATGCAGCTGAAGGCTGAGCTGTAGTCAATAAATAGGAATCTGATGTAAATGTCTTTGTTATCTAGGTATTCCAGGATTGAGTGCAGGGCCAGGGAGATGGCATTTACTATGGATCTGTTGTGGTGATAGGCAAACTGTAGTGAATCCAGGTAGCCCGGGAGGCTGGAATTAATTTGTGTCATGACTAGTTTTTTTGAAGCACTTCAGAATGATGGCTGTCAGAACCACTGGCCGATAGTCATTAAGGCACGCTGCTTGGCTTTTCTTTGGTACTGGGATGATGGTCATCTTCTTGAAGCAGAAAGGAACCTCAGATTGTTGTATAGAGAGATTGAAGATGACTGTGAATACCCCTGCCAACTGATCTGCACAGAACCTGAGTTCATTAGAATGGTCAATTCACCTAAGCTGTGCATCATTGTGTGATTTCAAGAAGAAATTAGATATAGCTCTTGGAGCCAAAGGGATCAGGGAAAAGGGGGAAGGGGGAAAACAAGGATATTGAATTTGATGATCAGCTATGATCAAAATAAATGGTGGAGCAGGCTCGAAGGGGCCCACTCTTGCTTCAAGTGGGAGGAAACCAGGGTACCTGGAGGAAACCCACGCAGACACAGGTAGAATGTGCAAACTCCATAGACAATCACTGAAGGCTGGAACTGTACCTGGATGCCTGGTGCTGTGAGGCAGCAGTGCTAACCACTGTGCCACCCCAAAATTTGAGATGGCAATCACAGTTCTATCTGTTTTTCAGACACAAGCTACTGTGAATAGTTCTGCATCCATCCTAATCCCATCTTTTGCTTCTTTATTGTCCCACTATCACCTCCACCTTGCCTTGCATCATCATTCCTTCAGCCATTTAGTCACTCCTGCCTTCCATCTTGTTGTAGACTATCCTCATTTGCTCTTTCCTCCTCCTTCCATGCTATCTTGCCCCACCACCCATTGTCTTCCCTTTACATTTGTTTCAAGCTCTTTCAGTTCTTAAGAAGTTCTGAGGTGATGGGCCAGAATCTGTTGCCAAAGTAACACCATGGCAAAAAATACTTGTTACTAAAGTGCGCATGTTACAGCAATCGTACATGATTACATTGGAAAATGTCAACATTGCTTTTCATTCCTGTATAAACCTGACTCAGGAGCACGTGCCATGAATGGTTGGATTTTTATTCCAGAAGATGGCTGCTAACTTGCGTTGGGCTCACTGCCCTCCTGAAGGGGTTCCGAGGCAGCCACAGGGTCTGCCAGGTGCCAAGGTGAGCTGTTCAAAAGGCGCGTCTCAGTGCGCTGGGATTTCATCCTCAGTGTGAAACTACCAGTAAAGCCAAAGACATCCATCTCTCCATTACCCATCAGATGTCGTCACACACACTCCCCTGGTCTGATGCATCCAATACATTCTACCGCTCATGCAACCATGCCCCCTTGTCTCTTATCCTCTCCATTCCCAACCTATGCTTCTGTACCCATGCCCACAAGCCCTCATACCCTCCACGCTACCTTAATATCAACTCATGCAAACTCAGGACTCCCCCACTTATCCCCTTTGAACATCCTATGCCAATTCAGTGCCAACTCAGGACAACCCCACTTACCTCCCATAGCACCTTTTACTCACTATGCCATCTCCTGCCAACCCATGATTTTTGACTCCATGATAGCAGCATCCATCATGGCCATGACTGAATGATGGAGCAGACTCCATGGGCCGAGTGGCCTAATTTTTCTCCTATGTCTTATGGTCAGACCTCAGGGTCTAAGGTAGGATATAATAAAGTTCTAAGTTTTTATAACAGACTTCACTATATTATCAAAATGCTATAATTGAAAAAGCCCATTCAATATATTTAAATCCATTCAGGTATGCAATCTCTTAGAAAAATAGTCATTTAGTTCAACCAACGTAATCCCCTATAAAATCAAATATTTCCTTCAAATATTTTCTTCCTTATGAAAACAAACATTTTTACTTATTGTCCTACATCAAAGACTGCTTATCCTTTTTTAACCTCTTCAAGCCATTAATCAAACTCTAAATACATAGCCCCATGCTATGATAACGATGGGTTGTTGGAGCAGTCAAGCAGCACTAACACTATAATCAGAATTATGTTAGAACATCTACTGAAATTGCAAGCAGTGATGTTTTTCACTAATGGCTTACTGCTTTTGTTCGAAAAATTTAAAGGGCAGAAGATTTGAATTACTTAAAATTTTCACACAACTTATCCAACTTTTGTGCGCATTCATGTCAATCTCAAAGTGGTACCTCATCTCTCCAAATTACTCTAGTAGATTTAGAGCTCCTCCTCAAATGCTTAAAGCCCATGGGTTGCGCCTCAGTAAACTGGATATACATAGAAACATAGAAAAACTACAGCACAAACAGGCCCTTCAGCACAAAAGTTGCGTTGATCATATCCCTACCTATTAGTTTACATATAACTCTCAATCCTGTTAAGTCTCATGTTTGAAGGCAGCTGCGCTTTGAAATGTGTAGCTGTCTCTGTGAATAATGTACAATCTGAAAAGTATCACTCCTCCATTATCCCTCAACCACCCCTTCCACCATTGAGAATGGTAGGAGCAGGGTTTAGGGATAGGACTTCTGAACTTCATGCTCCCAAGCCAATCTGTCGAAGGTGTTTTGTGTATATATAATGCATGTTGGGGTATGGGTTGCTCCTTTAAGAGACCTGCTCTTGTAGCCAATGTGTTTGTGGTGAGTCCAGTTGACTTTCTGACTAATGGTAACCCCAAGAATGTTGAAAGTGGGGAATTCAATGATGGTGACACCACTGAATGTCAAGGGTGTTCCCATGTGTAACTTAAAAGAGATCTGAGCCATAAGTGGAATCAGTGGTCTCTTTTGGCCTTTCCCTGGTGGATTAGGTGCTGTTGGCTAACAATTACAAGCAGCGTCCCTCATTTTAGCCTCATACTTCCTTGCTATGCTAAAAGCTGTCAGCGTGAAGAAAAGAATAATCTTTTTATTCACGGATGGCCAAGTCCATGACTAACAGCATTTAATCTGCTCACACTGCAGAGTATTGAATAACCAGATGAGGGGAGCGAAAGCGAGAGAAAAAAAAGCCTCTTGACCTTTAGCTGCAGCCATTAACACGGGTTTAGCATTTAGTACCTGCCTTATAATGATTGTGTTAATGTGGCTGTAGCTTTCCTTTTGTGATGTATCCAGCAAAAGTCGCCTGGCTTTGCCACTCCTTTCCACATTCTGTCAGTTAGGTTTAATCACCTCGTGTAGGTTAGCATTATCTCATTGAAAATCAGTGGAAACTTTTCAACTTTGATCACGGCCAAAGAACAACCTTAATTTGCCATCATCTAAATACACCTTGAACCTATCAAAACCTTCATGACAAGCTCATGCAGTGCATGTTGAGCGGCTTAATTAGAATTAGCGCTGAACCTCAAAATGAAGTTAAATTGAAGGGACATTTCCAGTCAAGCGATCTTTAAGAATTAAGGTTAATTGGACAGTTTCTTATTGCAAAATGAGTAATGGAGGTATACAAATGGTAAAAGGTGTCTCACCATTGTCTCATCACTTTTACAGTTTTGTGCTCTTAAGGAAAGCGAGTAAATGTTTGCAGCGTGAACTTACATTTTAAAAGGAACACGAAGTCTGAAGTTCTGCACATGACATCAAGAATTATATATGACCAACTGTGGTTAGGCAAATCCAGGCAGTGTGAGCCACAGCAGAAGAGAAATGTATGGAAAGGGTGAAACAAACATCATTGTTGTATCCATGCTCACTGCAGGCAGACAGGACAAAATGCAATAACCTGCATCTCAGATGGCATTACAGTAGTCACACACCAGATGAGACTGTTCCAAAGGTTATAGCAACCATATGGGAATTGAAATCACTAATCAAGGCTCCAAAAAGTCTCAAAGAGCCATTGTGCCTTTGAGAAACTAATCAAGTATCAGGGAGATGGAACAATTAACACGCCATCAAAATCAGTTTGACAAACAACACTTTGATACTGAAAATAGTAGACAGGAGATGCCCAGAAAAAAGATTAAAGCTAAAGTACACAAGGCAATGGATCTGTATAATGAGATCAAAAACTGAACTGTAATCAATTCAAAGTAACAAACTGATGACCTAATGTAAATGTAACACTTTGTACTATAGAGGAAGGGATCTAAGGATGTGTAAGAGCCAATGATTAGTGGAGTAGCTCAGAAGAAAGCTGGAATTATAGCTCCAGATTCTGCTCTTCCTCGTGCATGTTGAATAAAGCAGTTTTTGCTGAGATTCTACACGGTCTTGTAAGACCTAGTAACTTCATTCCCTGTTACAAATCCATAGCATTTTTCAATGTTTCTCAACACAGCTAGAAATTAGGTGAGAAATATCAGAAGTGATTGAACATACTGTATGGCTTTTTCCTGGGAACTACAATGAGAAGGAATTTTTTCAGCCAGGGAGTGGTGAGTCCTATGGAATTCATGGCTGCAGAGGGCTGTGGAAGCCAGGTTATAGAGTGCATTTAAAACAGAGATAGATAGACTCTTGATTGGTCAGGGGATCAAGGATTATGGGTTAAGAAACTAATCATCCTTGATGGAATGGTGGGAGTAGATTCGATGGGCTGAATGGCCTAATTCTGCTCCTATATCTTATGATCTTAAGGAATGCTCTCTTGGGATGAGGTGGTGTTGCTGTTGGCGGGGAGAGGTGCCAAATTTAATTTGGTACTGGAAAGTAGGGAGATCTAAGACATCCATGGTTCGCTAGGGGACATATTTATTCATGATCTGATTGGGACACCCTTTTAAACATGCTACCCCGAACCCAATACAGCAGGGCCTCGCTGCCGCATTTTGGCCTGCTTCTAGCATGATGGTGTGAAACATGCCAGCTATTTATTTTTGACAACATGTTAACATCTGAAGATAAGCACACCATTTTTCTCACCGGAAATAATCTCTTTGGCAAATTCTCGTAGGATGCATCCCCCCTCCCCAAACACATACACGCATGCATACTGGCATGCATGCACATATGCATGCACACACATACAAGCATACACGTATGCACACACACACACACACACACGTACGCATACACACACACACACGTACGCATACACACACACACACGTACGCATACACACACATCTGTCCTGTTTGGTCGTCTTATTTAAGGAAAGATGGAAGAATGTTGGGAGCAGGTCAGAGAAAGCTTTCTTGACAAATGCCTGGGATTGGTGGGTTGTCCCATGGGAAACGGTTGGACAGTCTAAGCTTGTATCTGCTGGAGTTTAGAAGAATAAGAGGCAACTTGATTGAAACACATAAGACCCTGAAGGGTATTGACAGAATGGATGTGCAGAAGGTGTTTCCACTTGTGGGAGAATTTACAACTAGAGGTATTGCTTAAAAATAAAAGGTTGCCCATTTAAAATGGAGATGTGTAAACCTGTTTTCTGTAAAAGGGTCATGAGCCTTTGGAACTCCTTCCTTGAAAAAGTAGTGAGTCACAATCACAACATGATGGGAAATATATATGTTTATGTTTAGTCATCATCTCGACTACTTCATAGTCATTTTTTTCCACTGTTGTTAAACATGGAGAATTGTTGAACTAACAAATGGTGCAGCCACTCGCCTGACACCCTGCAGCAGTTCAAGATAAAAATAGCCATAGTGATGAGGTATCTAATCCAATTATCTCCACACAAAGAAAACCTTTACCACATATAACCTCCCATAATGATGCTATTGACTCTATTAGACCTAACACCAGGGGCTCAACAAATAGAGCAACAGTTAATTAACTGGACACCAGAGTCTCCGAAAGCAAAGCGAATTCGTGCGTCGATGCAGACACGATGGGCTGAAGGGCCTCTTCCACACAGTAGGGTTCTGTGAATTCCGACTCCAGTCAAACAACTAGTTTCCAACCTTGGGAACATGCATCCAGTGTCCAATATCGAGGAGACATGTCACATTATCTTCGCCACGCTGCATTGTGAAAACTTCTGCTGGGACACAACTCTGGCAACTAAATTCCAACTTTACAAAGTGACCAGAACTCCAGGCAACAGCCGGTGATGTCTACCATCAAACTAATGATGACAGAAAGAAGTTGGACCCTCATCAAACCTGCTGAAACTGTCCAATTAGTGTCTCTAGAATAATTCATTCTACAGGCCTCCTCCTATTATGCAAAGCTTGCTCTCAAAGGCGGGGGGCATTCTACAATTAGCCCACTTCCCCCCTCCACCGGCATGAACACTTCAGCTGACTCATGATTCTGGACTCTGGACACATGTAAATCCCATTCTTGTATATTATTGTGGCCTTGCCCTGAACCCTCTTCCTTTCCTTCCATAGGGATCATGAGCCTTGGGAGTCCCTGGGAAGTGTGTAAATAGATGATGATATTGATGTACTTGTTTTTATCCTACAGGTGCTTTCGTCCACCTTGTTGTCTAACGAGGGGCATACACGCGATGGGTCATGAGAGGACTGCTCTTGGATTTTTTTTTCGAGAGTATCCTAGTGCTTCACGTCGTTAGTGTACGCTTGACCTGGACCATTTGATTGGCAACGTGACAGCTCAGTGACTATCGCTGTGCTGTGCAGATACATGGATTTGGGCCTGCGTCTGTGGGAGTTTGCGCATTCTCCCCGTGCTTGCGTGGGTTTTCTACGGGTGCTGCGGTTTCCTTTCTCATCACAAAGATGTGCTCTTAGGCTAATTGGCAAAACAAATTCTCCCTAAATTGTCTCAAATTTGGTTTTTAATCCATAGATCTATAAACATAGAACAATACAGCACAGAACAGGCCCTTCGGCCTTCGATGTTGTGCCGACCAAAATAAAAAGCAATGCCCCTCCAAACTAAACCATTCCCTTCTCTTCCATATACTTATCAACTAACCTCTTAAACGCCACCAACTTGGCGCATCTACAACTGCTGCAGGCAGGGCATTCCACTCCCGAACCACCCTTTGGGTAAAGAACCTACCTCTGACATCCGTCCTATAACTATCACCTCTTAATTTAAAGCTGTGTCCCCTTGTGCTAGCTTTCTCCATCCTAGGAAAAAGGCTATCACTTCCACCCTATCTAAACCTCTAATCATCTTATATGTTTCGATAAGGTCCCCTCTTAGCCGCCTCCTTTCTAACGAAAACAACCTCAAATCCCTCAGCCTCTCTTCATAAGACCTGCCTCCATACCAGGCAACATCCTGGTAAACCTCCTCTGTACCCTCTCCAACGCCTCCACATCTTTCTTATAATGTGGCGACCAGAACTGCACACAATACTCCAAGTGCGGCCGCACTAGAGTTTTGTACAGCTGCAACATGATGCTGCGGCTCCTAAATTCAATCCCCCTACCAATAAAAGCTAAGACTCCATGAGCCTTCTTAACAACTTTATCCACTTGACTGCCTACTTTCAGGGATCTATTGACACATACACCAAGATCCTTCTGTTCCTCAACACTATTAAGAGCCCTACCATTAGCCCTATACTCTACACATTTATTGTTCCTGCCAAACATGGACAGGGATTGCGGGTAGAAGTGGGAACATCGGAGTGGTGGCGCAGGCTCATTGGGCCGAAGGGCCTGTTTCCGTGCTGTTTTGTTCTTTGTTCTTTGTTTTCCCCTGTCCCCCATTTATTCTGTGTGCCAAAATAAACTAACCCTTTTATTTTCACCTACCTTGAGTTTGCTGAGGTTTTATTGGTATGGAGGGCAGGTCTTATGAAGAGAGGCTGAGGGATTTGAGGTTGTTTTCGTTAGAAAGGAGGCGGCTAAGAGGAGACCTTATCGAAACATATAAGATGATTAGAGGTTTAGGTAGGGTGGACAGTGATAGCCTTTTTCCTAGGATGGAGAAAGCTAGCACTAGGGGACACAGCTTTAAATTAAGGGGTATGAGTTATAGGACGGATATCAGAGGTAGGTTCTTTACCCAGAGGGTGGTTAGGGAGTGGAATGCCCTGACTGCGGCAGTTGTAGATGCGCCAAGTTTGGTGGCGTTTAAGAGGTTAGTTGATAAGTTTATGGAAGAGAAGGGAATGGTTTAGTTTGGAGGGGCATTGCTTTTTCCTAATTGGTCGGCTCAACATCGAAGGCCGAAGGGCCTGTTCTGCACTGTAATGTTCTATGTTCTATATTGTACTTGCTTTCATGGAAGTTTTTCATAAAAGGTTCAAATTTAAGGGTTGGGGAAATATGCTGTGATTTATAAAGGAGGAAATCAGGAATAAAACATCTTAATGTTTTTGGATGGCTAGAGAATGGTGAAATGAGAGCAGGGACTTCCCGTCCTGTCTGTGACACAGTGGATGCAGAGTTTTGAATATTTTTAAGGCAGTGGTAGATAGATTCTTGGAGCAAGGGGATGAAATTTACTGGGGGTAGGTGGGATAGAGTCACAGAGTCCTGGAGTTAGAGTTTCCAGTATGGAAACAGCGCCTTGAGCCCAATTTATCCATGCCACACTTTTCTTTTAAACTCTTAAAATAACCCCAATTGCCTATGTTTTACCTATATCCCTCTATATCCATCGTACCTTTGTAACTATCTAAATGCTTTTTAAAAATAGTACCCACCTCCATTATTACCTCTGGTAGCTTGTTCCAGACACTCACCATCCTCTATGTGAAAAAATTGTTCCTCTGGACACTTCTGTATCTTTCCCCTCTCAGTTTAAACCTTTGTGCTCTGGTTTTAGATTCCCCCATCTTTGGGAAAAGATGTTGATTATCTAGCTGGGCAGTGCCACTGATTATTTTATAGACCTCCATAAGATCACCCCTCCGCTTTCTATGTTCCAGAGAAAAAGTCCCATTTATCCAGCTTCTCCTTATAACTCAATCCATCACGTCCCAGTAGCATGCGAATAAATCTTTTCTGCACTCTTTCTAGTTTAATAATATCTTTCTATAATAGGATGACCAGAATTGCACACAGTATTCCAAGTACAGCCTTTTGAGGAGATGACAAATGTGGTTGAAGAAGGACGAGCCATTGATGTCGTCTATATAGATTTCAATAAGGCGTTTGACAAAGTCCGTCATGGGAGGTTAATTGAAAAGATCAAGGGTAGTGGAATACAATGACAGGTAGCTAGATGGATAAGTAAGTGGCTTGGTAATAGGAGACAGAGAGTAGTAGTGGAATGGTCTTTTTCTAGCTAGAGGTCAGTCACTAGTGATGTGCCGCAGGGCTTGGTACTGGGACCTCTTCTATTTGTAGTATATATAAATGACTTGGAAGAGGGAGTAAGTGGAGTGATCAGCAAGTTTGCAGATGATACGACGATGGCTGGACTTGTGGACAGTGAGGAGCATTGTCAGGCAATACAGCAGGACTTAGGCTGGTATATTGGGCAGATAAATGGCAGATGGAATTTAATCCTGATAAATGCAAGGTGATGCATTTTGGGAGAAATAATGTAGGCGGGAGTTATATGATAAAGGGTAGGCCTATTAAGAGTATAGAAATGCAGAGGGACCTGGGGGTACAAGTGCACAAGTCTTTGAAAGTGGCAGTACAGGTGGAGAACGTTGTAAAGAAAGCTTATGGTATTCTAGTCTTTATAGGAAGGGGTATAGAGTACAAAAGCTGACCTTTAATGTTGCAGCTGTACAGAACATTGGTTACACCTCATTTGGAATACTGCATCCAGTTCCGGTCACCTTACTGCCGGAAGGACATGGAAACCCTGGAGAGAGAGTGCAGACGAGGTGTACCAGGATGCTGCCTGGTATGGAATGTCTGGGTTATGAGGAAAGGTTGGGCAAAATGGGGCTGTTTTCTTCAGAAAGACGGAAACTGAGAAGAGATCTATTAGAGATGTACAAGATTATGAAGGGTATAGATAGAGTGAACAGTGGTAAGCTTTTTCCTAGGTTAGAATCAAATATTACGAGGGGCCACGGGCTTAGGATGAGGGGGGCAAGGTATAATTTGGATTTTGGAGGGAGGTTTTTCATGCAGAGGATTGTGGGGGTATGGAACGCACTGCCAAGTAAGGTGGTGGAGCCAGACACGCTGGAGTTATGTAAGGGATACTTAGATAGGCACATGAGCTGAATAGAGATGGAGGGATATAGTAGACTGATTTAAATAGGGATCATGAGCCTTGGGATGTTCCTGGGAATTGCATAAGATGTGCATATTATTGATGTTTTTCTCTTTTATCCTACAGGTGCTTCGGTCCGCCTTTTTGTCCAACAAGGGGCATACACGCGATGGGTCATGTGAGTGCTGCTCGTGGATTATTTGAGAGTAGCCTAGTGCTTCACGTCATTAGTATACGCTTGAACTGGACCAGTTGATGGGCAAAACGACAGCTCAGTGACTATCATGCGGACACGTGGAAATATGGCAGGTTTTCAAAAATAGAATATTCTCTATGCTTTTCTTAATTCATTCATGGGATGGGGAAATCACTGGTTGGTCCAATATCTGTGGGAATTTGCATATTAGAACATAGAACATAGAACATTACAGCGCAGTACAGGCCCTTCGGCCCTCGATGTTGCGCCGGCCATTCTCCCCATGCTTGTGTGGGTTTTCTCTGGCTGATCTGGTTTCGTCCAAAACTCCAAAGATGTGCTCTTAGGCTGATTGGTGAAAAATTTTGTCCCTAAATTGTCTCCCCAATTTGGTTTCCAATGTGGATTTCCATAAACATAGATAAGGGTCATGGGTGGAAGTGGGAATCATGCTGTTAAAATGGCGGCATGGGCTCATTGGCTGAAGGGCCTGTTTCCTGTGCTGTGTTGTTCTTTGTTTTTGTTAGCAAATGTCTTGCACAACTTCAGCAAGACATTCCAACTCCTGTATTCAATGTTCTGACCAATGAAGCCAAGCGTGCTGAATGCCTTCTTCACCATTCTGTCCACCTATAACTCCACTTTCAAGGAGCAATGAACATGCACATCTAGATCTTTGTTCTGTAACTCTCCCCAGTACTCTACCATTAACTGAATAAGTCTTGCCCTGGTTCAATCAACCAAAATGCATCACCTCACATTTGTTTAAATTAAGCTCTGTCTCGCATTCATCAGCCCACTGGCCCAATTGATCAAGACCCTATTGCAATTGGAGATAATTTTCTTCACTGTCCACCATGCCACCAATCTTAGTGTCATCTGCAAACTTACTAACTATGCCTCCTATACTCTCATTCAAATCATTAATATAAATGACAAATAATAGTGGACCCAGCACTGATCCCTGAGACATACCGCTGATCACAGGCCTCCAGTTGGAAAAACAATTCTCTACAACTGTCCTCTGGCTTCTGTCAAGAAGCCAATTTTTTATCCATTTAGATACTTCACCTTGGATCCTGTGAAATTTGAGCTTATGCAACAACTTACCATGTGGTACCTTTCAAAGGCCTTGCTAAAATCCATGTTGACAACATCAACTGCATTGCTCTCATCTACCATCTTGGTCACCCCTTTAAAAAAACTCAATCAAATTTGTGAGACATGATTTTCCACTCACAAAGCCATGCTGACTATCCCTAAACAGTCCTTGCATCTCAAAATGCCTGCAGATCCTGTCTTAAATTGCTATCAGATTAGCCATGAACTTTTTAAATGGCAGGGCAGACTCGAGGGGCTGAATGGCCTTTTCCTGCCCCTTTGTTCATATATGCATTTTAAACATAACCTATCACGGTGACATAATATACCAAAGCTCTTCATAGCTAATTAAGAACATTAGTATGGCAATCAATTTGCAGAAAGAAAGCAAGGTGCAAATGAATAGATTTTCTGTTTTAATGATGTTGTTTGGGGATTATATTGGTCAGGCCACAAGGGATAACTACCCTGTTATTCTCTCTAATCATGCTATGTGATTTTTTTTTTTTACATCAGTTTAATACCTCTTTTAAAAGACAGTAGTCCCTCACCACATAGTAGAGTCAGTAAATTGTCTCACAACACTTGGTTAAAGTCCAACAGGTTTATTTTGTTAGACTTTAACCTGGTGTTGTGAGACTACATACTGTGCCTACCCCAATCCAACGCTGATAGCTCCACATCGCTGTAGTAGAGTGTCAGGCTTTGTAGAGTCATAGAATCCCCACAGTGCAGAAGGAGGCTATTCAGCCTATTGAACCTTCTCGGATAACGTTCCCATCCAGATCGTACTTATCCCTGTAACCCCAGTTATCCAACCTGTCAATGTAATTTAACATGGCAAATCAACCTAGCCCACACATCTAAAGATGAGCAGGTTAAGTTGCTTGATCATGCTAGATTGACCATTTGGAGGATTATTAGGTTGTATCCATGGGGTTATGGGGTTAGGGCCTGGGTGGGACTGTGGTCTGTGCAGGCTCGATGGGCTGAACGGTCTCCTTCTGCACTGTAGGAATTCTAACTGTGAACTGTGGAAGGAAAGGTTCAGTGGAGATGTGCTGGGGAAAGTTTTTTACACAGAGGGTAATGGTAGCCTGGAATGCATTGCCTAGTGAGATGGTTGAGGCAGACACTTTAGCCACATTGGAGACTTATCTGGATACGCACATGGATAGCTGGGGAATTGAGGGATGCAGACAGTTGGTCTAGATAGGATAGCATGATTGACACAGGCTTGGAGGGTTGAAGGGTCTGTTACTGTACTGTACAGTCCTTCTCTTTAAAACTGGAGCACCCGGAGGAAACTAAAGCAAACACAGGGACAACATGCAAACTCCACACAGACAGTGACCCCAGGCTGGAATTGAACCCGGGTCCTTGATGCTATGAAGCACTGCACCGCCATCAATCCTCTGAAGTCGAGATTAAATCCACTATTTAGTAATCCACAGTTGAGAGAGCTAGCAACTAAAACATAACTGGCACTTTCACACTGCACATCAAAGCCTGTAAATTACTTCAAGGCTTCCAGATGATGTGAAAAGCATCACATAATTCACTTACCACCAATGAACTGATTAAATATGGCAGGTTTTCAAAAGTAGAATATTCTCTATGCTTTTCTTAATTCATTCATGGGATGGGGAAATGGTTGGTCCAGCATTTGAACTGAAGTCATTCCAGAGGGCATCTAATTGCTGGGTGTCTGGAATCACATGTCGGCCAGACCAGGTAAGAAAGGCAGATTTCCTTCCCTAAAGAACCGAGTGGTTTTTTACCACCATTGACAATGGCTTCATGGTCACCATTAATCTTTTAATTCCAGATTTTTATTTATTTAATTCAAAATCCATCAACTGGGAGATTCGAAGTCAAGACCCCAGATCATTACCTTGGGTCTCTTGGTTATAAATTCAGTGAGAATCATAAAATCCTACAGTACAGAAGTAGGAATCTGCACTGACCACAATCCCCCCCAGGCCCTATCCCACTAATCCCATGTATTTACCCTGGCTAGTCCCCCTGACACTATGGGCAAATTTAGCATGGCCAATCCACTTAACCTTATTGATTTTTGCATTGTTTTATTTATTAGTCACAAGTACACTTACATTAACAAAGAAATGAATTTCCTGTGGAAATCCTCTAATTGCCACACTCCGGCGCCTGTTCAGGTACACTGAGGGAGAATTCAGCACAGCTAATGCACCTAACCAGCATGTCTTTCAGACTATGGAGGAAACCGGAGCACCTAGAGGAAACTCACGCAGATACAGGGAAAAAGTGCAAATTCCACACAGACAGTGACCTGAGTTGGGAATGGAATGTGGGTCCCTGGCACTGGCAGTGCTAACCATTGTGCCACCGTGCCACCCCGTGTGCATGAAATACCACTACGTCACTTCCTCCTTTAACATAGAACACACAGCACAAACAGGCCCTTTGGCCCACAAGTTGCGCCCATCATATCCCTACCTACCAGGCCTATCTATAACTCTCAATCCCATTAAATCCCATGTTCTCATCCAGAAGTCTTTTAAAAGACCCCAGCGAGTTCACCTCTACCACCACTGACAGCAGTCGATTCCACTCACTCACAACCCTCTGAGTGAAAAACTTACCCCTAACGTCTCCTCTGTACTTGCTCCCCAGCACCTTAAACTGTGTCCTTCGTGGCAACCATTTCAGCTCAGGGAAATAGCCTCCGAGAACCCACTCTATCTATACTTCTCAACATTTAGTTCCAGGGATCGATGTTTTACACTAATATGGAGATTCTGTGGCAGATGAATTTAAGTAGATTAGAGAGAGATGAAGGCCTCATTAATGGCATGAACTATCCCCTGTCTAGTATCAGCGGCAGTCATTTTCTGTACGCTGCCATCTAAAGCAACCACCTTTTAAAAACATCAATTCTTTACGGACTCAAATATTGCCCATGGCAACAATTTGTTCTGAGTTACTGTAAAGCCGCACAATGAATTGTATGCTAAATCAGCAAGAGAGATAGCTTTGTCCACTTTTCTTTCATTGTACAGCAACACAATCAAACATACTCAGAATTCAAATACAATCCTCACTTCCTTTCCATCTTGATTCAATGCTTCATACATCAGAACTATAGAACATTATCAACGCACTTTTCACTGTTCAGCCACAGCATTAATGGGCAACTCGCATTGAATCCTCACCAGCTCTCACTATAGACATTTGACGTCTCAATTAACCAATTAACCAATTGGTAGCAGAAGAATATTTTTGTTTAACTTCCCATTTCTTGATCTTGACATGAGGTGAAATATATTCTTGCAAAAGAATGGAATGCTTTTTCTGTGTTCTGGCCACCCAATGTCAGCATTCACAATTCACACATCACATCTATCACAGCAATATATGTAGTGAAGGACTGTCTCCACAATGTGACTTATCTCCAACCTCCCAAAACTGGTGCAGCCTCACTGCACCACCGTACAGCTTTACAGTTCCTGCACTAGTCATCATGATTGATCATAGTGAGGTTTATGCGTTAGATTCTCAACAATGTATTTTTTTCCCCACAGTGGGTCCAAAAGCAAAACTATTTTACACTGTCAAGTGGAATCGTAGTATCCAACAGCGCAGGAGGAGGTCATTTGGCCCATCGAGTCTGCACTGACCACAATCCCATCCAGGCCCTACGCTCTAATCTATTTACCATAGTTAGACACTAAGGGGCAATTTAGCACGGCCAATCCACCTAACCTGTGTGGGAGGAAACCCAGAGGAAACCTACGCAGATGGGGGAAAAACATGCAAACTTCACATAGATAGTCACCTAAGGCCAGAATTGAACCTGGATCCCCAGCGCTGTGAGGCAACAGTACTGACCATTGTGCCAATGTGCAGCTCCCATTGAGTCATTGAGCTCTTTCTAACCGAGGAGAGAGAAGAAGTTAGTTCATCTTTTTCTCATTGGTTTGTGGGACATTGATATTGCTAGTTGGCCACAGCTTATTTTCCATCTTTAGTAGCCCTTGAACAGAATGGCTTGCTAGGTCATTTCAGGGGACAGTTGGGAATCAACCATTTTGCTATTGTTCTGGACTGACATGTAGGCCAGACCAGGTGAGGTTTGCAGATTTCCTTCCCTAAAGGACATCAGTGAACCAGATGAGTTTTTCTGACAATCAACATTGGTTTCACCACCATCAGTAGATTCTTGATTTGATTTGATTTTGATTTGATTTATTATTAACATACAGTGAAAAGTGCACTACATACTGGTTATAGAGAAGGAAAAGAGAGAGTGAGAATGTAGTGTTACACTCATAGCTAGGAGAAAGATCAGCTTAATGCAAGTCAAGTCCATTCAAAAGCCTGACAGTAGCAGGGAAGAAGCTGTTCTTAGTCAGTTGGTACATGATCCCAGACCTTTGTATCTTTTTCTTTTGAGGGAAGAAGGTGGAAGAGAGAATGTCCAGGGTACGTGATTATGCTTGCTGCTTTGCCGAGACAGTAGGAAGTGTGGACAGAGTCAATGGACGGGAGATTGGTTTGCGTGGTGGATTGGGCTACATTCACACAACCTTTTGTATTTCCTTGTAGAACATAGAACATTACAGCACAGAACAGGCCCTTCGGCCTTCGATGTTGCGCCGACCAATATAAAAAGCAATGCCCCTCCAAACTAAACCGTTCCCTTCTCTTCCATATACTTATCAACTAACCTCTTAAACGCCACCACACTTGGCGCATCTACAACTGCTGCAGGCAGGGCATTCCACTCCCGAACCACCCTTTGGGTAAAGAACCTACCTCTGACATCCGTCCTATAACTATCACCCCTTACTTTAAAGCTGTGTCCCCTCGTGCTAGCTTTCTCCATCCTAGGAAAAAGGCTATCACGGTCCACCCTATCTAAACCTCTAATCATCTTATATGCTTCAATAAGATCCCCTCTTAGCCGCCTCCTTTCTAATGAAAACAACCTCAAATCCTTCAACCTCTCTTCATAGGACCTGCCCTCCATACCAGGCACATCCTGGTAAACCTCCTCTGTACCCTCTCCAATGCCTCCACATCTTTCTTATAATGTGGGGACCAGAACTGCACACAATAATCCAAGTGCGGCCGCACTAGAGTTTTGTACAGTTGCAACATGACGTTGCGGCTCCGAAATTCAATCCCCCTACCAATAAAAGCTAAGACTCCATATGCCTTCTTAACAACCTTCTCAACTTGACTGCCTACTTTCAGGATCTATGCACATACACACCAAGATCCCTCTGTTCATCAAGACTACTAAGAATCCTACCATTAGCCCTATACTCTACACATTTATTATTCCTGCCATAGTGCAGTACCTCACACTTTTCCACATTAAACTCCATTTGCCACCTCTCGGCCCAGCTCTGCAACTTGTCCAAGTCCCTCTGAAAACTATAACACCCCTCTTCACTATCTACCACTCCACCGACTTTAGTGTCATCTGCAAATTTACTAATCCATCCTTCAATACCCTCATCCAGATCATTTATAAAAATTACAAACAGCAGATCTTGGGTAAAGCAGAAGCCATACCGAACTTGTGATACAACCAGAAAAAATGCTTTCTATAGTGCATCTGTAAAAGTTGGTGAGAGTTGTAGCTGGCATGCTAAATTTCCTTGGTCTTCTGGGAAAGGAGAAGAGTCCACGGGCTATCTTAACTATTGTGTTGGCATGAGGGGACCAAGATAGATTGTTGGTGATCTGGACTTGAAAAATTTGAAGCTCTCGACCCTTTCTACTTCATCCCCATTGATCTAAACAGGAGCATGTTCTCCTTTACATTTCCTGAAGTTGATGGCAATCTCCATTGTTTTGTTGACATTGAGGAGAGATTATTATTGCTGCACCAGTTCACCAGATTCTCTATCTCATTCCTGTACTGTCTCGTCATCGTTTGAGATCCGAAACACTAAGGAACTATTGTCAGCAAACATGAAATTTGAATTGTAAGGGAATGTGGCCGCACAGTCATAGATGTATAAGAAGTGTACCAAAGAGCGGAGAAGACAATCTTGTAGGGCACCAGTGTTGAGGATAATGGTGGAGGAGGTATTGTTCCCTATCCTTACTGATTATGGTCTGCGATTTAAGAAGTTCAGAGTCCAGTCACAGATGGAGATGCCAAGACCCAGGGCATGGAGTTTGGTGATGAGTTTTGAGGAAATAATAGTGTTAAGGACAGAGCAGTAGTCAATAAACAGGAGTCCGACATAGGTGTCCTTGTTATTTAGGTAGGTCCATTCAAAAGTCTGACGGCAGCAGGGAAGAAGCTGTTCTTGAAAGGATTGGTACGTGACCTCAGACTTTTTATCTTTCTCCCGACGGAAGAAAGTGGAAGAAAGGATATCTGGAGTGCGTGGGGTCCTTGATTATGCCGGCTGCTTTGCCAGGGCAGCGGGAATGCAGACAGAGTCAATGGATGGGAGACTGGTTTGCGTGATGGATTGGGTTACATTCACAACCGTGCAGTCTCGGGCAGAGCAGGAGCCATACCAAACTCTGATACAACCAGAAAGAATGCTTCCGGTGGTGCCCAAGTTCCTGAGATTAGTGCCATATTGCAATTTTTACTTTGACCTCAAATAGGCTGATTCTGTCTGTGGTACAGCAGCCGCCTGTTCAACACACACAAACCGTATCATTATATACTCATCCTTCAACTCATAGAATCATAGAATCCCTGCAGAGCATCCAGCTCACTGAGCCCTCATTGACAACAATCCTACACCCACAACCCCATACACGTACCCCACCAGTGTCCCCGACACCAAGGGCCAATCTAGCACGGCCAATCAACCCAACCCACACATCCCTGGCCCATGGGAGGAAACTAGAACACCCGGAGGAAACTCACATAGACACAGGACCAATACGCAGACCTCACACAGACAGCGACTCGAGGCCACAACTGAACCCTGGTCTCTAGTGCCATGAGGCAGCAGCGCCAACCATCTTGCCACTGTGTTGCCATAAAGGCTCACTTAGCCGAGCTTGATCCTGAAAATCACCATTTCACTCTCTAGTAGGGATTGCTGGACAGCAAGAAAGAATGCAAAATCTGGCTGCATTCTTTTCTCCTCTGAGTTGGGGAGGCACAGAGCAAAGCAGATATAAAGCCAGCACATTCTGTGCTGCATGGATCAACAGGTAACTTCATTATTGAAAGGCCTTTGGGCAAGTTGTTAGAATATAAAGCTTCAAACAAGGTGTTGCTATTGACACACTTGGAAGGGTCTATTGGGAGGGATGGCTGAACAATTCAGACAGCTATTAATGCACAGTAAACATTCCTGGGTCTATCTTGGCTTGTTTGGCTCAGTTTCACACTGAACAGTAAGAATCCTTTCCTTCCAAGCTGGTGGGAAGAACTGCCTTTTTTTAAAATAGTATTGTCTAATTCAAATTACAAAGAGCCCCTGAATTTTAGCTTCAAGCAAATGAACAAAGAATTAGGTGTTCCAGGATTGAGCTTAGGTCCAGGGAAATGGTGTCTGCTATGGATCTGTTGTAGTAGGAGGCAAACTAGTGGATTCGGGCAATCCGGGAAGCTGTAATTGATTGGTATCATGACTAACCTTTCAAAGTACTTCATAATGATGGATGTCAGAGCTATCTTCTGATCGTCATCAAATCACGCTGCTTGATTTTTCTTAGGTACCGGGATGATGGTCATCTTCTTGAAGCAGATAGGGACCTTAGATTGTTGTTAAGAGAAGTTGAAGATGCCCCTGCCAGTGGATCCGTGCAGGATCTGAGTATACGCCCCGGTATCCCATCGGTGCATTTGTCTTTTAATAAGCGTTTACACAGTTACATGGGTAAGATAGGTACAGAGGGCCAGTTGCCAATTCCAGACATGTTTAATTAAATTCAAATTCTGTCATCTGCTGAGGTGGGATTTGAACCTGGGTCCTAGAACATTGGTTGTGTTCCTGGTTAATAGTCTAGTGATAAAGCCATTAGGCTATCAGGTCCCTATAGAACTTTGCAATCAGAAAATGGGACACTACAGGAGATGGCCATTTAGCCCTTCAAGTCTGCAGCACATTGTGTGGTAACCCACCAATACCACCCTCCCAAAGGTGGACCTTGAGGATCCATTGCATCCTTTTCTGCATTTCCCCCATAGCAAAGGCAATTTCTAGCACCAGCTTTACAGTCATTTCTGCCACTACCAATAGTTACAATCTGTAAAGCAATATCATTACCCCAGACACCAGACGGTTTCTCAACATATCATTAAGGGCGGATCCAAATTCACAATGTTTAGCTGTTTGCTTCAATCTTGCCATAAAAGCTTCAGTTAATTCCCCAGCGGCTCTGGCTATTGAGTTGAACTCAGTAAAGTTTGACAACACCAATTTTAATCCAACCAATTTATTTGATAGTAAACCTGCTAGCTTTCGGCCTTTGTGGCCTTCGTCAGGCGAATGAGATGTTCTGGTCTCCAAAAGCACACACATCAGCACAGACAGTCACAGATTGCTGATTAGAATGTGAATCCTTACACCTAACCTGCCATTCAAGTCTTAAAGTGGCTAACAGCAGAGGTTAGAGGGATGTGTATTGTCTACGTAATACATTGCAAGAAAGGATGTCCCGAAGCATGGTACATTGGGGAGATCATGCAGACGCTACGACAGCAGATGAATGAACATCGCTCAACAATCACCAGGCAAAACAGTTCCCTCCCTGTGGGTGAACACTTCAGCAGTCACGAGCATTCGGCCTCCGACCTTCAGGAAAATGTTCTTCAAGGGGGCCTTCATGACACACGACAGCGCAGAGTCGCTGAGCAGAGACTGATAGCCAAGTTCCACACACATGAGGACGGTCTTAACAGGGATCTTGGCTTCATGTCACACTATCTGTAACCCCCATGACTTGCCTGGGTTAGCAAAAAACCCCACTTACTGTGCTGTCTGGAGAAAATATACATCTCTCTAACCTCTGCTGTTAGCCACTTTATGACTTGAATAGCAGGTTAGGTGTAAGGCTTCACATTCTAATCAGCAATCTGTAAACTGTCTGTGCTGATATGTGTGCTTTTGGAGACTAGAACACCTCATTCGCCTGACGAAGGCCACAAAAGCCGAAAACTAGCAGGTTTACTATCAAATAAATTGGTTGGATTTAAAATTGGTGTTGTCAAACTTTACTGTGTTTACCCCAGTCCAACGCCGGCATCTCTGCATATTGAGTTGAACTCATATCTCTGCATGATTAGTGAGGGCTTTAGGTGATAATTATTATTTCATTGAATCATAGAACCCTACAGTGCAGAAAGAGGCACTTCGGCCCATCGAGTCTACACCCATATCCCTACATATTATACCCACTAATCCTTCTAACATACATATCCCTGGATACTAAGGGGCAATTTCTTAGCACAGACAATCAACCTAGCCTGCACATCTTTGGACTGGGGGAAGAAACCAAAGTATCCTGAGGAAACCCACACAGGGAATTTTCAAACTCCACACTGAGCCGGGAATCGAACCCAGGACACAGGAGCTGTGAAGCAGCAATGCTGACCACTGTGTTACCGTGGCACCCAAATGATTCAATTAGATTTCAACTAGACTAAATTTCAACTAGATCTTTGAAGGTTTGAGAGTGGAGGCAAGTCAAGAGCCTTTGGTAAATTGTAGGTTTGGTCACCACAGGCTGTTAGCAATATTACATCTTCACTAGTTTGTTGCAAGAATTCGATGCATTGAATTCAATATTCTGAATTAGTGTCCAAGGACTGTAATATTCTGAATAGAGACATTGTTATAGAGACATTGGATGCAACTGGCTTGAATGACTTGCACGTGAGGTCTGCTCTGTCTTTCTTTGTGACCATCTGAAGAATCTCCTGTTAATCTTCATCGCCAATGTGATCTCTCAAGGGATAAGCGACTACCAGGTTTACAAATTATTTCATATAATGAATAAACTATGAACAGAATGAAAAAAAATGTACTATTGATCATTCCGATTCCAATCTCAGACTAACTAGGAAAGCCCACACTCAGCCCCTTTGGGTCAGATGAATGTGATTTACTCTCATAGCCATAATGTCATAGAGGTTTGCAGCATAGAAACAGGCCCTTCAGCCCAACTTCTCCATTCTGTCTTTTCTTTAAAATGATAAGCTAGGCCCAATTGCCTACATTTGGCCTAGATCCTCCTATACCCATCTCACCCATGGAAAGCTATTTAAAAGACAGAATTGTACCCGCCTCTAATACTACCTCTGGCAGCTTGTTCCAGACACTTACCACCCTCTGTGTGAAAAAGATGCCCCTCTGCACTCTTTTGTATCTCTTCCCTCCCACCTTAAACCCATGCCTTTGAAGTTTTAGATTCCCATATCTTTGAGAAGAAAATATTGGCTTTCTAGATGATCTGTGCCCCTCATTATTTTATACACCTCTATAAAATCACCTCATAGCCTTCTAGGCTCCAGAGATCAATGCATAGGAGACTGAGGAGCTCATCTCAACTTCCCTCTGAATAAGGGCAACTTGGGATGGGCAATAAATGTCATCCAACCATTGTGGCTGTGTCTCGCAAATGAATAAAAAAAAAGCAAAAACTGGAATGCAACTTTACATTTTGTTTTGAAAAGCAAAATCCTATTAGGAAGGATTAGAACATGATGTCAGCTGCGCTGTCCACATTTACTTCCTTCAAATGCAACTGCTGAAAAGGTTACTGAACCTAATTAGAGTTTAACTATGGGACCTCAAAGGTTCCTTCCGCATTTATGACTAACAGTTATCCCCAGCATGTGACATTTCACAAGCAGCATTAAGCCTTACCTTCAAACAGCATCGGCTAGAAACACCAACGAGAAAACAATAGTCGTTCCCCAGAGCATAGCAAACGCACTTTGATCCATTTCCCTGACAGGGGTAGTACATTCATTAGCATAGAGAGAGAGGCTTGGCTATCTAATAGAAGACAGGGAATTGGGGTACGAGGGGCATTTTCAGATTGGCAACCTGTAACCAGAGATCATGGCGGGGCCACCGTTATTTACAGTATATATTAATGACCCTGATAAGGGAAGTGTATGTATGATTGCCAACCTTGCTGCTGATGAAAAAAGAGATAGGCAAGTGATGAGGATGACACAAAAGGCAGAGTATTCTCGCAAGTCATAGCCAGAGTTTAATTTAGATAAAAGTGATGTGATGCATTTTGGTAGATTGAACCAGCTCATCTTCTGGCTGAAGGAGGAAACCAGAGCACCTGGAGGAAACCCATGCAGACATGGGAAGAATGTGCAAACTCCACACAGACAGTGAGCCAAGCAGGGAATAGAACTCAGGTCCCTGGTGCTGTGAGGCAGTAGTGCTAATCACCGTGGCACTGTGCCACCCATGGGAAGATGCTTTGCAAGAATGAAAGTCTTTTTTTGAATGATTTTCTCATCATTTTCAGCACCGCTGGGTGACTTGCACGATGAGTGGGCAACATGGTAGCACAGTGGTTGTGATTCTTGCTTTGGTCACTGTCTGTGCGGAGTCTATATGTTCTCCCCTTGTCTGCATGGGTTTCTGTTGGATACTCCAGTTTCCCCCCCCAGGCTGTAAAACATGCTGGTTAAGTGCTTTGGTCATGCTAAATTCTTCCTCAGTGTACCAAAACAGGTGGCAGAATGTGGCTATTATGGGATTTTCATGATAACTTCATTACTGTGTTAATGTAAACCTGCTTGTGACTAATAAACTTTACTTTAGACAGTGAGCAGCTGATCACAAGACATGTAAGATATATAAAGGCTGCTATTGGGGTAACTCTCCCTCCCTGTGCTTGCCTTCCGATGATTAGATGGTACTGGAAATTTGTGAGGCTTCATATGTGCCAATTTATATCCCTCTGTTTTATTATATACAAAAACAGTGTACTGTGCCAATTTGATACTCCTGGATACAATTACAGAAATATACCTCATTCTATTATCATGGGTATATGTGAAAGATAAAACCATTGAGCTGCAATTTCATGAGGAAAACTACTAGTTTGGTTCATATCACATACTTTAAATGGGCATTTTGAATTAGATTGGTGATGAATGAGATTTTTGGAGAGAAATTCAGTCACAGGCTTCAATAAAGTTCTTTCTGCAGTAGAGATTGTCAGAGGTAAATCCAAAGATATAACTCAAAGGGACTGGTGTCATAACATGAATTGTTTGCTGCATTAATGTGGGACTGGGATATTCTTCCTGTATTTATTCTGAGAAAATGAAAAGCAGGAAGTGTTCCTGAATGTTCAGCTGAACAACTGACATTCAGGAACAATTTGGGAGCCTCACGTGTGTTTGAGATGACATGACTCCTTCAGTTTTCCCCTCTCACTGATTTTGCCAACATTTCTGGTATGTTACAGTGGTCCTCTGGCACAGTTGTTAGCGCTACTGCCTCACAGAGCCACAGATCCGGGTTTAATTCCTGCCTCTGGTGACTGTGTGGAGTTTGCATTTTGTTCCTTTGTTGGCAAGGGTTTCCTCCGGGTGCTCCAATTTTCTCCCACAGTGCAAGTTGGATGGATTGGTCATACTAAACTGACTCTGAAAGTGTCAGTGGAATTTATCTGTGGACCTGTATTTGAATCCCGCCATGGCAGATGATGAAATTTGAATTCAATGAAAGAAATCTGGAATTAGGAATCTGCTGATCACCATGAAACCATAAGACATAGGAGCAGAATTAGGCCTTTTGGCCTATCGAGTCTGCTCCGCCATTCAATCATGGCTGATATTTTTCTCATCCCCATTCTCCTGCCTGTTCCCCATAATGCCATATCCACTTATTAATCAAGAACCTATCCATCTCTGTTTTAAAGACGTTCAATGACTTGGCTGCCACAGACTTCTACGGTTAAGAGTTCCGTAGGGTCACCAATATGTGGCTGAAGGAATTCTCCCTCATCTCTGTTTTAAAGGATTGTCCCTTTAACCTGAAGTTGGACCCTTGTCAATTGTCAGAAAAATCCATCTGGTTTACTGATGTCCTCCAGGGAAGGAAATCTGCCTTCTTTAGCTGGTCTGGCTTACATGTCACTCCAGAGCCATGGTAATGTGGTTGACTCTCAACTGCCCTCAGGCAACTAGGGATGGGCGACAAATGCTGATGATGTGAAGATGCCAGCGTTTGACTGGGGTAACGCAGTAAGAAGTCTGACAACACCAGAACACCTCATTCACCTGACGAAGGCCATAGAATCAAAAGTTTGCGAGTTTACTATCAAATAAATCGGCTGGAATTAAACTGGTGTTGTCAGACTTCTTACAGTAAATGCTGGCCAGCCAGTAACGCTCATTGCCCACAAATGAATCTAAAAGAATTGGTGATGGACAGACATGTGGAAGACTAGCTTAAGATGGATAAATGTAAGATCAATATTCTGAAAGGGTAAACCAATTCTCTCAGAGTGTTGGGAAATGTCACAGAATTTAATCTCCATGATAACTCATGTAAAAAATGTGACAATTTCCTGAAACCCACTGGGAGATTTTTAAAAATTCATTCACAGGAATGGGTGTCGCTGGCTGGCCTGCATTTATTGTCCATCCCAAGTTCCCCTTGAGAAGGTTGAGGAGTGACTTTGCTTTCACAAGGCAGGTTAACACAAATCATTCAGCAGCTCATGCTGATTCTCAACTCACAACGTCTCAAGTAATTAGATGATGTACACATTAAAATAGTGAGTGCCATTAAACCACCATCCCGCACGCCCCGCCCCTGCCCCCCACCCCTGCCTTTATTACAGTGAGAGACTCTGGGCAAGGCTCTGGGTTCAAATCCCATCACGATGGATAGTGGAATTTGAATTCAATAAAAAATATCTGGAATTAAAAACCTACAGATGACCTTGAAACCATAAGATGTAGGAGCAAAATTAGGCTACTTGGCCCACCAAGTCTGCTCCACTATTCAATCATGGCTGATATTTTTCTCATCCCCATTCTCCTGCCTTTTCCCCATAGCCTTTTATTACTATCTGTCTCTGCCTGAAAGACACAATGTCCTGGCCTCCACAACTTTGTCCAACAAAGAGTGTTGGAAAAACCCATCTGGTTCACTAATGTCTTTTAGGGAAGAAAATCTGCCATCCTTACCCCATCTGGCCTACATTTGACTCCAGAGCCACAGCAATGAGGTTGACTTTCAACTGCCCTCCAACGGCAACAAGGGATAGGCAATAAATATTGGCCAGCCAATGACACCCAAGTCCCACAAGTGAGGAAAAAAAACTTGAGAGGCCAACTCCTGCTTTTAAGGTCCTAAACAGATATTTGAGAGATTTCAAATCATAAAGTACTGAAAATATCCAAGAAATCACAAAGAGTAACTTAATTCTGTTTTAATTGCTTGAGTCCAGAAATGTGTAGGTTAGGTGGATTCGCCATGCCAAATTGTCCCTTAGTGTTCTGAGATGTATAAGAGAGATGAATTAGCCAGGGGAAATGTATGGGGATAGGGTGGGGGAAAGGTCCTGGCCTGAGGTACTCTGCCACACAGAGTCAATGCAGACTTGATGGGCCAAATGGCCTCCTTCTGCACTGTCGGGATCCTATGATTCTATGATTAATAAGAGGGATTATATATTAATAGGGAAGCTCCGATTGTGCAAATACCTTTAAGAATTAATAGATTCTCGGTGGCATACTATCACTTAATTGGGCCAAACATTGTAAAGAACGTCCAATCTTCCTCTATCTGTGACCTATCAACAACATCTTGGGAATTAATAGTTCAGTGTCTTGTGACACCTGAGAATGTGACATTGTTTATCGAGGCTGGGGAAGAGACAAGCCAATTATAAACCGTCAGCAGTAATAATCCTCTGACATTTTCCATGCAGCTGAAGAAGTTCCTCAGAGCATAAATTTCCATGTTGTAAAGAGGATATTATAGCATTAAGGATAGAGAATCCCAATGAATGCACGCACGCATGCCACAACAGCTCAGGAAACACATAACAAGGAAAGAACTGAATCGATCAATTTGAAACTTCAGTCATAGAATCAGAAAATGCTCGAAACACTCACCAGGGAAAGGAAAAAAATATTTGTTTACAAGATGTAGGTATAGCTAGCTAGCCAATGTCTGTTTCCCATCCCTACTTCATCGAATCTTCACTGTGCAGAAAGAGGCCTTTTGGCCCATCAAGCCTGCATCGACAACAATCCCACCCAAGCTCCATCCCCATAACCCACGCATTTATCCTAGTCCCCATAGCCCATGCATTTATCCTAGTTTCCCTGACACTAAGGGGCAACTTTGCATGGAAAATCCATCTAACCAGCACATGTTTGGAGTGTGGGAGGAAACCGGAGCACCCGAAGTGATCCCACGCCGACTTGGGGAGAACATGTAGACTACACACAGACAGTGACCCAGAGCCTGAAATTAACTCAAATCCCTGGTGTTTGGGAGGCAGCAGTGCCAACCACTGTGGTCACTGTGCCACCTTGAGAAGGAGCAGGTGAGATTCTTTCTTAAACCCCTGCAGTCCCTGAGGTATAGGTACTGCAGCAATTCAGTAAAGATCCTTAGGCAACACCTTCCAAATCATGAAACTTCCATCTGGAAGGACCAGGACAACAGATACATAGGAACACTACCACCTGCAAGTTCCTCTGATTTGGAAATATATTGCTGTTCCTTCACAGTCGCTGGGTCAAAATCCTGGAACTGTCTCCCGAAAGGTATTGTGGGTCAACCCACAGGACTGTAGAACCTTCCACCAGAACTGAATCCATATAGTCGTTGTGTATGAACCTTCAAACTGGCAAGCCACAAGTCCAGATGTGAAAGAGTTCATTCTTTCTGAGAAAGCCATTGCTTTTGCTTGAGAAACAGATTTTGGCAAGCATTGCATTTTGGCAGATTAAAAGACTACATTTGGACTGCAGTGTTCCAATATTCAATAGTTTGTGCAATAGATTCCATCAATACCTCTGCATAAGGTTGGCACAGTGGTTAGCGCTGCTGCCTCATAACGTCAGGGAGCCAGGTTCGATTCCCAGCTTAGGTCACTGTCTGTGAGGAGTCTGCATGATCTCCCGGTGTCTGCGTGGGTTTCCTCCAGGCGCTCCGGTTTCCTCCCACAGCCTGAAAGGTGCCCTGCTAAATTCTCCCTTGGTGTACCCAAACAGGTACTGGAGTGTAGTAACTTGGGGATTTTCACAGTAACTTCATTCGCAGAGTTAATATAAGCCTACTTGTGACACAAATAAATAAAATACATAGTGACGCAGGAATTAGGTCATGTTATCTCAGTCTCCTTGTTTCCATTTTCAGTAGCAGGTCAATCGAGCTCCCAAGGAAATGGAATAAGCAGTTAGCCATTTCCATCATTTTCTTACAATTTCTGTTTCAATTTTTTTTATTCATTCTTTGGAAATGGGTGTTGCTGGCTGGCCACCATTTATTAGAACACAGAACATAGAACACTACAGCACAAACAGGCCATTCGGCCCACGAGTTGCGCCGATCACATCTATACCTACCAATCCACAGACCTATCTATAACCCCCTATCACATTTGTTCTCATATACTCATCCAGAAGTCTTTTAAAAGAGTTCGCTTCTACCACCACCGACGACAGTCGATTCCATTCACTCATCACCTTCTGAGTGAAAAACGTACCCCTAACATCCCCTCTGTATTTGCTTCCCTGCACCTTAAATCTGTGTCCTCTCGTAGTGAGCATTTCAGCTCGGGGAAATAGCTTCTGAGAATCCACCCCGTCTATTCCTCTCAACATTTTATAAACCTCTATCAGGTCGCCTTCTCAACCTACATCTCTCCAGGGAGAAGAGTCCCAGCTCCCTCAACCTATCTTCATAAGGCCTGCCTCCCAATCCAGGCAGCATCCTTGTAAATCTCCTCTGCACTCTTTCAATAGCTTCTACATCCTTCCTATAGTAAGGCGACCAGAACTGCGCACAGTACTCCAAGTTGCCCTTGGAGGGCAGTTGGGAGTCAACCACATTGTTGAGTCACATGTAGGTCAGACCAGGTAAGGATGGCAGATTTCCTTCCCTAAAGAGCATTAGTGAACCAGATGAATTTTTCCAACAATCGACAATGGTTTACAGAAGAACATAAGAAATAGAAGCAGGAGTAGGCCATTTAGACCTTCAAGCCTGCCTGCTATTCAATAAGGTTATGGCTGATCTGAAAGTGGTTCAGCTCCACTTGCCCACCTGCTCCCCTTAATTCCCTCACTGGGAGGGAGCAGTGCTAACCACTGTGCCAATGCTGCCCTTCTGCCCTTAGTGCTACTCCTACCTCTGCTCCTATGTCTCATGGTCTAACAGCACAAAGCTATTGCGTCCCTATGTACCAATAAAAAGTTATATACCTTTGAACAAAGAACAAAGAAAATTGCAGTGCAGGAATAGACCCATTGGCCCTCCAAGTCTGCATGCTGCCTAACTGAACTAAAACCCCCACCTTTCCGGGCACCATATTCCCATTCTATTCATGTATTTGTCAAAATGCTCCTTAAAAGTCACTATCGTAACTGCTTCTCCTACCTCCCCCGGCAGCGAGTTCCAAGTACCCACCACCCTCTAAACACTTACCATGTATATCTCCTTTAAACCTTGTCCCTCGCACCTTAAATCTCTGCCCCCTAGTAATTGATTCTCCCACCCTGGGAAAAAGCTTCTGACTATCCATTCTGTCCATGCCCCTCATAATCTTGTAGATTTCGATCCGGTCGCCCTTCAACTTCCATCACTCCAGTGAGAACAAACCAAGTTTTTCCAACCTCTCCTCATAGTCAATGCCCTCTGTAACAGGCAGCATCCTGGTAAATCTTTTCTCTTCAAAGCATTCTTACAGGCAGGCCCAAGAGGCTCAATCACTTGTATATCTGGTTCTGTGTAGTAAGCTGCCAAGTACTCAATGCATTTAAAGAAACAATAATGAGGGCTTTTGCCAAGATTAAGAGGTTCGCCATGTTGAAGAATAGTCAATTTGTTTAAGTAAAATCAAAACTGTATCATCTCTCTGTTCTGTGTCCTTACATGACGATAAGTTATATTGACTTAATTAAGTAAATCCAATCACAACTGTCTACTGTGTTTACCCAACCATGTAATGAAGTGGCATAATAATTCATATCTGCTGTGCTTTGCCAAGTATTTCCCCAGTCCACCTTTGAGAAGATTGAATGAGTGCATCATTCCTACATCACTGGCTCATGCTGCTGACACAACAGATGTAGTAAGCTAAACAAATGGCTCAAACCACTCGCTGGCACAACACACACAAACAGAATTTAAAAGATATGTGGAAGAGTGGGAGAGCAGGGAATTATCCACTTGCTGAGGAAAATATTCCACCCTAATCTGGCAGCAAATCTGATTAGCTCCTGCCGATTCCCTCTTCTGCAGTTTGGGGAGCCCTGCTGCATTTTTGGAAAGGTTATGGCGCAGTGATATTGTTACTGGACTTATAATCCAGGCTCTGGCCCCAGGTTCAAATTCCATCATGTAAAATGGCGAATTTTGAGTTTATTTATTAGTCACAAGTAGACTTATGTCAATATTGCAATGAAATTATTGTGAAAATCCTCTTGTTGCCTCACTCCTGCACTTGTTTGGATATACTGAGGGAGAATTTAGCATGGCCAGTCAACCCAACCTGCACACCTTTCATAGAAATATAGAAGATGAGAGCAGAAGGAGGTCATTTGTTCCTTCCAACCTGTTTTGCCATTCATTATGATCATGGCTGATTGGCCAACTCAATAGCCTAATCCTGCTTTCTCCCCATAACAAAGAACAAAGAACAAAACAGCACAGGAAACAGACCCTTCGGCCCAACGAGCTCACACCACCACCTCGATGTTCCCACTCCTACCTCTGATCTCTGTCATCCCTGTCTATGTTTATAGATCTATGCATTAGAACCAAATTTTAGACAATTTAGGGAGAATTGGTTCTGCCAATCAGCCTAAGAGCACATCTTTGGGATGTGGGAGGAAATCGGAGCACCCGGAGAAAACCCACGCAAGCACGGGGAGAATGCACAAACTCCCACAGACACAGGCCCAAATCCATGTATCTGCACAGCACAGCGATAGTCACTGAGCTGTCGTGTTGCCCCATCAAATGGTCCAGGTCAAGCGTACACTAACGACGTGAAGCACTAGGATACTCTCAAAAGGTCCAAGAGCAGCCCTCTCACGACCCATCGCGTGTATGCCCCTTGTTAGACAACAAGGTGGACCAAAGCACCTGTAGGATAGAAACAAGTACATCAATATCATCTATTTACACACTTCCCAGGGACTCCCAAGGCTCATGATCCCTATTTTAAATCAGTTTTCTATACCCCACCATTCCCATTCTGTTCATGTGCCCATCTAAGTATTTCTTAAATAACTCCAGAGTACCTGCCTCCATCACTTTACTTGGCAGCGCGTTCCATACCCCCACCACCCTTTGTGTGAAAAAACTCCCTCTAGCATCCAAATTATACCTTACCCCCCTCACCCTAAGCCCATATAGGTTTCTATATTGCAGTTGATGGATGTGGTAATTCAGGAGACATCTGTAAGCATGCATTTCCCTTATTACAATGAAACTGCTGTTTCTCCCTCTTTGACCGCTTTTTGAGTCCATCCTAGGAAAAAGCTTAACCCTGTTTACTCTATCTATACCCCTCATAATCTTGTACACCTCTATTAGATCTCCTCTAAGTCTACGTCTTTCTAAAGAAAACAGTCCCAATTTGCCTAATCTCTCCTCGTAACTCAGACCTTCCATACCAGGCAGCATCCTGGTAAACCTCCTCTGCACTCTCTCCAGAGTCTCCACGTCCTTCCGGTAGTAGGGCGACTAGAACTGGACGCAGTATTCCAAATGAGGTCTAACCAGCGTTTTATACAACTGCAACATTAAAGGCCAGCTCTTGTACCCTATACTCCTTCCTATAAAGGCTAGCATACCATAGACTTTCTTCACAACCTTCTCCACCTGCTCTGCCAACTTCAGAGACTTGGGCACCTGCACCCCCAGGTCCCTCTGCGTTTCTATACTCTTAATAGGTCTACCCGTTATCATATACCTCTCCCTTACATTCTTTCTCCCGAAATGCATCACCTCACATTTATCTCTTTGATCTCATTCACCCCAAGTGCTATATCCTTGAATATATTCGATGTTTTGGCATCAACTATTTCCCGTGGTAATAAATTCCACAGCCTCATCATTCTTTGGGTGAAGAAATGTCTCCTCACTCCTATCCAAAATGGTCTACCCTGATTCCTCAGACTGTGACCCCTAGCTCTGGACTCCTCCATCATCAGGAATATCCTCCTTAAATCTACCTTGTCTAGTTGTGTAAGAATTTTATAAGCTTCTATGAAATGTCCCCTCAATCACCTGAATTCCGGTGAAAACAATTCTAATCTAGTCTACCTCTTCTCATACATCAGACCTGCCATCTCCGGATTCAGTCTGGTAAACCTTTGGGCACTCCCTTGACAGCAAGAACATCCTTCTTCAGAAAAGAAGTCCAAAACTGCACACAATATTCCAAGTGTTGCCCCACCAAAGTCCTGTGTAATTGCAACAGCCCATCTCTGCTCCTGTACTTGAAACCTCTCGCTATGAAGGCCAACATGCCATTTGCCTATTTTACTGCCTGCTGCACCTGCCTGCTTATCCTCAGTGTCTGGTGCACAAGAATACCTATGGCTTGCTGCGCACACCCCTGTCCCAATTTACAGCTGTTCAGGTAGTAATGTGGGAGGAAACCACATCACCCAGAGGAAAACCCATGAAGACATGAGCAGAGCTTGCAGACCCTGCATAGACAGTGACCCAAGCCAGGAATCAAATCCGGTGTCCTGGCACTGTGAGGCAGCAGTGATAACCAGTGTGCAATGATTCCACCCCGGCTTATTCACCAGCCTGTAGTTGAGCCTCATTGGCAGTCCACTGGCTTCTTTAATTACTGCTTTCTGTGCCTTTCTGGCCCGTTTCAGTTTAAGAATTAATCATAGGGCAATGAGTTCGGAGTCATGGGTAAGAATAGTAAATTTTGCCTCACTCCAGGGCATTAGAGAACTATTCTCAACACTGTTTTTTAAATGCAGGTTGAATTAATTTGTTGAAGTTAAACTCCCTATAACTGTAATCTGAGGGGTGAACTCCTGTCTCTGTGCTTTTGAAACACTGTAAGAAGTCTGACAACATCAGGTTTAGGTCCAACCAATTTATTTGATAGTAAATTCACAAGCTTTCAGGGTTTATCCTTTCTGAAGGGAGAAACTCTGAAAGCTTGTGAATTTATTACCAAATAAATTGGTTGGACTTAAACCTGATGTTGTCAGACTTCATATTGTGTTTACCCCAGTCCAATGCTGGCATCTCCACATCATGTCTGCACTTTTTATCCGGGCCCCCATCCCAACTATGTTACTGTGCCCCTTCAGTTGGAACATAAGTTCATGGTGCATTTCACATTCAGTGCAACTCCATTTTCCCTCTGGCCAAATGAGGAACGTAATGAACAGGCCGGGAAAGAAACGTGGCTGCTTATGATTTTGATTTCAGGAATGTGCCATGACAAGATGTGGAATTTGGGAGGAAAGTTTCAATTTTAGAAGGTGAAAAAATTGAGGATATTGAATCGGCCAACCATTGACTCTGTCAATGCTTTATGCTGCCTCGGAGAAGCAGCCAGCATAATTAAGGGCCTCACACACCTCAGACATTCTCTCTTCCACCTTCTTCCGTTGGGAAAAAGATACAAAAGTCTGAGGTCACGTACCAATTGTCTCAAGAACAGCTTCTTCCCTGCTGCTGTCAGACTTTAGAATGGATCTACCTCACATTAAGTTGATCTTTCTCTACACTCCAGCTGTGACTATTAGAGGACATTCTGCACTCTCTCCTTTCCTCTCCCCTACATACTCTATGATTGTTATGCTTTGTATAGCGCATAAGAAACAATACTTTTCACTGTATCCTAATGCATGTGACAATAATAAGTAAAATCAAAACATCACCCTGAAGATGTTGATGTGCTATTAAACTAGAAGGCATGCAGAAAAGATTTACTAGGATGCTACCAGGATTTGATGGCTTGAGTTGTAAGGAGATGCTGACTGGATTATTTTTTGCCTGGAGCGTAGAGTCTTAGGGGTGATCTTATCAAGGTCTATAAAATAATGAGGAGCATAGATCAGCTAAATACTCAATACCTTTTTCCAAAGCCAGAGGAATCTAAAACAAGGAGGCATAAGTTTAAGATGAGAAAGGGAGAAATACAAAAGTGCCCAGAAGAGCAGTTGTGTCACACAGAGGGTGGTGAGTGTCTGGAACAGGCTGCCAGAGGCAGATTCAATTTTGTCTTTTAAAAAGCATTCAGACAGTTACATGGGTGTATTAGGAGAGAGGGATATGGGCCATATGCAGTCAACTGGGACTAGTTTAGGGGTTAAAAAAGATGCAGCAAGGACAAGTTGGGCTGAAGGGCCTGATTCCATGCTGTAAACCTCGATGATTCTGTGATTCTGTTCTGCACCCTCTCCTTTCCTTTGCCCCAGTGTAAGTTATGAATGATATGCTTTGTCTTTATAACACAAAGGAAACAATATCTTTCACTGTAAACTAATGAATACGACAAAAATAAATCAAATCAAAAATTCACTCTGTCTACATTGGCATCAAATTGAATAAGGTGAGTAAGAGGCTCCTAATCTGATACTACTGACTTTACAATCCATTATACCTCATTACACAGTAGATCATCACTGACCTGGCACATGTCCTGAACCGTCATAGCAATCTCCAACCCAGGGAACCGATTGTATAGGTTTCTATATTGCAGTTGATGGATGTGGTAATTCAGGAGACATCTGTAAGCATGCATTTCCCTTATTACAGTGAAACTGCTGTTTCTCCCTCTTTGATGCCTCAATTAAGACATTATGAGGAGCAGTTCATTGAGCATAACATTATTCTATCTGAGATAAAGACAACTTACACCTGTAAAATTGACAAAGCCTCTATTATGCTTGACTCTGTTCCCTCTTTTAAGATTATGTAGTCCTGAAGGCAGGTTTTGTAGAATATCGGAATCTAGACTAACGCCAATGTACTGGTTGGGTCAACAAAGGTGGAGATGCTGGCGTTGGACTAAGGTGGGTGCAGTAAGAAGTCTCACAACACCAGATTAAAGTCCAATGGGTTTATTTGGAATCATGAGCTTTTGGAGCACTGTTCCTTCATCAGGTGAATGCTGAGGTTAACAGAGTTTCAATTCAAACCAGTGACCAGAATTTTCTGACTGTTCTCACCTGCGGGATCCTCCGCTCTCGCTTGTAGAAGGGAATTTTAGATCAGCTAGTTAGATTCACAGACAAATTTAGTCTTATAGCAGCAGAGTAGATAGAAGGAGTTAAATGATTCCATCTAATGAGTTAATGCTAACAGTTTACAACAATCTGAGGTCCCCATCTGCTTCAAGAAGATGAGCATCATTCTGGTACCAAAGAAAAACCAGGCAGTGTGCCTTAATGGCTATCAACTGGGGTGGCTCTGAAGATTAGCCATGGTACAAATCAATTCCAACCTGGATTCACCACAGTTTGCCCACCACTGTTACAGGTCCATAGATATTATTTATACCTTTGTATATAAATAATAAAAGATTGGCTAGGGCAAGATTAGGGCCAGTCAGAGATAGCAGTGGGAAGTTGTGCATGGAGCCTGAGGAGATAAGAGAGACACTAAATGAGTATTTTTCGTCAGTATTCACGCAGAAGAAAGACGATGTTGTCGGGGAGAATACTGCGAAACCAGGTTGTAGACTTGGCAGGATTGAGGTTCATAAGGAGGAGATGTTAGCGAATCTTGAGGGTATGAAAATTGATAAGTCTCCTGGGCCAGATGGGATTTACCCTAAGATTCTCTGGGAGGCTAGAGAGGAGATTGCAGAGCCTTTGGCTTTGATCTTCATGTCGTCGTTGGCTACAGGTATAGTGCCGGAAGACTGGAGGATGGCAAATGTTTTCCCTTTGTCCAAAAAGGGGAGTAGGGACTATCCTGGAAATTATAGACCAGTGAGCCTGACTTCTGTTGTGGGCAAAGTCTTGGAAAGAATTATAAGGGATAGGATTTATAAGCATCTAGAGAGAAATAAATTGATTAGGGATAGTCAGCACGGTTTTGTGAAGGGTAGGTCGTGCCTCACAAAACCTTATTGAGTTTTTTGAGGAGGTGACCAAAGAGGTAGATAAGGGTAAGGCAGTTGATGTAGTGTATATGGATTTTAGCAAAGCGTTTGATAAGGTTCCCATGGTAGGCTACTGCAGAAAGTGCAGATGCATGGGATTGAAGGTGATTTAGCAGTTTGGATTAGGAATTGGCTAGCTGATAGAAGACAGAGGGTGGTGGTTGATGGGAAATATTCAACTTGGAGTGCAGTTACAAGTGGTGTACTTGTAAGGATCTGCTTTGGGGCTACTGCTGTTTGTTATTTTTATAAATGACCTAGATGAAGGTGTAGAGGGTTGGATTAGTAAATTTGTTGACGATACCAAAGTGGGGGGAGTTGTAGACAGCGAGGATGGATGTTACAGTTTGCAGAGGGACATAGATAGGTTGCAGAGCTGGTCCATGAGGTGGCAAATGGAATTCAATACGGATAAGTGTGAGGTGATTCACTTTGGTAGGAATAACAGGCATATGAAATATAGGGCTAATGGAAGGACCCTTAATAGTGTTGTCGAGCAGAGGGATCTTGGGGTACAAGTACATAGCTCTTTGAAAGTTGGCACCCAGGTTGATAAAGTTGTTAAGAAGGCGTACGGTGTGTTAGCTTTTATTGGTAGAGGGATTGAATTTAGGAGCCGTGAGGTTATGTTACAACTGTACAAAACTCTGGTGCGGCCGCACTTGGAGTATTGCGTACAGTTCTGGTCGCCGCATTATAAGAAAGATGTGGAAGCATTGGAAAAGGTGCAGAGGAGGTTTACCAGGATGTTGCCTGGTATGGTGGGAAGGCCTTATGAGGAAAGGCTGAGGGACCTGAGGTTATTTTCATTAGAGAGAAGAAGGTTACGCGGTGACCTAATTGAGGCGTATAAGATGATCAAAGGACTGGATAGGGTGGATAGTGAGAGCCTTTTTCCTCGGATGGTGATGACCAACATGAGGGGATATAACTTTAAATTAAGAGGTGGTAGTTATAGGACGGATGTCAGAGGCAGGTTCTTTACACAGAGGGTGGTGAGGGCGTGGAATGCCCTGCCTGCAGCAGTTGTGGACTCGCCTACTTTGGGGGCATTCAAATGGTCGGTGGATAGGCATATGGATGATATTGGAATAGTTTAGGTTAGAGGGTCCACTGGCCGGCGCAACATCGAGGGCCTGTACTGCGCTGTAATGTTCTATGTTCTAGCAGACACTATCTCTCTGGTTCTGCACTCAACCCTAGAATATCTAGATAACAAGGACACTAGTGTCAGACCCCTATTTATTGACTACAGCTCAGTCTTCAACACTGTAATTCCCACGAAACTCATCTCCAAACTCTGCGGCACCTCTCCCTGTGACTGGATCCTGAACTTCCTAACCCACAGACCACAATCAGTAAGGTTAGGCAACAACACTTCTCCATGATCATTCTTAATACTGATGCCGCACAAGGCTGGGCCCTCGGCCCCAATTATACTCTTCATGCACTTATGATTGGATTGCGGATGTAGTCCCTATTTTCAAGAAAGGGAACAGGGATAGTCCTGGAAATTACTGACCGGTGAGTCTGACCTCAGTGGTTGGTAAGCTGATGGAGAGGCTTCTGAGAGACAAGATTTACGAGCATTTGGAGAAGTTTAGGTTGATTAGAAATAGTCAGCATGGTTTTGTAAAAGGCAGGTCATGCCTTACAAGCTTAATTGAGTTCTTCGAAAATGTGACTGAACACATTGACGAAGGAAGAGCAGTGGACGTGGTGTACATGGACTTCAGCAAGGCATTTGACAAGGTCCCACATGCAAGACTTCTTGAGAAGGTGAGAGGCCATGGGATCCAAGGGGCTTTGGCCTTGTGGATCCAGAACTGGCTTGCCTGCAGAAGGCAGAGGGTGGTTGTGGATGGCTCTTTTTCTGCATGGAGGTCGGTCACCAGTGGAGTGCCCCAGGGATCTATTCTAGGACCCTTGCTGTTTGTCATTTTCATAAATGACCTGGATGAGGAAGTAGAGGGATGGGTGAGTAAGTTCACCGATGACACGAAGGTCGGTGGTGTTGTGGATGGTCTGGAGGGATGTCAGAAGTTGCAGCATGACATCGACAGGATGCAAGACTGGGCGGAGAAGTGGCAGATGGACTTCAACGCGGATAAATGTGTTGTGGTCCATTTTGGCAGATCCAACGGGATGAATGAGTACACTATCAAAGGTAGGAGTCTTAGCTGTGTGGAAGAGCAGAGGGATCTTGGGGTCCGGGTCCATAAGACTCTCAAATCGGCCTCCCAGGTGGAGGATGTGGTTAAGAAAGCTTACGGTGTACTGGCCTTCATTCATCGAGGGATTGAGTTCAGGAGTCAGGAGGTAATGCTGCAGCTTTATAGGACCCTTGTCAGACCACACTTGGAGTACTGTGAGCAGTTCTGGTCGCCTCACTATAGGGAGGACGTGGAAGCTATTGAAAGGGTGCAGAGGAGATTTACAAGGATGTTGCCTGGATTAGGAGGCATGCCTTATGAAGACAGGTTGAGGGAGCTGGGACTGTTCTCCCTGGAGAGACGAAGGTTGAGAGGCGACCTGATAGAGGTTTACAAGATGTTGAGAGGAATAGATAGGGTGGACTCTCAGAGACTATTTCCCAGGGCTGAAATGGTCGCGACGAGAGGGCACAGATTTAAGGTGCAGGGAAGCAAGTACAGAGGGGATGCTAGGGGAAAGTTTTTCACTCAGAGGGTGGTGAGTGAATGGAATCGGCTGCCGTCGGTGGTGGTCGAGGCGAACTCGCTGGGGTCTTTTAAAAGACTTCTGGATGAGTATATGGGATCCAATGGGATTGGGGGTTATAGATAGGTCTATGGCTAGGTAGGTTTTGATGTGTTCGGCACAACTTGTGGGCTGAAGGGCCTGTGTGTGCTGTAGTGTTCTATGTTCTATGTTCTATGATTGTGTGGTCATATTCACCTCCAATTCAATGTTCAAATTTTCTGATGACATCACAGTAGTGGGTCTGATTTCAAACAATAACGAGACAGAACATAGAACAAGATAGAGAATCTGGTGAACTGGTGCAGCAATAATAATCTCTCCCTTAATGTCAACAAAACGAATGAGATATTCATTGACTTCAGGAAACGTAGAGGAGAACACACCCCTATCTACATCAATGGGGACATAGTTGAAAGGGCTGAGAGTTTCAAGTTTTTAGGTGTCCAAATCACTAACTAGCTGTCCTGGTACCTCCATGCTAGTTCAAAAAGCCCATCAATGCCTCTACTTCCTCAGAAGACTAAGGAAATTTGGCACGTCAGCTACGACTCTCACCAACTTTTACAGATACACCAGAGAAAGCACTCTTTCTGGTTGTATTACAGTTTGGTACGTCCCCTGCTCTGCCTAAGACTACAAGGAACTGCAAAAGATCATGAATGTAGCCCAATCCATCTTGCAAACCAGCTGGCCATCCATTGACTCTGTCTACACATCCGCTGCCTCGGCAAAGCAGCCAGCGTAATAAAGAACAAAGAGCAAAGAACAAAACAGCACAGGAAACAGGCCCTTTGGCCCAACGAGCCTGCACCACCACCCCAATATTCCCACCTCTACCCGTGATCCCTGTCTATGTTTATAGATCTATGGATTAAAAACCAAATTTGAGACAATTTAGGGAGAATTTGTTTTGCCAATTAGCCTAAGAGCACATCTTTGGGATGTGGGATGAAACTGGAGCACCCGGAGAAAACCCATGAAGGATTTCACACACCCAGACATTTTCTCTTCTGCCTTCTTCCTTTGGGAAAAAGATATAAAAGTCTGAGGTCACGTACCAACGGATTCAAGAACAACTTCTTCCTTGCTGTTGTCAGACATTTCAATGGACTTGCATTAAGTTGATCCTTCTCTACACTGTAGCATTGACTGCAACACAACATTCTGCACTTTCTCCTTTCCTTCTCTATGAATGGTATGTTGTGTCAGTATAGTGCGCAAGAAACAATAATTTTCACTGTTTGTAATGCATGTGGCAATAATTCATCAAATCAAATCAAACGTTTGCTCATATGTGGATGTAATAACACTATTAAAACAAAATGAACATGATTTTAAAGTGCATATTGAAGTATCAAATTTATTTTTATTATGTTTTTAATAAAAATGTATGGTTTGCCAAAAGTCAAAAATCCCAAAAATATAATGGTAAGATCATAGAACATAGAACATAGAACATTACAGCGCAGTACAGGCCCTTCAGCCCTCGATGTTGCGCCGGCCAGTAGACCCTCTAACCTAAACTATTCCAATATCATCCATATGCCTATCCACCGAACATTTGAATGCCCCCAAAATAGGCGAGTCCACAACTGCTGCAGGCAGGGCATTCCACGCTCTCACCACCCTCTGTGTAAAGAACCTGCCTCTGACATCCGTCCTATAACTACCACCTCTTAATTTAAAGTTATGTCCCCTCGTGTTGGTCATCACCATCCGAGGAAAAAGGCTCTCACTATCCACCCTATCCAGTCCTCTGATCATCTTATACGCCTCAATTAGGTCACCACGTAACCTTCTTCTCTCTAATGAAAACAACCTCAGGTCCCTCAGCCTTTCCTCATAAGGCCTTCCCACCATACCAGGCAACATCCTGGTAAACCTCCTCTGCACCCTTTCCAATGCTTCCACATCTTTCTTATAATGCGGCGAGCAGAACTGTACGCAATACTCCAAGTGCGGCCGCACCAGAGTTTTGTACAGTAGCTCAATTAGAGGCCCAATTTTACCATTGCACTGCTTCTGTTTTTGGGTGTGAAATTGTATTAAAGTCGGATGTGAGGACATTAGTGCAATTCACACCCGCACACTTTACCAAGGCCCGAAAATGACATTTGCATGCATTTTAATTGAATTAATGAGCTGCCTGCCCAATTTTTTTCAGCATTTACTCCTTCAACTGTCCAGATTTGGCACAAAACAGACATGCTTGGCAAAGGTCTGTTTTGGGACTCTAGCTGCTTAAAAAGTACGTTCAGAACTTCCAACAGGTCTCTGACTCAGCGGTGGGCGGTGATGGTGGGTTGGGGGGGCGGGACGGGGGTGGTGGTTGAGGCGGGTCGTAGAGTCATAGAGGTTTACACCATGGAAACAGGCCCTTCGGCCCAACTTGTCTGTGCTGCCCATTTTTTTTAAACCCCTTAATCCCAATTGCTCGCATTTGGCCCATATCCCTCTATACCCATTGCACCCATTTAATTATCTAAATGCTTTTGAAAAGACAAAATTATAACCGCCTCTACTACTACCTCTGGCAGCTTGTTCCAGACAATCATCACCCTCTGTGTGAAAAAAATGCCCTTTTGGACACTTTTGTATCTCTCCCTTCCTACTTTAAACCTATGGCCTCAAGTTTAGATTCCCCTACCTTTGGGAAAAGATGTTAACTATCAGCTTTGTCTATGCCGCTCATTATTTTATAAACCTCTATAAGCTCACTCCTCAGCCCCTATGTTCTAGAGAAAAAAAAATCCCAGTCTATTCAGTCTCTCCTTATAACTCAATCCATCAAGTCCTGGTAGCATCCTAGTAATTCTTTTCAGATCATTCTCTGGTTGGAGGAAGGGTCACGGAAGAAAGGAGGCTAGCTCATTTTCTGGTGGGAGGGAGAGGAGGAGGCAGGTCAGATATATCTATGGGTTGAGTGGGGAGGCCAGATTGTTTTCTGGTGGCGATGGGTGAGAGATGGGCCAGATCATTCTCTGATGAGGCGGGGGGGGGGGGGCGATGGGAAAGGAGGCCCAATCATTTTCTGTTTGGGGGCGGAGGGGAGAAGGGCCACATCATTCTCTGGTGAGGGGGAAGGAAGAGGGAGGCCAAATCATTGTTTGGTGGAGCGGTGGGGCGGATCGTTGTCTGCTGCGGGTGGGGAGAGGAGGGGTGAGGAGGGAGGCCTGATCGTTGTCTGGTGGTGGGGGTGCGGGGAGGGGTGTGGGAGTGCGGGGAGGCCCAAACTTTCTCTGGGAGGGGTGCGTGGAGGCCCGATCATTCGCTGAGGAATGGTGGAAAGAGGCCTGATCATTTTCTGAGGGGAGGGAGTTAATTCAATCCCATCACATTTCTAATTCTGATCGTTCCTGTTATAAATGCTACTTAGATTATATTTCACTTGCAATGAATGTTGTTTTTTAACTGAAGTTCAAAAGAAGTAGAAATTATCTTATTACCATTTCCCAAATTATATTCTAAATTTGGAAATGCAGCTCTTAGCAATATCCAACTTGCAGTAAATGCTAAACACAATTGCAAAGGTTGTTGAATCAAGCAACGGTTATTTGTACGCACACCTCTATTTTTTCAATAAAGGCTTGGATATGTACCTGCGTGAATTTTACAAGTGCAGGCAGCAGAGAGAATGGATTCCACGGCGAGAATAGTGGATGGGCGCTTAATGAGTGAAACCATCCAAGTACTGGGCTGTGAGTATGTGAAATATATTGGCGGGGGATAGGCCAGATGGATCTCTGGTGGTGGTGGGGGAAGGAGGACTGGTGGATCACTGGTTGGGAAGGGAGGTGAGGGAACGGGGTGAGAGCGCAGGGACGGGGGGGGTCCGCTGCCACTCTGTGGGCGATTGGTGCGGAGGAAGAGGGGCAGAGAGTCACAATCGGTCTGGACAGCGGACGGGGTGGTGAGTGGATGAGGGGGAAATTTATGTTGTAGGTTTGGGACTGATGTATGTGGGGACCATCACTCCTGGGCACTTTGTCTGCTTTTTGCCACCTGGGAGCAATGTGACAAGAGACACGGTTTTTAATTTATCTTTTCCTCACTGCATGTGTGAAGTTCAGAACTCCGATCATTTCAGGCACACTAAGCCTTGTCCACAGTGCAATTCAAATCCATGATTTTTTTTCAGGTTAAGTGCATGTGGGGGCGCCTAAAGCAAATTTCTAAGTTGGATCTGAATTGTGACCAGATTCAGCACTTAGTATCACAATGGTAAAATCGGGCCCTAGATATTTCAAGTCCCGGGACAAATATTGAAACATATTGTAATATTACAGAGGCATCTATTGTCTAGGCATAATAAAGTGTTTTCCTAAGGGCCCAGAGAAATACACATCTCTCTGTCTTGACAATGCGCCTATGGAAAACACCAAGCTCTAGAAGTGTCCTTAACTACACAGCAAGTAGGAAGTGCACTTAGTTAGTGAGAAAATGCATGGAATTAGATGGACAAATGATATATCTTTATATGGAGTGGCATATTGCGATTGACTGAGGTAATCTGTCTTGTACTGGACTGACATGTTAACACTGAATGAAACTGAATCTAAGCTAATGAGGGGATGTATCTTGGACAACGAAGAGTATGATTCTCCTGTAATTTGGAAGAATGCCTCAGATCTTTGCAGTAATCTTATAGTGCTAAACCTAGGCTATCTGACCCTTTGAAGGCCTCCCATGGCTGTAGGGTTAATGCATTGTCTGTTTTGTATGATTTTTTTGTGTTTAAATAAATCTTGATCACAACTTTTGAACGGAGACTTTGTCTATTGCAAATTTTTTAAATAGAATCTAAGATTTTAGAAATTGGCCACCATTTTAAAAGAAAAATCCCCACTACACCGTCAATATCGTACCCCTGCTGTGGACATCCTGACAGCAGGGGTGAGGATGCATATCTTGACCCCCTTGACAATGGGATAACTAGAAGACTTTTCGAGAGTATCCAAGTGGTTCACGTCATTACTGTACGCTTGACCTGGAACATTTGATGGGCAACACGACAGCTCAATGACTATCGCTGTGCTGTGCAGATACATGGATTTGGGCCTTTGTCTGTGAGAGTTTGTGCATTCTCCACGTGCTTGCATGGGTTTTCTCCGGGTGCTCAGGTTTCCTCCCACATCCCAAAGATGTGCTCTTAGGATGATTGGCAGAACAAATTCTCCCTAAATTGTCTCAAATTTGGTTTCAATACATAGATCTATAAGCATAGACAGGGATCACAGGTAGAAGTGGGACCATCGAGGTGGCGATGCGGGCTCGTTGGGCCGAAGGGCCTGTTTCTCGTGCTGTTTTGTTCTTTGTTTTTATTCTAAGATTTTAGGAACCCAGTTGGTATTATGACTGAACAGAATGGAACCTTATCTCAAAAGATCATAAACAATTATCTTTATCCAGGGAAAGCTTAATTAAACACAACCATCAGAAGTATTTATGAAGTGTTGTGCAAAATGCCTTGAACAAGGAAAGGAGGTTCTAGTAAATCCAGATAATTGCTTGAATGCAGAATTAACAAACAGAACTAACAAAGTTGTCACACTTCATCACGGAAAGCTCAGTGTGACTTTTGAACTTCAAAACACAATGGGGGGAATGGAGATCAATAGAACATAGAACATAGAACATTACAGCGCAGTACAGTCCCTTCGGCCCTCGATGTTGCGCCGACCAATGCAACCAATCTTATGACCCTCTAACCAAAACTATTCCAACGCTATCCATATGCCTATCCACTGACCATTTGAACACCTTTAAACTTGGCGAGTCCACAACTGCTGCAGGCAGGGTATTCTATGCCCTTACTACCCTCTGAGTAAAGAACCCACTTCTAACATCCGTCCTACCACCCCTTAATTTAAAGCGATGTCCCCCCTCGTGTTAGCTATCTCCATCTGAGGAAAAAGGCTCTCACTATCCACCCTATCTAACCCTCTGATCATCTTATATGCCTCAACTAGGTCACCTCTGAACCTTCTTCTTTCTGATGAAAATAACCTCAAGTCCCTTAGCCTTTCCTCATAAGACCTACCCACCATACCAGGTAAACCTCCTCTGCACCCTTCCCAATGCCTCCACATCTTTCTTATAATGTGGCGACCAAAACTGTACACAATACTCTAAGTGCGGCTGCACCAGAGTTTTATACAGTTGCAACATGACATCTTGACTCCAAAATTCAATCCCTCTACGAATAAATGCTAACACACTGTATGCCTTCTTAACAACCTTGTCAACTTGAGTACCAACTTTCAGGGATCTATGCACATGTAACACCGAAATCTCTCAGCTCATCTACACTACTAAGAGTCCTACCATTAACTCTATATTTTGTACATATATTACTCTTACCAAAGTGAATCACCTCACACTTTTCCGCATTAAACTCCATCTGCCACCTCTCGGCCCAGCTCTGCAACTTATTAGTGTCCCTCTGCAAACTGTAACGTCCATCCTCACTGTCTACAACTCCTCCGACTTTGGTGTCATCAGCAAATTTAACCCATCCCTCTACACTCTCATCCAGGTCATTTATAAAAATAACAAACAGCAGTAGCCCCAAAGCAGATCACTGTGGTATATCATATGTAACTGAACTCCAGGTTGAATATATCCCATCAATCGCCACCCTCTGTCTTCTATCAGCTAGCCAATCCCTAATCCAAATTGCTAAATCACCCTCAATCCCAAGCATCTGCATTTTCTGCAGTAGCCTACCATGGGGAACCTTATCAAATGCTTTGCTAAAATCCATATACACAATGTCAACTGTCTTACCCTTATCTACCTCTTTGGTCACCTTTTCAAAAAAACTCAATAAGGTTTGTGAGGTACAACCTAGCCTTCACAAAACCATGCTGACTATCCCTAATCAATTCATTTCTCTCTAGATGACTATAAATCCTATCCCTTTTAATTCTTTCCAAAACTTTCCCCACAACAGACATAAGGCTTACCAGTCTATAATTCCCAGGGTGGTCTCTACTCCCCTTCTTAAACAAGGGGGCAACATTTGCCATCCTCCAGTCTTCTGGCACTATACCTGTCGCCAACGACGACATGAAGATCAAAGCCAAAGGCTCTGCAATCTCCTCCCTAGCCTCCCAGAGAATCCTGGGATAAATCCCATCCGGTCCAGGGGACTTATCTATTTTCATACTCTCAAGAATAGCTGACACATTTTTCTTATGTACCTCTATCTCCTTTAGCCTACAACCCTGTATCCCAGTATTCTCCTTGACTACATTGACATTTTCTCGTGTGAAGACTGATGAAAAATACTCATTCAGTGCTTCTCCAATCTCTTCAGGCTCCATGCACAACTTCCCACTACTGTGTCTGACTGGCCCTAATGTTACTCTAACCAATCTTTCATTCTTAACCTATCTATAGAAAACAGATACAGAGTACAGAGTGTCACAGATCTGAAAATTGGCCTGTGAATAAAACCTCATTAGTGAACAGTGATCAAGATGAGCAAAGAACTGACTCAAGTGATATTAGTAATGGCACAGTATGAGGGACCCACGTTTGATTCCTGGCTTGAGTCACTGCCTGTGCAGAATTTGCACATTCTCCTTGGGTCTGCGTGGGTTTCCTCCAGGTGCTCTAGTTTCTTCCCACACTCTGAAAGACGTGCTGGTTAATTGCATTGTCCATGTTAAATTCTCCCTCAGTGTACCTGAACAGGCACCTGAGTGTGGTGACTAGGAGATTGTCACAGCGACTTCATTGCTGTGTTAATGTATGCTGACTTGTGACACTAATAAATAAACTTTATTTTTGATACACTGATAAATCCAAGTTGGTAATGTACAAGAAGAAAACAACTAAAGCAGCAGCAGAATTGAAAACTGAGAATTATCAAGAAGAGGTGTTGACATTGTAAGATACTCTTTCTGAGTCAGTGACCAAAGACTCTGATGTAAAAATTCTAGTTGGCAATATCGCACCAGAAGTTGTATTTTTTTAATTATTCATTGACAAGACATGAGTGTCACTGGCTGGCTAGCATTTATTGCCTGTTGCTAACTACCCTCCGTTTCAAATGACATTTGAGAGTCAACACCATGCGATGTGCAGCACAATGACACAGTGGTTAGCACTGCTGGCTCATAGCACCAGGGACTCAGGCTCAATTCCTGACTTGAATCACTGTCAGAGTGAAGTCTGCATGTTCTCCCCATGTTGCGTGCGTTTCCTCCGAACGCTCCGGTTTCCTCCCACAGTCTGAAAGATGTGCTGGTCAGATGCATTGGCCATACTAAATTCCCCCTCGGTGTACCCGAACAGGCGCTGGAGTGTATTGACTAGAGGATTTTCATAATAACTTCATTGCACTGTTACTGTAAGACTACTTGTGATGTTAATAAATCAACATTTAGACCAGACCAGCTAAGGATGGTAGATTTCTGCTCCTTAAGGTCATTAGTGAACCAGAAGGGTTTTTATGAGAATGGCTTAATTCTTAATTCCAGATAATTTTTATTGAAATCACATTCCACCATTTGCAGTGGTGGGATTCGAACCCAGGTCCCAGATCTTGCCTGGGTCTCTGGGTGATTAGTCCAGTGACAATGCTACAAGACTACTGCCTCCCCAGGATGTAAAGCAACTGAACAGTTAGCCAAAGTCGATTCAAAATCCACTGAGATAGTTGGGGTGGGAGTAGCCTAAAGGTATTATTTTTAGAGTATTGATCCAGGGACTCAGCTAATGTTCTGGTGACTTGGGTTCGAATCCCACCAAGGCACATGGTGGAAATTGAATTCAATAAAAATATTTGAAATTAAGATTCTACTGATGATCATGAAACTATTGTCAAATATTGGAAAAATCCATCTGTGTTCACTAATGTCCTTTGGGGAAGGAAATCTTTGGTGGTGTAGCCGACATGTGCGTGGTATAGTGGCACAGTGGTTAGCACTGCTGCCTCACAGCGCCAGGGACCTGGGTTCAATTTTCGGCTTGGGTCAGTGTATGTATGAAGTCGCACCTTCTCCCTGTGTCTGTGCGGGTTTCCTCCGGGTGCTCCAGTTTCCTCCCACAGTCTAAAAGGCGCACTGGTTAGGTGCATTGATCTGGAGTGTGACAACTAGAGGATTTTCCAGTAACTTCATTGCAGTGTTAATGTAAGCCTTACTTGTGACTAATAAATAAACTTTACTTTTACTTTATGTGACTCCAGAGCCACAGAACTGTAGTTGACTCTCAGCTGCCCTTAGGTAACTAGGGATAGGCAATAAATATTGGCCAGTCAAGGATGCTATGTCCCATTAATGAATAAAACTGAGAAAAAGTTCAGACATTGTGCAAAAAAAGTTGAAGGATTACAATGAAAGATGAGATTTCAGTGAGAGGATATGATTGACGTGGCTCTGGGCTGAAAAGAACTCAGTTGAAATGGGATTGGGGGAAGGGGTAAGGGGTAGGAGTCTTAGCTGTGTTGTAGAGCAGAGGGATCTCGGGGTCCGGATACATACGACTCTTAAATCGGCCTCGCAGGTGGAGGAAGTTGTCAAGAAGGCCTACGGTGTACTGGCCTTCATTAATTGAGGAATAGAGTTTAGGAGTCAGAAGGTAATGATGCAACTCTGTAAGACTCTTGTCAGACCCCAGTTGGAGTATTGTGCGCAGTTCTGGTCGCCTCATTATAGGAAGGATTAGAGGCTATTGAGAGGGTTCAGAGGAGATTTACAAGGATGTTACCTGGATTGGGAGGCAGGCCTTATGAAGATAGGTTGAGGGAGCTGGGACTCTTCTCACTGGAGAGACATAGGTTGAGAGGCGACCTGATAGAGGTTTATAAAATGTTGAGAGGAATAGATAGGGTGGACTCTCAGAGACTATTTCCCCGAGCTGAAATGGTCAATACGAGAGGACACAGATTTAAGGTGCAGGGAAGCAAATACAAAGGAGATGTCGGGGTAGGTTTTTCACTCAGAGGGTGGTGAGTGAATGGAACCGACTACCGTCGGAGGTTGTTGAGGCAAACTCACTGGGGCCTTTTAAGAGACTTCTGGATGAGTATATGGAAAAGAATAGGATAAGGGGTTATAGATAGGTCTGTGGACTGGTAGATGTGATCGGCGCAACTCGTGGGCCGAAGGGCCTGTTTGTGCTGTATTGTTCTATGTTCTATGTTCTAAATAACGAGATCACAAAAAAGTTCAAAGAACAAACAAAGCAGGAGTACAATAGCCTTCTGGGCGAATGTAGGAGAAACTTTAACAATATTCTTGAAACATAAAAAATAAATTTTGATGGCAGAAGAAGTGAAATGTCAATGCACAAAAATTATTTTTTTCTTTTTGTTAAAGTGAAACACTAATTTTCCATGTGTGAATTTGAAAAGTAGGCATGAGAAAGGAGCTGATCTGACAATGAGAAAAAAGCACAATTGAACTGCAGACTTAAATGAATCATTCTTTTCTGAGTTAGAAACTGAAAATCCAAAGAAAAAGAGACTCAAGATGTGTCTGTGACAATACTCCCATCTTTCGGTTCTGATGATGCTGTCAATAATGTTACCTTTGTTTTTGAGAAATCATTGTGATTATTCATTATCACCTGTACAATTCTGGCATAACAAAAAACTATGTGTGCAATGTAATAAGCAATGTGGTTAGACATTTGTCCTGTTAAGTTTCTTCCATTAACTCTGTCTCTACATCCTGTTACCTCGTCAAAGCAACCAGCATAATTAAGGGCCCCAGGTACCCCGGACATTCCCTTTTCCACCTTCTTCCTTCTTGGGAAAAGGATACAGAAATCTGAGGTCATGTACCAACCAACTCAAGAACAGTTTCTTCCCCTGCTGCTGTCAGACTTTTGAATGGACCTACCTTGCATTAAGTTGATCTTTCTCTACACCCTAGCTATGTTTGTAACACTACGTTCTGCACCCTCTCCTTCCCTTCTCTATGAATAGTATGCTTTGTCTGTATAGTGTGCAAGAAACAATACTTTTCACTGTGTGCTACTACATGTGGCAATAATAAACCAAATCAAATCGAGTTTGTAAAATGGTTATGAAGTTTCTTTCTTTCAAGTGATAAGGTGATAGGAAACCAGAGTTAGTTTTAAAGGATTTAAATTTTTGGTTTGGTTTGAATCTACCCTGTCTAACACAGCCTGGCAAACCATGGGAGCAGCTTCCTTTGACTTAAAGTCTGTCGCAAAGATCTCGTTTAGTTGAGTTGGTGACCAGAAGAGAGGTAGAATGGGTCTCTAAGATCTGCTTGAAGTGAGAACCTTATAATGGAGTAAACTAACCAGGGCTGGAATTCTACTGTGTAAACAAGAAGGGAACCATTGGAAGGTCCAGAGATCCAAAGAGCTTTAACAAGAAGATTTCAGAATACCTTTCCTGAAACTCAGGGATCAGGGATTGCTGAAGAACAAACATAAAACATAGAACATTACAGCGCAGTACAGGCCCTTCAGCCCTCAATGTTGTGCTGACCAGTGGAACCAATCTAATGACCCTCTAACCTAAATTATTCCAATGTTATCCATATGCCTATCCACTGATCATTTGAATACCCTTAAAGTTGGCCAGTCCACAACTGCTGTGGGCATTCCATGCCCTGACCACCCCCTGAGTACCTCTGACATCCATCCTGTAATTATCACCCCTCAATTTAAAGCTATGTCCCCTCATGTTAACCATCACCATCCGAGGAAAAAAGCTCTCACTATGCACCCTATCTAATCCTCTGATCATCTTGTATGCCTCAGTTAGGTCACCTCTTAACCTTCTTCTCTCTAACCAAAATAACCTCAAGTCCCTCAGCCTTTCCTCATAAGACTTTCGCATCATACCAGGCAACATCCTGGTAAGCCTCTGCACCCTTTCCAATGCCTCCACATCTTTCTTATAATGCGGCGATCAGAATGACTGTTCAGAAACAGATAAAGAGACCAGCTGGTGAAAAATATTTGAAAAGGGTTTTTTTCTGAGTGAAATATTTTTATTACTGTCTGTGAACAAATTGTCAATTAGTGACTGAGGTCTCAAAAAATAGTAGAAGAGTCTAATCTCACCAAGGCAGTAGAAGTTACAAAGAGCTGGGCAAAAATCCTGGCACCGTCTCACTAGTAAAAGTGGAGTGGAAGGTCAGGTCAGTGGAGTCTTTGGAAAAGGCGAACAGGTTTTTGGAATGCGGATCACTAAGTGAAGATATCACTGCGAGAGAAGATTTGAAAGCCTATTTCTGCGATTGGAGTTTTGACCCTCTCATATGACAATCGTCTGAGAAGAAATTCATAAGCATCGATAAAAATTGTGGCAAAGAGACACTTCAAATGTATTTTGTCATCTGTAATAACCTTAAACCTGTCATAGAATCATAGGCCAGAATTTTACCATTCCGAATCTGAGCAGACAAAATTTACAGAACGGAATTCTTTGTTCGCTCGGGCGGGATTTTACTAGCCTTGCCCGAACACAAGATATGACAGGGGATCTCATAGAAATTTATAAAATTCGAACAGCATTAGACAGGGTAGATTCAGAAAAATGTGTTCTCTATGGTGAGGGACTTCAGAACGAGGGATTGTAGTTTGAGGATAAGGAGTAAACCTTTTAGAATTGAGGTGAAGAGAAATTTCTTCATCCAGAGGGTGGTGAATATGTGGAATTCATCATCAAAGGGAGTAATTGAGGCCAAAATATTGTCTGAAGGGACTCAAGGGATATGGAGGGGTGGGGGGAATCAGGGTATTGAACTTGATGATCACCCATGATCAAAATGAATGGTGGAACAGGCTTGAAGGACTGAATGGCCTACTCCTGCTTCTAGTTTCTATGTTTCTATGCTACCTTATCAAACCCTCTGAGAATTTTCTACTTCTCAATTCCATCTCCCGTTCTTCCAAACTCTGGAGAATATTCTACTCAACCCCTCCTCATACACCCAGTTTCCCTTCCCATTAATCAATCTGCATCAATCCTTGGGGTATACGCTCCTCTGCAAATACTCAAGCATCTATCAAATCCCACCGTACATTATAAACACTGTACTTTAAAAATGATTGATTCAGATTTACCTCCCAGCTTAACTCTTGCTTCCAACAAGTGCAGACAGGTATTTTATATCAACCTATTCTGTGATTCCCACAGAAGCTGTGGGAATGCTGAGGCAGCAGCAGCCAACTGTTCCCAAGTCACCTTATTTCTCTATCGGGAGGTGTGTAAATGTGTTTGGAGTTGTTTATGGTGTCTTCTCCCTGTGGTAGCTTCCTTTAGTAAACTCCAATAAATCTGCTGTCAAACAGTCATGCTGTCCACCTTGGTTTGTCTGCGCTCTCCTGTTTTTGCGTTACGAATTGTAATGTTCTCAAAAACCGCTGACCACGTAAGTTATTCAAAATTTGTTCCCCTTCTATGCATCATGCTGCATGGAAAATAAGCGTATGATGAGCAATCAGTCCCTTAGTTGATCAGTGAGCAAGTTACACAGTAACCCATAGATCAATGATTATATCTCACAATGGTGTAACGGTATATCTACTGAAAAAGATAGAACATAGAATACTACAGCACAAACTGTAGTTTGTGTTGCCCACAAGTTGTGCCAACCATATCCATACCTACCAGGCCTATCTATAACCCTCAATCCCATTAAATCCCATGTACTCAGTGAACATGAATTTGCCTTTACCACCACCGATGGCAGCCGATTCCACTCACTCACCACCCTCTGAATGAACAACTTGTACACGTACACGTGCATCTTGAAAAAGGCGTACATGGCCAGAGACTATCTATAAAGATCAGCTGATAAGAGTTTTTAAGAATAGATTGTTTTTATTAGAACAGATTTTGCCTCTGTACTTGAGGAAATGAATAACTCAATATCAATAATAATCGAGCTACGCCACAGAATTCCTAGCCTTGGATCAGCTGTGGTTATTTATATGGCTAGTCCAGTTCAGTTTCTGGTCGATGGTAACTCCCAGGACATTGATAATGAGAGTCTCAGCGATGATAATGAATGTCAAGAGGCAATGGTAAGATCTTCTCTTGTTGAAGATGGTCAGTGCCTGGCACTTGTGTGGCGCAAGTGTTACTTGCCACTTGTCAGCCCAAGTCTGGATATTGTTCAAGTCTTGCAGCATTTGGACATGAACTACTTCAGTATCTGAGAAGTCGCTGAACATTGCACAATCATTGGTGAATATCCCCACATCTGACCTTATGATGGAAGGAAGGTCATTGATAAAGCAGCTGAAGATGGTTGATCCTAGATTACCAGCCTGAGGAACTCCTGCAGAGATGCCCTCGAGCTGAGATGATTGGCGTCCAACCACAACAAGCATCTCCCTTTGTGTCAGTATGAATCCAACCAATGGCGTTTCCCTCTAATGCCCATTTACTTCATTTTGTCCATAAATCAATTAGTCATTGGGTCAGTTGACCCATTCTGTAGGATTCAGTTACCATAGAAGAGTGAGACATCATCAGATAGAAAATCATATGCTTTGTGCCCATCTGTTTCTGGATGGCACAGTGGTTAGCACTGTTGCCTCACAGTGCCAGGGATCTGGGTTCGATTCCCGACTTGGGTCACTGCCTGCATGTTTTCCCTGTCTCTGCATGGGTTTCCTCTGGGTGCTCCAATTTCCTCCCACAGTCTGAAAATCGTGCTGGTTAGCTAATTGGCCATGCTAAATTCTCCCTCAGTGTACCCGAATAGGCACTGGAACGTGGTGACTGGGGGATTTTCAGAGTAACTTCATTGCAATGTTCATGTAACCCTAATAAATAAACTTAAAATTTAGATGTCTCCCAATGAACACAGCTCTGCGTTTCAGGGGTAGTTAAATAGATGCATGAAGGAGAAACTTATATTGGGAAATTTTGTGAATGTCGATTGAAAAGTGGGGCCTGAGGAGGATTGTGTGGAGCTTAAACACCAATGTTGATGGGTTGGGCTGGATGGCCCATTTCAGTGCTGACTTACATTTCCATACAGACAACACAAAATCACCAGAATAACCCAAACTGCATCCTCATTCTCTCAAACTCTAATATTCTCTTGTGACCAGTATAAGAATTGACTCTATTACTGCAGGCAAAAATATTTTATTTTTATATGGATATAAATATAAAAGTGGTAATATACATTTCAAATTTACAGGCAGTAAAAGCTTTCATTTTTTTCAGCAATTCTGTGGCATAAACAAAGCCTCAAGCTTAAATATAGGTGATCTAAAGAGTTCGTACAGAAAGGGTTAAATGCCGCAAGAGGTTTTCGATTTTTCTAGATTGTACATTCCTGGGCATTGTCATTTCGTAATGAAATCAGGATACTTTTCAGTAACAGGCCAGTTCCTTAACCTGCGCGGTTTGATGCCGGGGAGAGATTCCGGTGATAGCTCCATGGTCTTACAACTTAACCCAGCTCCACTCACAGAACAATCTCCAGTACGTTCTGTTCCCCTGTTCCCAACTTCCAGCGACTTGCTTTGGCTTGAATTTGAGAAAATTGCCCCCCAGGGGACAAGTTCTCAGGGAAACTGGTCAAAAAACGGAAACATCTTGGGGAGAATTTTCTTGTCCCACCTGCGACAGGAATGTAGTGGGTAGGGGAGGGGCGGGGAATTGATGGGTGTACGAGGGGTGGGGATGGGTGGAAGGGAGTGAGCACACTATGCCAAGGTCCGATTACCAAGGGCGGGATTTTTCACTCTTGCGACGAGGGCAGTTGGGAAATTCTGCCACCTTATTTTTAATATTCTTTCACAGGATGTGGGCATCACTGGCCAGTCCAGTTTTAATGTCCATCCCTTGAGAAGGTGATGGTGAGCTGCTTTCTTGAATCACTGCAGTCCATGTGGTGCAGGTACATTCACAGTGCTGTCAGAGAGGGAGTTCCAGGATTCCGACACAGCAACAGTGAAGGGACTGTGACTTATTTCCAAATATACAGCTTGGGTGCTTCTTTTCAGGTGGGTGGTGTTCCCAGGTACCTATTGGTCTTGTCTCTCTAAATGGTAATCTCACAGGTTTGGAAGACTCTGCTGAAAGAGTCTTGATGAGTTGCCCTGAATGCTTTTGAGCTTCTTGAGTGTTATTGAAGTTTCACTCCTGCAGGCAAGTGGGGGGGTATTCTATCACAGTCCTGACTTGAATCTTATAGGAGGTGGACAGGCTTTGGGAACCCAGTGGTGAGCTTTTGGTACCCAGCTTCTAAATGCATGTCCAAATAATATTCATTTCCCATCAGATTTGTGGGTGGTGTTTATGTTGGAAGCTCTACTGGAGAACTACAGATCCTCAGTTTAATCCAAAGCTTGATACCAATTGATTCATATATAGAACATAAAACATGGAACAGTACAGTACAGTACAGGCCCTTCGGCCCTCAATGTTGTGCCGAGCTATCTCTAATCCCAAGATCAAGCCATCCCCTCCTAATCATTTGGTGTGCTCCATGTGCCTATCCAATAACTGCTTGAAAGTTCCTAAAGTGTCTGACTCCACTATCACAGCAGGCAGTCTATTTCACACCACAACCACTCTCTGAGTAAAGAAACTACCTTGGATATATCTCCCACCATGAACCTGATAAAGTATTTACAATATAAATATTTATATTAAAATATAAAGTATTACTTTAAAAAAAATCATCTTAATACATTTCCCTGCTTCTTCTCTGCCTCTCTCTTGCCTCCTTAAAAACTTACCCAAGCTTTATGTTGTCTATTGTGTAGAGAGATCTGGGTATATATGTCCACCAAGAAGTGTGCAACTCAGATGGATAAAGTAGTCAAGAAGGCGTATGGCATGTTTGCCTTCATCGGGACATTGAGTATAAAAATTGGCAGGTCATGTTGCAGTTGGGCAGGACCATAGTTAGACCTCATTTGGAATATTGTGTACAATTCTGGTTTCCCCCCCCTGCCAGAAGTATGTGGAGGCTTTGGAGAGGTTTTCCAGGATGTTGTCTGGTCTGGGAGGTATTAGATATAAGGAGGCATTGGATAAATTTGGTTTGTCTCACTGGAACGACGGAGGGTTGAGAGGCAACCTGATAGAGGTTTACATGATTATGAGAGGCATGGACAGGATGGATAGTTAGATGCTCTTTTGTAAGATAGAAAAGTCAAGTACTAGGGGATCATGGGTTTAATGTGCATGAGGGAAAGTTTAGAGGAGATTTTTTACACAGAGGGTGGTGAATGTTTGGAATGCGTTGCCTGGGGAGGTGGTGGGAGTAAGTATGATAGTGGCACTTAAGGGGCAACTAGACAAGTACATGAATGGGATGGGAATGAAAGATACGGACTCTGTAAGTGATATAGTTTTAGTTTAGGCAAGCAACGTGATTGGTGCAGACTTGAAGGGCCGAGGGGCCTGTTCCTGTGCTGTACTGTTCTTTGCTCAATGTCATTTACTAATGGCAGTGTTCCTGTTTTAAGTCTCAGGGTATCTTATTGCATTAATGACACTATATAAATGCAAGTTGTAGTTGAAGTGACGAATAAGTGAGTTTTTTAAAAATTAAAGACTATGAGCAAATCCACCCTCCTCCACCTCCCACAGCCACCCACCACCCCACATCCCCTTCCCCCACCCCACACACTCCCCTCACCCCACCCCACCATTCCACGATATGTTTTCCGACAGTGGAGTTGACTCACTATTGGCCAGTAGTGGGATCCCCTGGTGTCATGTGCTCAAACGACGGTGAAGGTGAATAATGTGCTTTCAACAAAAATTTACTCAATCCACAGCATCCAAATGTGAAGTCAGGATTGAATTTAAATCTATGGAAAAATGATTGGAGGTATGGGAATTGCTAATAATTTATCAAAAAATGCACACTGACAACAAAAAATGACGCTTGATATTTTGGCCATGCTGAATATGGATGGCACGGTGGCTCATTGGGGTAGCACTGCTTCACCACAGTGCCAGGGACCCAGGTTCAGTTTCCGGCTTTGGGTAACCATCTGTTTGGAGAATCTGCACATTCTTTGTGTGAGTTTTCTCTGGGTGCTCCTGTTTCCTCCCACAGTCCAAAGATGTGCAGATTAAGTAGATTTCCCATGCTAAATTGCCCCTTAGTGTCTAAAGATATATGTGTTAGATAGATTCGCCATCCTAAATTGCTCCTTAGTGTTCAAAGCTGTGCAGACTAGGTTGATTGCCTATGATAAATTGCCCCTTAGTGTCCAAAGATGTGCAAGTTAGATGGATTGGCCAAAGTAAATTGCCCCTTAGTGTCCAAAGATGTGCTGGTTAGGTAAATTGCCTATTCTAAGTTGCCTCTTAACGTTCAAAGGTGTGCAGGTTGGATGCATTGGCCATAGTAAATTGCCCCTTAATGCCCAAAGATGTACAGGTTAGGTAGATTGGCCATGGTAAATTGCCCCTTAGTGTCAGGGGATACCAGCAGAGTAAATAAAGTTTGAAGTTGATTGATTAGTGTCACAAGTAGGTTCACATTAACACGGCAATGAAGTGACTGTGAAAATCCCTAACATGGGATTTACAGGGATAGAGCCTGTGTGGGACTGTTGGAGACTTGGTGGGCCAAATGTCCTCCCACTGCAGAAGGCAATTTACTATGGCCAATGGGGTTTTATGATTCTGTAAATAACAGGATGTGCACTTGCTGACTGTCATCCCAAACTAGTGCTTATCACAGAATATAAGACGCTCCCTCTACCATGTCAACCGTTACAGAAACAGAGGCAGAGTTTTTTCTCCCTCTCTCTTTTCATCCATCAGGTCTATTTCAGCAGATATTAAAGGGATTGTTGGAAATATCTCCACTGACAGCCTTTGCAAAGGTTCGTTTAGGAACCGTTTGCCCGGAGGCACTCTCAGAGGTATCTGATTCCTTTAAAACGACAGCTTAATAATATCAGGTGCTGTCAGCTTCAATGATATATTTAAATTCACAGTGATTCCTAGCAACATTGATCTGTGATTCAGATAAGGAGAAGAAAAATTCAATATGATGTTTACATTTAGATATCTCTTCTTGCACTCACAGGGAGTGAATTATTGGAACACTAATAATGCCCAGCGCTATGAAGAAAAATATATATATACATAGCAGAGAGATGACGTTGTGTAGTATTAATATACTGACACTGAACACCTTCGAAGGCACTTTCCAGCTCTGTTTAGACAAGAGACATATACAAATCCATTATTTTAAGTGGGTTAATGGCTCCTTCAAATTAGGTGTAGAGAGGAATAGCTCACACTGACACAAACTGATTGTTTGCTAATACTACAAACCACCAGAGTAAACCGTTTCCACTGTCTTGGTAAACACAGAACAGCGATTCCAGATAATTGGCAAAATGCCATTGCGGGGTTTGAGGTTCAGAGAGCTGGAGAAAGAGGAGAGGTGGAGGCGATGGCTAATGGTATTACCGCTAGACTATTCATCCTAAAGCTCAACTATTGTTCTGAAGACTCAGGTTCAAATCCCACCAAACAGGTGGTGGGATTCGAATCCAATAAAAAATATCTAGAATTAAGAACATACTGATGACCATGAAGCCATTGCCAATTGTTGGAAAAACCCATCTAGGTCACTAGTGGCCTTTAGGTAATGAAATCTGCTGTCCTTACCCAGTCTGGCCTACATGTGAATCCAGAGTCAAAGTAATCTCACTTGAACATCCATTTGGGAGTTGGGAACTTCGGATCACCCCTCGGCTCCCCAAAATCCATCCAGATCGAGAGGATCTTGGTGTATGTGTCAATAGATCCCTGAAAGTAGGCAGTCAAGTGGATAAAGTTGTTAAGAAGGCATATGGAGTCTTAGCTTTTATTGGTAGGGGGATTGAATTTAGGAGCCGCAGCATCATGTTGCAACTGTACAAAACTCTAGTGCGGCCGCACTTGGAGTATTGTGTGCAGTTCTGGTCCCCACATTATAAGAAAGATGTGGAGGCATTGGAGAGGGTACAGAGGAGGTTTACCAGGATGTTGCCTGGTATGGAGGGCAGGTCCTATGAAGAGAGGTTGAAGGATTTGAGGTTGTTTTCGTTAGAAAGGAGGCGGCTAAGAGGGGATCTTATTGAAGAATATAAGATGATTAGAGGTTTAGATAGGGTGGACAGTGATAGCCTTTTTCCTAGGATGGAGAAAGCTAGCACGAGGGGACACAGCTTTAAATTAAGGGGTATGAGTTATAGGACGGATATCAGAGGTAGGTTCTTTACTCAAAGAGTGATTAGGGAGTGGAATGCCCTGCCTGCAGCTGTTGTAGATGCGCCAAGTTTGGTGGCGTTTAAGAGGTTAATTGATAAGTATATGGAAGAGAAGGGAATGGTTTAGTTTGGAGGGGCATTGCTTTTTATTTTGGTCGGCACAACATCGAAGGCCGAAGGGCCTGTTCTGTGCTGTATTGTTCTATGTTCTATGTTCTATGTTCTAATGTGGTTGACCCTCAACTGCCCTCCAAAGGCAACTAGGGATGGACAATAAATGCTGGCCCAGCCAGCGATACCCAAGTCCCATGAATGAATAAAAACGAATAATGGGCAGCACCTCCAAAGAACCAGGACAGATACAATGGGCTGAATGGCCTCTTTCTGCACTATTGTTTTGTGCTATATTTGTCGGGGATGGTTTTAAAAGGTGGATAAGGTGCCAGTCAAGCACTGTCCTGGAGAGGTGGAGATTCCTGAGCGTGGTTGGAGTTACACTCATCCAGGCAAATGGAGAACATTCCATCGCACTCCTCACTTGTGGCTTGGAAATAGTGGATGGATTTTGGGGAGCCGAGGGGTGATCCGAAGTTCCCAACTCCCAAATGGATGTTCAAGTGAGATACATTTTAGAGGTGGCATGGTGGCACAGTGGTTAGCATTGCTGCCTCACAGCGTCAGGGAGCTGGGTTCGATTCTGGCTTTTGGTCACTATCTGTGAGGAGTTTGCATGTTCTCCCCACGTCTGTGTGAGTTCCCTCCGGCTGCTCTGGTTTCCTCCCACAGTTCAAAGGTGCGCAGGTAAGGTCAATTGGCCATGCTAAGTTGACCCTTAGTGTCGAGGGGGTTAGCAGGGTAAATACATGGGCTTACAGGAATAGACTCTGAATGAGATTGCTGTTGGTGCAGATGCGATGGGCCGAATAGCCTTTTCTCTGCACTGTAGAGATTCCATGGATGGAATTTTACTGGCACTTCCGTCCAACACTTGTAGGATCCCACTTGAGGCCAATGGAGAATGCTGTTCTCTGAGCTTCGCCTGTCCCTGGAATCGAGGCAGGCATGCCAGTAAAATTCCAGTGTATGAGTCTATGATTTTGAATTTGAGTTGTGATTGCATTCAACCTATAGATCTCTAAATAACTCAGCCAGATTCTAAAAACAAAATATTTGATTAGTATAGTTGATTATTTCTTGAGAAAGAAATTTCTTCTCTGGCCTTTCCTCCTTAAAAACTCAGCTTTTTCTTTACATTTTTTCATAGTATGTGGGCCAACATTTATTGTCCATGTCATTTAAGAGTCAATCACGCTTTTGTGGATCGTGAGTATAGTGGAGGCCGGACCAGATAAGGATTTCCCTGGCTCAAGAAAACTAGTAAGCCCAGATGAGTTGTTAATGACAATGGTTTTATGGCCATCATTAGATTTTCAATTGCACATTTCTCGTAAAATTATAGAATCCCTACAGTGCATTAGGAGGCCATTCAGCCCATCAAGCCTACACTGACAACAATCCATTCCTCATCCCATAACCCTACATATTTATCCTGCTAATTCCCCCTGACACCAGGGTCAATTTAGCATGGCCAATCCACCTAACCCGCATATCTTTGGGCTATTTCCATCCAATTGAACTCTCACTACCTTTGTGGGATTCGAACCTGGGAATCCAGGGCATTACACTGGTTCTCCGGATCACTGCTATACCATTGCCTCTCTTAGATAGTCACTATCATACCCAGTGAAGAATTTAACAGAAATGTCTTCACACACGGAGAGAATGTGGACTTCGCAACCACAAGGAACTTAAGGGAAATCTGGAAAAGCTGATGAGGGACAAAGGAATAGAAGGATGTGCTCATCAAGTGAGTGGAAGTTGGGTGAAAGGAGGCTCAAGAGAAGCACTAACAATGGAGCTTTTGGGTTGAATGGTCTGCTTCTGTGCTGTAAATTAAATTCTATGATAAAATCATCACAGTGTAGTCGGAGGCCATTTAACCCATCGAGCCTGCACTGACTTGCTGACAGACCGTCCCTCCCAGCTCCTAACCCCATAACCCCACATTTTTAGCCCACTTATCCCCCTAACCTACGCATCTTGAGACACTAGAGGGCAATTTAACATAGCCAATCAATGTTGGACACATCTTTGGACTGTGGAGGGAAAACCGGAGCACCCAATGGAAACCCATGTGAAAATAAGGAGAATGTGCAAACTCCACACAGTTAGCTGGGACCAGAATTGAACACAGGTCCACAGCACTGTGAGCACTGCTAACCACTGTGCCACCATTCCATCCCCACATTCCCCCCCCCCCACCCCCGCACCCCTCGCCAATGACGATAGATTGTTTCCAATACTTGGTGAGGTTGTAACAAGACACCCCAAAATTAAATATTTTTTTTAAAAAGCGGATGAAATTTTGATGGCAGTCGAGTGGACAATTTTTAAATGTAAGGGTTGTCTTTCAGATGAACCTTGTGCATTTATGGACGCTGTTTCCCTGCAATACAATAATCAGTCAGAAAACCATGCCCAACGTGGGACTAAATTAACACTAAATTGTCAATGTCACAGCGAAGGCGCAACAAATGATCTTTTGAGATTAGACTAAAGTCGAGTCAGTCTCACTGTGGAGCGAGGGTGCAGAGCAAACCTGGTAAAGCTCACTGCTGCAGCAGCATAACAAGGATAAGAAGCATCCCGTCCCTTTGCAATAACAATATTTCTCCTGAATAAGCCCCAAGCTTCTCCAAGAACATGAAAAGCAAAAATGAAAACGAGAAATCAAAGAAAAATATGGAACACCCTCAGCCCTTGGCCCCAGAGGGACAAACTCCCCAATCACTAAATGTTCAGGTCACCTCCCCCTCAGCAACCACCCCCCCCCCCCCCCCCCCCCCCACCCCCTACCGTCCTACCACACTACAGAGGCATCAGAACGACCAGAACCACCATTCCCCCAACCCATTGACCCTCACTGGCATCTGAGCATCGAGCACCCCTCCAAGTGAGTGATACCCCACCGTGGGTTCGACGAAGGCCTTGCTCCCTTCAGACATTCTTTTCAGGCCTTCGACTTTCCAGTGCCATTGACACTCCGGCAGTGCCCACTTGGCAGTGCAAACATGTCACTCTCTCTAACTTCCTTCATTTCAAAAATAAAATTTCACAATAAGACCATCAGACATAGGAGCAGAATTAGGCCACTTGGCCCTGCCATTTAACCATGGCTGACATTTTTCTCATCCCCATTCTCCTCCCTTTTCCCCATAACCCCCCATCTCCTTATTAATCAAGAACCTATCTATCTCTGTCTTAAAGACACTCAATGTCCTGGCCTCCACAGCCTTCTGCAGCAAAGTGTTCCATAGATTCACCCACCCTCTGGCTGAAGAAATTCCTCATCTCTGTTTTAAATGATCATCTCTTTAGCCTGAAGTTGTGCAGTTTGGTTCCAATTTTTCCTACCAGTGGAAACATCCTCTCCACGTCCACTCTATCCAGGCCTCGCAGTATCCTTAAGTTTCAATAAGATCCCCCTCATCCTTCTACAAACCCAGAGCCCTCAACTATTCCTTGTACAACAAGCTTGTCATTCCAAAGGTCAATCTTGTGAGCCTCCTCTGGACCCTTTCCAGCACATACTTCAATGAGAGATTGTCAGATCCAAATGCCTGTTCTCACATTCCCACACTTGAATATTTTCCTCATGAAACATTTATCAAAATCTATAAATAACTGTTGTTGATGCTACAGAGGGACACTAATGTACTCCCATCAAACTCCTACCTCTGCTGTTACAACAAAACCAATAACTCCTTGAAAACATGATTGGAGTGTTCTAATAATATTTTTTCTTAGGATGCGGGTCTAGCTTAAAAGACCAGCATTTGTTGCCCTCAAACTAAATAGCTTAATTGCCCTCAAACTGAGTGGCTTGTCACACCACTTCAGAGAGCAGTTAAGAGTCAACCACATTGCTGTGGATCCGGAGTTGCATGTGGGCCAGGTCAGGTAAGGATGTCAGATTTCTTTCCCTAAAGGACATTAGTGAAACTATCAACAATGCTTTCATGGTCATCAATGGATTCTTAATTCCAGATATTTTGATTGAATTTAAATTTCACCATCTGCCATGGTGGGATTCGAACCCAGAATGTTGAGTTTCTGGGTTAAGAGTCTAGGGATAATGCCACTAAGCTATCACCTCTAACTGATGGGTTGCTGCTTCCAGGGTCAAGGGTTGGGGGTGTTCTACATGTCTGTGGAGAGTGGAGGGGAATCTTCAACTTACCTTTAAGATTGAGGTGCTTCACTGACCCTGATCACGAACCCATTGAATATATAAAGCTGTTCATTGTAACATGATTATCAGGCTGAAAGCCTCAATCTGTGGCCTCCGTCGATTCACGCAGCACTGCTGCAACCCCCTTTCCTCACCTTCTACACCCCCAGCAGGAAGTCCATTTGGGCAAGCATCTTTCTGATACTTTGCACTCTGGCTGGGGCAGGGGGGAATGCTGAGCCTCTGTGCCACTGCCAGCTGCAGAGAAAGGGTTCTCTAAGAGACATGGGAGTTTGGTGAGTTGGGGTTTGGGAAGGGGAAATGAAGGGCTTGATCTTAGGATTCTCTCCTCCATGGATGGAGATCTGGTGGCTGCACCTGTCCTTTGCCTCTGGAAAAGGAGTTGTTCATGTTCAGGATGGTGAATTCAGACACCGTTCTGGGGTAAGAGATCCATTATTGTTTCTGTCTTCTAAAACCTTTGAAGTGCCCCGCTCACTTTCAGCCTTGCGCTTATAGAAGAACAGCTCACCCTCATGCCTGCAAGGTGGGGGGGGGGGGGGGGGGGGGGTGACTGTGGACCTGTTCTTTCAATGGTGGGGGGAGGATGCCCCTCTGTGCTGAGAAGTTGGCAGCAATGCCAGCTTTGCCAGTGTGTGTCAACATGTCCTTTGTTAGTCCTGTGTTAGCGGAGATCAGTGCACCCTTTAAAAATGGTGTCCCAATCTCTATGAAGTCGGAGTGGTCGGTATGATTTACATTCAGCAGAAATTTAAATGGTTCAGATGGGTGAATCCCAGGTGACTGGCACTGCTAACGCCAGCATGAAACATGCCAATTTTCCCACTGGCCAGGGAGCGAGTGCAAATGAGAGAATTGTGCCCAACTTGAGGTTGAAATGTGAATTGAATCGTTCTGACCCTCCCAACGGGAATCTGCCTGGGGGCAACACTTTAGTCCCATTGTTTTACAGTCACTAATCCTAAAACTGGCTTTTCCAACTGCTGCAGTGAGATTAGTAAATGTGGCATGTGAAGAGCATTCTTTATCTAGCACTTCCTATGACCTCAGGCATATCATTGCACTGTTATAGCCAATAAAATACTCGCTGAGGTGTCTTCGCTATTGTCGTGTAGGAAGCAGAGAAATCACGCACAGAAAGTCTCACAAACAGGAACACAATTATGACCCAATATTTGTTCTTTTGGCGCACCAGATGAGTGATAAATATTTGGCCAGGAGGGAGAGAAGCCCAACTTCCCTTCAAAAAAGTGTCATCGAATCTTTAACATTTACCTGGGAGTTAGAGTGAAAACCCACCAGAAGGCCAGGTACCTCCAAGAGTGCAGCATTCCCTCAGCATGGCGAGGGGGTTAGCCTGGATTATGTGCTCAAGTGTCTGCAGTGGAATTTAAGTCCACAACCTTCAAGGACAAGAATACTACCGTTGAGCTACCTTTATCCCCTAACTCTGCAGCTCACAAACAGAACAACTTTGGTGAGTGATGTGAGGAGGATCTTATTTGGACTTGTGAATTCACATCCATCAGTCCCATGAGCTGTGTGTGAGTGTGATAAATATTTCTCTTCATTCCTTAGTACCAGATGCACTAACTCAATGTCAGATAGTTGAATTTGAATGAAGTGGGATGACCACACAACAACTTGGAATAATGTGTGCAGTTCTGGTCACCCGATTGTAGAAAGGATATTATTAAACTAGGAAGAGCTCAGAAAAGATTCATACATAGGATGCTACCAGGACCTGATAGTTTAAGGTATAAGGAAAGGCTGGATAGACTGGGACTTTTTACCCCAGAGCATAGAAGACTGAGGGGTGAACTTATTGAGGTCTATAAAGTAATGAGAGGCATAGGTCAGCTAGATAATCAACATCTTTTCCCAAAGGAAGGGGAGCGTAAAACTAGAGGGCATTGATTTAAGGTGAGAGGGGAGAGATACAAAAGTGTCCCAAGGGGTAACATTTTCACACAAAGGGTGATGAGCATCTGGAACAAGCTGCCAGAGGCAGGTACAATATTATTTTTTAAAAAGCATTTAGATAATTATGTGGATAAGATGATGGAGAAGGATATAGGCCAAATGTGGGCAAATGGGACTAGCTTTGGGGTTTAAAAAATAAGGCCAGCATGGACAAGTTGGGCACAAGGGCTCCATGACTATGATTTCTTCAAGGCATGCCTGCCAAAAGCTCATTGATCCTGTGGATTGCTCCTGCAAAGTTTCTCCCCCAACACTTTCAAATATTTGGAGGCCTGGCACGGTGACACAGTGGTTAGCACTGCTGCCTCACAGCGCCAAGTTCCTGGGTTCGATTGCTGGCTTGAGTCACTGCCTGTGGGGAGTGTGCACATTCTCCCCGTGTCTGCGTGGGTTTCCTCTGGGTGCTCCAGTTTTCTCCCACAGCCTGAAAGGTATGCTGGTTAGGGTGCATTGACCATGCTACATTCTCCCTCAGTGTACGCGGAGTGTGGCAACTGGGGGATGTATTACAGTGTCTAAGCCTACTTGTGACACTGATCAATAAACTTTAAATTATTGATGGGAAACATCTGATTCCAGGTAACTTTCAGATATTGACCAAGGGTCATTGCTGGATGGTATGTGTCTGAAACTTGATTGTTGCTGTAACTGACTTTCTGGACTTTGAAGGAAATGGTTAAAAATAAATCATATGTGGCATATGTTGGTTGATCTTGTAACTTGCACTTACAGGGGCACGAGGTCCAACACCTAAAGTACACGGTGAGGAGTACACTGCCCTTCTCCAGCCTCATGTAGCCAGGCGATTTCCACTATTGCCGTATAGGTCCGCCAGCTTTCTGAAGCGCGGCCCCCAGTCACTGAGGTAATCGTAACACACGTCTGAACCGGAGGCCAAGGAGGACGAGGAGCTCAAGGAGCCCGCGACCGAGCCGCTCCCCTCATAGGCGTAGGTCTGTAGGGAATCAAACGGGGGGGCGGAGGGGTCAGTGTCAGCCTCGTGCAGCCTTTCCCTGACAAACTCTCGAAAGACGGCGGCGTCGGGCATCGTCTGGAGCGACTGCCTGTACAGGGATGGAATCTCAGACTTCACGTCTTTTCGGGCCTTGGGCCTGTGGCTGACGCGGGAGTTCCGCAAGGTGGCCATGCTGAAGGCGTGCGTGTCCTCCTCACCTCCTCCTTCATCGTTGAACCTGACCATGTTCTCCCGGATATCATCGCCCTCGTTGGCAAAGTGAGCTTCCTTCCGGTGTCGTCTGAGGGCCAAGAGAAGCAGGACAAGTGCTGAGGAGCAGACAAAGAAGAAAGTCTTCAAAATGGCCTGTTTTATGTTTGATGGTCACGAAACAAACTTTTTGGTGGACTGCATATTCATCCACTCTGACTATTGGTGATATGAAAGTAATAAGTCTTTGTAATAAAATGCAATAAGTTTTAACTGTTCTTTTGCAACACAAGTCTTAGCTTTTAGTTAAAAAAAATCTTTTAAGAGGAACCTGAAAGCATAATAATTATCCAACTCATGCATTTCAGGCCTTCCATTTCTATCACCCATGTAGAGCAGCTCAAGATCCTGATAGTGCAGTGATTCGAGTCGCAGTCTCATAGCGCCAGGGGCCCGGGTTTGCATGTTGATGAACAGAGGGATCTTGGTGTATTTGTGCATAGATCCCTGAAAGTAGGCAGTCAAGTCGATAAGGTTGTTAAGAAGGCATATGGAGTCTTAGCTTTTATTGGTAGGGGGATTGAATTTCGGAGCCGCAAAGTCATGTTGCAACTGTACAAACCTCTAGTGCGGCCGCACTTGGAGTATTGTGTGCAGTTCTGGTCCCCACATTATAAGAAAGATGTGGAGGCATTGGAGAGGGTACAGAGGATGTTTACCAGGATGTTGCCTGGTATGGAGGGCAGGTCTTATGAGGAGAGGCTGAGGGATTTGAGGTTGTTTTCGTTAGAAAGAAGGCGGCTAAGAGGAGACCTTACCGAAACATATAAGATGATTAGAGGTTTAGATAGGGTGGACAGTGATAGCCTTTTTCCTAGGATGGAGAAAGCTAGCACGAGGCGACACAGCTTTAAATTAAGGGGTGATAGGTATAGGACGGATGTCAGAGGTAGGTTCTTTACCCTGAGGGTGGTTAGGGAGTGGAATGCCCTACCTGCAGCAGTTGTAGATGCGCCAAGTTTGGTGGCGTTTAAGAGGTTAGTTGATAAGTTTATGAAGAGAAGGGAATGGTTTAGTTTGGAGGGTCATTGCTTTTTTCATAATTGGTCGGCGCAACATCGAAGGCCGAAGGGCCTGTTTTGCGCTGTAATGTTCTATGTTCTATGGGTCACTGTCTGTACATTCTCCTCGTGTCTGCGTGGGTTTCCTCCTGGTGCTCTGGTTTTGTCCCGCAGTCTGATGCACTGATTAGGAGCATTGGCCAGATTAAATTCTCCCTCAGTGTTACTTAAACAGGCACTGGAGTGTGGCAACGAGGGGATTTTCACAGTAACTCCATTGTGATAGACCATAGACCATAGAACACTACAGCACAAACAGGCCCTTTGGCCCACAAGTTGTGCCGAACACATCAAAACCTACCCAGCCATAGACCTATCTATAACCCCCAGTCCCATTGGATCCCATATACTCATCCAGAAGTCTTTTAAAAGACCCCAGCAAGTTCGCCTCGACCACCACCGACGGCAGCCGATTCCATTCACTCACCACCCTCTGAGTGAAAAACTTTCCCCTAGCATCCCCTCTGTACTTGCTTCCCTGCACCTTTAAATCTGTGCCCTCTCGTCGCGACCATTTCAGCCCTGGGAAATAGTCTCTGAGAGTCCACCCTATCTATTCCTCTCAACATCTTGTAAACCTCTATCAGGTCGCCTCTCAACCTCCGTCTCTCCAGGGAGAACAGTCCCAGCTCCAGTGATGTTAATGTAAGCCTACTGGTGATGAGTAAATAAACTTTAAAGAGATCCAATTTATGAATTTTTACTGAAGGAGAATGTTACTTTTAAATTTACTAAGAAGAATCTGGTTGGATAGCAGTAAAACAAATGTATTAATGCCTCCTACTTTGAATAGAAACTGTTAGATTTCAGCTATACCAGTTTGAGTTATGGATTGGCGCAGTGGACTTAGTGTCTGTCAAATAACCCCCATCTGATTTCCAATTCCTTCACCCAGATGAAATGAGAATCGTCTTTATTATATTTGAAGCTTCCCGAATCTTCAGAAAAGCATCTGAAAAGCCAACTGACCATTGTTTCATTCAGCAGATTAACCCCTCTGCAGAAAACACTGGCCAGGATTTTGCGTTCCTGCTCATATTGGGTGTGAAAGGAACGCACATCACGTAAGAGGTCCAAATTGTATTGTACGTTGGCGGGAAATCCAGTCACGATTCTCTCCGTGACCTGCTCCTGATGTAACTGGGGAACATCAGGAACCCCACTGGGGGAATAAATTAAAATCTATTTATTAGGTTTCTATGCCTGATAGTAACCGCATCCCCATTACATTATCCATTCAGTGGTCTCCCATGGCATGCACTAGTTGTCAGGCCTTCTGGAGAAGCTCGGGTGAGGGCATTGCTCACAGTGGTGAGGGAGAAGACCCTCATGGTATCCTGGAAGTGCATGGGCACTGTCCCCTGGCACTGCTTCTTGGCAATGTCCTTGTCATGTGGCCCCTGGCAATGGCTGACGGGGAGTTCTGGACTGGTGGTGGGGGGAGTGGTTTGGAAGAGGGGTGGGGGCTGTTCCACTTATACTCTTGTGTACCGGGCTGGTCTTTAATAATGGTGTGGCATCTTCAAAACATCTAAACAGCTGGCAAGGTGTCGAGGGATTCAATTCCTTGCCAATTCTTTTCAATGTTGAGAGTAATGAGACAGAGAAAACCCACCCATCCATCCCACCCACTGCAAGAAAAAGAGAAAAATCTGTCCATTACATCTGCTTTCTCAAAATGTTGAGCCACTGAGCCTCTCACAGCTTACTGTAAAACACATGCTTTTGTTTATTCATTAAGTGTGGCTGTCGCTGGCTCGGTCACTATTCATTAACCATTCCTAATTGCCCCTAAACTGAATGGCTCGCTAGGATCATTCAAAGTCAACCACATTGTCCTGGATCTGGAGTCACATGTGGGCCAGACCAGGTAAGGATGGCAGATTTCCTTCTTGAAAGGACATTGATGAACCAGGGTGGATTTTTGCAACAATTGACAATGTTGCCGGTAGACTTTTAATTCCAGTTTTTCGTTGGATTCATCTTTCACCATCCGACATGATGGGATTCGAATGCAGGTACCCAGAGCATCATTCCGGGGGCAAAATGTTCCTGTCTCACTAGCCATGGCAATCGTAGCAAGTGGTGGGGCAAATGTCCATTGACTTTGGTTGGGTTTTTCCGGTTTTGGAGCAACTGTGGCTGGAAAATCCCATCCTGTGTCTCTGAATTACTAGTCCAGTTTGTCAATTGCACTGTGCCATCACCTCTGAAGGCAACTGCTTACACAAATAGGCAAATATATTTTGTTTATACAATCTTCACACCAGGAGTATTACTTGTAGATAATGCAAAATACCATTACACCAGAATCTTAACAGAGAAATAGGCAAAAGTATGGCGCAGGCAACCAACAGATTCTGTGCAATTATGAAAAGACAGAATTTAACTAGATTTCCCTCGTTCAGACTCTTCGAAGTAACTGCAACCATATCATTAATTAAAGATGTTCCTGTTGGGATGCTACATTGATTTTAGATTTGTTGCTGTATCTGTAGATACAGATTCCTCAAAGTGAAGCTTCTTCTGCAGATCGGTAACTACATTCACAATTACAATACCCATCTCCCCCACCTCAACCCGATCTGTCACTCAAACCATCCTCCCATCCATTGACGCTGGCTACACTTGCTGCTGCCTTGGCAAAGCAACCAGAATAATTAAGGGCCTCACACATCCTGGATATTCTCTCTTCCACCTTCTTCCGTCAGGAAAAAGATACTAAAGTCTGAGGTCATGTTCCAACCAACTCACTAACAGCTTCTTCCCTGTTGCTCTCACACTTTTGATTGGACCTTATCTTGCATTAAGTTGATCTTTCTCTATGCCCCAGCTATGACTGTAATGCTATATTCTGCATCCTCTCCTTTCCTTCTCTATTAACAGTATGCTTTGTCTGTATAATGCGCAAGAAATAATACTTTTCACTGTGTACTAATACATATGACAATAATAAATCAAATCAGATCAAAATAACTATGGCAAATAAAATGAGAAAAAAGTGGATATTTTACACAAGAACACAACATAAGAACATAAGAAATAGGAGCAGGAGTAGCCTTCCAGCCCCTCGAGCCTGCCCCACCATTCAACAAGATCATGGCCGATCTGAAATAGATCAGTTCCACTTTCCCACTTTCTCCCCATAACCCTTAATTCCCTTGTCTATCAGAAACCTATTTACCTGTGATTTAAGTATATTCAGTGAGGAAGCCTCCACCACTTCAACAGGCAGAGAATTCCAAAGATTCACCACCCTCTAAGTGAAGAAGTTACTCCTCAACTCCGATCTAAACGGCCCTCTCCCCCTTACTTTGAGGCTGTGCCCTCTAGTCCTGCTATACTTTCTAAGCAGGAAGAGTCTCTCTACCTCTATCCTGTCTATCCCCCTCATTATCTTATATGTCTTTATAAGATCCCCCCCTCAGCCTTCTAAACTCCAATGAGTACAGACCCAGTCTATTCAATCTCTCTTCACAGACTAACCCCCTCATCTCTGGTATCAGCCTAGTGAACCTTCTCTGCACTCCCTCCAAGATCAATATATCCTTCCGCAAATGCAGCGAACAAAACTGCACACAGTACTCCAGCTGCGGCCTCACCAGTACCCTATACAGCTGCAACAGAACCTCCTGCTTTTATATTCTATCTCCCTCGGTATAAAGGCCAACATTCAATTTGCCTTCTTAATCACCTGCTGCACCTACAGACTGGGTTTTTGCGATTCATGCACAAGGACTCACGGGTCCCTCTGCACCATAGCATGCTGCAGCTTTTTGCCTTTTAAATAATAATCCCTCCTACTATTATTTCTACCAAAGTGGATAACCTCACATTTGCTAACATTATACTCCATCTGCCAGGTCCTTGCCCACTCACTCAACCTATCCAGATCTCTTTGCTGACCTTCCACACCCTCCACGCAATTTGCTTTTCCACTCATCTTCATATCATCAGCAAATTTCGTTACCCTGCACTCAGCCCCCTCTTCCAGATCATCTACGTATATGGTAAGCAGTTAAGGTGACAGCAACAATCCCTGGGGCACTCCACTAGTCACCAGCTGCCAACGAGAACAGCAACCATTGATTCCAACTCTCTGCTTCCTATTAGACAATCAATCCTCTATTCACGCTAATATCTCACCACCAACTCCTTGCACCTTAACCTTTCGCAGCAACCTTTTGTAGGACACCTTTGCCCAATATCATGACTGAGATGAATTTATTCCATGCAAGTAAAATGGTTTGTCCTGGGGAGGCAATGGCCTAGTGGAATTATAGTTAATCCAGAAACTCAACTAATTTTCTGGAGACCCGGGTTTGAATCCTGCCTCAGCTGATGGTGGAATTTGAATTGAGCAAAAAAAAATCTGGAATTAAGAATCTACTGATGACAATGAAACCATTGTCGGAAAAACCCATCTGGTTCACTAATGTCCTTTAGGGAAGGAAATCTGCTGTCCATTCCCGGTTTGGCCTACATGTGACTCCAGAGCCAGAGCAATGTGGTTGGCTCTCAACAGCCCTCCAAGGGCAACTTGGGATGGCCAATAAATACTGTCTACCCAGCGATGCCCATGTACCACAAATGAATTTTTAAAAAGTTTCCATTCTATTATGCTGCTTTTGTTCTTGCATTTGTAAGAACTGAAGAACATGAGAAGTAGGAGCAGGAACCCATCAGGCATGCTCCACCACACTTTACAATCATAGCTGATCTCTGGCCTGTACTCCACTTTCCCACCTATCCTGATATCCACTGAACCCCTGAGAGGTGTTGGAGAGAGGATTTTCACAGGAACATCAGTGTTAATTAGATTAGAGAGTCATAAGGTTGGTTCTAATGGTCGGCGCAACATCGAGGGCGGAAGGGCCTGTACTGTGCTGTAATGTTCTATGTTAATATAAAGTCACTTGTTTCTCCAATAAATGAATGTTAAACCTTAAAAAACCTATTTTTCAGCAACAATTTACCCTAAATCGGCATGACTGGTGCACAAGGTTACAGAGCTGGAGCCATGATTAAGCTACAGCATGTCTCAAGCTTCCGTGCTCTGTTGCGGTGGTTTAAGAAACATTGCACAACAAAACAGACGCCCCCACCCCCCCCCCCCCCCCCCCCCCCCGTTTAAATGGACCAATCTCCCTCCCCCTATCCTACTCCCCACTTCCCACATCACCCCAATGCACGTGCACCCCCCCACCCCCCCGACCACCTTCTACCCTCCCACTCCTCTCCATCCCCAAAATGAATTCATCACCACTGAGAGTCTCTATGTTTGTTACAAATCTCTGAGGGAACTTCAGAATTAAAGAAATTCCTTTGGGTACAAGAACACCATGAGGCAAATTTTCTACAAAGCTCTCGAGAACAATTTTTAAAACCGATCTACGAAGAAACGGATGACTGTATTCCAACATGACGAACAATTTCTTCTGTGCGTGTGTGTTTTCCTTACAAAATAAGATGTCTCGGAGGACTGGATTGAACCTGTGAATAGAAATTATGATTTTTTTTTTGATTTTTGGATTCTCGTTTTATTGCAAAGGGTCCAGAATGTAAAAGTAGGGATGTGTTGTTACAATTGTGTAAGATATTGGTGAGACCACACTTGGAGTATTGCATTGAGTTTTGGTCACCTTCTCTCAGGAAGGATGTGGTGGCACTGAAGATGGTTCAGAAGTTGTTCACTTGATCGATTCCAGGTTTGAAGGGGCAGTCATATGAGGGGGAGGGGTGATTGAATAGCTTGGGCTTGTACTCACTGGAATGCAGAAGAATGAGGGGGGATTTGATTGAGGTATATAAAATACTCAACGGGATTAATAAAATAAATGCTAACCAAATGTTTATCCTTCTCGAATAGTCTAGGACAAGAGGTCACAGTTGTAGAGTAGGAGGGGGAAGGTTCAAGACAGAGATAAGGAGAAGCTATGTCTCACAGAAGGCTGTGAATCTATGGAACTCACTGCCCCAGAGTGTGGTGGATGCAGAATCAATTAATGGATTCAAGAAAGAGATGGGTAAATATTTTATCAAAAGTGGCATAAAGGGAAATGGGAGAAAAGGCAAGGAAGTGGAGTTAGGATGAGATGGAGATCAGCTATGATCATATAGAATGGTGACGTGGGTTCACAGTGTTGAATTGTCGATTCTTGCTCCTAATTCCTATGTTTCTAAGCATTTGTAATAATTTAAGGATGTGAGAAATAGCAGCAGGAGGAGACCCATCAAGCCTGTTCCACCCTATTATAGAAAGGATATTATTAAGTTAGAAAGATTGCAGAAAGGATTCACCTAGATGCTAAAGGCTGTTGATTGTTTGAGTTATAAGGAGAGGCTGGATGTTCCTGGGATGGAACACTTAAATTATGAAGAGAGGTTGGGTAGGATTAAACTCCATTTGCCATCTCTCCACACAAGTCTCCAACTGATCTATGTGCTGCTGTATCCTCTGATTGTCCTCATTGCTATTTGCAAATCCACCAACCTTTGTGTCATCCGCAAATTTACTAATCAATCCAGTTACATTTCCCTCTGAATCATTTATATATATTACAAACAGCAAAAGGTCCCAGCACTGATCCCTGAGGGACACCACTTGTCACAGCCCTCCATTCAGAAACACACCCTTCTACTGCTACCCTCTGTCTTCTACGATTGAGCCAATTCTGTATCCACCTTGCCAATTCACCTCTGATCCCATGCGACTTCACCTTTTGTACCAGTCTAAGACCTTGTCAAAGGTCTTATTGAAGTCCATGTAGACAACATCCACTGACCTTCCCTTATCAATCACCTTCATTACTTCCTCGAAAACCATGATCAACTTAAGGAGGCATAACCTTATCTTCTCAAAACCGTGTTGCCTCCTGTTAATATATTGACTTATTTCCAAGAGAGAATAAATTCTGTCTCAAAGGATCGTCTCCAATAATTTCCCTACCACTGATGTAAGGCTCACTGTACCTTGATTATTCTTGCTACCCTTCTTAGACAAAGGAATAATATTAGTTATTCTTTAATCCTCTGGGACCTCCACATATTCAGTGAGGATACAAAGATTTTTTCTCAAAGTCCCAGCAATTTCCTCCCTTCCCTCTCTCAATATTCTAGGTATATCCTATCAGGCCATGGAGACTTGTCTACCTTACTGTTTCTCAAGGGCCCCAATACCTCCTCCTTTTTGATCTCAACATGACTTAAACTATCTACATATCCTTTCCCAGGCTCATCATCCACCAAGTCCTTCAAATGAGTGCCAAGTACTCATTTAATAGGGGTATAGAGTACAAGAGCTGGCCTTTAATGTTGCAGTTGTATAAAACGTTGGTTAGACCTCATTTTGAATACTGCGTCCAGTTCTGGTCGCCCTACTACAGGAAGGACGTGGAGACTATGGAGGGAGTGCAGAGGAGGTTTACCAAGATGCTGCCTGGTAATGGAAGGTCTGAGTTACGAGGAGAGGTTAGGCAAATTGGGACTGTTTTCCTTAGAAAGACGCAGATTTAGAGATCTAATAAAGGTGTACAAGATTATGAGGGGTATAGATAGAGTAAACAGGGTTAAGCTTTTTCCTAGGATGGACTCGAATAGCACAAGGGGTCATGGGCTTAGGGTGAGGGGGGTAAGGTATAATTTGGATGCTAGAGGGAGTTTTTTCACACAGCGGGTGGTGGGGGTATGGAATGCGCTGCCAAGTAAAGTGGTGGAGGCAGGTACTCTGGAGTTATTTAAGAAATACTTAGATGGGCACATGAACAGAATGGGAATGGAGGGAGTATAGAAAACTGATTTAAAATAGGGATCATGAGCCTTGGGAGTCCCTGGGAAGTGTGTAAATAGATGATGATATTGATGTAGTTGTTTTTATCCTACAGGTGCTTTGGTCCACCTTGTTGTCTAACAAGGGGCATACACGTGTTGGGTTGTGAGAGGACTGCTCTTGGATCTTTTTCGAGAGTATCCTAGTGCTTCACGTCATTAGTGTACGCTGACCTGGACCATTTGATGGGCAACACGACAGCTCAGTGACTATCTCTGTGCTGTGCAGATACATGGATTTGGGCCTGTGTCTGTGGGAGTTTGCGCATTCTCCCCGTGCTTGCGTGGGTTTTCTCCAGGTGCTCCGGTTTCCTCCCACATCCCAAAGATGTGCTCTTAGGTTAATTGGCAAAACAAATTCTCCCTAAATTGTCTCAAATTTGGTTTTTAATCCACAGATCTATCAACATGGACAGGGATCACGGATAGAGGTAGGATCATCGGGGTGGAGGCGCGGGCCCGTTGGGCCAAAGGGCCTGTTTCCCGTGCTGTTTTGTTCTTTGTTCTTTGTTCTAATACCTCTCCCAGTTCCTCTGGCTCCACACATAGATTCCCTTCCCTGTCCTTGAGTGGACGAACCCTCTCCCTAGCTACCCTCTTGCTCCTTAAACATGTATAAAAAGCTTTGGAATTTTTCTTAATCTCATTGGCCAATGACTTTTCATGACCCTTTTAGCCGTCCTTACTCCTTGCTTAAGTTTCTTTCTACTTTCCTTGTATTCCACACTTGCTTCGTGCATTCCCAGCCTCCTAGTTTTGACCAAAGCTTCCTTGACTAGGCTCACAATATCTCTCATTATTCAAGGTTCCCAAAACCTGCTATACTTATCCTTCATCCTTACAGGAATGTGCCGGTCCTGAATCCCCATCAATTTACACTTGAAAGCCTCCCAAATGCCAGATGTGGATTTGCCCTCAAACATCTGCCCCAATCTACATTTTTCAGTCCCTGCCTAACATTGTTGTAATGAGCCTCCCCCCAGTTTAGCACCTTAACTTGAGGACTATACTTATCTTTATCCATCAGTACTTTAAAGTTTACCATGTTATTGTCACTGTTTCCGAATTGCTCCCCTACTGAAACATCGACAATCTGGCTGGGCTCATTCCCCAAGACAGGTCAAGTATGATCACTTCCCTAGCTGGACTATCTACACACTATTTCAGGAAGCCCTCTTGGATGCTCTTTACAAACTCTGTCCCATCTACGCCCCTATCACTAAGTGAGTCCCAAAAAATATTGAGGCAGTTGAAATCTCCCACCACAACAACCCTGTTACTTTTACACCTGGCCAAAATCTGCCTACGCATCTGTTCCTCTATCTCCCACTGGCTCCCCAACATTGTGACTATACCCATAGAACATAGAACATAGAACACTACAGCACAAACAGGCCCTTCGGCCCACAAGTTGTGCCAAACACATCAAAACCTACCCAGCCATAGACCTATCTATAACCCCCAATCCCATTGGATCCCATATACTCATCCAGAAGTCTTTTAAAAGACCCCAGCGAGTTCGCCTCGACCACCACCGAAGGCAGCCAATTCCATTCACTCACCACCCTCTGAGTGAAAAACTTTCCCCTAGCATCCCCTCTGTACTTGCTTCCCTGCACCTAAAATCTGTGCCCTCTCGTCGCGACCATTTCAGCCCTGGGAAATAGTTTCTGAGAGTCCACCCTATCTATTCCTCTCAACATCTTGTAAACCTCTATCAGGTCGCCTCTCAACCTTCGTCTCTCCATGGAGAACAGTCCCAGCTCCCTCAACCTGTCTTCATAAGGCATGCCTCCCAATCCAGGCAACATCCTTGTAAATCTCCTCTGCACCCTTTCAATAGCTTCCACGTCCTTCCTATAGTGAGGCGGCCAGAACTGCGCACAGTACTCCAAGTGTGGTCTGACAAGGGTCCTATAAAGCTGCAGCATTACCTCCGGACTCCTGAACTCAATCCCTCGATGAATGAAGGCCAGTACACCGTAAGCTTTCTTAACCACATCCTCCACCTGGGAGGCCGATTTGAGAGTCTTATGGACCCGGACCCCAAGATCCCTCTGCTCTTCCACACAGCTAAGACTCCTGCCTTTGACAGTGTACTCATTCATACCCTTCCTATCCCTGAGCTCTATGCATATTGCTCGCTGTATGAGCCCTCCGAGATGTCCTTCCACAGTACAGCTGTGACATTCTCCTTAACAAACAGTGCAATTCCTCCACGCTTTTTACATTCCCCTCTATCATGCCTGGAACATCTGTATGCTGGAATGTTATACAAAGAACAAAGAACAAAGAGCAAAGAACAACACAGCACCGGAAACAGGCCCTTCGGCCCAACGAGCCCGCGCCACCGTCCTAACATCTTAATGACATATAGGGACCAATTTGTTACCCAATCAGCCTAAGAGCACATTTTTGGGATGTGGGAGGAAACCGGAGCACCCGGAGAAAACCCACGCAACCATGGGGAGAACGTGAAAACTCCCACAGACACAGGCCCAAATCCATGTGTCCGCACAGCAACAGCGATAGTCCCTGAGCTGTCATGGTGACCATCAGATGGTCCAGTTTAAGCATACACTAATGACGTGAAGCACTAGGCCACTCCTGAAGCAACATCCAAGAGCAGCTCTCGCACAACCTGCCGCATGCATGCCCTTGTTGGTCAACAAGGTGGACCGAACATCCTGTGGAAACAAATAGGATATTTAAACAGTCCTACTATATCCCTCTATCTGTAGACTGCTCATGTGGCTGTCCAAGAGACCCTTAAACAACCCTAGCGTGCCTGCTCCCACCACCTTACTCGGTAGTGCATTCCACACCCCCACTACCCTTTGTGTGAAAAACTGCCCTTTAACATTCGTCTTTTACATAGTCCCCCTCACCCTGAGCCTGTGACCCCTCGTTCTATCCTTTTCTAATGGTGGAAAAAGCTTACCACCATTTAGTCTATCTATACCCCTCATAATCTTATATACCTCTAATAGATCTCCTCTCAGCCGACGTCTTTCAAGGGAAAACAACCCCAGTGCGTTCAATCTTTCCTCGTAAGACAGCCTTTCCATACCAGGCAGCATCCTGGTAAATCTCCTCTGCACTCTCTCCAGGGCCTCCACATCCTTCCGGTAGTAAGGCGACCAGAACTGGACGCAGTACTCCAAGTGAGGCCTAACTAACGTTCTATACATTTGCGTTCTATATGCTTCCAGTCCTGTCCTTCCCTTAACCAAATCTCTGTAATAGCAACAACACAAAAGTTCCAAGTATAATCCAAGCTCGAAGTTCATCTGCCTTACCTGTTACACTTCTTCTATTGAAACAAATGCACCTCAGTCCACCAGACCCTGTTTGATTTGTAATCACACCCTGCCTGCTCTTTCTCTGAGTCTTACTCGCCCTAATCTCTGGTTTCCCTCCGTTAAATCACCTTTGCTTTGGTTCCCATCCCCCTGCAAAGCTAATTTAAATCCTCCCGTGTGACACCAGCAAACCTCCCGGTCAGAATTTTTATGCCTTTTCAGCTTAGATGCAACCTGTCCTTCTTGTACCGGTCCCATGTGCTCCAGAAGCGACCCCAATGGTCCACATATCTGAAATTCTCTCTCCTACACCAGCTGTTTAGTTGAGCTGCTCTATCTTCCTATTTCTAGCCTCATTGGTGCATTGCATAGGGAGTAATCCTGAGATTACAACCTCAGAGGTCCTCCTTTTTAACTTTCTACCTAACTCCCTAAACTGCTGCTGCAGGACCCCATCATTCTTCCTACCTATGTCATTCATATCTTCATGTACCACAGCCACTGGCTGTTCACCCTCTCCCTTCAGAATGCTTTCTGCCCATTCAGAGATACCCTAGACCCTGATATCCTGGGAGGCATCCAGGGATCTTTTTCACATCCACACAGAAGTCTGTCAGAATCTGCTGATACCCACGTTGGTGTGAAAGATATCAAGATCTCTGCTGTAGGCCCTGCCCCAACATTCAGTTCCCCAGCCGAGATGGGGGTGCCAATGGACGCAGTGAAATTACTCACCCAATATCATCAGGATGCAGACCAGTATGGCAATAAGGGCACCAGTACTGAGGCCAGCTGGCAGGAAAAAGACATCCGCGTTGCATAGTTGACCAACGCCGTTGCTGTTGCACCTACACACTCGGATAGTGAGTGTGCACGTGCTGCTGAGCGAGGGAGTCCCATTGTCCATTATCAGGATGGGCAGGAAGTGAGTGGCCTGTTCCCCTCGGCTGAAGCCAGCTCTCTGAGTCAGAATCGCAGCGGTGTTATCTAGAAGATAATCATAAACTGCAATAAGCAACTGTTTGGTCAAAAAGTGCAGAGGCAACAGTCACAAGAATCCTTAGAGTACCAATTTGACCTTTCTCTGTATCACAGTGTGCTTGGTACAGCTAAGGTATTGATAAAGATGCTCCCTGGGGAAGCAGGGAGCCTTCTACTGATTCTACTGGCCTAGATAGGGTAGAGATAGAGAGATTCTTTCCGCTTAGAAAAGATAGCAGAATTAGAGGGCACAGACTCAAAATAAGTCACGGGGGGGGAATAGTTTAGATCGGAGTTGAGGAGGAACTTCTTCACTCAAAGGGTGGTGAGTCTCTGGAATTCTCTGCCCATTGAAGTGGTGGAGGCTACCTCACTGAATATATTTAAGTCACATGTAGATATATTTCTGATCAATAAGGGAACTAAGGGTTATGGGGAGAAAGCAGGAAAGTGGAACTGATCCACTTCAGATCAGCCATGACCTTGTTGAATGGCGGGGCAGGCTCGAAGGGCTAGATGGCCTTCTCCTGCTCCTATTTCTTATGTTCTTATGATCGATTCATAGTGACAACACAACACCAAGTGAATCTGGTAATTGGTCCAACATTAATCTTGGTTGTGATTCCATCTCTATCCATTTAACAATAGATCTATAGAATGCCTACAGTGCCAAAAGAGGCTATTTGCCTGTCCAATTCTGCAAAAGAACACCCCACCCAACCCCTCACCTCCCTGTAACCCCCTGTGTTTACCAAGGCTAATCCACTCAAACTACACATCCATGGATATAAGGGGCAATTTAGCCATGGCCAATTCCCACCTAACCCACATATCTTTGGACTGTAGGAGGAAACCGGAGTACCGGAGGAAACCCACGCAGACACAGGGAGAATGAGCAAACTCCACACAGACAGTGACCCAAAGCCAGAATCAAGCTTGGGTTCCTGGCACTGCAAGGCAGCAGTGCTAACCACTCAGCCACATTCGTGACTATTTGATGGCCTGTGGAGCTATCACAAGCTTCACTTTGCCTAGTGGAGGACATGCCAATATTTTAGCTGGAGCTTGTATAAGAGACAGATCGAAAGTCAGTGCGGTACTAGCTACACAGCTTTGGCATGAACAATAAAGAAGATGGGTCACTGGGTAAGTCAATAGATGGGTAGGTAGATGAGGTGAGTAGATGAGTGAGGTCAGTAAGAGGGTAGAGGGGTTGGCAAGTGAGTGAATAGTTGGCATCGAGGGGTAATTGGGTTAGGTGGGATGTCAGTTTGGGTTGAGAGTAGGTGGTTCAAAGTGGTGATCTGGTCTTTGCGGTGGTGGGGGGGGGGTGGGGTGTGGGGGGGCAGGTAGTCTGGTTGGGTATTCAGGTACCTAGTTTGGAGGTCATAGGGCTGTTTGGGGAATCTCTTGTGTAGTGTCTTGGGGGCACAGTGGTTAGCATTGCTGCCTCACAGCACCAGGGAGCCGGGTTCGATTCTTGGCTTGGGTCACTGTCTGTGTGGACTCTGCATGTTCTCCCTGTGTCTGTGAAGATTTCCTCTGGGTGCTCCGGTTTCCTCCCACAGTATGAAAGATATGCTGGTTAGGTGCATTGGCCATACTAAATTCTCCCTCAGTGTATCCGATCAGGCGCCAGAATGTGGCGACTCGAGGATTTTCACAGTAACTTCATTGCAGTGTTAATGTAAGCTTATTTGTGACACTAATAAATAAACTTTAAAACTTTTTAGGAAATAGACTAGGATATTTTTGTTCGACATTTCCTTGGTAACTGTCCAGGTAAGTAAATCAGAACTACCCAAGGTTTCTGAATCTAAACCAGAGTTTGAGACATCACAGAGATTCCTGAGAAACTAAGAAATGTTTTAAGTTAAGCTTACATTTTACTTACTAGTGTCACAAGTAGGCTTACATTAACACTGCAGTGAGGTTACTGTGAAAATCTCCTGGTCACCACGCTCTGGCGCCTGTTCGGGTACATTGAGGGAGAATTTAGCATGGACAATCCACCTAACCAGCACGATTGCCTATCAGAAATTTAATCTTTCCAAGTCATTTCCATAGCAGCCTGCACTCAGGCCTTCCACAGGATCCCGACACACATCTTTATTCATTCATCGGATCTCTGACAATCTAAGGTTAAAGGTTTGGCCCTTTTTATAATTCTTTTATGAGATGTGGGTGTCAGTGGCAAGGTCAGCATTTGATGCCCATCCCTAACTGCACTTGAACTATATGGACTGTGAGGCCATTTCAGAGGGATGTGATGTGGGCTGGTATGGAATTCTTAGTTTGAGGCCCTTCATTTTAGTTTATGGATAGGTTAAGTAGATTAGGTTAAGGGAATTATAAAGAGTCTTACATATAGTGAGAATTCACAAAGTGCCTGGAACAAAACATGCAAAGGTATTATAGACTGTATAACCACAAATTAACCAAGTACTATAAGCTTAAACTGTATTTTCAATACATATGTACAGTGCGTGTTGGCCAGCTTTATTCCGAAACGTTATGCAGCATAATGGGAAACATAGAGGGAGACAGACCAATCTTTTTTTAAATACAACAGAGCACAGAAAGGCAGCAAAAATGTATCTAATAGACCTGGTATGTAAGGGAGTGGATTCATTTATGGGTAGCAAGGCTGGAGATGTGTTTCAAGCTGATAAGAAGAGGCCAGATTCGGGCAGAGAATGACTGCTTTCACCAATTAAAATTCATACATGTTAGTTATGGCTTTGGTTATTGAAATTGTTGTGGGTTAGGTTTCCTAGATAATGGGTGAGGAACCTACAGGGGCAACAAGTTAATGATCTCCTACTCTTGTTGACAGGTGGAATATTATTGGCTAAGATAATCATGTGTAATATTGTAATTGGACCATCTAGTCTGATTGATAAAACTGGACAGGATGCTGAATCGTTCAGAATAATATAACAATTTTACAATTGCGAGGTTAACTCAGGAGAGGACAGTCATTGACTGTGTATCTGTCTTGTGCATGCATTGGTAGCAAAACACCGTAGTCTATGTATTTATTGTAGTATATGTATCTTTTGTAGTCTATGCATTGGTTGAGTGAGGTCAACTAAATGCAGGGCAACTCAGTGTGACACCTCAAAAAATTCCTCTTATAGTCTTTGGTGGGCAGTCACATGTAGGCCAGACCAGGTAAGGATGGCAGATTTCACCCGCTGAAGGACTATTTCTGCAATATTACACTTTCATGAGTGAAGAAAAAAATAATTTATTCACAAGTTGCCTTGAAGAGATACATGTTGGCAGCTAAACTCTGCTGTATTGCTCTTAAAGGGACAATCACCACAGTTCGGCACCTGGTGAACACAGTAAATGGATTTGTTGTTGTGAGGCACATTTAGTTTCAGAATCAAGCTCCTTAAAGGAGAGAGCGACAGGGTTAACATTTCAGATCAATGATCTTTTCATCCAATTTCCAAATGCAATGCAGGTGTTGTTAGGACTTACTTTCTTGGATGAAGATAAACGGATCAATACCTAAAGTTTCAGTTGAAGGTTCTCAATTCACCCATGCTGAAAATTGATTGTTCTACTAATGGAGGAGCAGAGAAGCTCAGGGAAATTGTCATCCTGTTACATTGACTCCTCAATGATCCCAGTTGACATCATGATTGAGTTTGTGAATGGGGAATGAAGATGAGAAAGAGAAGTGAGAAAGGGTTATCCTGGCTGAACAGATCCAAAGTAAATGTGGTCTCAGTGAGGGTGGTCCATCTAATGGGCTGTATGTTTACTAAAATTAAAGAAAAAAAATTAAAAATGAAATGTGTAATTACATTTTTAAAATTAATCTTATCAAATTAATAAGACTAATGAATGGAACTATAGAATTCTCCAGGCGAGTGAGAGGCATTACTTCCATTGCTAGATGATGTTCAAATATTCTAATTGTTTTCCAAACACATTGCCAATTCGTGATCGGATGAGTTGAGAACCTCAATGTGCCAAATTGAGATGGGATTACTGTCCTGCAGTGAGCATCACGGTGAAGCAGTCTGGGAAGAGTGTCCTACAGTCAGCATCGCGATGAAGCAGTCTGGGAACAACATTCTACAGTCAGCATCACGATGAAGCAGTTTGGGAACAATGTCCTACAGTCAGCATTGCGGTGAAGCAGTCTGGGAACAGCATTCTACAGTCAGCATTGCGGTGAAGCAGTCTGGGAACAGTGTCCTACAGTCAGCATCGCGATGAAGCAGTCTGGGAACAGTGTCCTACAGTCAGCATCGCGGTGAAGCAGTCTGGGAACAGTGTCCTACAGTCAGCATCGCGGTGAAGCAGTCTGGGAACAGTGTCCTACAGTCAGCATGGCGGTGAAGCAGTCTGGGAACAGTGTCCTACAGTCAGCATGGCGGTGAAGCAGTCTGGGAACAGTGTCCTACAGTCAGCATCGAAGTGAAGCAGTTTGGGAACAGTGTCCTACAGTCAGCACCGCGGTGAAGCAGTCTGGGAACCGTGTCTACAGCCAGCATCGCGGTGAAGCAGTCTGGGAACAGTATCCTACAGTCAGCATCGGGTGAAGCAGTAAAACCACATCAGCATCGCGGTGAAGCAGTCTGGAACAGTGTCCTACAGTCAGCATCGCGGTGAAGCAGTTTGGGAACAGTGTCCTACAGTCAGCATCACGGTGAAACAGTCTGGGAACAGTGTCCTACAGTCATCAACGTGGTGAAGCAGTCTGGGAACAGTGTCCTACAGTCAGCATTGCAGTGAAGCAGTCTTGGAACAGTGTCCTACAGTCAGCATCGCAGTGAAGCAGTCTGGGAACAATGTCCTACAGTCAGCATCGCGGTGAAGCAGTCTGGGAACAGTGTCCTACAGTCAGCATCGCGGTGAAGCAGTCAGGGATCAGTGTCCTACATAGAACATAGAACATTACAGCACAGAACAGGCCCTTCGGCCTTCGATGTTGCGCCGACCAATATAAAAAGCAATGCCCCTCCAAACTAAACCATTCCCTTCTCTTCCATATACTTATCAACTAACCTCTTAAACGCCACCAAACTTGGCGCATCTACAACTGC